>CM021698.1:113559453-113740337 GCA_011074415.1 Stictonetta naevosa | reverse complement strand
CTCCAGCTGTCCACCAGCAGGTCTCAGAGAACATTCCTTCTGCCTCAGTGGCACCCACTTCATAGTCCAACATGCTCATCTGATCCACTGGAAAGTCTGCCGGAGAAAATTGGTGTGTCAACACATGATCCCTTCTATTTTGAGCTGCAAGTCTGCAGTGGATGGGCTACCATAAGCCACAAGTGCTTTCTCACTGAGTCAGTGAGCCCGATCTGCATGGCAGACAGGGATGGGGTTGCTACTTGAGCAAGTGATTTCTGCAGAAGAGTTCTGCAGTATATTCTTGCCAAGAAAAAAACACTAATGTGACTTTGTAAAGTTTTTCCCACCTCATGTCAACCCAGAGAAGTGTTCAGCAAGCCCAGAGCTGTATTTTCTCTGGATGAACTGCTACCCTAAATTGTTAGTGAGGTGCAATTTAAAAGAGCTAGTAATAGATTTGCCAAAGTCTTCTCTGCAGAATCGATATTAGCTTGTACTCATAATAGCATTTCAAACCACTGCGTGTTGAAGTCCTGACCATCTGGGCCAGGAAATGGCAAGGGGAATTAGTATTTCTCCTCTGCTAGCCCCCAGTATGCTACCCTGTGGCTATTACAGCCCTCTTTTTTTTTTTTTTATTTTTGCATTCTGGTTCCCCTGTGATATTGACAACAAACAGTAAACAGTGCACTGGGTAATAACTTCTCCAAAGGAAAAAAAATACTCAACAAAAAAAGCGTAATGTAGACACACTCTGTAGGAGTTTCCAAGATGGTTTGCAGCAGCTACTCAGGCATCAATGCCAAACAAAATTATCTGAGTGGTAGAAAAAAGTCCCCAAACAGCTGCCACCAGCTGTAGCAGGCCAAGTTGGAAATAATGAAAGGGAGAGATTTATTTATTTATTTATTTTTCTTGAACGTTACTAGAAATGGGGGCAGAACTACATAGAGTGTCTGCACCTCCTAAAGAGTATTTTTTTGCACATAATCCTTACAGCAATTTACTTGTCACCATCCGCTGGTACCCTCCTTTACTGTGTTACAATATGATATTACTATATAACTTTGATAAAATTTTTCATAAAATTCCAGTGACTGTGTTTAGAAAAGAGTAGATTGGAGGTGTCAGTGTAATGCAAATGGCCAAACCCTTGGGAAACCACGAGAACTTGAGGTAAGTTTGCAAAGCTCAGTACACATTTTACCTGGAGAACCACACATGTTGTTTTTGGGAGCAATGTCTAGAAATAGGGCAAGGGACTGCCACCTGAAGTGACTTGACAGAGGACAACATAGGGACTGTATTGACTGTATTGACTATAGGGAGTATGAACACTATAATAGAAAGTCTGTATCTGATCAATTTATTACATTTCAAGCTAAACTGTTAGACCAATAAACTGGACAGGGATAAATAAATGCTTTAAAAACACTGGACAGTATCCTACATGAGGACTACAAATATACCACACAGCTCTCAATTCGCTACTTGCAATAATTTTGCTAAAAATACCTCATGGCAGCTTTGCCATGTAGCATGCATAGGTTTGATAAGTCCATTTACTTCAGGTCTTCTCTTTGTAGCCTAAAAGGCAGCATTTCCAACTGCAGGGAAGCAAATGCAAATGAGCTACCCCAAGGTAAAAAATGCAGTGAGGGCAAGTTGTGTTACATTTCCTTCCATTTAAATTTACTCCAAGGTTAACCTCAACTGGGGAATGGCGTTGATCTCTGTAAAATTACCCTGAAACTTTAGTATGCTTTTTTCATTATGCTCGTTCTTTGGGACAGGTGGTGATGCTTCTTAGCATCTTTTCTTAGGTAGAAACTTCCCTTGTTTAGCAATGAAGACCAGACCTCAGAGAATAACTGAAAATAGAAATTAATAACAGAACAGAACTTTGAAGGGATAAAATATCAAAAATACACAATTACTTGTTTTTGCCACTTTCCTCATCTTCTGCTATCACCACCTCCTCCTTTTTATTTATTTGTGGTTTGTTTTTGTTTGTTTGTTTACAAGGCTGGTAATTTCTTAGGTTCCTGGCAATACTTGACCAGATTTTAGTCTCTGAAGTATAACTGAATTAAAGAGGCGTAGGTTCTGTGCTTTTAACATCATAATAAATAAGAACACTTTTTAGTAGCAGTACTTTAAATGTGAATCTTTCCCCAGGAATAACTGAATTATTCTTCTGGGGCAAGCTATGACTCTTCACTGCAGGTGCCACTGTTCCTAGCATTAGTGTATGAGCTTACAGCACTGCTGGGGGCTTACCACCATCTCTGACACACACAACAAGGAGATTCTCACTAATAAAAAAGGAATTTAGAGATTATTCTTTGGTGACTGGGTAGCTGTCTGTGGGTCTATATGGAATTTCCAGGCTGCTGTTCTAGACTTCTACTTTCAGCTGTTGAAAACTGCAACTTTGAATCATCTATTTACTTTAATCTTCAAGTTTATAGACATTAGATTGTCTTCTTCCATGTTTCTTTGTATGTATTTTACTTGAACAATGTTATTTCATCTTTTTATAGTCTTTTATATTCAGGAGACATGCTCTAAGCTCCAGTTAAGATTCAGAAAAGAGAAGAGTTAAATGCTGTATTTCATTTTAAGGAATAAGTCACATTTGATAAACAGCTTTATCTGGAAAGGAATTTGATTTTTTTTTTTTTGTATTTTTCTTTTTAGCTTATCATGTTTCTGTTTTATTCAGGCAAAATGTCACACATTGGCATCTATAGGGGAGCTATTGTCTGTGACCTTTACACTACCTTGAAAAAGCAACAGAAACTGCTTTTTTGCCATTTGCTCAAAGAAAGAGGAGGGAAAACTACTGAACTCTTTCATTAGCAGCTAGATTGTCACTTATCAACAACACACCTCAGAGCAGGTAACATGGATCCCAGTCGATAGGAACAACCTAAATGAATCTAATGAATTCTGAGAAAACTTTAGAGTAAAACTGCATTGTTTGTGGCATAGAAAGACCCATGTATTTGCAAGCTTTATTATTATTTTTTTTCCTTCACAAGACTCTGACTGTTCATAGGGAGACATAAACGTGAGTGCTCCGCTGTTTAAGACAAAAATTAAGACCAGTTTGCACAGCATTGTAGATTAAACAAGAGAAAATGTTGGGTAATTAAATGCTAATGATTCAAGCTGGGTGCTTATGTTTTAGATTACTTGCCTAATAATGTTAGCATTTAAATGGTCAGCTTTGAAGTTAAGAAACAGCCCATTAAGATGCAACAGGGGAATTGTGGGTTCTTTGGGTGCCATTGTTTCAGTCTGCCTGGCTGCAGACTCAACAAAACAGCAGTGATGGGATTTACATAGCGAGGAGTATTTTTGCAATTGGAAGGCTAAAAGTTTTTATTTTTTTATTTTATTTAGTGAAAGCTCATATTATTGAGGACACAGCATGTGGGAAAAGCCTAAATCTACTCATTTCATCTGAGCTCTGGGATTTCTATTGTCCCCGCTGACTGCTTAAATACCAATCATTTGGTTCCCAAGCAGTGGCTCTGCACAGTGATCATCCTATTGCAGTCATCAAAACTCTACCAGATTGTTCAATCCTAGGCAGTATTGTGGGGTACTTGCAAGGGTTAATATAAAAATCCACTCCTAGTGAAAGTTAAAGGAGCCTCAGTGATGAAAATTGCACCACATAATGAAAAATCCTCAAAGTAGTGGCTACTTAAAGGACAGAAATAATTAAGATGTAATTATCAATGGAACTGAATATTCTCCAGGATAATGGGCTCCTGCAGATGCAAGAAGAGCACGGCAAAGCTAAAGCATTTATGGAAAATAAATGGCAGGGTGCAACTCAGATTCTTTCTTCTTCAAAGCACACAACTCTGATCCTGTGACAATGGTCTGTCATTCCAAATAATTGATGTAGACTTAATTATTTTATCTAATGGAGGTTGACGCAGGAATTACTTACTGTGCCACTGTAGACGAGTGCCTCTGAAGAGAAAGGCACCATGGATTTCAGTGCCTGGATTTCATAAAACGTTTTGTTTTACCTACTGTGACTGCTATTCCCTGTATTTACCATGCGGTGTTAAGCAAGGAGAACTAGTTTTTGTATTATCAAAAGGAGAACACGGTGAGAGTTTGATGTTTCTTGGTGGCAAGTGTAAATATTGACATTTCAGTGACTACCACAGTGGGAACTTGGTGCAGCTTAATAAAGGTAATGAGGCTTTTTAACAGAATTTAGAGGGAACCATTTCAGGCCCTGTTTGGAGTATTAGGAAGAAGAGAACTAGTCTTAACTTGGCTTTGTTTTCTCATGTCTTCTACATGACATACAAATGACAGAACAATCTCCTCACAGAGTTATCTTACATGTTTGTTTGATCTTTTGTGGTATTATACAGGATTTATTAAAATTGCCACAAATATGTACTGCTAGGTCTCAGATCTTAACCAAAGAACTGGGTGATATGGATATTTAACAAAAATTTCCTTGTGCCAAAAATATGAAATAGTTCTTGGCTAGAAATATAAATATGTTGGACTAAAACAATTTCTTCCAGTTACTCACTTGCCATCTTCATTTTTTTGTGATGTCGTTTCTGTAGTTTATCATATTTTCTTGTGTGTTGTTTTGTTTTCTTCAGAAATGTTAGATAGAACTTGTCTATTTATTTTGATCTTCTGTTTCATCCTGTGTAAACTTATGGAGAACACCTTTTAAGGCAGGGGATATTTCTGCATCCTACTGTCCAGAGATGACATGGCCAGTAAAGTGATGTCCATTTTGATGCTGCATGAAGAGTCTGTAGCTGTACAAAAGGGAACAGCCTTGGCCCTCTGGCTTTCATGTAAAAGCTGAATGAGGTAACTTAACAGGCTGAATTTGAAAACAAAAAGAGAGAGAGAGAGAGAGAAAGAGAAAAGTGAGTCCAAAATACAGAGAGAGAGAGAAAAGAGTGAATCCAAAATACAATAATGACATAGATAAAGAGAGATCAATAGTATGATTAAAGTACTAGGATTACAATGATTTTTTTCCAAGTGTCTACAGCTGTTAGGGTGAATGTCTGATGATTTTATAACTATTCCAGTTTTAATTGGGTAGGTGTCTGAGAAAGTGATGTAAAGCCTGCCTTTCCTTCTGCCTTCATTTTTGTTGCAATGACATTAACAGCATGTGATAAGTTCTAAGACCTAATACATCTCTCACTTTAAACTTACCAAAAGCAGGGACAGTCAGCAAGGTTCTCCTACCTCTGCCAGATCTTTCTAGCTATCTAGTCTGAGCAAATTATCTTCTTCACAGATATTCCCATCCTGACACTCAGGTAATTAGGCAATCACTAGAAATCATGTGTGATTTTTATGCTAAAACACATTTCTTTGTTATTCTTGAAGGGTTTGAACCTTCTGTTACTGTAATAACAATGCACATAAATGTTATTTAGGAGTACAGAGAAGTTTGATATATCTAGCAAAAGCCTTATATGTGAATTTGTCTGTTGACCTTAGTTAAGATTATGCCACCTGAATCCTGGATTTAGCCTGGATTGCTCCTAGAGAGGCCGATGACCACTTTTTAGTGCAATCTATTTTCTTTTTGCCATATACGGCATTTTTGTCTATGTCTGAGATTTAAGAATATGTAGCTGTTAAATTTGAACAACTTGGCAAGTCTGTCGTGTTTGCTACAATTTCTATGGCCTTGCAAGTGGCCACTGTATGGATGACACAAGCAATATGGATTAATGTAGCTCTGCCATACTTAAGATTTATTAGTATGTGTTACAGCATCTTAGAATAGCAGTCACAGTTGGGGGTCTATCTCCGAGTGTCAAGGAAGGCCAGTTACAAACTAGCTCTCCATGTCTCCCTGCTAAAACTAGGTGATGTATTTTATACAGAAGCTGGAAACAACCTCACTGGCTTTCGTAACCTTTGTCCTGAGCTTGCTTCATTCCCCAGTCTGCAGCCCAAAAATGTAACTTCTTTGTGTTGCTGAAGAGCTTAGTGAGGAGCTGCAGACCACCTGAGTAGCTCTATTTTTCTTAAGACTCTTTCCAGACAGATATTTTTCAATGCACTCCACTGCTGACACATTTATCCACTGAATGACTAGTGTGCTCCACACCGCCTCTTCTTCTGGTCCTTTTGCCTGCACTGGAATGGCAGACTGCAGGATTTACACAGCTGCTGGGAGGAGGTGATAAAACAACACTCCAAAGAGCAGCTTTCAGGTGGGAAGGTATAGGCAGTCTGTCAGAGTGTGGCTGCATGGCATGCAGAAGTTTCTTTTGCTAAATTTGGTGTTGAACACACTCTTGGACGTGTACCTTGTTGCTGCTGATGCCATGCTACATCTACAGAATTTATTTTACTTTTGGGAAAAGAAACCCTACTGTCATTCCTGTGCCTCAAAGTCCTGCTTTGACCATGTCCCAGGCTCTCTCCAAGGTTATTCTTAAATTTCCAGCTTTATGTGGTTAGGGGTGAGTTTACACACAATATCTGGAGTTGTTTCAGAGCTCCCTATCAGCTGACAGACTCTCTGTGCCATTGTTTCTGCCCGCTGCACTTATGTGGCCATCTGAGCTTGCCACTCTCCACCACAAGTGACAATGGCCCATAACTCACAGAATTTTAGCTGTGCTCCAGAGAGGGTGGATTCTGCATTGCAAGGCTGCAGTCTATCACCGCCAAGCCAAGAAAGAGTCAGTCTAAGGTAGTATGGCTCTTCACCAGCCCCATTACCAAGCTGTTAAATATTCAAACCTTGGAGAATGACCAGCACTGCTTATGGTGATACAGAGAAGCTGGTTCCAGGAGAATAGTTAACGTTTGTCACATACATATAAACAAACTATTGTCTATGGCAACTATCAACTGTCCACCATCAACAGCTATAGATAAAACTGTATATAACCATGGCTTCATTTCCTCACACTACACAAAGAAGCACAAAGCAATTCATATATAATCAGAACTTGCCAAAACCTTTGCCCCTAAACCTGCAATAACCACATTTTTTTTTAAAGCAACCTTTAAAATACTCTATCATTTCTATATTCTCTGTTTTACTGAAGGCAGAGAAATTATACCAAATTCTGTGAATGTTTTATCATTAACCTAAGAAGAAGGCAGTCATTAGTCTCTTATCAGAAACCAGCAATGCTTCAGTTTTAGGCAGTTCCAACACAAAGAGATGTAAATAAAAACTGTTCATCCACAAAACATACATTTCATTATTTTTTTTTTAACCAAAATTAAGTGCTTCAAAATGTTACATTCTGGGGTAAGATTTATGCTCAGTATCATCCCAGCTGTACTCTCACTGGAGGCAATAGAATTGTTAATGTTGGCAGCAGTGGAAACAGTCTAGTATATTTAACAGTTGCTACAGTAGGTATAGCAGGTTAAAATCAGCCCAGAAAGCAGCATACTGGATTTTATTTTATTTTATTTTATTTTATTTTATTTTATTTTATTTTATTTTCCCACAGCTCTACTCCCAGTGCTTTTACCTCCTCAGCCAGCTCTCGCCCTGGTTCCACTAACACCCTTTGCTTCCCCCTTCCGTTAGTAGATCTGCACCATACTCCTGCAATAGGCTCATTCCCAAGGTGCTATTAGTTTAGAATTACCAGTTCCTGGAGTTTAGTTAAATTTAAAAGAGAAAGCTTAGGAACAGCTTATTTTCCAATTCAGTAAGATGGAGTTAAAATGGGAGAGGCCCTGGGCCTGGAGGAGAGCTGTGGCCCTTGTAAGACCCCTGCTACTGATGTTAGAGATGCCTGCAGTGGAGGAGAGCTCCTCACTGTCACATGTGATAGCTGAGTAGGAAACCAGCTGTGTCTGTGACATTAGGGCCCATCTATAGCTGAGTGAAGTTATCAAAGTGCTCCATCAGACTCTGCAAAGCAGAACTACTTGAAGCAAATTCACTCTGGTGCTGCTGCTCTGTTTTGATTGATACGAACAAGCTTTATCTTCAAAAATATGTAGAGTTAACATGACTATTTCTATAATCACTTCAGATTACATCTTAGAAAGAAAGACAATTTTGCCTTCTCCCTGCCCCTCCTCCTCTCTCTCATTCCCTCTACTCTGGAAAAGTCTTGTGCATGGTTAAGACATATGTTAAATGTGGGAGGAAAAAAACATACCTTCCAAATTTTCGTTTCATGTTCTGTATATATCCTGTATATATCTTTTTCAAAGGTACAAATTAGAACTGAAGAAATGCTACTCCAAAACCTCTTACTATTTGACAGATCTTTTTGTGTGTGGTGGCTATGGTTGTCTGCAGTAGTTTGTTAAGGATCTCAGAGTGTCTGATACTGGAAGGAAAGATCTTTTTTTTTATTTTTTTTTCCTTAAAGATGAGGAAGCCCAGGAAGAAAATGACAGTGTTGGTCATGCACAGTTATGTCTAGGTTTCAGTTCAACTCATCCAATCCTGCAACCCCTATTCGTGGATCCTGCAGGCTTTAAAAGGCAGAGCTTGGCATTCAAGGATGAAATCCCTTATCTCTATCAGTCTCGGTACAGACACTCAACTGTTGGCTCAGATGGGGAGACAGTGCTAGAGGAACAGAGTATGAAAAGAAATCCCCCCCTCCCAGCATATGTTGAATGTTGCTGTTACTATACAAAGGAGTGATACCAGACCTGCAGTTTATGAATAGGTATTAGATTAATTTTTAGGAGAGCATAAGATGTTGTTTTTAAAAGCTGATTTGCAAAAAGAGAAAAATAAAAATAAAACCCCCCACACCCTAAATATCAGAAGCTGACTACAAAAGCTTTGGGAAGAACAAAACAAGAGATCCATAGCCACAGGTGGATAGAAATGTGCAGCAGATTTTGATAAAGAAAAAAAATAAAGCTAGAGGAATGAGAGTGTTTAAAAATGAGGAGGAAGAAAGTGGGCAGAGAAATAAAGAGAACTGACTCTAGGTTAGAGCCAATTCAAACAGGTTGACCAACCATAATCAATTGCCCTGTTGGTGGTCTTTAAATAAAGGTCAGACAAAATTGTATCAAAAGCCTCATGGGGATTATTTAAGTGCCTATTTAAGACAGTGGGTTGCCTGTGGGAGGCAGTGTTCAGTGGTAGTTTCACTGTATTTCTAATAGCATTTAATTAGTTTATTGTTGTATTTGGAATGACTCCTTTCTAAAGGACTTTAACATCTTTCCGTACTATTTGAAACTCTCCTCCATCCTCACTTCTCCCTAGAGCTGCAACAGAAACATAAACATTTCTTTTCAAATTCTGCATCTTCATCTTTGCATCTAATCAACAACACCCTTGCAGTGGGACTGTGGAAACACAACAGTGACCACACCTAAAGCAAGAAAGTTCTCAGGCCTCACCAAAAATTTCCTATGTTACTCTCTTCTCTATCTACTTAATCTCCTATGATCAATCAAAATATCACCCTGTCCTCCATTTGTCAATGCTCTTCTTCTGCCCCAGTCATTGAAGCAGCATGCCACGAACTCCATGCACTTGAGAACCTTGTCATTGCAAGATTAATGATGAAATCATGGCTGTTTACCCTTTGAAAAGCTTAGTTATCAGGCACGAGGTGACAAAAATATTTATCTAGAATGGTCTGCTGACCTTCTGTTCCCACAGAAGTTGGGTAATTGGAAAACGTGCAGTGACATATTCTGTATGGTTGCACAGGCAGCAGAAGTCTGTACAGCTTCTGAATGTAACCTACATAGATTGAAAACATTATTTGGAGCAGGGACAGCATTGCTGTATATACTTCTTGTTTCTGTTACACACTACAATGCTTTAAATCGTACACAAGCCTGTAGACAGTTTTCCCAGTGGCTCAGAAGGCACAGTATCCCTTTGCTGAAATATCTCATCCCTTTACTCCCCCAAGAATGAAACTGAAATCTTCCAAAATATAGTCCTGTGTGTGAGTTTTTCAAAACCAAAAAGCATTTTTTTTTTCCAGTTTTGCAATTCAGGCCTGTCAAAGACCTTGCAGCTGGACCATTTAAGTCCTCTAGATATAGTATGTGAGCATAATGGCTCTGTGAAGGGTGTAGGTTGAAAAAGCCGTACTCCTTACGGTAAGCTACTTAAGACCAGTTGTTTTGGAGACTTGGAACCTGTGAGTAGCCACACAGGTCCCTTTGAGAAACTTCTTGTTCTCAAGTTTCTCAGGAAGCCTTCTGTTTGAGTAAACACTTCAGCTCAGCACTCTCACCACCTAAGAGCACTTTCCAGCACACGTCACTGTCAGCTGAGTTGCCAGCTCTGTGCTGTAGGCACCAAGAGGGCTGGAAGAAGCACTGGCACAGGTTGCCCAGAGAGGTTGTGGGGTATTCTCCTTGGAGACCTTCAGAAACCACCTGTGTATGGGCCTGGGCAAACTGCTCTGGGTGGCCTTGCTTGAAGAGGGGGTTGGGCCAAGTGACCCTGCAAACCTCATCCGATCTGTGATTCTGTGAAGGCACTGCTGAGCAGCTGCTGTCCCTGCCAGTCTGACAGCAGGAAAAAAATGGGGGAAGGAACACTACCCCATGGACGCAGCTAGCTGCTTCTGGGCTGACTGCCACCCAACTTCCTCACTGTGGTATCCAGTGTCAGGCTGCATACAGGATTTGAGGGCACTGAAGGAAGTGTGTTGTTTCAGACAGCACATCTTTTGCTCTTTAGAGGCTGAATCCTAGCTAAAGGTGCCACAGTTGAGCTTGCCTTCAGGATCATCTGTGGTACTGAGGAGAAAAAGGTATTTTTTAGGAGTGTTGGTGTGGAAATTAGTCCCTCTCTTGTGGAGCAGAAAAGCAGGCTGACCAGCACTCTAGCTACAAAGAGATGGTGCCTAGACCCGCTGAGAGTTAGATGCCTGCTTGAACCTGTGCATGTATTAAGGGTCCCACTGGGACTTTCAACACAAAAATTCTCCAGATCTGAACAATTCACTCTCCTTTAAGATTACTGTGAGTTTAATCCTAATTTTACATAGGGTCTGAAATGGGAACGCTATTGCATCCTTTTACAGCTCACTGTGACATGAATATATAAGTAGCACAGCAATGTACTACTTTAGGATTAAACTACTCTGAAAAGTGTCCTTTAAGGCAAAATTGATTTCATAATATGTGAGTGCTGTAGGGAACATGTTCCACTCTGTTTTATGGAGCATGTGCAAGTTGGTCTCTATCTTGCACGAAATGGTATCTGATATGAACTATTATTAGCTGAAAAAAGATAATCTCTTCAGTGAAACATGTTCATTTTCTGGTTTTAAATTGTTTCTACTCCTTAAAAGCACCAATCCCACAGTAATTCAGAATACAGGCTCTGCTAACATTATGTTTGACGCACATATTTATCAATCTGATAATTATGCTTAAAATAAGGGAGGAAAACAAAAAAAGGCTGACTGAGAAGGAATTCTGATCGAGTGCTAGAGGCAGACACTGTTCATGTCTGCTAGCACAGAGGTTTACAAGAAAACAGAATGAAAAAAATGCAATTTCTCATTTTATTCAGTGCTGTTTATTCAGCTCTTTTCCCCTAAGAATCATTATCAATATTCTGTAGTTATTTATGCTTCCATTTCTGATGGAACTTGGGTCAGCAAATCTTTTCTACAATAAAGTATTCTTTCTTTTTTATATCTGCTCACAGATGTTTTAGGATGAGATATTGATTATCCTGTAAATGGACAAGAAAGCAGTTGCTTTTGAACCAGAGGCTTGTTTTCCTCATTGCAGCTCTAAACTACTTGCTGTTTTTTACAGTTATTCAGTCCCCTGGTTCTGTTTCATCAGCTTCCCTTTGTTTTTGTTTTCCCTTTTTTTTTTTTTTTTGGCTTCTCTCAAATCCTTGAGGTTGCAAAATTCCTAGGATACTTCACTGTTCACGCTGCATTGAAATGAAAAAAAAATTAGGAGGCCAGCCTATGAGTGTGTGTCTGTGTTTCTATACATGCTTTGAAAACTTAGCAGTGCAGTGATGCTGCCACTCAAATAATGTTGGTGCTGTGCTTTTGTGGTGGGTTAACCTTGGCTGGCTGCCACACCCCCACCCAGCTGCTCTTTCAGTTCCCCTCCTCAGCAAGAGAGGGGAAGAAGGAAATCAAAAACAAAAACAAAAAACACTTGTGGGTCAAGATAAGGACAGGGCGATCATTTATCCATCATGGGCAAAACAGATTTGACTTGGGGAAAATTAAATTTATTGCCAATTAAAAATAGGGTAGGATAGTGAGAAACACAAACTAAACTCAGACACCTTCCTTCCACTCCCTCCTTCCCAGTCTCAACTTCACTCCTTCATTCCAGACTCTTCCACCTCCTCCCCCCAAGTGGTGCAGGGGAAGGGGCAATGGGGGCTGTGGTCAGTCCCTGATGCTTCATCTCTGCCGCTCCCTCACGGTCCCTCTCTGCCCCTGCTCCCCGTGGGGTCCCTCCCACGGGATGCCGTCCTTCCCCAACTGAGCCTGCGGGGGCTGCCCACAGGCAGCAGCTCTTCAAGAACTGCTCCCACACGGCTCCGTACCACGGGGTCCATCCCCCAGGAGCAAACTGCTCCAACATGGGTCCCCCACAGGTGGCAGCTCCCCCCAGACCCCTGCTCCTGTGTGGGCTCCTCTCCACGGGCTGCAGCTCCGGCCCGGGGCCTGCTCCTGCGGGGGCTCTCCATGGGCCGCAGCCTCCTCCAGGCCACATCCACCTGCTCCATAGGGGCTCCTCCACGGGCTGCAGCGTGGAGATCTGCTCCATGTGGGACCCATGGGCTGCAGGGGGACAGCCTGCTCCACCAGGGGCCTCTCCATAGGTGAGAGACCATCTCCTCTGTTCCAGTGTTTTATGAAATCTGAAATCCTCAAAATACAGCCAAATTGGTCCATTTTGAGATTGAGTATAAAAAGGTTAGAACAGAATGATGTGATAGTATTCTGGTTATACAGATGTGTAAACACACATAAACATAAATAAACATATATACTCTACTATTGAATATTTCATATATTGGGGCAGATTCCCCCACTTTAGGTCACCATTGTTCTCTTTCATGGACAGTCATTGACTCAACTTTTGCCTTACAGTAATGAGCATTAATAACAAGGCCTGTGAAGTTACATTTGTGTAAAAACTTTGTGGCTAGAGGTTGTCATTTCCAAAGCGATGAATGGAATGACAATAATCTTTAAAAGGATTCTTGAATGGAGCTTGAGGCATAGCATCTCCTAAAGTCAGCACTTGCTAAAATGACACCCTTAATGAATACATGACAAAAGCATTTCATATCACCCACGTTAAAGAAAAGGCATTTTACATCCTTTTGCCTCTTCTGTGAACTAAACCAATAGTTTTCAATCACAGTATTCTGCCACGTGCTTCCAGTCAGTGAGAATAAAGCACAGTCCGGCTTGTATTCTGAACCACAGCACCTCACCAGGGTGCAAGTGTGGAGGGCTGCTTCCTCTCCTGACAGGTTCTACCTGAGAGGCAGCACCCGGCCTTGATATAGGACCATCAGCCTGTATAGATTTACCCCTCATCCCTTTCCTTCTCTGCTAACAGTGGGTTTGTAATTGACTCCCTGCTGTTTCACACCTCCTTTCCCATCCTGAAAATGGCTGAACAGCTTCCAGGCTCTGGTGGGATCGTCTCCTTGCCAGGCTGACACTCATGCATTGCATTCTGTGACAGAACACTTCAAACACACATGCTGGAAGAATTTGAAGAATTTGACCAGCAACAGATGATTGGTGTGGTTAAGCTTTTAAACTGGGAGTTTTAGTGATTTGTGGTTCACTAATGCACTGCTTGGGAGCTTTGGGGCTATTCCATGCCCAATGCAAGGAAAAAAAAAAAAAAAAAAAAAAAAAAGAGAGAGATTAATATCCATTTTCCTGTTTCTTGAGGTGTTATTCCAGGCTGAGCAGTCAGTGTGAGACAGTAAGACAAAGACTTCTCAAGGGAACATCATACAGTGCAGATGGGATTAATTTGCTCTTTTAGGGAAGCACATTCTCAGTTGGGAAGTTAAAGAAGAGCTTATTTTTCCTGGAATGTTTTGAAGGTCTGGAAAGCACTTTGTGATTTGGGGTGCCCATGGGAGTTTGGAGGGACAGTCAATCTTTACTGTCAGTGCTGACTACCTGAGTACCATCGTTCTCAGGCTGGACTCAGTTACCATCGTGATCCTTCTACCTCCCACCAAAACCACACTACTAATTAATAGAACTACTAATTGGTACCTGTAAATATAAAGCAAGTGAAATAAATAAACTGCTCAGTAGTCTAAATTAGCCTAGCCTGAATGGTCTGAAACAAGATGTGGGGGAATCTGACCCAAACTATGAAATATTAGAGTATATTGTGTTTGTGTGCACACATAATCAGTGCTATCACAGCATTATGTTCTGATCTTTTTAAACTCAACCTCTGAAAGGACCAAGTTGATTTTATTTTGAGGATTCCAGGTGTTATAATACAGGGAAGAGCTTGTAGTTAATGCAAGATGTTGTATCTCAGCATTACTGTTTACTAATTATGGCAGGTAGTCCATGTGGCTGCTATTTGGAGCTGAATGGGACCAGGTCTGAGGCTGTGTGACACCAGAGTATGCCTCTGACCAGAGGGGCCATTCAGAGGCAGTGCAATTGGAAATAATGTGCCATTATCTGACACATGTGAATACAGTACTTTGGGCACCAAAAGACAGAAGAGATGGGTTTTTACATAGAACTTTCCTCATTTCTCTCAGAATGCAGAATGCCAATAAAAAAAAAAAAAAAGTAAAAATAATAAAAAAGATTCCTCCCAGCTACTGAATTACTCTTGCTTTTAAAACCTTCCTTTTCCCTTTAGCTTCTGATGATTGACTTTCCCTGTAAACTGCTTTGTAATACTCTGTATGGAGGACAGTATATAAAAATAAATTGCATTGAGCTTGATCCAAACATCATTTGACTCAAAATTACACTCAGGTTTTGTTGTTTTTTTTTTTTCTCCTTCTCCATTTCTAGCTCTGACTGGCAAGCCAAATCATTTCTATTTGCTATCATAAAAGAAAAATAAAAGGGCAAACAACTCATTGCTATTTCAATGAATTTAATGTTATTTCTACAGGTAGTTTTCCTGTCTTGCCCCCTTAACCCTCCCTCCCTTAATCCTCCCCCACAAAGCCAGATGGATCACTTATGCTTTAGCATATCACCTAGCCTGCAGAAACTGGGATGTTTATACCTAATTTGGTAGACCTGATCACTGAAGAAAGAGTGTGACCACTGGAAAATTAGTGTTTATTTACAACACTTCCAACAGTGCAAAGATCCCAGCTTCTTGCTACTGTACTGAAGTTGTTACCTTCCTTGTAGTAAATCTCAGGACACCCAATTAAAGTTAACTTGAAGCTTGCAAGCAGCCTGTAAAATCTGCTGGAAAGAGCTGCCATATTGTCATTCAAAGTACTTTATACTAAACAGTGTAAGACAGTGACAAAACATCTAATTATCTGATTACGCTGCAATAATAGTTCCCTACATATACTGAATTTTGCGTAGTATCAATGAATACAGACTCTGTTCATCAGTGACTCATATAAACAAAATCCAAACAAAAATAAGATATAACATTGTGTTTCAACTATTATTGTTGCCGAACAATTTCATATTTTCCTGCCCTGGAGGGGCCAATACACAGATTTCTGTGGTGTGAGTGGGGGTGTGGATTAGCAGTAAGGAAGTTGCACTGTTTTCCCACCAGCTTTTCTCTTCTGCTGCTTGCATTTACCATGGCTGGCACGCAAGCCAATTGCACAGACAATACATCTGGTACTCCATATGCAAAACTAAATATGGGTAAGGTACTCTAATTTCTTTTACTATAGTCTGGGGCAAGACAGAGGAGAAACAGGGGTTGTTGGATACCTCGTGACAAAAACAATTTCAGGGCAGGAGGTTTTTTACTGTGCCTCTACTGCACTGAGAGTATTCTCACATCAGCCATAATGTGGTCCCGTTTCTTCACAGTCCCAACTGTCACACCGTTAAGCATAAATCATGGCCTCAAGGGACCCCCTTTTGCAGAAGGGAGAAGCAATTTAGCCTCCGTAACATATCAGTCTCCAGCTTGTCCTGAAAAGGCTGTCAATTGTGGTGAATTATGTATAAAATCAATGCGAGGTGCTGTCTGCCAGAGATGGGTTGACATTACCAATTTCGTTTTCACTGAGGGGGGTCACAAGTCCCAGGTCTTCATGAACACAGAAGAAGTGCCCATTCCTTCCCTGCTTCTCTGGTTCCAGAATGATACCCCTTTTGTTGCATGTTTAGAATTTAAAAAAAGGTCAGGACAAGATGTTGCTGTCATGAAGCATCTCTTTAATTGTCTACAATGGGCAAACTGGGCAAATTTAAATAGTGATGTTGAGGGGGTACCTTTATAATCTGCCCTTCTCTATTCTTATTTCATTATAGTCTGTATTAAAAGCACGTTCACAAGCACTTTTTTTTTGTTTTGTTTTGTTTTGTTTTTGGTGGGGTGGTGGTGGTCATTGTGGTGGTGGTGTCCCCATAGTATTATATCCAAGTGACAAAAATCAGCACTTTTAGGACTCACAAGAATTTTCAGTAATGGAGAAAAAGTCCTCTGTATCATGATGCCTAAATACGCATAAGTACAACATATTAGTGTGAACTGGGAGGGACAAGTAACCTTGTGATGATCTTCAGGGAAGCCTGATGCTGTATTCGGCTCTGATTATGAATCCTGTCCTTGTAAACTCCCTGTCACTCTGCAGCTGAACGATTATGGCCTGTGGCCCACAGACCTACAATAAATACACACGCAGCACATAGCTCGTGACCCAGCCCTGCTTTGCCAGGCACTTTTTTACTACTCTTCGTATGTCTGGAGCAATTGCGAAATCCAATCTCATGGAGTCGTCTTTGCTGTATCCTCTAGAATGGCAGCTGATCACGTATTCCTGTGATCTACCAGATGTCTGAGTGCCTAGCGCTCTTTGAGACCATCGTCCAACAAAATCACCATCAAAATTCTTTCAAAAATTCGGTTCTGAAATAGATTTCTGTAAAAGCTCATTTAAACAGGGTCACCTGGCATTACAGCATGTGTCAGAGCTCAGCAACCATAGCACCACAGTGAATACAATGAGTTGTAATAAACATAAAGTCATTAAAGGACATTTTTCAAAAAGAAGCCAATTGACAACTCATAACCACTTGGAATTATTATGTCAGTCTATATTTTCCAAAACAAATGTAATCAAGCTTATATTACTGGATATTCAAGGCTGTTTAGCTTTTTGTAACATCATACATGGCTGCAGGAATATTACAGCCATAAATGTTTTTCTGAGCTGAATGCTGCTTTGAGAGCATCCACAATAATCATGGGTGCATCTCTATTGACTCAGGAGCTTTGTATTTGAAATTCTTTTGAAGGGCTTTGTTCTGCCGCCCTTACGTTCTGCAATGCATTCCTCCAGTTGACAAGTTGACACTACCAAGTGGCAAAATTTTTCATGAGAACTTGACCCAAGGGACTGCTATTCAGCAAAGAATTGCCTTCCAGTCCCTGGAAGGTTGTTCTCAAAATGTTTCTTTGTGGTCCTTGTCCCATATCAAAGCCTTATTGCAATCATTATCTTGCCTTTGAGAAGTTGCCGGCTAAGTGGGAAGGCATTGTAAAAAAAAAAAAACAGTCTAGCACAGTCCAGAAAACTTTTTTTTTTTTTTTTTTTTTTTTTTTTTTGTGAATAAACACAAAGCATTTATGATCTATTCCCATCAGGAAAAAATCTAGAACATTCCAGACATTTTCATGTGCATTTTCAACACTGTGGTCAGGGCATTCAGTCAGTATATAAAATACCAAGGGGCAATTCTTCATTCCTGAGCATGGACTGGAGAGTTTTTTACACCCCAAACAGTAGTTTAGGCTGTAACATCTTTTTTCAAGAACAGCAAACATTTAATTAGCCCTACCAACAGAGAACAATAGGAAGTGCCAAGGCAACTAACTCAAAGTTAGAGCTTGGATTCAAACGCTCTGCAGGCAGATTACTCAGGCACTAGTCAGCACGATTTTTTTCCACATAAAAAATGGGAAGATCAAGAAACGAGTCAATAGCCTGGAATTCTTCTGTTATGAGACGCAACAGCAGAGCAAGTCTTTGAAGTTGCCTCTCCCAATTCACAATGAGTTTTTAAGTGTTGGTTTTACTCTTTTTTTGGTCATTTTTCTTGATTGTCTTCTTTCTGCCCAAATGAGAAAAAATAAGTTCTCAAAAAAGATAGGGCACTGAGTATTGCTTCCTGACTAGGTCAGGTAAATAATTCATTTTTGTTTATTTCTCAGTTTATCTTAAAATAACCTTGCAGAGCAAACTTTTCCTTAACTTGAAGTCAAAACATACCAGCAATGATTCTATGTTTTTAGTGTAATTCCCTGTAATCATCCTAGCACAAAAACTCCGCTTGTTTTTATATCTGCTTTATACAATGCCATCAGTAATGAATGTTCTAGAATTGGAACATAATTTTGATTATCTGGCCATTACTTTTGATTTATGGAGCACAGAGACAGCTGGGTTTTTATAAGCTCACCCTGCAGTACTGCAGATAACAAATGTAATATAATAATCAAACTTCAGTAACAAGGAACACAGAAGGGGTGGGCCCACAGATCTGTCTATCTTTATCCACCCATACCACATCAACAAATTTTATCTTCAGAAGCAGGAGTATAAAAGTAATTTGCACAATGCTACTATTTATTATTCATACCCAGAGCAAAATATGTTGCTTTCAGAACCAGTATTTAGGCTCTGCAGGAGGGGGTGAACCACTTGGAGGTGGTTTCAGTAAATTGCATAAATGCATACCATCATGAGGTTTACAAATGCATCAGTGTATTAAAAGAAAGCCTCTCAAAAGAAATATATTTTTGAAAAAGTAATAAATATAAGCTATTATTAACAATGCAAAATCCAATTTATTTTTTTCTGGGAGCCATGAAGAAAGATATGAAGTCAACAGGAATGTTTCCCACAAGAAAGAAAGAAGGAGAGAAAGAGAGAAAAAGAGAAAGAGAGAGAAAAAGAGAGAGGAGAGAGAGAGAAAGAGAAAAAAAAAGAAAAAGAAAAAAGAAAAACAGACACCTACTGAAACGAAGAAGAGTTTGACCATTTATTTTAGTTACAGTGGGGTGGATCAAAGGTCTGAAAACAGCAGCAAAAGATCTGGTTACAGAAACTGAAAGGGGGAAAAGAGAATACAGAAATATTCTCTCAGGCTCATCAAGAGAGCTAGAAAAGCAGAATTTGTTAATGAAAACCAAAAGGGCTTTATAAATATACTAGATACACTAGGAGTGGGAAATAGCAGTAAGCAACAATGGTAATTCATGAACCAAACCAATTACCCTAAATACTTTATATAAAAAATCAGTCTCTCACAGGACCGGAGTGGGGGGAGGGAGCACATTAGAAGCAATGAAAAAATAATGGCTATCTCATCCCCAGGTAGTGTCTGATTATAAAGGTGATAAGGGAATGCTGGGGAGGAAAGAGATGAGACATGGGTGCCCAGGAGCTCCATCCAGGCTTTACGTTTCAGGGGTTGTATGTGGGTGGCTTGTGTGTGTTCAGGGAAGAGGGTAAAGAGAGCTGTGACTACACCTGAATCTGAGCAGCATGCGTTCATTGCACACACACACACATATAAACAATCTCTACAGCCAGAACTGCAGAGAACAGTTCAGAGAGAGCATGCCCACCACTTCACCCTGATTAATCTTTCCAAAAAGCTCCACAGAGGCTGCGACTTTCCATTGTCACATTAGCGTACGCCCTGCTATGACAGAAAAATTAAACGACCACACATATATATTTAGCTACTGGCAATTGCTACATTTTTGTATGTCTTAGAAATCCACAGAGGCTTCAGGGGACACTAACATTTAAAAAGAAGACAGGTCCTCCCAGCTATCGCTACTCTGAGAACAGATCCTAACACCTACAGCAAAACCACCCAACCAAAACAGGACTAAGGCCTTGATTCTGTGAGGATGTCAGTTGAAGAATATGCAGTCTGATTTGAGTTTGTTTTGGCACTGCTTAATTATCTTGGTGAATTGAGTGGGAAAATTGGGTGAAATGTGGTGAAACATACCCCAGAAGGAAAGGCAGCAACATTATGCTGGGAGCTCCAGAGAAGAGGCATCTGCAGGTTCTCCATTGCGCTGAAAACAGCAGCATGGCCATTCCAAAAGCAGCAGGGTGGTTGGAGAGGACCTTGTATTGGCTGATCAAAGGGTCCCAAACAAAGGGGATGATGCTCTTTCCCTGCCTGTATTCAAGGAAGGTACCTTGAAACCATGGAAGTGCTTAGCATTTTTTCACTTAGCCATTCTCATTCTTTTCTGTTTCCAAGCTGGGCTTTCCTTTTACAGGGAAAATTCATCATTATTGATGAACTTGAAACTTCCTCATTATTCCTGTTTTTTTTTTTTTTTTTTTTTTTTCTTCTTCTTTTTTCTTTTTTTCCTGTGGCATATATTAAGAAAAGAGCAATTATCCTATGCTTTAGAGAAACTCCTAGGAAAGATCCTTGCTACAGTAAATAAAAAGAAGAAAAGCTTACTTAAATGAAAAAAGGGCATCGTATTAATGTAGACTATCTCTGGCTGAATGAGGAAAACAATGTGTATAAAACAATCCTTGTGGATTGTGTATTAATGCATTTAAGTTACTGCTGCATTTTATTTGAATAATTAATATTGACTAAGGTAACAGCAGTCAGGTACTTTGCTTTCACATTCCTGACCCAGAAAAGTAAGTTTGTTAAAAACATGCTACTCCTGCTAGAAGGAAGGCTCCTTAGGAAGCTGGAAGTAGCTGTCTGAGATAAGAATAGGCAGTAGCTCACCTGTGACATCTTGAATGACTGCTGACAGATTTGAGAGACCTTTTTGGCAATTTGTGTCCCATCCCTTATCAGAAAACATTTTACCTTGTGTGTTAAGGTGAACGGGGCCAAGGTGGAGTAAATATAAACCCTCTTCAGGATTATGAACTTGGTACCGTTCCAGAAATGCTACATACCAAGAAGCAGAACTCCCAAGAAGCAGTCTTCATATGGCTTTTAGCATCAGAGCAAACTTTGCTACTTTGGCACCAAGAGAAAGTAAGTGGCTGTCTAAAATGTTTTTGTTTGCAACTGAGAAACATCATCTGTCTGCAAAGCAGTACAATTCAGACCCTAAATTAAACATCTTACATTTAAAATTTACATGAATTTATAAACATTTCATATAGCAGAGTCAAGAAAGACAAAATAACATGGAGTAAGGGAAGAAGGCAGTGCTTATTGTCTGCCTTATCAAACTGATTTATGTGGGTCTTTTGTAATTCAGAAAGATCACAGCAAGCTTTACAGCCAGCTTGTAACAAGTGCTACAGCACAGCCAGAGAGGGCATCACCACCAATAAAATCACCAGTTGAGAACTCAGGTATGACTTAGTTCAGCTACTTGCAGGAAGTGTAAGTATGGTTTAGACTGCTATGGGATGTGTATTAACATCCGTCACCAGTACTTGGGAATCCCTAAAGAGACACAGGAAGCTGGTTCTACCTGTATCTGAAGACATACATTCCCAAAAAAGACCCTTCTCCTCCTCACCTTTACAGCCCCTAAATTCAGAAGAACATAGACTATGAGGGACCTATCATTGAAAGTAAATAGAAACTGTGGAAAAGCTGAGATGGAAAATCTTGTACGGCCTTACTTCTTGCCAGTAACTTCCCTTGGATACAGCGTCTACAAGGCAGAAAGAGTACATATTACTGCTAAAGTTCATTTCCAAAACAGGCAGCCAGAATTTCCCTAACAATCGCAGGGTTTACAGGTTGTCCATCCTCTTCCTCTCAGTGTAGCCCTCTGAGCATATTAGACTAAAATCTGTTTCCACATTTCTATAATAGCAACAAACCTTAAGCTTGATGAACGAGGGCCAGTTCAAATATTTTTTTTCTTTGTAAATATATGAGATACAAAAAATGGTTTACCCTTCATTCTATTTAGCAGACCTAACGCTGTCCTAACACTAGGTTTGAGAACCACTGCTAGAATTGCAAAGCTGCTGTAGACAGAGCTGTAAGCTTGTCTGATCAAGACAGAGATAAATGGATATATTAATACTCAAAATGCATGAGCTCCTATTGCTGTCCAAAAGAGCTGAGTGTTCACAAAAGATGACATCTACTGCATTTAAACAAAATAATGGGTTATAGTCAAAACTGGAAATCTTTCACAAACCTTTCTGCCTCCTTATCTTTTAGCATTCAATCTCAATTAAATTAAATTAGTCTAGCATTTCCAATTTTTTGGTTCCAAATACCAAAACCAACAGAATTATTATGCTTAAAATACATTTTTGTATAAATTATGGAAGATGGAAAAAAATCAACATGCTAAAAGTGGCCTTTTGCATAACACGCATTCACAGTCTAAATCCTGCCTTTTATAAAATTTTCCTTACTTAACTATGCATAGCCAGATTTTCAATTGTGCATCCCACTCTATTTTTTTCCCCACACCACTAATTAATATGGAAATAGCTAAAAGAAGCTCATTGGTAATTTTGACACATTACTGAAAAAATAAGGCTTTGTTACAGCATTAAGCTAATGCATGAGACAAGTAATAGCCAGGTATGCAGACACTAAAGGGATGTATTCCAATCTGAGAGGATAGCTGCCTCTCAGCACATTCACTGGTATCATCGGGAACAAAGAAAGAAAGGAGGCATTCCTATGAAAAGCTCAGTGAGGAAGAGATACCACACTTTGTAATTACAGTCATATGCAGTACATAATGCTCTCTGACTCAGATTTCAGGATTCACCTCTGGAAATCACAGTCACATTATGTAAATTAGGGTTGGAGTGCTGAGGAAGCACTGAAGTGGCATCATGCTGAAGAGCATCACCCACAGACCAACTGCCTTCCAAACCTTTCCTGCGCAGAAGGCTGCTGCAATACTCCTGGGGCCTGGATCCCTTCCCGCTGCTCCAATTCTCTCAACAGCCTGCGGAAATGTGGTGTTTCTGCTGAGTTTGGGCTTCACACTGTTCACAATTAGGCCCTTAATGAGCGTAAATGTAGACATTAAACCTGAGCAGATTGTTGCAAGTGAATGAAGGCAGAATTGCTGCACCTACTGCGCTTGCTTTGTTTGCAAATATATCATTGTAACAGGTTAGAAACATGACTAGTGATGACTAATCTCCTAAAAGGACTTTATACGATAAAGTTCAATGACTGTAAGTGTTCTCCTTGAATGACATGCTCTGACCTGCACAGAAGTTAATGGGACTTGCCTTTACTTCAGCACGAGAAAGTTCAGGTAGCGGATGACTGCCTGGACATCTAATTTATTTGTTTATGCAAGCAACAGCGTAATCACAAAATCATTAAACTCTCAGTCTAGAAATGAGACAAAAATGATGCAAGCTTTGTTATTTAGATAATACATATTAAAGTTAGTCACCTAGCTGGAACTGTAAGTTCTGAATTCCCAGAAGCAGCACAGATCACTTTGCTTCTCCTGGGAACCTGGCTTCAAATTTTGTGCCAAACTTTCTCCTATACGCAGCTTATTTTCAGTTCAGCAGTATTGCATGCTAAATAAATGCACATCTCACACAATTTAAATGTGCTTTGTGTATGTTTTATTTACTATAGTCAGGGCTGCCTAGGTAGGAAAAAAGAAAAAGGCAAACCAAGCACCAGATCCAAAATTAGCATTTTATTCAGAACGTTGGGGTCAGAGGTGTATCATTCATATTCTGGTACACAATACAGAGGCAAAGCTGTTCTCAGAAGTCTCTCCAGTTTGAAAGCTCCTTCCCCCTTCCCTCCCCACCCCCAAAACATACTGTATATTTACTCGTGCCACCAGTATTGGGCCAACTTCCCTCCCCCCCTTTTTTGGTACAAATTATGTAAAACTTTTGTGCTAAGAACTTTTCTCCCTCCCCAAACAAAAAAAAAATAATAAAAATAAAAATAAAAAAAATATTGAGTACTCTAACTACAGTTCAACAATTGAATCAATGTCACTTGTTTGCAACCTGTTTTGTAAATACTTTATCCATAACGAAAGATATAAACATGCAAAAACCTGAATCCATAGTCCAAATAATACATACACGTGTTCTGAAGTTTCTGCACTTCTCCACAGACTATGCCAATAAAACATTATGTACACATACCATTTTTACAGTGAAGTGGGAAAAAGTACTAGAAATTAAAAAAAGAAAAAAGTGTACATGGATTAAGACCGAGATGTGTCTAACATTCTAGCGTAAGGAAAAAAAAAATCAATTCTGCTACAAACTGGTGATATGAAAACTCCCTTTATTTGCAACCAGCTGCATAAGTTTTAGAATTTTAGTGAAAAAAATCCCCTAACATCTAAAACTAGAAGTAATGTACATTGTTCCACCTCATGGTCTTCTCTCCCAAATAATAAAATTGTTCCACGAGGATTTTTTTTTTAAGTTTTAATCTCCTTATTTTAATAAAAGCAATGCGATGTAACAAAAGCATGTTGAAGCATATTGTGATTCACCTTACTCCTCCCCACCCCAACATATTTTGTCTCTTTAATGCATCATTTCATAAATCAGTACCATTAAAGCCTTAAACATAAAACTAATTCCGATCTGAAAAAGGTACAAAAAGGCACATAAAATCCCAGTGCTTCTGTACTGTAAAATTCAAGTGTAACTGAGCTCAATATTTTTTTCCAAACAGCATTGGATCACTGATATTCCACGGAGCCCAAATTGGTTTGCAGCCTATGCCAAAGCCTTCAGCAAGCACTTGTGCTAGTAGACTACAAAGTTAAAGCCTAGCTTCTGTATGCTTTTAGGGAATATCAGTTGAAATGTTTGTACTTGTCCAAAAACAAAGTTCACTTTGAAGTTCAGTCATCACCTCCACCGTACATATCAGCAAGTTTCTTGAAACGTGGGCCCCAGTCATTTAGGTAGTCATAGTCTTGCTCACCACCACTACTTGAGGAGTTAAGAGAGCTCAAGGATCCAGCAGTGGAGCCACTCCCTTCATAGTCAAAGACTAAGAGGGAGTCATATGGTGGGGCTGTAGGGTCATTGTCGGCTGCTTTAAGTCCCTGTAATAATGAAAGGGAGAAAAAGTGAAATAAGTTCTGTATCTGAGAGAGAGGCAGCAAGTAACTGGAACATTGCAGTGCAGTTATCTACCAATCACCTGAGAAAAACAAATTCTTGTTTGTCTGCAGTTCACGTCAAGCAGAACAGCAGGATGGCTGGGTTTCCAGCATTAAGCACTGGACATTTTGAATGTAACTCTACATGCCGCTCTAACAAAACCATAAGAGAACATCACTACACAAGGAACAATGCTAATAAATATACAGTTTCAGAGCTACACAGCTCACAACCTGAGGCATGAGCAATATGGCACTGGTTAAAGAGACAGATGGGATAGGAAAAATATGCATGTTTGCAAAGATTTGCTTTAACAGCCATCTCACATGGCCAATAACATATCCACTGACATCGCTGCCCTTTGATCCATCTGTGTGCCAAAAGCCATATTTAGTCAGTTCTGCAAAATTAATGTACCTCTGTAGGCTGCTGTGTGAAAAAGATACAATATGTTGGCTTAAGCTGTATGTGCTTTACCACCCATAAGATTTTACCCGCTCTTCATAAAACATGCACAAGAAAAGACATCAAAGCTAAATACATCACTAAAATCATTTCTATTTCCTTGTTTCAAAGTAGTCATGTTATCAATGCACAAATATTGGGTCTTTTAAACTTCTACTTTCTATAGCTGAATAACCCAAACTGAAAACAAGAATTGAACAAGGGATTGAAAGGAATTCAATTGAACAAGGGATTGAAAGTAGGGAAAGAACCACACTTCTTCTAAAGAAGAGACTTTTCCCTGTTTTCCTACACAGGTGCAAACCTAAACAATAAATTTAATATTAGCATGTGAAGCAATTGCTCTGTGGCGAGACACACTTATTCTGGGAAGAGTTACAAGTTGAATATAACGGGGTGCAGTTTGAAGTTAAAAGTAAAAGCAAGCTCTCTTGTGTTTTGGATTTTTCAACCTCACAGTTTCTTCCACAGGATTAGCAATGATTCTTCAAGATCTTCCACACTACTCTGGCAGTCACTGATGAGGAACAGTATGACTGCCAAAATTCTTGAAGGCTTAGATAAGATTTTAAGTTGCTCACTGTTAGAATAATTTTAACCAGTGCTATTTGTGCTTATTTTCTTTTTAATTTTTAATGGCTGTTTATTTCTTTAAAGAATCACATTCTTACATTCCTTTTTTGAATGATTAGTGTGCATCCTTTTAATTATTTAACATATTCTCTTTATACAAAGGATGTTTTACTCTCAATCATAAACTGTTTAGTCTAAGCGTGACATAATGGAAATAGCTGTGTTTTTTTTTTCCTAAATATATGCTAAACTAACAGCATTAATTAAAGCATATAGTATTGATAAGAGAATCCTGATTTTTTATCACCTAAAATAATTCAGAAGCATAGAAAATGTACCTAAAGTAATTTTGCAAATCTGTGCTGGAAAGGCCCAGCATATTTATTAAACTAGTGACCTCCATTCAAAAGCATATTTTGGACTTAAAATTATGTTTTCATACAGTACAACAACATCAAGCAGGCTATCCATAGCCTGCAAAACAAGCATAATTTTGAATTATCTGATAAATGCAATTTGTGATACTTGTTATCTTTCTCTGGATTTTTTGATCCTGATGGCCACAGTAAGGACAAATAATTCAAGATTCCTAAAATGCAACATCAAGCAAGTGTTGGAAGACTTCCCCGTTCTGCTTCAAAGCTCGAAATGGTTCTAAGGCTTTCTCTCTGTTTCTGCTGCTGAAGCAAAAATGCAATTTAACTTCTCAGGCACTAACTGGCCTTGCAATATTTGTCTCTTCCCTTAAGCTTGGCTGGGGTGATGGAGTCCCGTGCTTTTCGAACACAGGTGGCAGGGAAGGAGAATAAGCTTGAGCTTAAGGAGTGCTGCAGTATGAATCTCTGGTGTCTGTGTGTGAAAAGTCATTTACAAAGCTTTTGGAGAGGAAATGTTATTTCCTTAAATTCTGCCTATGAACAGCCAGCCAAACGTGGGATTCTAATTTATTAAAATCAGTGAACAAAATATTTTCCTCCATGACTGCAGAAATTCTGATGATGCCTATCAGCCATTCTCACCAAAAAGGTAGGCAACACCCTTCTGCCTTTCTTTCCACAGGGAATGTTGGATTTTTGCAGTTTGCTGCCTGGATTATGACAGCATTTAAAAATAAACCTGGTTTTGAGCTACTGACTTACAAGATAGCACCTCACTGACAAATGCACTGTTTCAAAGCTTGCTCTTACTGTGTAACCCATTTTATTCAGAGAACATAGCTACGGGCCGTGCTATGCAAGTATTGACTCAACTCCACAGCCCAAGTTACAGTGATAGCTGCACCTATCTTTTGGTCAAAAATTCCTCAGACTCACAGTGTAACAACCGAACTTAGTCTTTAACTCTTCAAAAGACAACCAAGTTCTCTGCCATATTTGTATGGCAAGTTACATGGTAAGATCATGAAGGAATACTATAGTGTTGTTGGTTTTTTACATCCTCTCTGCAAAGCATATTCTCTGAACCTACTCAGCGCACTGCTTTGTTCTGCTGCTGGGTTCTACAGCATGTCTGAAGCTGGAGATGCTCAATGTTAGCTTAGGCAAGGAAATCGGCTTATGAAGCTCCCTCTGGTTTCGGTATTGCCACCTTTCTGCTTCCCTTTCAACAGGTGGTACCACAACGTGCTGTATTGGCATGACTGAGAAGGCAAAAAATGGTTGCCAAAACCTTCTGATTTTACTGTAACGGCATTGTCAACCAGTTTTCAAAAAATCCCTCAGTCTTTCCCAGATGTGCTCAGGAATCTCAGAACATTGGATTTCTTGTAGTTATTTGGATTACAGGTTCCTGATCTCAAAACCCAAAGGTTTTATTATAAAGAGCAGCTTATTCAACAGCTGAATTGCTGAGACACATGCTTGATTCTCCTGAAAGATGGAGAACTGAGTCACATTTCTTTGCATTTGTTACACTTGCAATGCATAAAATCAGTCATAAGAGCAGCTGATGTGAAAACCAGTAATGCCATGGCAATACAAAGGAGAGCTTGAGATCTAGAACAGACTGAGTAGCAACCTCGCTTTTTCCTCTTCCTCCTTTACACATTTTTCAGAGGATGAGGAAAGTCTACAGCAGTGTCTTGACTGAGGAACAATGGTAACCTTAAATTATGCTTGCTTGGTATGCGCAGCATTCTTAAGTTGTCTCAAATCAAGGGAAAAAAGAACCCACAAAACCTCAAACTAACATGAAACTTTACAAAATCAGAGATCTAACACTTATTTTCATTAATCCTACTACTTAATCAGGTTCAATGGACTTTTGATGACAATGGAAGAATAGAGCCTTACCAGGAAATATGAAAGACTGATTCAATCTGTTTTTTACTTGACAAGAGAAAACAGAAAACATAGAGGGACTTTTATTCTGCTTAAAGGTGCACCGTATCAATAACCATTTACTAAGAATGAATTGAGGGTCCTCCATGGCCTCGTGGGATGAGACCTTTAGTTTGTAATTTAAATTTAATTTACCTCAGGCTATGTCCTCTATTGATTAGAAATATATTCTTAGCCACGAACTCTCCACCACAATATAATTTGTTTAAGATTTCTAAGGACAGCATAGGTGGTTTTTGAAAACAGGCTTAACAAAGCTGCTTCAAACAGGTCTGATTGATATTGTCCTACAAATCCTGACTATTCTAAGCATTAGTTATGCTCCACACTCTGTAAGTTATGTTTTAAAAAAGCTCAAAATGGAAAAAAAAGTCTACAGAGGATTCTTAATAACACATGACTTATTTCCCTGACTTGTTTGTACATTGAACTGGAAGAAAATGAGGTTTTTCCCTCCCCCTTTAAGTTAGAGATTCATCTATCCATTGAAACAGACAAAACAAGAAAGTCCCTGAGGTCATTTAGCTTATGCCTGCAAAACATATTTTGATTATAAGGCACCTCTGGAACGTTCTTATTTTGGAAATTTCATAGCTGTGTAAGTGTTATCTTAACTTTGTAAGTGTTATAAAAATAATTCAAAGTTTTATCATACTTCTAACTTATTTTTCAACTGAGAAGTCATTAGAACACTACAAAATATTTATACTTACATACAACTTTTTGAGTTAGGTAGATTTAAAACAACTGATGACAGCTAGAAAATCATATACTGCAAAAAAACAAATTAAGTACTGCCAAAGGGAAAGAAACAAAATGACACACTAAGTCTTTTTCACTTTTTGTTTCTATGACTATGTAATAGAAGTAAGAGGAAAAAACACCCCATGCTTTCTCAGGTGATGGTAGCTAAACCCTCTAGCATCTCAAATGAATGACTATGGTTCTTTTTTGTCAAAAGTTGGAGTAATTCAGTGGCCAATCTGAACAATACTAGCTCTGTGTCTGAGCTACTGGTAAGCATAGCATTCAACAGACTAAATTAATTCCCACACGTGGGCCAGCATCCCAAAGGATCAGACCGATCCGCATCTCTGGGAACAGAGCCAAGTCCTCCAAAAGACTGGACTGATCTCCACAAAGCCTTGTAATCTTTTCAAGCCAATGGGGTAAACGCACACTTCGTTTCCAAGGTAGTGGCAACTGAAAGGCAGCCTCTCTCTGTTCAACTACCAACTGGGCTAGTTTTGCACATGGTTTGGGTTACAGCTGACCAAGGAAAAAGTTATGGTGTGACTGGTAGTTACAGAAGAAGAAAGCTTTTTGCGTAATCACGTTAAATTTGGACACAGAGATAATGAACTTGCCCTTTCTTATCTTGCTATGTCGTTTTCATAGCTTGGCACAACTTCTGTCTGAACTGTCCTAAGAAATGTCTGGTACAGGTTTTACCAAAGACATTTCTTTAATTTACTCCATGTAAAACAGAGGAATTACTTCTGATTTTTTTTTCCCCTACCAATTTGGGTATCTTGCAAGGGTTGCTTACAATGAGCTGCAGGTGGAATTATCTGAAGGGAGCTTGAAAACCTGTGCAGCCTGAATGTTTATGCTCCAGACACTGATAATTTAGAATGTTAACTGTAATAGTAACTACTATAGTAAAATGCTATTTTTTTTCCCAATAGACTTCTTAGAATCACATTTGCCACAGGAAATTTTAATATAACACAAATTAAGATAAAACTGTTGTGAGGAAATAAAATCTTCACTTTTCTGAGGCTTCTGGCAAAACTGAGCATGAAGAAACCTTGGCTGCAACTATCTGCTTCAGAGTGATTTAGGTGGAATGTCCCATAGTAAAATGAAACTGAAATCCTAAGAAAGAAAGACCTTATGATAAAAATAAACTAAATATATAATGTTTGAAACACTGAATATACCTCAGGTAGCTCCTTTCAATCAGAGGATATAATTAACTCACGGCTAACTTGAAGATAAGAAAATTGCCATGCTTTCTTTAATTTCATATATAACTATAGGGGTAATTTTATTTTAGAGTCAATTATAGTATTTACATTATTTTACTGTGAAAGAGTAGCTCAAAGAAGCTTTTTCTTTTAGGTGAAGGGCAAAAGGAAACACAAAGGAAAGTACTGAGCTAATACAAAAGAAGGAAGTAAGAAAATGATTCTCAGCTTGTCAGTACTGTGATATAAACATATTGAGTTAATCAGGACAGCACCTACTATGTCTACATCTCCATGTACACTTTGATGCTAGATTCTTCAGAAGTCACAACATAGTGAAAAGCAGCATTGCAAGAACAGCTAGTTGGGTAATTTAGAAATCACAGGAGGCTGGACAAACCTCTGCCATTTTTCTGGCTTTCTAGAATTACCCTCATTCCTTGTCTAGGCTCTGTAAAAGTGTTAACTCTGCTGCATGGAAAAGGAAAATTCAGGATATTGAGGATCATGGGTTCTTCCCCACTACTTTTCTGGTCACACTCATGTAAGTATAGCATAGGAAAATGATCTTCTGGAAGAAGATAAGCAGGCACAAGGAAGTTTTTGTGTGTACATTGTCTTGGCCAGCAATGGAGGCTTCTTATTCTCTCATGTGTCCACTATTTTCCAGAAGCCAATAATAATTGTAGTATTTAGAAGAAAAAGGCATGCAAAATCCTCTTTGTTGAGCCACTTTTTTTCTAATACAAGTCTTCCACAAACCCAGATACTCTTAAAATACATTTAACTGGAATAGCTTTCTGCTGGTTATCTCCCTGTAGATACTTTAAAATTGCATTGCTGTATACCTTATTAGGAGCAAACTCAATTTTCTGCAGCTTTGGTAACACAAAAGAAAAGTGTGTTAGTCTGATTTTTCTTTAAAAGAAACAAGAATAAACATGTTTGCAAAAACAGTTCTCTGCAATACTTGCCCAGCTGTAACTGCCAAAGTAGATACATGAAAATTAGCATAATTAACTACTACCACTCATCTACAGAATACAGAATTATTAAACGATTATTTACAACTTAAAAATAATCTAAATATTTGTTTTCCTGTAATTAATGAGAATGAGAAATGAATTCTACTATCTCAAGTTTCACAAAACCAATGATTTAGGACTGACCACTAATTAAAACAATGAAACAAATGTTTTACAACTGTGAGTAATCTGTATAATCTGAATCTTACATTTATCTTTATTAATTTGAAGAATCAAAGATAACACAGAGACTTTTAAAGCTCTATGACAAGCATTAAAAACACTTATATAACATTTAATTTAGTTGCCCTGGTCACTAATCGTATTTGATGGAATTCTTTTGGTTTTATTAAAGGTACAGAACTTCCACTGTTACTCTAGATTCAAAGGGTAATGTACAAGGAAAATGGGTATGAACTTCCTCATTATTAAATTACTCTGAATTAATAAATGAATTTAGGCTAAACTGTAATTTTGTTAGTCTATTTATTACTCGGAACCCACAGAATAATCCTGCTTGGAGATACTGTGGTTGCGGCTGATAACGTATTATGAATGTAATTAATACAAATATACAGAAGTTAATTGATACATCTTCTATTTCTGTTTGAATGAGTTAATTAAATTTCCCCACACTTTAAAAGAACATATTTAGTTACATCTAGCAAGATAAATTTTAATCGTTTAAGTAAGTTTTAAAAAGTTATGTTCAAACATAACAGCTACTCGTGCAGAGCACAATCAACAAAATATAAAAGCTTATCTTATCTTAGGAGTAAACTCTTTCTTTCCTTTACCTCATTAATGAAGTCCCCAATGTCCCCAGGATGAGGAGCAGCTGATCTGACTGGATACTGAGGTTCTGCATGGATTGGCCTTTCATCAAGACGTCTGATTCCAACAGGTTTGATGGCATCTGGTTCCACGGTGTCAGGCTGTTGGAGCTGGCTCAAGTCATAATCCTGCAAAATATGAAGCAAAGAGAGTACGTTAGGAGAATTTTAAACAATATCTGTCAGGGGAAACATGAGGAAAAAAAAAGGAAAATATGAGTAATCATTTCACCACAAGTTCTATTTTCAGGATTGTAACACTGAGAGTAAGTCTAAAACATTGTTATTTGCATACCAACAGGATGTTATTTGATTTATACTCCCTGAACCTACTGTTTTGATTCTATTCCATCAGATTTGCAGAGCTTCTCATAAATTTTCCATTGAGAAGCAAGGATTTGAGTAGTACTATTAAGAGACTAAACACTTTGCCTAGTAATGCTGATTTACTGCATAGAGCAAAGATGCCAAATCCAACTCTTATTTTTCTAAGCAAATAAATGCCAGACATTCTTATTCTGAGAAAGAGGCAGGCACACCGCTCTGAAGCATTTTCTAATACATTCAAAGAATGAGTTTAAGACTCCTCGCTGATTTCATGTGGCTTCCATAATATGAAAGCCAAAGGGGGAAAAATGTCATAAGAAGTACAAAGCTCCTCAGATTTGGACTTAATTCTAAGCATTTTCTGAAGATTACTTGTGGATCTGTTCATTAAGTACTTGATGCTGCAGTTTCAAACTCTTGGCAGACCGATGAAGCTAGCATAGCAGTATGAATTTCAATAAGCAATATGTATGTATATAAAATTTTTAATTAGAATGTTTATGCATTTAAGATAGGTATGTCTGAATACTTTTTGCACAGTGTGATGCACTTCAGCATTGCAATTCACCTCACTGTTGTCATGTCTAGAAGGTAGTCATGATCAAAGATGCTTTTGCACAAGGCACCTGTAAAAATGCAGAACAAGGAACTGGGCTCAAAGGCTTAAACTAAAGCCATCCATGAGCTACCGAGTAGACTGGGGCTTGTGCCAACTCAACTGTATGCCTGACACCTTGCCCCAAAAATAACCCAAGCAGTTGAGGGGCACTCTAAATAAGCTTTTCTATCTTCGGTTTCTATTTTTCAACAGTGATCTTATAGTAAAAATTGTATTTGTAATCTCATTTTTCTGTAAACTGTCTGTGCAGAGAATTACATTTTCATTGGTTCCTAAGTGACTCCTAAGGAAGAAATCCAAGTACATGCTTCTGCTGTTGCATCATGGGATGTAGGTGCTTTTGAGAGTATTAACCTACCATGACCCCCAAAACCAGACTTTTCAACAGGAGGAGAGGTCTGTTGACAGCAGTGAAGGTAGCGTGTTGGGTGAACTTTAACAATTAAATGACTACACCTTCTCATTTGTTACTCAGGTCCTCAGCTTACTGCACACAAATATATAGTCAAAAAGGTGGAACACCTTCACTGAGAAAACAGCCTTATGTATTTTAATTAAATTACAAATTCCTTGGGGCAGAACTGCAACTTCAACCCTTCAGTTCATCAGGCACCAAACAGAGCAAGTGATTTCCACGGAGCAGTATGGATTGGAGAAAAGTAAACAGAACGCCTTACCTTTTCCCTTTTTATTACGTAAAATCAAAACAGTTTAGAAACATACTATCAGAAAATCCTATCGAACAGAGAAGAATGTACTTTTTAGAATTCATAAATATGTAACAAGTGCTTTTCATACCCTCCATAAAGATAAAGGTGGAATACACGAACGGGGAGAATTGATTTTTTTTATTTTTTTTTAACACTAGGCATTTTTATATGGATGAATTTAAACAGGTATGGTCAAAGAAAAATACATTAAAACCAGGAGAGCCTCTGGTCATTTCAGTTTTATAATGATAAAATGTTTTCTTTTTCACCCATTCCTGTATGCAAACAGCTCTATCTCTGATTAGTGGTCATAGAGAAACTAAACAAGTTTCTAAACAGTACTAAACATACAGTACTAAACAAGTCAGACAGAGCCTTCCACATCTAAGGCCATTCTCCTGTGTATATGCAGTTTGAGACATCTCCAGGCTTTATAGCTACAAAGACAGCAAAGATTGCCGTCCTCAAGGCAACAGTGGTGCAGAATGTCTCCTTATGTGGACTCCCACTTTGGATTTCCTTTCTAGGGTAATTTATGACACTGCCTTCCAGACTTCTATCAGAGGAAATTTATTCTGCAGATCTATTAGTGTCTGGACAGGAAGAAAAGATCCATTGTGCTTATTACCACAGACTCTCAATTCTCTTGTATCATTAAAATCAATACCAACTGTACATCAGTCAGGTATGGCAAGTCATCCACCACCTCCCCAAACTGGCTTAATGCTGTACAAACACAGCATCATGCAATGTCTCCAGCTGTTTCAACATTCTGTCTGAAGTCAACTCTACTCAATTACTGCAAAGAAAAAGAAAGAAATATGTTTCAGAAGAGCCAGGGCGTAAGCTATTTAGGACTGCTGAAATTCCATCTATTTGCTCAATGTTGCATTCACTGCTAGATAAATAGGAAAACTTTTCCTGTATTTTCTAAAGCTCCCGAACAGACTTTAAGGTTTGTCTCAAGCAGAGTTTAAGATAGTTAACTGCATAAGTGACAGAAGGTTAAAGGGAAACTGTGCCATATCAGAGAGAAAACAAAACATGCTGGGGTAAGTTGGGACAGCTATCCTGGAGCAATGGGTCATTATTTCTACTCTTATTTCAAGATCACAAGTCAACACAGTTGTGTCTTAGCTCCAGTCTTTTTCCATATAACCTTCTCATCCTTTAAATCTGCTGAGGGACTGAGGAAGAAGATGAGGCCTTCTGTTGGAAACATACCTGAGCAAAGTCTGACAGCATCCAATTCATATGGCTGCCAACTTTTGTCAGAGGCATTTGTTTACTTGTTTCTGTTGTTGAGCCCTAACTTCATTAATTTTAGAATACCTTTCCCTTCCTTCAGTTTGAATTTGAGCAAATTCATTCAGAGGGTTTGAATTTTTTTTTTCTTCAAACCTGGGGATAAACTCAGATTGTTGATGGACAGAAGCAGCTAATACTAGATTATCTCTATTGGAACATAGCTAAAACCTGGACATCTCTGGCATCACTATTTTACTCTTGCTGAAATAAATCCCATTATCTGTATTGAAACAGAAAACCTTCTGGTTTTGATTTGCTTTTGGTTTTTAGAAAGGAACTAAAGTCAAGATGTGCTAGAAGGACATTTCATCAGAAGTTGCAACTTCTGATGAAATTTACTGATAAAATTATATAATATATATGTATCAATCAATATCTATATAAATTTAATTAACCAGTATCTGAAATCTCCACCACCCCCAAAACCAGCTCAATTATAAATACTGACCTTATTAGCTATTCAGTTAGCTTAGACAGCTTTAAGTAGAGACTTATACCATTACTAGCTCTGATTTCCTATTCCTGAAATGTGAAATCCAAGGGAGACAGTACTAAACGTCAAAACCAGCTAGCTGAACCCTACAGACCAACTACCTTACCAGATGTGTATAGACAGAATGGTCCAAAATTCCTAAAAGCTTTTCTTTAAAAACCTTTACACAGGAACTGGAAGCACAGTCCAAGTATTTCAACTTGAACAGAATAGAAGAAAATGCAATTGAAAATTCAATTTTATATTCCCCAGTAATCGCTGATTTACAAAGAAAAAGAAAATGCAGTCTTCAAATTCTTTTCCCTTAAACAACTTCCTCTTGTGCAAGGCAGCTATTCATTTAACAGCACTTGAGTAATAATCCTTCATGCAGCAGTCATCAGCTATGGCAGTAGGAGAGAGATACCTTAAAAGAAGTACCTCACTTCCTGACTGTTACCAGAGTCTACAATCTCTGGAAAGAGAGGAGAAAAAAAAAAAAAAAGAAAAAAAGAAGAGATTATCCAGGAAATGGAATTAGTCATAAGTTTCTAGTTAACTTTTTTTTCCCTCCCTCCTGGATTAGCTGCTTTGATTACATTTACATTTTACAAGTTTATGGCAAAAGCTTAAAGTGCATTATGCTAGCTAGACCTACTCAATATGAACACTCACTGAAACTTAAAGCAGAATTCCAAACAACAGATTCAAACTTAATAAAACCAAAAATTTTTATGCATACAGGGGATTGATCCCTCTCCCGATATATCAGATCTATCCCTGTATTCCCATGGAAGAAATCATCAATTTAATTGTCATTAGTTCACTTACTTTGACTATGACAGCTGTAAGTGGCATTCACTGGAAAAAAACAGCTGTAGTGGTCTAACCACATGTAAAAATGCTGCTTTACATTGTCAGTTTTCATTTCACTCATCCATTTTACAGGATGATACTCTAGCATAAACCCAATTCTATTATTGTGTTAAGAGAACAGAGCAAACTATGACTTGAAGTACCAACAGATAAAACACACATTCTGCTTATCCTCTGTGTTGCAAAGACTATTTCTGTCTACTTGAATACAGAAATGGGGTGGACGGAGCAAGGGAGGAAATATTTTATATAGGTTAATGTTCCCACCTTTAAAGGTCTCTTAAAAACAAAGAAAAGGAAGTGAAAACCAATCCTGCTACATGTAACCATCCTACGCCCAAACCCACCAAACATGATCCTAAGGCAATATTGCCTGAGTTCTGCAAAATGCTCCAAACCTCCTAAATCTTACATCTGCTGAAATAATGGGACTTCCAGAAAGGCAAAGCACACAGGTCTGACTAGATGCAGACTGCAGGTGGGAGACTAGTTAAAATGCCTGCACTAACAGTTGCTCTTTATTTGCAATTCATTTTTTGATTACTTTCTGCCATAGTGCTTTTCCTACTTGTTTTTATTATAGATACATCTGGAGCATTACAAGTTAATAATTTTTAAGGTAACCAAGAAGCTCGCTTGTCTTTTTTAATAATAAAGAAGGTGGAAGTTAAACTTCAGCTGCAGATAAAGCACAGTAACAGGCGTAGGTTATAAGTAGGATAAAATAAAATACAAAACAATTTTGTAATGGCATTACAGAAACATTACTTTTCCTATGATGAGATAAAGATTCACTGAGGAATGATGATAACTCCTCCACAGGAGCACTGCATGAGTCAGTCATTCAAAAAAAATAAACTCAATGTCTTACTAAGCAAACACTATTCTCAAAATAACTTCCTCCTAATTATAATATTGCAGATGCCTAGGGATATCTTAACAACAGTTATTTCTTTCATTATCATAAAATATTTTCCAATCTTAATGTAATGCAAAATAAAGGTTAAGAAGTGAGAGTAAATGATCTGAACACTCAGGATGGTAAAAATAAAATACAGTCAAATGGATTTGTAATGTTGATTGAGTAGTTCAGAAATACTGTCATTTTTACAATAGGCTGTGCCAAGATCCAGCATACAAAACTAATGCAATCATAAGATGCAAGTATCCAGAAAGTTACAATAAGAAAAAGAAACAAACTACCACCACCCACCAATAAAAACACAAAAAAAATCCAATGGACTACTCAATTTGTTTTTATCAATGACTCACAAATGCTAGAACAAAACTATCCTTTTCACAAACGAGCAATTCTTGTTCAAATTTAAATCCGTTCACACATAAAAATAGTCCATTATGTTTCCATGTTATTATCATCTTTAAAATAAATACTACTATTTTATTTCTCTATATTAATGTGTAATAAAATGTGACAAAAAGCAAAATAATGACTAATGTCTGAACAGACTGTAAGCAAAGGCAATCTAGGAAGAAGTAAGTGGAATTCTTAGTAAGAAAAATACTGTGAATGATAGTAAAATTACTAGTTTAGAAACTCTTGTACTGAAGAGGTGTGATGGTCAAATTAAAATACCCGTTCAGAACAGCTGATCTGCAACAGTTTCAAGGCAAGCCAGTTGAGGAACATGTTCTGTAATTTACTACAAAAGATGTATACAAAAACAGTTAAATGGAAAAAAAAAATGTATGTCAGTTATCAGGCTGACATAAGCAGCAAGCATCCCCAGTCGAGCACCTGCTGCCTCCACGTAAATCACATAAATGGCCTGAGACGTGGTAAAACGAATTAGTGATGTTTATGGGTTGTGATCTGCTATACTCGTGAACTCTGCAGCAGACACGGGCTAAGTGCTTTAACACTCAGCCCACATAAGGTTTTGGTATTTTGAACTGGCAATAGTGTTACTAGTTGAGTGCACATCATGTCAGGGGGAGAACATTAGTCGTTTGTCTCTCACGCTTCCCGTTTGCTAACAACTACAAGCTCCAAATCATGTGGTCCATTAATAATCAAGACTGTCACTCCCAGCTTCTTAAGTTGTACTCAAACTTGGTATATCCATTTCAGAATATAGCAAACTCTAATGCCCCCGACCCAAATTTTTGGGTTAAACATTCAGGTGGAATTAAAAACATAAACCCTTTCCCCAAAACAATAGGAAAACCAGTCCCACTGACTGATGATTCAAAGCCACTCACAGTCTAGCTCCTATAGTCACGTAGCCAGATTGTTAGAACTGGAAGATGTAAAAAAAAAAATCCTGGGAAGAATCACAGACTTTCTGGAGCATTTCTTCCCTGTCTCATTCCTCTTTGTTCAACCCTACCCCACCCCTTCAGCTGTTAAAAATGTGACAGAAAGGTACCAGGAAAAAAATGTTCCTGTCTGGAACAGAATGTGTGCTGTACAGCTGTCAGAGACAGTTTTTCAATCCACATTTCCAAGAAACAGAATTTTAGGTGAAAGAAGTCCAGAAAACTTCTATTTTCAACACTGCTCTGCAGTGGTGCAGTGGGGAGTAGGCTACCATCAGTTCTGACCGACAGCTGTAGAGCTCTTCTGGCTTAGGGAATTAAAAGCATTTTTCTCAACTGTGGTGGAGATCGCACAACCCTGTATAGATCATCCCAGGTGTGAGGGAGACAACGAATCATTCCAGAACATCAATTCTCTTTACAACCATTCATCCTGTCAGTGAGAAAAGCAGGCTAAGAAGGCCTCAGATCAGATTAACACCAGACCTTCAAAGACAGAATAAGTGTCTCTTTTATGACAAACTTTGTATCGGAATTTCTTCAGAATTCTAGCTTAAGGGAAAATGAAACAAAAACAAAACAACGCACAAAAAATGCAAGCAGGAATTCCACTTTGCTGCTGACAGCAGCTACAATTCAGAGGAACAAGCTGGAATTTGTACCTAATTGAATTTGTTACTGGATACATTGCTCTCATTGCATGACAAAGTGTTTGAAAGGAACATGCTGAGCATGCTTTAGGAGTTTCTCAGTCTGTCATGACAGTTCAGAAATCCAACTGTATAACTTCTTTTTAAAAAAAACACACACACACAACAAATAAACAAAAAAAAACACTAAACTCGTAAGTAACTAAATGACTCTCTTAAGTACACAACCAGAAGTCTAAAGTAATTTGGTTTACGATTCTGAGAGTCTTAAATTTATCACTGACTTTGGGGGCCCTACCAAACTATCTTCCTGTCACCTAAACACATGGCATAAAGAAGATGATGGTGAAGCCACAATATGTAACGTATAATCATCTTTACATATTCATTCAGAAGAGTAGGTGATTTTAAAAAGGTCTAAATAATTTGCCCATTATAAACAGAAGAAGGAATTTTAACAGGTAAAGATTTTGAAAATAACGGAACTCTTTAACATATTCTGTGCTTTCACTAAGACTCACAAGAAGCTTTGAGCATACCCTTCTATTTTGCTGCATGAGAAGACCCTGTGCTCCTGAGTCACCCTAGGCACTGCCTTCCACCAGAGCTGCTTGTTCAATCTGTGCTGATGGTTTTGGTGACAGCGCACCAAAAAAAGTTAATATTGACAGAGCATTTTCCTCTGTCATTTGCTGATGCCTTGTGGATGCAAGGTTGACGTGAAGCAATTTTTCTTGATTTTAATAGAACAGCAGCCCTATGAGGCCTCATTCTGAAAATAGATTTTGATGGAAGTCTCGTATGCTTTTTTGGGAACGCTTAACTTTGACACTTTAACACGCATTTTAACTTTGACAAAAATGCAAAGGTCTGGATAGCCAATGCCTATTGTCTGCAGTGTTCTACACACCGCCTTCCTTGTACACGATTTTGCTAAGCAAAAATGAGATTACTACTTGTAAGTTACTTGTTGATATACTCAGAAAGCTTAATATACAATATACATAATTCTTAAATTAATCTAATTTTACATGGCAAAATGTCAAACCAGAAAAGAAGTTAAAGCATCTCCCTGAAAAGCAAGATAGAATATATTGCCATCATCTACTGTAAACAGAAAACTAGGTGCCTGTGAAAAGTTTGTGCTCTCTATTCACCCACAGGAACAAATAGCTAATTTTGGAGTTTTGAGAGAAGCTTACCCCTTTTTTGCCTAGACAATTGACTAAAACTAGCTATATACGTGGTTATAAAAGCTTGATACATTTTGTGGGTACTCTTACTTTCTGTTACTGTGACATCTATTACGTTTCAGTGTATAAAGGTTTTTTAGATCCTCAGATACTAACATCCTACTACTCAATGGATGAGGAGAGGGACCAGTGTACCTGAACTACATGGCTGGTAGCTGTGATAACTGATTTGCAAGAACAGCCTTAAAATTCATCTAAAGAAAGCAACAGGGTTTTTGTGGCTTTTTTTTTTTTTTTTTTTTTTTTATGAAGTCCTTAAACTTCCTCTTGTCTAGGTACTTCATCGACTCACTGTGAGAGGAAATGCTTCTCATTTCCCATTTTTTACCACTTTATTGCTACTCCACCCCTTGACAGTTCTTCCTGCATGCACTATGCTCATTCATAGCTGGCGAAAGGCTGCATTTATGGATGGTTTACATGCATTCACACAACGTTATCTCCTGCTGTGTTCCCTTGACTAATCCTCTCACGAAGACAGCACATTCACTGCGCAGGAGCACAATGCACAGTGGATGGAGAAGAGACTTCAGCATTATTTCTGAACTATTAAGTATTCTTCCCTTCTCTGTGCTGTTGCTACAAGTCGTATGATTTCTGATCTGCAGCACAACCTCCCCCAGCACCCTTAAAGCATAACCTACAACTTCCTAATGAACAGTATAAGATCTGAAAACTTTACTGACTCTGTCCTGAGGACCGTGTGGTCAATAATTAAAAACAAAACCACATGAAAATTTCTAAGCAGATACTCCAGGGGATTGTGGGTGGACAAGAGCTGGAGATGTGAACTGGAAAATTAGTTCACACAGGTCTGAGTTATCTTGATTCTTTTTCAGCTTGTAACTCTTCTGTGCAGGAACAGATACACAAACTGGGTACATTTCTTGTATTCAAACTGTATGCAAACAACTGGAATACATGCAGTCTCACATGGTTGTCTTTAATTTATTAACATAAGTGATTTTCAAAAACTGCATAAGCTGAAGTTTCCTTTGCTAACTGCTTAGAAAGAAAGCTATGCAGAAAATCCAGGAAGTAGGACCAGCACCTGGGGAAATGCAGGAAGCCTGGAAGTTGTAAGGAGAACAGCAATTTCAGACAAACAAACCAAGGAGAAAAGGGAAGCTATATATGTATGTACCCATGAAGGGAGACACTTTTCAGATAACTGAAGTGCTGGACCGATGTGACTCAGGATATGTGGAAGAATTATACTTAATTTTTCAAGGCTTTTTTACTGAAAAATTTCTTAGGCTGTATTATATGCACTGTTCCCTTCATAATTGTTACACTTACTTCTACCACTAATAACATGCATAAATCTACTATTTGTCATGCTCATGCTCATAAAGCACTTAATAAACCTCCTCTGAAGGAAAGAAACCATACTGCTTGGAAATTCACTAACTCGGAGAGGAAAAAAGTTTTTCTTAGCATACACACATCACTCCTAGTTCTCCAACATATCAACAGTGGTTCAACCAGAGGTGATGTGAGAGTAAATGCATATGGCACCTGCCTGGAAAGGTATTTGAATAGACACAGATGTGCAGTGACAGCTACTTGAAACATAAATACTTTCCAAGCTGAAATCGGCCAATCTGTCAATAGCCAACATTACCGTACATACAGAAAGGCATTCACCCAGCATTAAAGAAAGGTCGTATATGGAACAGGCTGTATTAGACACTCTGCAGTAGTGATTCTATACGAAAGGATCCATGACAAAGAACGAAGAAGGTTTACAGACTGCAATCAGAGGAGATTTTAATTTTCATTTAAATATAACTGCCTTAGTTGGAATATGGCCAGAATACTGTAACTGTTTTAAAGCGTGTAAGTGGGCAATACACTAGTTCTACAGTATTACCCAAAAGACAGGCAATTCCTACCTCTGGAACTCCAAAAACGACATGAGGAAAATGTTTTATTTCACATTTTTAAAATACTACTCTTCTTTGGTGTTTAATGCACCAATTAGCTACTTATTAAAATGTGTCAATGGAAACAAAGTGCATAGTGAAGTATGAACCTATACATAAAAAGCATTCATCATTCCTCACCTGATCTTCTTCTCCACCACCTTCTTCATCATATTTCAGAATGTTGTCCCTCACATCGTCTTCCGGATCAATCAGGAGCTGTTTGGCCTGACGTTCCTTATCACGGCGCTTCATCCATACCACGAACATTAAAACTAAAACTACGTGGTAAAAAGGGAAGATGCAAAAACACATTGTTATTCTGAAGCACAGCCATGGAAAACTGTGCAAATTTAAACAACACTACTACTGCTGTTTTTGACTGTTCTCGATGACACATTTCAGTAATCCAGGATGGATTTTTATTTTTAAAATTTAGAGAATGTAGCTTAAGGAAGAGATGTTTAAATTTAGGCTACTGTAAGCAACCTGATTTGGAAATCAGTCAATCACATATTCCTTCCCTAAGTCAAAAATCTGTTCCACGTCTGCAAAAGAAACTTGTCATAAAAGGAGGTAAGAAAAAAACAAGCTTCATAAACCACTGAATTCAGAGAGAATCTCTCTAGTAGTAACAAAGCTTCTAAAAGATTATACTACTTTTATTTTTTTCTAGTATGTGCAACTTCACACAGCTTAAGTCTGATGTTTGAGTATCACTAAGCTTAGACCATTTGGGCATATGAACCAGCAGCCCACCAGAATGGACCGTAACTGTTGCCGAATTTTTTATTTAAGCTTAGAAGAAGCAATAAGAATCATAGTAGAGGAAAATACAGTGGCACTGAGAACTATACATTTTTAATCATTTATTCTTAATAAATTTTCAGTTATACTGTTTGTTTACACACTAAAGCTGTTAAAACAGAATGAGAAACAAAACAGAATAAATTTGAGTTAATGAATCTCTAAATACAGTAGCTATGTTTCCAATTACAACCACCCTCGTGGAAAGAAAATTCATTTCATCTAGAATGTAAATATATGAAGAATATCTTAAAAGGTAAGGACAATATCCTAAAAGATTTAGTAGTTTCAATAAGGCTCTGTTAAACCAATATAAGGCACTCTTAAAATGTTAGGTATCAGGAAAATCATTGTATTGTGCTTGTGTACAGAGCTGGGCTTTGCCAGACCCAAAGAACTAACTCCCTCCTGCAAACCCTGTCATTTTTTATGTCCTGGACTACTGCACAGTATACTCTGAACAGGTTAATTCCTTCCTTATGTTGCACCACAGTCAGAAATCAGTTAACCGTAATGTGTAGGAGAGCTGGCATCTAATTGACTACACCGGACAGATACTTAGTCGTGATGTTTAGTCACTTCCCTTATTGAATGCACTCAATACAAAAATAAAATACTAGCACAGCTTTGCGTAGTACTTAAACAAACACACAGATCTCTGTTCCTGCATAGCTGCTTGCTTGTTGGGCCTTACATGATGGGCTGTGATGCATTACTTTTCAAAATCATAAAATAGCCTACTTAAATTATTCTGACACAAAATAGTAATAACACCAGTGCATTCTTGAGAGGCTGCGTAACCTGCTGCGGGTGGTATCAAATCACAGAATACCAACAGTACCAGAAACTAGATGTCTGAGGGCTATTCACACCGTCATCCTGGTCACTCACTGATGTAACATAACATGTACCCTTAGGCACAGATTGAAAACTTCTTTCATAAGGCCAGTGTGGGGATTGTGCTCTTGACTGCCAAATATGCATGCAAGTGTTAGTTATGATATGTCTCGCAGACTCCTAATTTATCAGAAAGTTTTAATACTTGCCCAAGACATAAACCTATGCAGTAACAATTCTTGTATTTGCATCTTTAATCCCTTTTTGGTTTTTGTCAAGGTACATAGGACTAAAACATAAAATGACACTATGGTATAAGAATACAGGAGTCAGTATTAAGGGATCCATCTACTTACTGAGCAAGATGATGATACAGAGCAGAATTGCAATGATGGCACCAGTGCCCAGTCCTGCGCCAACAATCCGGTCAACGTCAGTACAGTCCCCATTTATGTCACATTGGCAAACTTTCACTTTCAGCACAGAAGTGCTAGATGCATGTGGATTTCCAGAATCTGTAATTACTATGGGCACATCATAGATACCGGCCTCCAGAAACCTGATCCTTAAAGAGAGCTGGGCATGATCACCTGTGGGTGAAATAAGGCACTAGGTTTACATAAAACAGAAATGGCATAAAATGGCTCATCTTTGAGCTTTGTATCAATGTATCACATAGCCCACTGACTACAAGAAACTCAGGACAACAGACCTCCTTACTACTATGAACTTTTCTTTCTTAAAATTTCTTGTTCTTTGGGGAACTTATACTAAGGTGCTTTCCTATTCATGTTTACCAGATTAAGGTATGTGGTGAAATACACCTAAGTAAAACACAGAAAACAACATGCAATTTCCTTTAACGTGATTATGATTTCTGTAATGTTAATTACCACTAATTCGAACAATGGTCCAATTCCTCTTAATACTAGGAGGTGTATCAGGCAGCTCAAAGGCAAATGGGCCTGCATTTGGATCAATGTCAGGGTCTACAGCAGTGATGTTAATAGCATTAGGCTGCAGCGTTTCACACGTTGTGGCTTCTTTTGGGTTCACTTGGGGAGCATTATCATTGATGTCCAGCAAATATATTTGAAGTGTTCCAGTTCCACTCATAGGAGGAATTCCTTAGGAGAAAAAAAAAAAAAAAAAAGGTACAGAGCCTGTTTCCAGTTGTAAAGTTACTTAAATGAGCTCATACCAACCAGCTCAATTACCACATACACACGTTCACCGCAGTTTTGGAATTTTGTTTTTTACCAAGACAATCTAACATTGTCACTGTTCCTACAAACACACAAATTCTCATGTAATCTGCCTTCTGAAAACTGCCCTACTCAACAAAATTCAACTCACAACTGCAGATCCACAGATCAGGGAGACTTCATCTATTTACTCTATCAGACAGCTAGTTCCTTTTCCAGAGAAGGTCTACATGAAATGCTTCAGAGGAAAAGATGCAGAATTTGGATTGTTTATTTCTCCCTTGAAGAAATTCTTTCATAACTTGGAAGACTTACAATCAACTTTCACCACAAGCATGCTACTTAAATTCTTTCTAATACTTACTTTCAGCATGCAGATTCATACTTCAAGATATTTCTGTTAAATGTATTGAATGTGTGATGCTTCCTTAAACCTTGCTAAAGTCACACATTTATGAGAACATGTGGCACTGAATTTCTCAGTATAATTAGCAATGGTTTTCATTCCTCCCTCTATCCCCATATAATCTCCTTCCAGTTCCATTTAATTTTGTTCTCCAGAACAGGGCCAAAAGGATAGAAATAGCTGACCTAGCTTTGTTACACTGTAATAGTTTGTATAATTTTACCATTTGTCTTCTCTCCAAGGTAAATAGCCTTAGTGTTTCAGCTTACCCTTCTTATGTGAAAATGTTGCTGAACACACCTGGCCATCTTTCTGATACTGGCTATAAACAGCACAGCATTCTACCAGCCTATCTTAAAGGACTAATTTCTGAGCAGAAAACTTCATTAAAGTGCCAATGAAAAGACACTTTTCCCTCTACACTTCTGTAGTCAGAATATGGAAAAATATAATCCATGCCACCTCTTCAACATGCTACTCCCCATAAAGCCATCAACCACGCCCTGCTGTGCATTTGCTCAGACTAGCACAGTCTTGCGCAGACTTATTTTTCAGTTTTATGTAGGCTCGAGTAATGCAACAAAAACTGTCCTCCAAACTCACTGACTTATTTTTCAGCTACTTCCTGAGTGGCTGGGAAATATACAAATATACTAATATTGACTTCTGACTTGATATCTAAGCATATCTTGTTTTCTGCCCCAATAAAATAGAATGTCATTCAACCACATTTCAAAGAAATATACAATGCTGATACATACCATTATCAGAGGCAAGAAAAGTTGCATTATACATATTGTTTTGCACATATATTGACTCTCTGTCCAAAACAGCTGTAGTTGTTATCTGTCCATTAATGGGGTCTATTTTCAGCCAATTTGCAGGATCTGAAAGTTTTGAGTACCTGTGTATTTGAACACAAGATGTGTCATTTATCTGCCAACATAAATATTGACAACAAAGACAACAGACATTTTAATTTGTATTCTGAATATGCTTTTGTAATTTGGAGTCAATACTTTACAAATTTCCATTTATTAAGCTTTGTTGCTAAAATTCTTGAAAATGCATATTCAAGAATCTAAACATAATACTGTTTTTAAGTGCCCTGCCATGCAAATTATCATGTAACTAGAGTAAACTATACAATTACCATACACTAAATAACATCCTTATTCAGACTCAATTAAAATATTTAACTCAGGATCCCTCTTGCTTGTTCTATACCTACAGAGCTTTTGATACTAACTTTTATGTTATCAGAGCACTGAAATCAGGAGAGATGCAGAGAAGTAAGAACGTATAAAGATCACTTAACAGCACTAACTCATATTATTCTCACACTTTCAGTATCACTCAAACTTAATTTTCTACAGAGGCACAGATTTTATTGCATGTTTCTCATCTTCATTTGAAAGAAGAGTGTCTTTCAAAATCATCCTTCTATCTGGCAAATTTGTCCTTTGACATTAATCAAGTGAAAGCTATCTTAGCTCATTAAAAATGTATATATCCTTAGAGTCTTCATGCTATCATGTCTACATAGTGCTTATGTCCAGAAATGAGCAAAATATAGCCTACAGCTAACCAACATTAAGTGAAAATATAATTCTAGCACCCTTGGAACCTTCCTTTCTGTGGAATGAAAACAAGAAAGAAGTTCTGGAGTTTTATCTACATGAGCTAGTAAACTGAATAAGCTAGGAAAGTGAGCCCTGACCCAAGGGTAGTCACCGTGCCTCAGCTTTGCAGCCAGTGACCATCTTTAAATGAGGTATGCAAAAGCATGCTTAAAGCTTCTATGATTTTGTTTTATCCTCTTCACTTTTCTAATTTAGATTATCTTTAGACATTAGGCAAATTGTGAACAAATTACAATCACAGCTATCAGTACAAGAGTTCACAGATGGACAACAACAGTACTGTGTATTGCTGGAAAATAAGAAAAAAAAGAAAACTCCTTAAGATTTGATCCTCAGTCAGACGTGTTTTTGCTACAGCACCAAAATTATTGGTTAATTTAAATTGCAAATGCCCTTAGTTCACACAAGCCTGTGTCTGCTCTAACTGAACTCACTAGGCTACCATGTATTGCTTAACACAGTTACATTACTTCATTCTACCTTGATGAAGTAACACTTTAGATTAGAAGATGATCCCATTTACAGATCTATGAATGCTGGTCAGGTCACTTTTTCTCTCTAGCCAAAATTCACTTTGGAGAGTGCTGCAAAAGATCTACAGGAGGTATTGGTATAGCTGTGTGCTGTGGTAAACAGAGACACTTCACACAGTCTCTTTGTTCCCCACCCACTCTACAACAAGGAAATTGCATCTGAACTGCTAAGTAACCATAAAATGTTTATACAGACCTTAGAGAGGTTTGCTGCATGTAACGATCTGGGTCCTGAGCTGTGAAAGTTGTCAGCATGCTACCGGCAAGCAGCCCTTCTTCTTGGCGTACAAGCTTGGGGTTTGGAACAAAATATGGACTCTCATTCACATCGATGACCGTAATGGACACAGTTGCTGTTGACTGAGGAGGATGCTGAATCCCCTTAGCCAAAGGCACTTGATTTTCCGCAGCTACAGTAAGTACGAACATTCTGTTGGTCTCGAAGTCAATAGGCTGTGAAGAGCAAAGAGTGGGAAGTCTTAACATTTGCTCACAGTAGTGATGGCCACAGAAAAACGTTTTTACTTTAAAGCACATTTTCAAACATTACTTCTACTGCTTTTCTGAAAAACAAGCAAAGAACTGAAAGAGAATACCTCAACATAATACTTCAACATGTGACTGGGTGATGGTTTTGCTTACCATAATCAGCAGTTGTACTATTACAGCTGGTAGAAGCCTTGACATTTTTGAATTTAATTTGCTCAGGTACAGCCATTAGTTACTATAGTGGAAACGGTTTCATCAGACAATTAATTACATTGGAACTCCCAGCTTTGTGCCAGGTACTCATCTGAGCAGATACCCTTCTGAGAAGCTCCCCAAAAAGAGAAAGGCTGGGAGAGACCTGTCTTTCTGTGTTATGAGAATGAAGGTTTCCTAAACAAGATCATGGCCATAACTAGCCCCCTAGATCAGGGATTCCTATGCCCTTGTATTTTACTAGAAAGACTCTCTGTAACCTCAGCTAACCCCATTGCTGGTATCCGTACAGCTCCCATTTTCACAGTCCAAACAACGTTCAGTCTGGAGACGTCCTCAGTAAGCCAGAAGTCCAACTTAAGGAGGAGCAGGAACAGTTTGAGACTCGAGTTCCTTTGTCATGCAGCACATGGCTGAGACATTTCTCAAGACCTGATTCTCATCAGTGCTATGCACCGAATTGCTCACACTGATTCTAGACTTGAAGGAGCCCTGTACCTTACAGGGGCAATTGGCATGTAACAGTGGGAAGTCAGTGACACAAGACAATGCAATCTTCATTACAGGTTGACAGATCAACTCACTGCACTTCAAGCAACTCTTTCTGTGTCTTTCTGCTTTAAGTAGTGCTGCTGGCCAGACTGCAGAACTGCAATTCACCACCTCAAGCAGATTTTGCCATGCTATTTAAAAGGCTCTGATTTCATATGGTGCATCTGACCCCCGCCTGAAAAGACCAATCGTTCCCTTGCACTTGTAGGAACGAGTTCCTTTTCCAAATGAGGCTCCCACATGCTGCTATTCTGTTGTTAAACCAGGTCAGATGTGGCAAAGCACTGAGATACTCTGGCAATAGAGGGGATTCAAATTTATTTTTAACAAACTCTCAGTGCGCAAAGCTATGTCAAACACATTAGAGACTTGGAAGCTTAGGCTTACTTCTCTTTATGTTACTTCTTTAATCTGGGCATTTTTTAGATTCACTTTTCCAGGGGCTTCTAGTTTTACGCTATTCCTAGATCTGAGAAAGATGCTCATGTGCCTAATTACAAAGCACAGACACTCACGTAATTCTTGCTGGAAGACTGTAATATAACAATTGGTACCCCTGGGGAAGTGCAGTTATAGAACAGAAGACAGTTCTTTGTAGTGTGAATTATCACTCTAGCTATACAAAAATTCTATCTTTTTCTCACCTAGATACTGACATGATTAAAAAAAAAAAAAAAAAAAAGAATGAATAAAAAGTGAATGTTTTAATTTCCAAATGGGAACACTGACATCTCACACTTGACTTCATAAGTGGATGGACCAAAAGCAGAACAGGCCAGCTCAGAAAAGAGACACTTATCAGAGAGCCATGAGGAAAGGTGGCTACTGCTTGGCAGGTTTAATTATAGAACAGCACTGTTATTATCACTTAAATAAGTCACCCCTCAACACAGAGCTGTGTTGGCTACAGAAGGAGCACAGACAGGTTATTCCATAAAAGGTATTTAAAAGAGGTTTTAAAAATAGCCAGTCTTTAAAAGCCTCTTGCAATAGCCTCCCACCTATCACTTTTCCCTCTCTGATTGTGCCTTGACTTTTTAATTTGTATCTGTTCCTTAACAGGAACATGTTGACATAATACCAGCAGACAACAAGCACGACTACTAATGGAGGCCAAAGAGGTAGGAAGCTGTTCCTTTAGACTAGCAATGAAGGCTAAGCAGATGCTTTTTCACAGACTAATTCCTATCTTTTGGCAAATAAAGCTTCAAAATCTGTCATTTTCAACAACCTAACCTGCTTTTTAAAACTGATCACTTAGAATACTACTGATAGCATAAGCAAGGAAATGCTCCAGGAGATGAATGGCTTACTTCCACAAGACAGACAGTGCCCATTCATTTTACTTTCAAGACTTGTGCTGGCCTCAGGAGGTCACATTTATTTTCAGTGTTCTCCCACTTATTTGATCTCTGCTTAACTCACTGAATTGCAGGCATCTCTTACCTTCACAACAGTTACCAACCCATCATTGCTATTTGGATCAGTCAGGATAGTAAATCGACCTGTCGGGTCTCCTCCGGCCATTCGGTACATTGCATTCCATGCAGGCGTGTGCGGCTGATCTTTATCTGTTACCGTTAGGTTAGCTACTATAACATCCACTCTGTTTTCCGGTACTTCGCCGTAGAACTGCAAAAAGAACAAAGCCCTTCACCATGCCAGCAAAAGCAGGCAAGAGGCACACCATACTGAACAGGCTTGCACCCACCTCGCTTAATGCTAGGGAGCACATCTCATGTCTTCAGAGCTCTGACAGCTTATCTAATGAAATTTTACCTGAGGCCACCTGGAAAACTTACGGTTTGATTCTCCAGTCAACTTGGCCTAAGCAGAATACTGTATCTGATGGGTATATTCTGCACATATTTAAGTTCTACCTGCCAGTAAGCTATTTAGTAAGTGATAAATATTTACTGTCTATGAATATAATGACAAAATTGGGGAATAGGTATAAATATGCACATCCTCCAGTTAGTCCTACCCCATACTTACAGTCATAGCAGTGAACTCTGGAGGATTGTCATTGACATCTGTCACAGTGATGACAGCTGTTGCTGTGTTTGAAAGACCATATGTTGGGTTTCCTTCCATGTCCGTAGCTTGAATTATTAATGTATATTGTTGTACTTTCTAAAACACAAAATGACATCAACATAAGTTTTAGACAAAACTGACATTACTTGTAGGACAGCAGGTGTTTTTGAAATTTCACTTTGCTAAGCAGTGAGCTTATCATACTGTTTATCCCAGTTAGCATCACATGAAATGACAGGAGCAAAGTTTGTACCATGGAAATATAGCACCAGGTTGCATCTAACTCTGTTGAACAACACTGCTCAACATTTTTCAAATACCACTGAGATGAGGGCAGACTGCCTTCCGCCTACTTTCAAAATCAAAAATACTTTATACAGTTAAAGCCGTTATCGCAGGTCTAACAATGCTTTTCCAATGTGGGAAAAAACAGAGCAGTTTATACTAGAACAGGGTAAGTCCTTAAAAGCATTTGAGAGGACTGAGTTTGTTGGCCAAGCCACCACAACTGCCAAGGCTTTGTTTCAGCCAGGCCTATGTATACAACTGCAGTTGCAACGCCTCAGGATTGCTATAGAAACCAACGGTGTCAAGGCTAACAGAGACCAGTACGGAGCAAAGGGGAGGGAGCAACCCAACGGACTATTTCCATGAAGGTTAAACACGCCAGAGAAGATGGCTGCCACCTCCTCCTCCCAGCCTGGGGCCTTACTACAGGCCCTGTGGCCAGGGAGCCCCGCTCTCCCGGCAGGGCTGGATGCTGGCTCATGGGAGCACACGCCTCCTTTCTGTGAAAAAGAAATGCCCCGCTGAGAGCTGGCCTCAGACTGGCTGGCTTTGTAACACGGAGCTGATGCGGTTGTAGCTAAAAATAAGAATTAAAAAAAATAATAAAATTAGAAACTCCATGTAGTTGCTCAGAAGTTGCTTTTAACTGTTCAACAGTTTCTACCGTGAAATGCAAATGTTATGTATACCTTATTGTTTTTCATAACGAGCTATGTTCTATCATCCTAAATTCAGTTCTTTCCAAAAGAAACCTCACTAACGTAAATTGCTATTATTTTAAAATACCACTTTCATGAATGGTTTACTAACACAGGCAGAAACTTTTTAGCAAGACAGAAATAGATAAGCATATTTTTTCATTAGTGGACAATTTCCCCCATAATTTGAAGACTGGGCTATCCCACAGAATATTTTTCACTGAAATAGTTTACAAGACAGGACTATGGATACTGATACCAAGAATAAGCAAGGACAATGCCATTAATAATGTCTGACTTTCTTTCAAATTTTGGCCAGACACTGCTACAGATATGAGAGATGCAAAGGGTATGCATGCTTCCAAGTAGCAAATATGAGCCACTGAATAAGAAGAATTTTTTAAAAGAAGTTGAAACAAGTATAAATCTTTATGTGCCATTGAAGTTAATTTATGCATGTCTTCTTTCACAATGGAACCCCTACAACACACTCCAAATGTATATTACCATATATGAATCCCACAGTTCTTTAAAAAAAACAACACTAATATTATTTACAGAGAAATTTAATATAAACATTTAATGCTGCACTCATGTACACAAATACTACTTTGGAAAATATACTTGCAAAGTGGCCTTCAAAAGCCTTAAGTAAACATTCTAAAGGTTTCCTTTATGACAACAACATGAAAAGCAGTCAGGAGGGAATAGAAGAAATACTTTTACTGCTTCCACCCAGGAAAAAAAAATACTTATTGTGAAGCAATAAAATCTAGAGCAGTATTGAAGCAGATCTTGCAGCCAGATGACTTTGTGTTATTGAAACAGCAGGTGCTTCTGATTCATCTGGGTCTTAGCACATTGATCCCAAGCAGCAAATTTCATTAAGGAAACTCCATTATTATTACACGGAGACTCAACTTTCACACAATCTTCTTATTTAATTCCAATAGAAGAAGCGCATGGGAAATTCTCACCAAAATGCCCCCAAAGCCAGCACTTATATGTATTTTTGCCCTTTTTTGGTTGTTTATTTGTTTGTGTTTTTTTTTCCTCTTCCAGCACTCACATACAGAAGATCAACCACTGGGGATATTTCAGGAAAATCAACTAGCACAGAACTTTTACAAACACAGAGGAATTAGGGGAAGTTGCTCTCCTCTTTTTACTGAGGGTTGAGAAGCAGCCAGAAGTAAGCCGTTGAGCATGTGTCAGCAGCCTGCACAGAGACTTTGCAGCAACACATCCAAAGACGAACTGGCAGCTTCAAGAAAGAACACAGACCTCATCAGGTCAAATCTTTCCATTTCAACAGAGGCCAAATAAAAAGAGCACTTCACTGAATTAACCTCACGTGAGACAGAAATGCCTGTGTGTAAATTTAAGTACCGTGCCTGACTTCTACTGCACCTCCAGCAGTAAGGCAGATGTTTTAATGCTGAAGTGGATTCTTCCACAGATGTTTTAACGCTGTGGATTCTTCCACAGCAATATTGAAAGAAATGAGACCAGCTGGAACTTGTGAAAGAGAAACATCTGGGAGAGCAAATGAAAGATTTCTGCCTTTAGCTCAGTGCCTTACCTAAGAAACTCTCCTTCTGTTCACTTTCATATGGACAATGCACTGCACGTGTAAACTTAAAAATACCAGCCGACTGTTAGAAGTTAATATCTTTTAACTTTTGGTTAGCCTTGAAGAGGTCAGGCAGTTACACCGAAAGATCTTTGTAGGTCCCTTCCAACTGAACTATACTATTCTATTAGAAATGCTATCAGAAGAACCACTTTTTTTTTTTTTTTTTTAATAGAATCATAGAACAGCTTGGGATGGAAGGGACATTAAAAAACACCTGGGTCCAACCCCCCTTGCCATAGGCAGGGACGCCACCCTCTAGATCAGGTTGCCCAGGGCCTCATCTAACCTGGTCTTGGAATACCTCCAGGGACATGGCCATCCACAATCTCTCTGGACAAATGAATTTTTTGAATACCTACAACACTTATGCTCGCATAAATAACACAAAACATGATTTAAAATTGTGTCTAGTATTTAGTGAGCCTAATTAGAGCACAAAGGGGATCAAGACTTAGAGAACAGGAAAGATTGTGGTAGCCCAGCGGAGGTTCATGGACACCACCTCTGCAGCGAAGCCTGAGTGCAACATAGCATTTCCCAGAGCAATGTCGGAAGACCTGCTTGATTCAGATCTGGCTGTCTAGTCTCCTTGTTGTTTTAATTAAATTGACTTTCACAAAACTCAGGAAATGAAGGAAGCAAAGCAATGGCTTGGGAAGGAAATAATTTTATCTTATATTAGTCTAATTTGATATTTGGATGTTTTAATATTAATCATTAATATTCAACACATGCAAGAAATGTTTATAAATACTCATTTGGGTATCAGTTCAGTGATCCACTGGGAAGACTGATGGCAAATAACAACTCTTCTGCAACAGTTAACATGAGGGTCTAAGCTGCAAAGACAGCTGGTTTCTTTTGAGTTAAATCACTCTAGTATAGCCAGTCACTAAGTAATAAAACCCAGAGTTATCTCTATGTCCTTCTGAAAGTTCACCTGTCAAAGATGACCAGAGGATTTTAAAAGCAAGGGAAAAGCCACCCATCATTTTTTTAACTCAATAATGCATTACCGTAAAGTTCATGGTTTTCCTTCCCTCAAAGCCTTCCTTTTCAAAAACATCTTTAACAGAATTAATGTTAATAAAAATTTAAAAAATAGCTGCAATATCTAACAGTCTATTTAGCTTTTCAAATATTCTGATTGGCACTTTCATACTGCAAAGTGTAGCAGAATATTAATAGCCAATCCAGAACATCCTTTTGTTCTCCATTTTAACTAAGTATAAGCAAACAGCTGAAAGCTAAACTGCAAATTCAGTTAAAAAAATCCCCCAAATCCTTCAGATTTAATTAGCTAAAATGAGGTTAGTAAAACAGGAGTGGAAACAAGATGTGTTGAATTAAGATTTGTTTGGATTTTATAGTTTGTTTATAAAATAATGCTTATATCTTGTGAAGTTTAAAGTGGTTCAAAAACATAGTTAGCCTATGTGTCAGATCTGCAGTTGGGAGGGAAATATTTTTACTCCCACCTCACAGATGGGTGAACCACAGCAAAGGATTTGGCACCCTCCCTCTCCAGTGAAGAACTGCCTGGACAGAATGGGACTTGCTCAAGATGTGGCAGGGAATTACTGACAGTCAGATTTTTTTTCCTTAAGATTTTGAACATGTATCCAGGCCTTGAGACAAGCCTTTTTCTATATAATTTCAAAAACAGACTGTTCTATTTCTTTGAGACATGCACATTTCAAATTTTAAAATCAGTGATGTTTTTCCTGGTTTATTTTCATCAGCAAAGTTCTGATCAGGGAATTACTGCACATTTATCAATACAGCAACCAGAAGATTTAAAATAATTACCACCTCTCTGTGAAGACCTAGGAAGAGAAGAGAAGGAGGACATGAGCTCCTCTCCTGGAGCTTCCAAGATAAATGAAACACATTCAGTTCTGTTTTCCATCTACTCTTTGCCTACAGAGCTCAGTAAAGAGGACAGGGCTGGAGCTGAGGAACACCTTCCATTACAACACCCAAGCTGAGCACCTGAAGCCTTATCTGTGCTGCCCTCCTTTAGTGTGTACCCATTACTCAAAAGCAATCAGGCTTCTGAGATGAGATTCTTTCCCAAACCCACTGGGCCTGAGAGTGACTACACATACGAAGTATCTGGGTCTAATTATCATCTGCATGCTAATTTTTACTGTTTTCTTTTAATGCTCTGGACCTAGGATAATTCGAGGTGGAGGGGAATATTTGCAAATTACAGGCAAAAACTGTGCATCTACACACACTCAACACAACCCAAACTGTGGGATTAAGATCTGCCATACCTCTCTGTCAAGCCCAGCTGCTACAGTGATAATGTCACCAGTCTCATTGTTGATTGTAAACATGTTGGGAGAAGGACTGCTTGGGGCCTGTGACAAGATCCTGTATCTCAGCATCCCATTCTGTGCATTGGGATCGTCGGCATCGATGGCAGTAACAGTCATCACGTAGGTTCCTAGCAGCAGGATAAATAATTGATTTTATATAAACAGTTTACTCAGATTACACAAGATCACTTGCCAGCAATGGTCAAAGTATATATTTCTTTTGGTAAACTCTGTACATTCCTTCTCTTACTTAAAACAAACTGATTAAACCTAAGACTTACCAACGGAGTAATTAAAATACATAAGAGAAGATAAAAATACTTTTTGTTTATAAAATATCAGGTTTGTTTATAACCGAAGAAGCTCCATAAACACTGAAATCCTACAGTTCTGCCATAAATAATATTTCTGTAACAACACAGCTTCTCAATGTTTAGATAAAAATATTATTAATTGGGCCAAAGGAAATATACTTAATTTTCAGAATTGGTGCACATACTGATAGTGGTTGAAAATCAATGTAAATAATACTTTTTCAAAGGTCTCTGAGATGCATGTTCTTTCCATTTCAAATGCCAAGTCAACACTGTGAAGTGAGAAAATATATTTCTTGTGCTAACCTTTCTAATAATTTCATTTTGCACTACTGACAAATTAAGGAAGTAGTTTCAGCCATAGTGCACACTTAAATATGAGCTGATTAGAATTTTAATGAGATGTGAACAACATTTAGGATTTTCTCGAGAATTCAAATGAAAGTGTTTGATTTCAAATCCCAGTCCTTCCAAGTCTCTGAGATTCAGAACAAGAGCTGAATCTGTTGGTATGTTGGAAGTCTCTTAAACCCTCCGCTGTCAACTAAATGAATGTCAATTGCTATTATGAACTGGAAGAACTGCAGCATTATAAATAGGACTTTCAAAAACAGAAACCTGAAAGTAATATTAAATCCTTGTTTTAGTTCATATATACTTCCCTTCTTTGAAATTAATCCTAACATGCTACAAAGTGAGTTAAAAATAAGGTGAAATAGTGAGACAGTATATGAGATTTTGCTCTTCACATTTATAAGACACCTTTGAAAGTGTTAAAAAGTCTGAAGATGCATTCTGAAGATGATGATGGGGGTAACTGCATACCTTTTCCCCCCAGCTTAGAAAGCCCCCATCTTACCTGGCTTTGACCCTTCAGGGACTGTCCCATTCCAAACCTGGTGCAAAAACTCAGGTCTGTTGTCATTCATATCAATGACATTAATGACAATGTCAATGGGATTTTCCACTTGGTTTCCATTTACATCCACTGCATGCGCTCTCAGCTGCAAAAAATATCAGAAAAATGATAGAATTTGCACAACATATAGGCATAAACAGATACCACTAACAGTGGCATTAAATTGCAGGTCAGAAATTTTTAGTTCCATGTATTTTATCTGTCACTTCTCCCCCATACTGAGCAACCTGAAAACTTGTATGATAATGGAACTGCTGTTACAGACTTTCTTCTTTGGTTTGCTGAAAATAATTTTGAATCATACAATTTTGATTAATACCAATGCCTACTGTCAAATACTGTTTTTAGAAAACACTCTCTAAAAACATGCATACTTATATTAAGGAGGTGTAAACTTTAAAAGATAGATGTCATTAGCAATCCAAATGGAATGGATACTGGGATCATTTTCAAAAATTCTTATCTAATATTATATATTTGTGTTACCTGGAACACCAAGGTAAAGTTTGTGATAAAACACTGCCAGTAAACACAACAAAATCCATCCAGGCTAAAATTAAGCTAAAGTTTATGGACTGAGTTTCAAAGATGCTGAGACACTTAAATTTAATACTCTGATTGTCAAAGTATCTGAGTAACTATCTTTGACAGTCAAGCTTACCTAAATCATCTTAAATTGGACTGCCAAAAAAAAAAAAAAGGAACACAGTACTTTTTGAAAATGTAAACCTATGTATCTAGGCCACAACCTAGCAATTGCTAGGCAAAAAGCCACTGTCTCCTGTAAGCAGTCCTGCTGAAAAACATTACATATCTACATTCTGGCTACAAACCTACTAGAAAAGAGCAAGAGGGAATGAATAACTCACCACTCTGGAAATGGCTCATATAAATGTAAATTCCTAAGTCAGTAAACCTTAAATTGCCAGTGACAAACTCTCAGTAAAATCTCGTGGGTGCTGGAGTTGCTGTGCACTTGCAAGAGCTATGCCCTATACACAAATGCCACCTGCGATGTCCTCCATTCAGGAGTAGCACTCGAATGGCTTCCCAGAGAGCCAGAAGAGGAGTGTTTTAATTCACAACATGCTTGAAGCTTTCTCTAGCACCTGAGTGACTTCAGTAACAATTCCAGAGTGGTCTCTCAGCAGCAGAGACAACTCTAAGTCAAAGCTTGGTCTCCTCTCTTCCTTCAATGCTTTCTTTTCGACTATTACTGGAACCCATGGTCTACTCCGTCAATTTCTTTAGAGCAAAGAATATCATTTTCATAAGCTGACAGACCTAATTTACAATTCAATTAAAATGCTTAGATTTGCCCCTGAAAATGAAAATTGGTAGGTTATTCTTCCTATCCATTTCTCAAATCACAGCTGCTGCAATTCTAATAGCAGTTGCCCTAATTTAAGTTGCTAAATTAAAAGTAAACTTTTGAAAAATATACAATTGTGGAGGCGACTGTGATCAATGATCTGCATTTGAAATATAAGCTACAGTATCCATATTTCAATCTTTTAAAATTACTTTATATAAATACATTTAATCACTGTTTATGTATGTTAATGCATTTAAGCTGCTTAGACATAGTAAGAGTTAGCCTTAAGTACAATAAATATAAATCTGCTACAAACTCTTCAAATCATATCTCATAGAAAGCTAAATGCTGGCTGCTCAAGTCATGTTTGAAGCAGATGTTAATCTTCAATTTGATAATCTGATTTATGGTAAATTAAACTCTTACATGAAAAGAAGCAATCTGCTCACGATCTAAAGGTTTTGTCACAGACAGCTGTCCTGAGATGGGGTTGATGATGAAGATTCCTGTTGGAGGCTGGTCAGCTCCTGGGCCAGTCACGCTGTATCGTAGCGAAAGGCTTTTATCACGATCAGACCTAATCTATGTATCAAAAAGAGAACAATTAAATTAGCAACAAACAACCAATGGATGGGACTGCTGCTGAGACAGTAACAGATATTTTGCCTTTTTTAGTCTTTAGGCTAAGCTTGTGAAAATAAATGGATATTTTTTTCCGGAAATAATATAAAGTTAGTATAATGACTGAGGTTTTCAATTGCCCTCTTTCATTTGTTAAAAAGCTGGTCAATAAATTTCCAGGACTGTGAAAATGTCCCTGATTATTTCTTGTAATGGAATGAATTGCACTAAACAAAGCACACAAATATTCTTACCTCAAACAGAATTGCTTAGATCCTAGGAAAAACAAACATACAACCCATAGCAAAACTATGTGAGCAATAAAAACTGTTTTTTCTCTCCTGTACCTTTCTGGACCAAAACTACAGACTCTTGTCTGCTACTGGCAATACTACAGCCCTTTAGAAACTCACTGTTTTTGATTGAAGTCTGAACTTTGGTTTCACCTTCCAAAGAAAAATCAAAGGACAGTCCATTTGTGAGGAGTGGGTGATTCACTAGCAGCGCATTAACAGAGCAGAGCAATGCTCCATCCCATTCCCATTGTGCCAATACTCAGCTGAATTCCAACAAATCCTTGTAGAAGTCGGTCATGACCAACCAGTGACATGGATGTAAGTCCTCCTGTGCAGGACTTTTGGCAATGCCAAGTCTGTGCTGCAGGCCTGTGGAGCAGCTAGCATCCCTCACCCCCATCACGTCCTGTTTCCTTCTGCCTCCTGCCAACTTCCATACAATTCCTCAAGTGGAAAACTCCAGTGCAGCTAACTGGAGACCTGGACCTGCAGAGATCCTCCTCAACCAGGAGGAAGCCCTCAGGTTACTTACCACCTGAACCTAGACCGCTTTCCACTAGCACTAGTACAGGAGCATGGGGATAACAAAAATAAAAAATGAGTAAACACAGCCCCCCTACCTGCTATGCACAGAGGTAGCAACAGCAACCAGCTCGAAACACTGATAAAGATTTGGACTATGAAGACATCATTCACACAGTATCTCTTCCAGAACTATCCAAGGGCCACTGAAATCACATTTCTATTAAATACCTTACCCTAACTAATTCTTGAGGAAAGGGTCCTCTGGAATTTTCTGGTAGGTTGATTGGAGGGATAACCCAGTCTCTCTTCTGTCTCTTCAGATGGCTGCTGTGCTTATATTGTTGCCATGGAAATATGATGTCTTCAGTTTTCTTTTGGTCCTTTCCCAGGTACATGGTAAAATTAAGCACATGTTAGGATGAGATTTGCTAGTAGATGTTATAAAATACTTTGTATACAATTGTACAATTGAGTGAAAGGCTGTCTTTCATCTGTGTTAACAGAATTGTTTTATTTGCATTGACAATGGCGTATGAAAATAGCCAATATTATTTACTACTGTACTACAGAATTTTAAAAATTCTGTTTCTTTTTTCCTCATTCACGTCGGAGGAGAAATGAAATTATAAACCATTTATAACATGGCACTACTGTGTAAACTATTTTCCATTTTCAGGAAAGTAGTTAATATTTTGCAGATTTTAATAGTATGCCTTTATGTATTTCTCATTAGCTGGAACTTCAGTCCAGGTAATGTGTTACTGTACATTAAATTTAGATCTGGGTGTTCTAAAATATAATTTGAGTTCCAAGAGAAGTTTAATACATACTGGTAAGGAATGTCTCAAATATTTATGACCCTATTAAATCCCATAGAATTAATGCCGTAATTATTTTAAACCTATGTCAGCCATGATGGATGCTGTAGATGACCCACTTTACACACTGGGCATTAATCTCTGTTGGGTGTCAACATTCTTTCCCTATTCCCTTCTATAGCTGCAGTCATTTCAGCCTTTGGATACCAGCACACACGTAACCACGCTAGCTTGCTTAAGGGTGGAGACAGGGAGACAAAAACATTTTCCCAATCTTTTAAGAGAAAATCTCTTCCCCCCTCCCCCCACTCCCTTCCCTTTCTCATTAATCTAATCAAATGTGTCACAGACTAAAAACAGATGCCCAACTGAAGGCCAGATTCCACTACTCTATATTCTACTGATGTTAGGGATGCCTGAACTGGATCTTTGGAAAGAACAGGGCATGTCATTGCACATCTAAGTATCTGCTCTTTTACTAGACAGACAAAATAACAATATTTCCTTTGTTAAAAATGTCCCTTAGAAGGTTTAAAAACAATCAGCAAATAGGCAAAAAAAATTGATGATTACACAGCTTTGATTTTCAAAGTGTTTTCAGAAAAACGTCCTGCATAATCACACCATCTATTTTGAAATTATGCTTAAATCTTTAATGTGTATCCATAACAGGCATATTAATCCATGAATAATTTTGTTCTTGTAAATTAAGCGCTTTATAAGAGAAGGTAAGAAGCAGCAAGCAGCAAGTAATATTACAGACAAACATAGCAGGCCTAATACTGTTTTCCTGAAGTAAATACATTATTTGTATATTGATAGGTGTGATTTCTTTTACAGTACGTGGTTTATCCTATGGCAGCTTCCAGCAGAGGGAGACTATCTTCCTTACCAAGTAGTGCTGGAATCATGAATAATTTACAGTCTCCAATTTGATTATGAAGGGACAAGACAAAGCCAATATTCCCTGCCAGAAATGCTTTCCTACTACTGCTGCAAATCTACAGCTCCCATCTAATAAACTTGACTGATGCATTGTAGCACATATTTGTTTATTTTCTGGTTATATTTAACTGCTTGAATAAATACTGCAATACTTTCAAGCAATTTAAAAAAAAGAAATGACCACGTCTGACTTAAATTCAGGTATAAATCTCAAACTACACAAACAAAAAGCTCAAACATTAATGAATCCTACATACTTAAACAGACATGCCTTTCCATGCCTTAGCAAAGCTACAGAATAACAATAGAGAAGCTCTTTCTAAGGCTCCAGCTTCACAATTACGCATGCAGTACTTGCCCATTAGTAGAATATCTCATGGAGAGGTGCATGACAGCCAGAATCAAAACTCTAATTTTAAGCCTGTTTCCGGGGATACATTCATACAGATGGCATTTGGTTGTTTTACCTTTTCTGAGGCCCCTGTGAATGCTGGCTCAGGGGTTAGCTTCACCCTCATTTGCCATTCTTCCTGGGTTTCCTTGTCTTGAGCAGACACTACAAACTCTGTGGGCTCTGCTGAAAGTTGAAAGCTTCTCTCTGCGTATACCACACCGTCTTCATCTATTCTAAAATCTTCTGGCTCACTGCTTCCAAAGTGTATTTTTTTGTTTCCATCACAGCTTTGAAACCTCACTGTAAAACACATACAAAATGAAGAACAAAAAATGAAAAAGCAGCCCATTTGAACTGTGTGGGATATAAAATGAATATAAAATTAAGATCAAATATTCAGAAACAGAAAAAAAGTAACCAATTGCTATTATCATATGGCACACATGTAATTATGAGTTAAGTCTCACACTTTAGGGGGTCGGTGACGTAACAGTGATATTCTTCTGAGAAATACTAGGTAGAAAGAAAATTTTTAACACTAGATACACTTCCTGCCTCCTAAAACTCCCTCAGATAAGGAAACCCACACTGCATTTCATTCTGTTTCTAGCAAGCATCTGTAGGGATTTGCACCTCAAGCCTCAAGAAAAGATCAAGTCAAGTCAAAATCATCACAAGCTGAGAAATACTCAGTGGATTGAATTGCACTGCAGCCATAATTACAAACACAATCATGCTTCCAGTGCTTTCTCTGACAATGATGGTAAGTCAGAAACCTCGAAGTCAGTTAGGAGATTACCTCCTATGTCTTGCTCAACCCATGATTCAGTTCTGTTATCTCATGTACATCACTTATGAGCTCTTGGCTTAATTTTCCTCAGTCCTCATCTATAAGACAGACGCAGCAGTAAGTACTCACCTCACAGAGAAAATCTAAGTTAAGGACTTGACATTTATTTTTTATTTATCCTTTTTTTTTTTTTTTTTCCCCCCATTTGAAAGCTACTTCATGTACCACGCACGTCCATACATCCACTTAGGGATTATCCATTTTTTATTTAATGCTCACCTAGCCCTGGTTCCTTTTGTGCCATCTGAAAGATGCTAATTGGAACAAAAAGTCAGTAAAACTAACTGTATAGATAACAACGGCAAGAGCACAGAACAGGTTACTGCTTTCTTTACCCAATTGCTTTGACAACCACTTTTCTTCTGGGTTACTGCAAATAATAATAGGTAAAAAATTGATGTGTGGATTTAAAGCCAATGATCATCCTTTAATGTTTCTAAAGCATTGTGAAATATTTTGATCGTATGGGCAACAGAAGTTCAAAACATCATTATGAAGGTTGTGCTGAAATGCACATAGTGAAGATGAAATGAGACTTCATGCCTCATTTCAGTTATTGGACTTTTTATATTGTGCTAAACCATGCACGAACTATTTAGCTTCAAAACCTAAAGGTCCTTCTCAAGAAAAACCACGACTAAATGCCATGCATCATATGCTTTCTTCTGTAATGCACTGGTTACAGCAAGATACTAAGAAGAATCCTATCTTTTCCTCTTTGAACTTCAAGGACCAAGCTGATGTTCAGATGACATATAAAATTTGTTTCCTTACTACTCCCTTTCAATTATCTGAAATCCTCCATTTGCCCCCTCTTGACAGAAAAGATTTTATAAAATACTTCTTAAAAGGTGTCTATCATGTACAGAAGTGAGACAAAGTACAGTACCCCTCAAAACAAATGATGAAATGTCAAACTTCCTAGTACTGAGCTTGTTGGACTGTGCAGGGGGACATGGTTTGAAAGGCTTCCTCAGGGAAACGCTTGCCTTGTCCCAGGGACATGACCATGCACGCCACGCGCCCCACAGCGCAGAATCCAGGAAGAACTCGTCTCCCTTGGTAAAAAGCATCATTGCTAAGGCTCCTTGTAGATGTTGCCTCCGGTCCTCCTCATTAGCAGTGGGAGTGCTTCACTGCAATGTTAATAAACACTTAGCCTTCAGCTTACTTTTTTTGTAGATAGTGCTCCCTAAGGCTTGTTCCTCCTCAGCTCCATCATACCATCTCCATAAAGTGCAACTTCCTTTCCTACAGGCTTTACAAAGGTCTGCAAATCTTGGAGAAGAGCCTTTGGTTTGTGGTTCACATAGGAGGACAAAATTCAGAGGCAGGTAAGACCCAGCTCCACGATGTCGACTATAGCCATCATCTCCCTCTCTTTAGCTCTGAGCCTCATCACTTGAATCAGCTTACCGTGACGGTATGCTGAAATGCAACAGCTAAGTGAGAAAATGCACGACCCAAAACCAAGGATATAAAGCTACTGGTGAAAACGACCATACTAGCATCCCAAAATCATTACAACTGTTGTAGGTCTGTAACTCTGTCTAGTTGGCCCTCCTAACTGTATATTCTGTAATAAGTACAAAAATAAAGACATGTCTGTAATGGGTTTACTCAAAAGTCACTAAATCTCATATTTTAAGAAGTCAACCGTTGAGACTGGAGAACTGAACAACGCTGCTTGTACGTGGGTTCAGATACACGGACCACCCACACCCTAAGCATGGAGAAAGCTGGGCCTCTGCCAAGTGTAATATCCATTGACAAACAAAACTTTCAGTTAGGAACAATTTGCATTAAGAGCTAAAGGGGAGGGGGGAAAAAAATGAGCCTTATAACCCATAGCTCCGTGCCTCTGTCGGCCTCAAATCTCAGCTGTGGCTGCTCTCTGAACCTGCTCTTCAAAAGAGTGTCTTGACCAAAAGGATGAAGACAGAGTAAGATTCACCTCTGGCTCTTCTCAAGACTAACTTCTGAGAAGAACAAAGTTGAAAAGAGAATGAATATTAATCCAAACTTTGATCTTTATTGGTTTTGGAAAAGGTGAAATTTAAAAGTAATGTTACAGTCATGGTCCAAAAGATTATGGTATTACAACATTTTATAAAAACTTATTTCCCAAATACCACACAGTAACGTAATATATTTTTTTTGAATATTTAAACTCATTAGGAATAGGACCTCCCCCTTGCCCCCCATCTTCTTACATACAGACTCCAGCACTGAAGAGAAAAAAAAAAAAAAAGAAAAAGAAAAAACAAACAAACAAACAAAAACACCAACATGCCCCTAGCCACTTCATTGATATTCCTCCTCCAGGCAACTCTATATTATAAAATATAGTGAAAACCCCTTTCTTTTGACAGCATTCAGGTAAAAACGTATAAAATTGTCAATGCTTTGTGAGAATTATTCTCCCTTTACAAGGAACATACGTTAACAAATTATACTCAAGTATAACCATCCATAATTAAATTACCTTGACAGAGTACAGGTTGTACAGTAGCTACTCTCCCCACAACTGTATGGTTATCAGTCTTGTAAATTTGATTTAGATCACTTTGCCTCATTTTTCAGCGTTCAACTGCTACGCACAAAGAGGGATTTCTGACTGTAGGTTTTTAAGTCAAAGATTTTTTGCCAAAAGGCTAGAGGATTTTTTTTGGTCACTGACAATAATGACTATTTACACCAGTCATGTATATGCTAACAACCACACTGAAGGGGGGTATGCTTTCCAAAAGTCCCTTCAAGTTGGCAAATCAGTTGTATGAATTCTTTTCATTTTAAAAAGGGTTAACCAGATGTATTATACAGCATTTAGTCACTTTATATGCAGTAAAAAGAGTAATCAAATACCTAATTTTACTATTTAAGTACACTACCTGCATAAATGATCAGATGCAAATATCCCACAGTCTGTAAAAACAACTCATATTTTAAAAGATATTTCCCTGTTGAGTATCTTGGGCATCTTCTGAGAAGTATCTGTGTTTAAAAATATTCTTAAGTGCCTTATTTGAAAACATGAGGAGCTATTCAGTCATGATCTGAAATACAACCATTTTGGTTTTAAAGAAAAAATACCTTAGGTCATACCAGAACAATAATAAGGACACCTACCTTGAAGCATGGCAGTAAACACAATTAATTCACATGCTCAAAATGAGGCCATGCACAAGGATTTACAAAAACAGAGTCTTTAATCAGAAGAAAAAATCTATTTCGTTTTGGCATTTGATTATTATTAATCATTAGACCCTACAGAGAAAAGGTCATTAGTATCCTACTTTGGGAGACTTTCCCTGCACAAGAACAATTATTAAAAAGAGAGAGAGAGAGAGAGAGAGAACCTCTCTGACTGCAACATTCTTAAACAAAAATCTATACCTCTGTTGTATTAAAACAAGCCCTCAAGCTAACACTCTTTTGTATGGAAGTGATTACAACATATGTATAAATGCGCACTGTACAACGAATTAAGAACTAAACACGCAAATTCATTTACAGTGCACTAGAGAGCTAAACCACTCTTACTCATGTCTAATGAGATGAATGATTCATAGTATCCGTAAAATAAATGTCCAACCTTATGTACCTTAGTAGCAATCTTCAACTACCTAGAATCATTTCTCAGACTACAAAACCTTTTTTTAAGCTACTCGTGTTGGTTTCCACTTTTTGACAGATTTCTTCTTCTCTGTCTTAGGCAAATAACACCAAAATTATTTCACCCAAGGACTGAGCACAGAATGATATAATGTGCTATACTATTACCATCATTTTTTCATGCAAATATTCGTGTACAATATGGAATTTTAATACGGAATTTTTGTTACTTGTTTTTACTCTGAGATAGTTGTGTTGAGTTTGCCATTTGGATTTTTACACTTTGCAAATAGCCATTTCGTTTCTAGAAAAGATTCAGATACGTATAAATAAAAAAAGTGTATTTTCATTCCGTAAAAGTGCTGAAACAATATTACTTGTCTTGAAAGTTATTCTCTATGCCTAAGCTTCAACCTCAAGGCTAAGGCTCACTCAGAGGACATTGTGGAAATTGCAATGAATTCCAAATGCTAACAACATATGTGCTTGAGCAATACAGTTAAAAGCGGGTATCATAAAATGGAAAAACTAGGTATATTTAATTCACTCTGGATCACTCTGCAGCAGATAAAATAAATAGGATAAGAAAGTAGCTTACATACAACCACCTGCCAGTTATCACTTTTACCTTTGACAGTATGAGAAATTTTATGGAAACATTCTGCTTCAACTGTCTAGCTATCTGCATGCTTAATATCTGAACACTACCTTCTCCAAGAACACTCCGTATTTAACAAGCCTTCCTATTTTTGCAGAGAGAAACCTGAGAAGACCACACTCCAATAAATAACAACAGAAAAACACTTTATATAAATTAGTAATTTATTCAGACTGGCTACTTCTGTATCTGTAAGGTGATCTATTAGTCCTACTAACAGAGTGCAGATGCTCATATTTCAGCTCATGGCTCGCCAGAGTGGCATGTGAAATGCCCATGAGAAATTCTTTACTACAATTATAGATAACCTTCAAGTTTATGTATAAAGTCAGAGAAGTGTTTTTTTAACGTCATGGCAGACCGTCAGAATTCCTGAAGAACTGAACTGCATTTTAACTTGCCTTTTCCAACACCAATAGCACTTTTAAAATGAGTCTGATTTGATCTCGGCTTAAAAACATTATTTAATTTTTGATTTTTTGACACGAGTGTACTCTAACCATCAGGAATATGTCTTGTTCTCACCTATAAGTTGAGAAAATTAGATACAGAAGTTACTGATGAAAAATAAATACAGAATTTAATCAGGTTATTTTAGACAATGGCATTTTTCTAACTGTATTGTAATTGAATTTGTCATTATATCCCTTAGAGATACTTAATACACTAGGATTGTTTCTAATAGGTTCTTCTAGTCTGTTTTCTAATCCCTTTTTCTTTTGTCCTTTTACTTTCATGCACTGTAGACCGTCCTATTCTTCAGATCATCCAGAAATATCTCAAAAAAGCTACTCATTTGGAGCCTTTTTGGGGTAACCAGCCTGTGACATTTCAAAAGGCAGTCTGACTGTCAAAAGGCAGCTGCTTACCACCTTCCAAAAAGCAAGCCTGCTAATTTAGTAATCGTTTCTGAAAATCTCCAACCCTCCACCCTCGTGCTGAGCACTGCACTCTTCCAACCTCACCCATGGTGAGGTTGGATGCTGCTTGTGTGGATGGCAGGAAACAAACTGGAGTTTTGCCACCTACTAAGGGCCAAATTTGGGCCATTTGCTTCTAATTCCTATTTTCACTTGACTTCACAAGCTTTATGGCCTGGTGCCAAGTGGAAGACAAAGAAACTCACAAAAGGGAAAAAAAAAGATCACACTTAAAAGTCTCAACTGAGATGAAACTGGGGATACATTTAAGCAATTTACCAACTTCGCTTGTTTCATGATCTGACTCTTAGCAGCTTAACTTTCCACATTTCCATGCTGTACTGTTTGCTTAATCATCTGTCTATTCAGTTAGGAAAACAATAATTAAAAGGAAAAATGATTTGCAACAGTTATGGTTTAATTCATACTGTACGCTTATTTCATTAACTGAAAGCAGTTCCAGAAGAGTGATCTGCAGCAGGCACTAGGTAAAGTCTAGCTAGTATTAATATATGACTTTACTGTATGGTATTAAGATGCTTGTAGTAAGTCATGTACTGCAGAAAAGCTGTTAAGTTGCATGAGAAGTTGTATGAAAAGTTATACAATACACTGGTAAAAATAGTTTGTGCTGGTCACTGCAACAAACTGTTCGTTCAGTGCAATTCCTTTCCCTGCCCCACTCTCCAGACTACTACTTCTAGACAGAAGAAAGAATACACATATTTCCTAAAACACACTTTCAAAGCCACCTAGTAGTCTACACAATGGCAGGTTGGTGGAAACTATTTCTGCAGCATGTATTTTTCACTCTGAATTTGTACAATTGCATTTTGGGTTGTGTTTTTTTCTTTTTCAAAGTCTTGCGCTGCAAGGTGCAAATGGGAAATGTCAAAGCACATAGCATACTCAGTTCTACATCAGAGGCCTGCTTCCTCATTAACCCAACCAACCCCATCACTGGGGTCTATTTTTAAAGTATTTTCTTTCACAAGTAGTTATCACAAAACTGCCCAATTCTAACCTTTGTAGTGGAAGACTTGCACAGCTCTTTAATAAAATCCAGTTTCCAGTTCCCATAATCCTCTTTGTTTACAGAACAAAGTCATAATAGGCATACCAGAATGAAAACAGGGATAATGTTCTTTCTATTCAATAGAAATGCCTCTGCAGCTTTTCAGAATGGGAATGCCAGCCATCAGCAAAACACAGAACTGGTATCTCAAGCAGAGTCCACATTATATCTGATTCACTGATCCTTTTCAGTTCTTGCCTCTACCACTCACTGACACAAAGATCTTCTGCGTTTTGACACCTCTTTTGTCTTTATTTAAAAAAAAAAAAAAAAAAAAAAGCTGAAAAAGAGAGTAAGCATCTTCGGGGAGGGGAAGTACTTCTATTTCAACAACTGCTTTTGTTTTAAAACACAAGAAGGTTTCTTTCCCTTTTCCTCCACTCTGTATTGCTTAATGCAGTTTTGCTATATATGAGCCTGTAGGCTCCTGCAGAGTTTTGCTAGAGCTTTTTCCTAGAGGATGCTAACTGAAAGAAAACTCAGTAATAAATGTCATTTCTGTACTCTGGAGTATGCAATGCACCTTTAATACTTCCCCAGGTATACCATTCTACACAGTAATAAAAAGAAGGATTAAACACTAATCTCTTATACCCATAATGCATCAACTGACTACACCTGCTAAAATCCAATTTGGTAATTAAAAAATATCTACCGAACAGTCAAACTGGGAGACTAAAGGGAAAATAGTGTCTTTAGAGATAGCTAGCAGAAAACAGCTTCAAAATTCAGGCACTTAGCACAAACCTATTTTTACCTCTATTCATTTTTATGTGACCTTAAACTGTGTAAGAAACAAATACCTACAATTATGGTGTAGCAATTACAGGGCAGTTTTATTGCTACAGTAATGACTTAAATATTAAATATCTAGTAAAAACTAGATAAGCAGCGTTGCCTTTTATTCTGTCTTAAGAAAACACCAAAAAATCTTTTTTCTTTAGCAATAAGGAAAGAGAGATGCTTTTATATATTCTCTTTGTTAACTGCTCCTGGCCCCAACCTCCTTCTATGCTTCAAGTTTCTTTTTTTCCTAGTATTTCTTTCTTCTCCATTCTTCCTCCTCCTTTCTCTAGGCGTTCAGTTTTCTTAATTTTTGAAAGTTATTTTCTTATTTACTTTGTTCCCCGCTCTCTCAATTTTTCCTGCCCCCTCATTCAACTATGCTCCTGATGGGGGTACAGAGGTACTGAAGCTTTTCTCATTTCAGGCTGGCAACTCAGGCTTCAAGCACACCTAGGTGGAAAGAGGCTGTCACTGGAGGGCTGCCCTTAAAAAAAATAAAAATAAACTAAATAAAAATGCAGGCTTCTGGAGTTTCTGTAAAGATCCAGGATGTGCTGATATATCAAATGGGCACATGCATACTTTCAAAAAAACTGATGATCTGTTTCACCCATGCAACAGGTCAGCTGTTTTCAGTGGTAGCTTAAGCCCCCACACTTCAAAGGAGTTTAAAAACAACAACAGAACATAAGGGAGAAGTACACATACATCACATTTAGGGTGTATTTTACTTCTTACTGTGAAAAGAAGTAAAATAAAATTAGAGTCTTTTCTCCTCAAATTACTGAGCAGCCTGGCAGAAACAAATGTTGTATTTGCAGGGTCTTACAACTAGAATTCCCAGCTTTGAAAAAATGGCAGTGATCCGGCCTATATTCCCATTTCCAATGAAAAAATGATTGTTGAAACAGATGTGGGACTGTTTATTATTCAGAATTCTGACAGAGACGCCAGAATATCACCCATTGCTTGATAGCACATTTTACAGTCCCTCCCAGGTGGCTCAGTGGACAGGGACAGATGCATGGCCACCTGGCCACAGTGAGCTGCTAGAGATGCCACAAGGACAGTTTTCCCTAAAGCTGCTTTTCAGCTTCACAAACCAGCACACATTTCAGAGTGAAGATGTCCGATAGAAGACTCATAGTCTTCTTCATATGCCACCCTGTAATGTTGTGCCAGGACAAGAGGCAACGGGCACAAACTGGAACACAGGAGGTTCCCTCTGAACATCAGGAAGCACTTCTCTACTGTGCAGGTGACTGAGCACTGGCACGCAATGCCTGGAGGGACTGCAGATGGAGATCCCCTGAGATTTTCAAAAGCCACCTGGACGACCTGGTCTCAGTGTTGCTGCTTGAGCAGGGGATTGTACCAGATGGCCTCCAGAGGGCCCTGCCCACCTCAGCCATTTTGAGATTCTGTGGTAACAAAGGGGTGCTCATCTTAGCAAAGAGATGAGCACCCTTTTTGCTTGAACACTGCTTTCACAACAAAAAAGGACAGGAAACCGAACAGTTACCAAATAGGATGGAAGCAGAGACAGCCTATCATTATTTACAATGATGTGTTAGATGGCAATAAAAATCATAAATCCCAGGGATTATACTATCACTGGATCATGTCCAGTAGGCCTCGGGCAGAAAACTGGTTGCCATGGCAGCTTAGTGTTATCTATTCAGACCTGAAGATTTATTAATAATAATAATAATCAGATATCTAACCTTAAAAATAATAATAAAAAAAGTATCTTGTAACTTGAACAGCTAATGCATACCGCCAACAGCAGTACTTCCTGTAACAAAGAGGAAGACACAAAAAGCTACGGTAACATGGCTCTCTTGTTGGAAAGAAGTGTGCACGTGTGTGAAAGCAACCTGTAAATGGGTATTCTCTCACTCTGTGTATAGCTTTCATCAATTAAAGTGGCAAAAGTAGCATGCTAATGATTGATTAATTAATGAATTATTCAGGATGGGGAAATACCAGGAGAACTGCCAGGAATTTGTCTAACTGCATGTACTCAAAAGTACTTCCATCATCTGGGTTTTTCGCTGGAGCTGCTTACGTTCCCCTCAGATGGAATAAATGCATGTAGATATCTAAAAATTAACAAAGAAGCACTAGTATCAGTGTTTCATATTTAAATGAATTAAAAAGATGTAGGAAATCTCTGAGCATTGCGAAACATAGAAATTCACCTGAAACACTTTATCATCACAGTGAACCCTTAAAGTTGTATGCAGTCCTACACATAGAGAAAAGAGTACTTTCTCCCCCCCCCCCCTTGAATGAAAGTATGTCCAGGGATCAGAAAAAAAATAGTAATAATCTGGTGCTGGAATACTCTTTGGTGACTGGAACACAGCAAATGCTTCAGATGATTAATAACTACTTTTATCCTCTTGATTGATTACCTAAACCATATTCTCAATGCGACGAGACATCATTGCAACATTAACAAATTGCAACAGCCCAAAAGGCAAACCAAGAGGAAGAGAAATAAGGTTTCTTAGGATAAATAAGAGTCCTGAGTCTATTTCCAAATTAGCTTATCATTTAACAGAAAGCTCACCTGGCTCTACGTAAATTAGAGAAACACTGGTTGCAAGCAGAAGAGCATCGTCACATCTGACTATGCTACATAGTGGAAACTGTTTAAAATGATCAACATGAGGTCACTTGTGTACAGCTGACACAGTTTAAGTCAAAATTCAAGTGACACTACTTGCTTTCACAAATATTTACCATTCTTTGCACACCATGTTCTAGGGATTACAAAATTACGAGGCTCAAATAATCCACTTAACTTTAAATTTACAGGAATAAGAAAGGTGTTATGCTTGGAAAAAACATGTATAAAAACTGTTTTCTTCTCAAAATGCAGACAAGCATAACTACAGCACAACATGGCACCTGGGATAATTCAGGAAGAAAAATAAAAGCATCCTTGGACACAAATGCAGACTAATGAGAAGGATACAGACAGGCTTCATTCAAAAAGCAACTTTCAATACAACCATAGAAAAATTAAGACATACTTTAGGACCCTATGCCAAGACAAGGCTGTGCAAATTTATGCAATTTATTCTAGGTAACAGCCTTCTTGGGGAACAGGCAGACGCAGACCTGGCTGAACAGCCTCTCATTTAACAATCATGATTCAGTCTAGCCACAGCAGAACAGAAAATGAACAGACGTTCTGATATATTTAAGGATACATTTCCTATGATAAATGTGGGTTTTTTTTTGCCCCCCCCCCCTCCCCCTTTTTTTTTTTGGTCTAGACTTTCCTGTGGTCCTTGTGAGTGCAAAACACGAGATACTTGACATTCAAATTGAGTTAGATTAGAATAATGCCTGAAGATGGCAGGGGCTTGGCTGATTGAACTAGAACTAAAATCCTACTTTTAGAAAGGCCTAAGGACTGGAGCAGGATATTACCTTTCTGAACCCTTCTGCTGGGTGAACAGTTACATGAGCTTTGAGACCAAAGATTAATGTTATAAATATCACAATGAAAATCCTCCATGTGATGATGGTTCCAGAAGGGAATCATCATTAGGATTCATTTGTAGATGTGGCAATTAACCTATTACTGTCTGTGTCAAGACTATTTTGTTGAGTAGCAGTGAGGCATTGTTCTCTGTGCAGCCTTGATTTTTCAATTATTAGCCATGACATCCTAAATTTCTTAGTACAGATTATGCAGCATCACCCTCCAAATGGTAAGAATGCAAAGTCCCCAGGGATTATCTGTACAGTGATCAGTATAATGGGACCGTTCCTTGACTGAGTCCTTGGTACTAGATAAAAGTAGTAATAATTTTAAATATTTACATGAATCAAACATGGTTTGAGCACCTGGATAATGGAAACATTCGTTAAGTAGTAACTTGCAGAATTGATGCATCACAAAACTGAAACTAAATTTGCTTGTAGAAGCCAAGTACTGTCTTATTCTGATAGAAAAAACATGCCTCATTTTACATTCCAGAATACTAAACATTCTGTTTCAAAAGGAATCTGAATGGAAAAGCCCCATTATAGTAAACATTTCGATATTTCAATGGTTATTTCAATTGCCATCTGTATTTCTCTCAGTATTCTTCCAATGTTTGAGCTCCCAGAAAAGGCACCTGTGGTATTCAGTCGTGTGAACAAACATCTCTTTTCACTTCCTCTCCCTCAAAACAATGCCAGTTTGCAAATGGAATAAAAAGAACCATGCTGCATTACCACAGACTTCAGAAAATACTGCCCAGTATGTCCTACAGTAATGACCAGTGATGAGGAAGTTGCTGTACTGATAGTTTTCCTAAGGATAGGATAGACATCATCACAAACATCTTGTACAACAATTACTGAAATGCTGCACTACGGTAACTAAAATAAGCAGATTCATGATTGATCTAAATGACTAGTCAAATTGCTCATGGCTAAATTCTTTCTTCTCCTGGTGCATGAAGTGCTGTTCCTCTCCAATAAATCTCACACACTTACTGTATCCAGGAAGTGCCTTTATCTGCATATGAAAATGCTTTTGGTCCATAAACGCAATAGTTTCACCTACTGGGAGAAGACAAAGTCATTCAGTGAGATGACATACCGAATTTCTGTTGAAACAAAACTGTAGTGTGTGAAATAGCAACCTGTCATCAGATGCTGGGAGTCTGATGTTCATCGGTGTAGGCTGAAAATCACCCTCTACCCCCCACATATGTTTGAGGCAATCAACAGCCATCAGCATGCAAGTCTGGCCAGTCTCCATCTTGCAGGCAAAGACCAGAGTCAAATTCTGCAACGCTGTTTAAGATCTATTTCACTGTGTTTTAGGGCTGTGTTCTAAGAAGTTAGTAAACAAACACAAAACAAGCATCCACACTGAAAAACAAACCAAAAGAAAACCAAGGCTCTGTTTTTTTCTATTAATTTCAGGTAACTTCAATGCGGGTGCTCTCCATTACAATCTACTTCCTCTTAATATGCATAACATTGTTTTGAGAATGGACCCAAATCTACATCATCCTACCTAACATCACATTGAAGATGATGAATTCTGGAGGCTAAGCAAGAGATCATGTTGCCCTCAACATGATCTTCCCAATGAACACTGAGAGCCTGCAGATGTACTAGGTGGTTGTCTGAAATGTGCTACCCAGAACACGTGGTGAAAGGCATCTTCAGCTTCGTTTGGACAGGCAGCTCACGGGGATGGTACCGCAGACTTTCCTGCAGGCTGCTTTTCTGACCAGTGGAGAGCACCCATCCTGCTGGTGCATAACACTCTGATGAGGTAACCAGACATGTAAGCAAGAAATATAATCTATTAGAGCAGCCATCTCAGCTGAGCACTCTCGAGTCTGGAATAATGCTTACTAAGTTGGACAATGCCTCCGGTAAATGAGGGATGCATTATTTTCATGTACTTCTCAGACTAAAATTATGGTATCTAAAGCTCACCTTCCCCCATGAGAAACAGGTTTCTGAAAACTAAAAGCAGCCTCTCTGGCAGCAGCAGAAAGCAGCACGTGAAATTTAACAGCGATGACCTTACAATAAACATCTGAGCTACATTTTAAAATACTGGCACTAAGACATTATTACTTTGCTTTGATATGCTGCCAAGAGAAAGCAAAGATCCATTGAAAATTGAACTCTATTTAGAAATCACATCCATTTCTCAGTAATCCTTGTATTCTGTATACATAACTTCAAGATGTTACAAAAGACAACGGACTATGACATCATAAGATAATAATATTAATATGAAGGTCTCAACAGTTCCATGCTTACTATTGCCATATATCAGAAAAATCACTAAGGAACATATAAATTATGCCACAGATGAGTTATAGAGTAACTTGTGTCTGGAGAAAGGCATTTGAGCTAAATTACAAATACTTCTGGCTCACAAGCATGCAATATGGTTGCTGTTTCTTAGAAATACATTTTTGATTAAATTCACTACAACGTTTGTTTTTCTTTTAAAATGTACAGATACTACTTTAAATGTGCCACTGTTGGCATTTTGCCCATTGTAAACATAACTAATCATTTTCTAAAAACTGCTATCACTAACTAATCAAAAGCACTACTCTACAAGCAAGCTTACTTGTTGTTCAACTCCTTTGCTGCTGTATGTTTTCAATACTGCAATTTAACTTTCTCTTCACAGACCAAGGAAACAGAATAACTTGACACATCTTGTATTTTAGCCATGCAATTGTGTTTAATCTGTGGTACTCAACAGGCCCTCAAGATAAAAATTGGTAACTGCATTCAACCTACCTACAAATCACATTCAACTTTCTTACATACAGCTGTGTAGCTTTGCTTTAACTTCAGCTTACGTTAACATCTGATAGATTCTGCTCTTTTGCTAAGTATTGCTATGCTGTTTTAATGTTATCTCCCTTCCTTTAATACACCCCATCTCCACCATGCCTTTTCTTAAGCTGCCTTCGACATATGACACAACCTTCTCTGCCTTAACGTTTTCCACCTAGATGTCTCCAAGCAGTATTTTCCATAAAAGGCATCCATGTTGCTCAGGACAATACTACTGCCATGTGGGTCCTTGTCCCTCAGGTGCCAGTAAGATGTCTCTTATTCTACCAAACTTGAAGGAGAGAATAAAAAAAAAAAAAAAAAAAAAAAAAAAAAAACCTCAGCCTCCAAAGGTAGCAGACTTAGAGGGTCTTCCCAAAATCTTGATGCAGTGAAGCAGAGCCAAGAGAAACAACAGTGTCTTAGGAAATGGGTGTTCCTCACCTACAATGGCTTACGGCATATTAGGTATTTTGGGAGAGAAGAAAGGACACATCACTTCCTGCCACTGTTCTGTCAACTGAGTCTTCCCCACCACAACTGGAGATGCTCTTATGTAATGACATCTGCCAAGTGAACGTTAACTCATGCCATTTTAACAAAAGGTTCAGAAACATTTCTGAAAGCCATTCTAACAAGCAGGTGAGACCTAAATTCAGAAAACTTTCACACAGGAATCAGAAAGCGTCACTGAAGTGGGCACTCTTCCCTTTGACCCAGCTGACCCTTACCACACCAGCAGACTGCACAAAACAGTCTAGGGCAACGTGATGAGTCTTCTAGTGCCATCCAACTAACCCTCCTTTCCAGTGGAGGTGTGTTTACTAGAAATGAGGCCTTAAAATCAAAAAAATGTTGACACTGTAGAGCAGCACATCACCACTTCCAATAATATGGCTAATCCAACATGATTTTCTTATGAATGCAAATACGTGGAAGGGAACGTGTTCTACTGATGTTCACTCCATCCACCAGAGTACTGCACATAGTAGCAAAACCAAAGAAAGGTATGTGTGCAAAGCTACTAATAGGGACATCTCTCTTGACACTACTATCCAGCACAGCTTGGTTATGTCTCTGTCCACATATGGATAGAAACACCGAAGGCCTGTAAACAAAAGTTGAAAAATAAAACTGAGTAATTCAAAAATGAATGATGACAAAGCCAACCCACACTGTCCTGAAAACCTGTCAGCACTTAACTACTTAAAATAATCTTTTTCTTCCTATTTAAAAAAAAATAAAATAAATGCGTATGATTCATGTAAATGCTTCCTCTCTTGTCAAACAGGAACATTCTGTCTTGGTAGCCTCATCAGGACAGAAGAGTAGTTGAGTCTGTGATACTCATTGACCTGACAGGAAAAAGGAATGTTTAAGAAAAGAAAGCTATGTCCTTCCTCTAGATGGAAATGGAAAGGATTTATCTTTCCCTAAGCGTCTTTTCAATCAGGTAGTAGTTCTGATCTAAAAAATATTTATTAATAGTATTTCATGCTTTTCTTGGTTGTGGTCACTAACTGGAGAAGGCTTTTTGTTGTTGTTGTTGTTTTATTCCTCTAGAAAGAAGCCATTCTTCTGTACATTTTTCATTTGAGTCTGAAATACTTTCACAAGGCCTTGTCAACAAACGTGTAACTTTGAATTAGAGAACTGGCTCATCAAAACTAAACATGGTTTCAATACCGTTTAATGCAGGGCTGTAAAATATTGCTACATTCCAGAATTAAATTTACCGTATTTTTTAAAAGGCATATTTATGTTCCTGCAACAGTACTTTATTACATTTCACTTACTGGACCAATAGCCAAGTCTACATTTCTCGTCTCCTCATAAACATGGTACACAGGTAAGTAACGATTTGACCATTTCCTCTCCTTACAGTGATTAAGGAGATGATAAATTCAGCAAAGGACAAGAAATACCATTACTGGTGGCTTCAAACACACCTACTACAGAACACGATCTGAAGTAAATATCCAGTGAAGGAGAACTGGACGTAACATTTCTTGCTGCCCCTGTTAGAGACTCTGTGACCCACTGGAACATCCCTCCCTGGTAGCCCTGAAGATGTTTCCTGACCCATGCAGAAGGAGGGACAGGAGGGAGCAATTGCCGCCCCTACCAGGCTGAGCCCCAGCAGCTGTACAGGGCAAGAGCTGAGCCTCAGTGATAAGCAAAGCTCCTGCTCCTCCTGTAATCCTTACAGACCTGTCTTCCCAGGCACAAGCAGTGATCTCAGCCTCTCCCCTGAGCAGGAGGTAATGCTTTGACACAGGGACACACAGCTCGAGAACAAAATGCAAAATGACACAGGGACCAGGGAGCTGCTGCAGGAGCAGCTCCACCGCATTGGTGAAACGAGGGGTCATGCAGGTCAGCAAAATATCAAGGGCAGCAAATTGTTTAGCGACTATTTTGTTTACTGCACAAGTGGCTTTGGACTGGGAGGGGCGGTAATTCTTTCCAGCTTGCCTTGGGCTGCAAGAGCTATAAAAGTGTTTGTACTTGACTGGTGTCTGGGGAAATCAGATTGAGCTCTGGGGCTGTTCACTTATCAAGTTTGGCAAGTGTTATGCTATGTGTGGCACACTTAGATTTTTCTCTCTCGCCCTCCCCATTGCTCCATGTAACATGTCCAGAAAAAGTATTAAGCATGCCAGTCCAAAAACCAAACAAAAAGCAGGCAAACAAATCCTTCCAATGCTGTTTAGCAAGCTGCTTTTGCTATGGTTTACCGTTTGAACAAGAATTTGCCTTAATCTTCGTAGAAAAACATGATGCCACATAGATGCCTGGTGAGCAAATCTCTCTGAGGCTAAGCATTTGAATGGGAAGCCGAAGGAAGCTATAAATTGCTGAAAAAGAATTTCGTTTACGGCTTGGCATAACTTAAGTGACAGTGCCCACTAGCAGGCATTAACAACAACAGCAACAGAAACATGGATTTTTTGAATTTATTTATGGGCCATTAATGTAGTTTATGTCGCACTGCTATCACATGTTAAATACGAAATTACAACACAGCTGGGGACTACAGGGAATTTCAGTAATAACCCTGAACAACCATTTTATCTCTAGCTCCAACCCTTATCTAGGCAAAAGTGCATTTTTGTTAATATTGCTAGAACTGAAGTCAACCATAAAATATTACATTTTTGAAGAATAAGAAGGTGACTTGGGTTAACACTGAACCATCCACAGTGGTTCAGTGTTAACCCAACTACCATTTTCAAAATGAAAATGTTTTCATTTAACATGAAACACAGAAATGATTAATTTAACAGATTATAAATTGTGACTATTAAGTGCAACCACCAACATTAACTCTGAGAAAAGACTTTGTTTTGTCCTTTACGTTTTGATAGTGCACAGTAGATTAAAACTAATTATAGTTTCAGTATCTTCATCATTAAGTAACTCTGCTCACATCAGCCAATTTACTAAAAACATTACATGGACACTAAACAAATGATTTATTGTTCAACTGAATAACTAAAACCAGGCAGACACAATATTAGGGTGAATTTAGGCAAGACCTGAAAAGCTTGTTCCAATAGAACCAATCAGTCATAGCTTGTTAATGGAGTAAGTCCAATCAAATCAATCTGGAGTTCTTACAAGTCCATATAAAACTCTAAAAACCTCTAAAATCTGTAATAAGCCTCTTCCCTGACTTCTAGGCATTATTTACTGTACCGGTCTGTTAAATTTATTGGATGGCCTCTACTGGATATTTGAGTTCATTCTGTTTTCAACAAACAAACAATCATTAAAGTAATCTTATTTATCCTTTTTTAAAATGAAGAGAAAAAATGAGGAGACAGCTAACAGGAAAAAAAAATTAAAAGCATGGATTTTAATTTCTGATTTCATTTGAAAGTTAAACAAATACATTTATGGACAGGACAGACATCTCAAATTGATACTTAATAAATGAATAAAATATCAGCAACCAAAAACCAGCTTTTCCATAGTAAAGTCACTTTATTTGCAAAGAAGGTGCTGAAGGGAAACAAGTAGACACCAGAAACCTCTTTGTACTGTATACTTGTATTGATTTGGAAGAGTTTGGTATGCATGAGGACTACAAGACTGCATCTTAAGGAAATGAAAAGGAGCTACAACACCCTTTGTACTGCCTGGATCTTTCAATCAAATGGTAGCTTTTCCTAACATTTCATCAGTAACAGAAAAGGAGGGAAAATAAACGCTGACAAAGCACTACGCATGCACTGGTCTCCCCCCTCCTTGCTAGTGAATACCCCCTGCCCCTCAGTTAGGCTGCTCTGCACAGACCCAGTGCAGTCAGCAGAAAAACAGAGCAAGTGTTTCTCAACAGAGACTGCTAAGGAAATACACGACTGAGTCTCAGTATCCACATGTGGGGATGGAAGAAATGCATCTGCCAAGTTAGTTAGGGCCCTTATCATACATATCAGGTTACTCTCCTTCATTCTACTATAGGCTGCAGCTCCACTAACATAGACTTATTCCCAGGCCTTTCTTACTATCTCTAGGCAAGTCCGTCCTTATCCTTTCAACTATACCTGAACAGTGTTTACAGAAGTCAATTTATCTTTAGGATGCTGGATTCTGAAATTGATGGTCTACAATGAAAGCTGAATCAATATAACATCTTTAGGATATGAGATGGATTTGAAAGCACAGATAAGCAAAAGTGACAGAAGATCTTTAATTAATATTTCCCAGCATATACGAATATGCCAAATTAAGATTTCCCAACATATTATATGTATTTATACACATTGGGAAATCTTAATTTAGCTATGTATTTTGGTAGTACATTGGGGTTGCCAACAGAACAAAATTGCAGCCACTCAGGCTGAAATTTGCCATGAGAGAAATTTAATTGCTTTTTTGTTTTGTCTCAGCAAATGGGTCTTATCTCCGACAATCAGCAGTAGGAAAAACGGCTGCTTTACTCCTACAGATGTCCATGCTAACCACCTTGCCAAGGCCCACTGCAGGGATGGGATGCAGTTCTCAGCTGCTGCAGTTAAATGGCAATGTTCAATGTAAACCCCAGAAATTATTAGGTATCTTTAACTACAAGGGACCGGTCTTCTCCTAGACAATTTTAAGAAAACAGAGCAACGGTAATTCCCAAAGCCCCTGGCCTCACAAGAGACAACACGTGCTGTCCTTGAAAATGCTTTTTCATCACTAGTTTTCTCTACACAATGTGGCAGAGAAGTACCTTACACAAAAAAGGGCTACAGAGGCCACAGTTCTAGGGCAGAAAAATGCTGGGAGAGGATAATAATGTTACTGCTCTGAGAACACGTACCACCAGTGCTTTCGCAAGTGCTTTCCCCCCACCCGAATCTGAAAACCGTGACAGAGAACTGCAGAGAAATCCTAAAACTGTAAGTATTATTTTGACTGTCTCTACTTAAATTTTCAACGAGCAATCGTTCATGAGAAAGGCACACAGGGGCAACAAAGAGCAGGCAGAACAGCAGACTCAGTACATCTTTATTCAGCGGCAGGAAGGCACTATTATCTGATGCAGAATTGGCCTGACATGCAAAGAAAGCCGGCATTGTTGCAGGCCGCACTGAGAACACCCCAACTGCTCACTGCAATATTCACAGAAAGATGAGCTGGGACGGCCCAAAGTAATACCTTTAAAACCGATAAACCAGAGCTCAATTCTTGCAATGAAACTAAAGGCCAAGCAGGCAGGTGAAGTACGTACTGCCCAGAAAACCCATGGAAAACAAATGTCTGGAGCCCGGCCTTCACAGCCCATCTCGGCAAGCATGCTACAGAGCGGCAGTAAAAGATGCAGTCAGCCTTCTAGACATGGTTGTCTTGGAGACACCAGAACACACTGCACCGATGACAAAGGAAACAAAAAGCTGGATGCACTTTCTAAGGCTTTTAGTCCGCTCTCTTTCATCCAGAGTTTATGGAGGAGGGCCTCCCCGGGACGGGTATGCGAGGAATGCTGGCATCCCCACCAGCTCCCTGGGGTAGACGTCTGCACTGGCTGGGGACAGCATTTGGCACAGCCCCCCTCCTCAGTTAGGGACACCACGGCACAGCACAGCACCTCGAGCACACAGGAACGAGGTTTCGAAGGAAGGCATAGATCTGCACCAGCATTAAGCCCTTCCACCTAAGGATATTTAGCTCACAGATGCTGAGTGGTTCGATAAGAAAGGGGGGTTAACTTCATAAGCCTCGCATTAGCTTCTCCTGACACCAGACACTTGTGAATAGGGGGTTTTAGCTGCAATTAGTCTTTTATGAATCTGATGATCAGTAACTGCAGAGAACTAGGTCTGCTTTTAAAATGATTATGGAAAGCCAGAAAAGCTGCCAAGTGAACTCTTATAAAAGCAGTCTGTGACCCAGAGAGAGAAATAAAGCACACTGTGTCTCCTGGCTTGTGCAAGGGCCCTGGAGCCATGCTGGGGATTATTTCCATTTAACCAAGTGGTCTGCTGAGAGATTCCTTCCAAACTATAGGCAAAAAAAAAAACAGAAATATACTTCAAGGTAACGGAGACAGAGTTTCCAGCAACTAGCAGAGGAACAGCTAATGGCATTTAGGCAGTAACAGAGAACAGCCTCCATCTCACTGTAGTTGAGATATGCATGAAGAAATCTCAGCAAAAGCTTTATTTTTTAAACAGATGAGGGACTCAACAGCAAATCTTTTCTATTCCAGCTACTGAGTAACACCTGTAACTCTTAACTTCCCTGCTGAACTCTTATCAGATCCTAGCTTTGTGACAAGGTAGGAAAAGCATGTCATTTTTGTCCCCCTTTAGCCTGCTTGGGAAGGAAGACTATTACTCAGCCTGAATGGGCTTCTTCTGCACTGAACTATAATACATGCATCGTGCACAAGGATCTTTTCAATTTGCAGTACTTTTCATTGATAATGGGATTCAGAGCTACATCAGAGGATGCCATGACAACAATAGTAATTACTGGCTGTAGATACACACTGCCACATGCACCCATCATGCTTTGCATTTAGCACTAACACTTAGGTCTGGCTGGATAGCCTGGAAACACATGCCCAAATACATTATGCTGCAAGGACTCTGTCCTTGTCTCTGCATCTGTATCTCTTGTGGTACAGATGTGATACCGATGGTTATTTGCAAATAGTGTGCAGGGGTTGTATCTATTTCACACACAAAAAAAGATGGAAGTTCTCACCCTGCCACAGGTCACCTGCTTGCATGAATGTTTATAAATTTCTTGATTTCATGGGCTGCTGACTTTTATATGCCCACTTTCAAATTCTGTGAGTACACCAAAACTTGTGCATGATATATGAACATTTAGTTCTGACTGACAGTAGGATGGGTGAATATGAGATGAACAGGGAAAAAATGATAATTTTCCACATCATAACCTCCTCTTCTTTCATGCTGCTCCACTCTTTTGCCTGTACAGTCAATTGAAAAGGAGAGAAGGAATGAACCTACACGAAGATACAGGTTAACTCCTCGCCTTCTAAGTCTGTTTTAAAAGGTTATAAAATGGATGGTTAATCAGTACCTCACAAGGGGATATTGGAATAATCAGTACCACTAGCATCATGCTTTACAAGACCTTTGAACAACACATCTGTAGTAGATGATTGCTATCCTTTCAAGAAGTATGACCAGCAATAGCAGAAAATCTGGGTCAAATGATGTGAAAGACATTCCTACCTGATGGTATGTATCATCAGCTGTTAGGGGTTTCTGAATCAGATCTAAGTCATAATGCAGCATTGAAACTACTATCTCTCTTAACTTTGGTCCATTTGTCTTGCCACTAAAAGCAAAACAGTATATTGTATTAACTGAACTGCTGACAGCAGCTGTACTTTTATTTGGGACTGCTAAAAATCCAACTATTTGTAGGCACCAAAATACGTATTTTGGAACCTCATTTCAGTCATTGCATGGTTTCTGCATATCCAGACTTCATTAAATGTCATTAAATTCTCAGAGTTGGAGAGCCTACAATTTTAGGCAAGGGTTTTTTAAAAAAAAAATATCCAGAAATCCCATCTCCTTGTAAAATGCACCTCAAATGCGCCCCAGGACACTGAGCAACTGTGACCCTTCCTGGGCTCAATCTGTGGTGCTTGCTTTTCTGTTAAAGCTTCAGTATCCTCCAGCAATGTCTTCTCACAAAGGCGTAGGACGGATAGGAAGGACAACCTGTTGTTGATATTGGCTCTACCTCTTTACACTTAAAGCATCAAGCTTACTTAACTGGTTGAGGCTGACAAATCCCTTTGTGTATCTGCACGTCTAACAAAGAAGATCACATTATCAAAAAGTATCACAGCTTTTTCTTAGGTATAAGACAAAAGTCCTAGGAATTTGGGTTGACTGCAGCATCCTAATGACCCGTGCTTGGCCATTCTTTCTGAAGTGCAGCCTTTGACTTGTCAATCATCCACAAGCTGAAGGGGTGGATGCATACTGTGTACACCTATTACGTATCATGCAAATCTATTACTACTGCCTTAAAAACAAATTCAGCAGTAGAAGTACAAACTTAAAAACTGATAGTTTGCTAGGCTAGGTCGATCTGGCAGAATAAAAGATGATGAATAAATGGATACACGCCAGGTAAAGATGACCCATTCCTTCGTGCAGCTACCTTCTGTAGCTGAAGCATCCACAACAGTACAATTCAGTAGAATTTCTACGAAATACTGTAAAACTGAAAACTCAACTATCCAGAATGATGAGGGGAATACCAGTAGTACAGGAAAAGACTCTGCGTCCCACAGAGAGGTTCTCTAAGACAGATACAGGTGAATTTCACACTCACGGTATCAGGATTCCTGCTGGGAAGTTTATAGGAACTAAATAAACCAGCTGTGTGACCACCATTTTGTACGTAAATCCCAACAGTGAAGACCGGGCTCAGAGAACACAGGAGTATGTTGATGATGATGCATAAAGCAGAAAGTACTACACAACACTCTTTTTCCAACCACTTCTATTTTGTAAGTAAATGAAAGAAGTGTTACACAAGATTGACACAGACAGCAAGTGCATCCATTTTGTGACGTTGCACTAGAGATACATCCTAACAGGAAGGTAGAGCAACCAAAAGATTAACAAGCTCAATACTTGCATACACTTTTGCATCAAAATCACTTTCGATGTTTGATGCCCATCTACAGCCTACCTCATTATTTTAGAGGATGTTCTCAAATGCTGCTCAGAGCATGAGATGTTTTTACACATTAAGTGCATGGGTATTTGGTAAAACAATGACACAATGCTGCAACATATAGCGATGCTAAGGAAAGTTTCAGCAAACCCTTTAATCTTTCCTAGATTCAATTAAAATATCTCAAAACCATACAAAAAGGTCTCCTCTTGACTCCCAGAAAAATTGAAAGTTCTAATCCCTCTTTTTATATAAACTGTAATTAAGATCATCTGCCACATCTATTTATAGCCAGGTACAGCTAAAAAGATAACAAATGTTTGCTGATAGCTGAATTGCTCCATTTTGCCCATGTCATATCAGATGTCTATTAAATTTCACCATAGTAAAGCTAGGAAACAACAAATTAGAGGTTGCTTACTTTCAGAGAACATTCCCCTTTGCCCCAGCAGAAAGTCTACTGTGTTTTATAGCATTTAGAGCAACTTAGTTTCTCAGGCTTTTTGTAAGGCTACATGCTCCATGTAGCTGATGTACAGACTGCCCTATTTCAAAGTTTGTACTAACTCACCTACCAGTTCCTGCCAAAAGAAAAAAAAAAAAAAAAAAAAAAAAAAAAAGACATAACTGTAAAAACTGTAACCAGGAATATTTTCTTCCTTCCTTCCTTCTTTTCTCATTGGAGAAAATGAAACTGCACACTTATTAGCATCTAGAAAACAAACCTGTACATGCCTTCTGTATCAGCAGTCATCAGCCAGTTGACTAAATTTTCACAAAAATTGATGCCTAAAATAAGTATTTACAAACTAACATATTGAAACTTCAATTACAATAAGTAAAACAGGTCTTCTCACTCTTTGTAGCAGATCCCAGTTGTTCCCACTACTCTGTTTTATGGGAATTGGGATCCTTATTTAGACTTTAGCATTACATGGAGCATATTTTACGGATACAATTCCAAATCCAGGTCAGTTTCAAATTTTCTGAATCTCCATCCTTAACAGCTGAAGTCAGAAGCACAGGAACAAGGAAAGATCATACAGGAATGATGTGTTTGTAATGCAAACATATATAGTATGACACCAACACCACACAGCCAAAAAGCAAATTTTGCAGCCTTAGCTAATGGAAATCACAATGAGGTGGTCGTCTGTATGATTTGCCATGCTGAATGGAAAGCAAAGCCTGAATCTGCAAAGTCATTTTTTGTATTGATACATTCTCAGTAAACGTGGACAGGGCTACTTATATGCTTTGAACTGGTTATATGTGAATTCCTTGTGAAGATGCAGTCCTGGATACAAGTATCTGTATTCTTTTACACTCCTGCTGCTAGGATCACCTTTATAGCTCTAAAGAATATTTACATCAATGTTGTTCCTGTGGTAGAAAATAACAAGAGAAAATTTATTGGTAGGTGATACAGATAAAAAGGTATCTGTAGGTGACCAATAGCTTTATTTAGTTTATCTGCATTGAAAAAATTCTAATAAATATATGAATCAATAAATCACTTTAAACCCATCAGAAGCAGGCTCTTAATACCATACCTGAACGCGTTATTTCCTCTAGCTCATTTTCCCCTTCCTTTAAAAAATCTGTATATTATACCCCACCCCCATTTCCTCCAGTAATCCCTCTTCTATTGTGCAGATGCAAACAACAGAAAAAAAATGCAAAACGAGCCCACATTCCTGCTGTGTGATTGTGCCACAGAAGCAGAGGGAAGTTTACTAGAATTATATACTGTCAGCTCTGCTCTACTCCCACCGACACTCACACTGTCTTGCTGCACAGGAGGGAATGTAGATGTTAAGCTCTAGCATACAGAAAATATGTATGGGGGGGGGAAGAAAAGCAAAATGGGAATGCTGGCATATAATAAATATCACAGACACTATGACTGTGTGCATAACAGCTTGCTAAGCAGAAGCAACAGGAATGCTAGTTCTACAATCAACAGAAAGTATCACATGCTTCTAAATTATAGGTGTATCATGTAGTAGGGATAAATCACTGCTTAAACTCAGTATTATCAAATAAACTATAGATTAATAATTAAACGTGTTCTCTGGGCCCCGCCCCGCGCCCGCCATGCAATATTCATAATATCAAACTTGACAAGCTCCTTTTCAGCTAAAGATACAGGTAAGTATATTTCACATAGAAGAGAGATGGTTGCCCACAAAGCTCTTAAAAAGAACCACTTCAGCTCTCACAAAAGAGTCATTCAAGTTTCTGATGGACAGGAACCTTACTTTCAAAATAATTTCAACTTTTAAGACTTCAAAATATATAGGTTATTGCTGCATTTATTCCAAAGCAGTCAAATTCCATCATGAAAAATCCTCTGTCAAACAGTCAAAGTTTGCTAATAGCACAGCTAAAAAACTTCGGTTTTCAAAGACGGTCTCTGTAATTGATATTAAAGACTCAATTTTCATTTTGAGAGCAGAATGGAATTATAAAAAAACAACAGTCAATTGAAACTTTTTGTAATAACCTGTTCCCATTAAAAAATGCTTTATTTGGCCTTTATCCAAAGACAAGTACTAGATACGTGACAGCATACATCATTAACAAACATTTTCAGAGTAACAGGTCACATCTGACAAGATTGAGACTTGGTATTTGGGGATACAGAAAAATGCAGAATGTATTCAATGTTAAAGAATAGGTTATTTCTACATCTTAGGACATTTGCACTGTCTGTATATATACACATGCTCTGCACGCACACACTAGTAAATATATATTGATGCATACCAATGCCTTAGGACACTGAGAGATATTTATCCCAGCCCTAAAGGAACAGTATATTAAATTATTGATATGGGGACACTGTTGATGTTGTAGTATTCGTGGAGAGGCTTCTTTCCTCTGCTGATACTCCAGAGAACCAGGCTTCCAAACAGTATCTGACATATCTTTGACCTGATTTTCTACTCAAGTTCTTAAATAAATATAAGTATTTTAAATATGACATTGACTAGCTGAAAATGGTGGAATTCATTTCAACCAACTGTAGTGAGCCCAAATGCCTAATCATCTGGCCACTTTCTGTATTCAACTGAAAGACAAACTGCTTTCCTAAAGGGTTAAGACAGGCTGGACAAACTGCCATCTAAAAATAACTCCCCCTCCACTAGAGACTACAGAAGTCCAGATGACTGACACCAGATGTCTAACAATGAAGGACAAGTTTTGTATAAAGAATGATCTTGAATTAGGCCAACTCGCACAGTTTAAAAAATGACAAATTTTGGGTCACATAAACCCTTTTTTGGTTGTTTTAAAATCCTCACAATGTTATTCTCAGGTGGGCAAGTATTCCTACTTTGCAGCTAAGAAACAACAACTGTACAAAGTCAAAAGATTTGCCCAGGGCTACAATGGAAACTAACGGCAAACTAGGATCAAAGATCAAGTGGTTCTGGATGTTCTGGGAACTCATTCCCTAGCTATCATCACTTCTCTAATATATCTGGAGTGCTTGCACTGAACAAAAACAGACCTGCAAAACTGCCTTAAGTGAGCTATGGCAGGGCACGTTCAAGCCATGAAAGCACTTTGGCGTGATCCACCACATGAATGAATACATGGGCTACTCCAGACAAAAGAAACCAATTCAAGTCACAAGAAAACCCCAGACCCCACTAATGCTATATATGTCTTTTAAAATGGTCTAATTCGTCTACACAAGTATTTCCACAAAGTCAGAACACAGCCATCGGCAAGGAGGAAAAAAATATATGTATTATTTTTTTATGATAACCTCACACTGAAACAGATTTGTTCTTAATGTGGTCTAAAACAAGAGCCTGTTTTTAGGCAGCGTTTGTGACAAGGAGAGAGTGAGTCAGTACAGATCAGAAGTAATTTATACATACAGATATCCACAGGGAAAAATTACTGAAAAATTTGTTTACAGTTCTGATGTTGAGACTGCCTACAGGTAAATAGTCTAGATTAGAATTAGTGTCTAAGGGTGATGGGTCTTTCAGAAGTCTCTGGTTTGATATAACCCTTCTAGTGAACTGCAGCTGGATTTCTATGCACTTGGCCCTTGGGGACTCACTCCTGCACAAGCCCTGATCTTGAACGGGCACCAGCTGACCTGGCACAGGCTCCTGCCACCAGATCCCTAATAGCCTTAACCATACACCCAATGTGGGTCATGATTAGCATTGCTACTTGACAAGGAGCAATGACTTCTCTAGTTTGCGTTGCAGTTCATGGACACAAACAAAAAGCTTCCCATAAATTGTTGAACGGTACCCAACTGAGCAGGAAGAATCTGGAGGGATGCTTTAATAGGCTATTGAAGAACACTGTGATGAGCTAAGTATGAAACAGCAATAGAAATAATAGTGGAGGATTGCAAAACAAGGGCATAAGGCCTAATATATGTGAAGATGTGCCAGTTAGAGGCAGGAAGGAACTAACACTGGAAAAGGAATCTCACAAAGCACTTATTGAGTAATGAGTTGGATAAAAATATACCTGACTAGGTTCTGGTTGCATTTAGCCTGTGATGTATTTAGCTTCATTGCCTATCTAGGAATATTGCCCTGCTATTTTAACTGTGCTCCTTACCTCATTCTCAACAGATGGCAGCACCTTCTGCCACCATTTCTTGCTCCCTTTTTCATAAAAGCACCCCACAAACTGGTGCTGAAACTTGTAGAGCCTCGCACAGAGGCAGACAGCTGCTTTACCTTTTCTTCCTCTTTCTGTAACCTATAAACTACACTGCTAAGATATTTACACCCCCAAATAACTAAATAAAAGAAATGAGTACAGAGAGAAAATCAAGTAATCAAGTGATGAGAGGAATCAGGTAATCAAGTATGATGTGAAAAAGATGTAATAAACTATTTTCTAATTGTCTGAACAGTTGGATATATTTCTTCTCTCTGCTTTGGTAATACCTTGAGTATCCATGGAAGCTACGGAAATCATGCCATTTCCCTCAAAATGCCGAAGCAGTCAACCAAAGCATGGTTTGGACTATAACAAGGCACTTCCCAATCAGGGCCTATCAATGTTTAAAGGAGAACTAGCTGTTCAATACTGGCTAATAACGATACACCATCTGGCGCTGCTAGAAGCCCCTGTATATATCCAAAGTCAGCCTTAGAGAAAGATATTTCTTTCTCTAGGTTTTATTCCCTTTGAAAATTTCTGGAATTCGAGGCAAGAAATGCATGCAGGCAGAAAGACAAAGAAAAAAAAAAAAAAGCTGGAAGCTGAGCCCTTTGGACAAGCTGGCAGAAGAGATCATGTACTTATTTTTAACAAACGACTAACTGCAGAAGATCCCCTGCTTAGGAGGTCTGCCCAAATTATATGAGAGAGGCTTCCCTACTACCTGTGCTTAAAGATAATGAAAGAAAACATGTATTTATGAATCCTTTCATATTAATTCTATTCACGTTTTTAATAACTTTGACTCAACCTCTTCAAAAGTCATTCCTCCACTGATTAAAAGGAGGAAGAGAAACACATGCCAGGGCACTGGAATATGCAACAGGCATAACTGAAGTGCATAAAACACAAGGCTAGTTAAGTAAATTAGTATCAGATGATGCCGAAGGTGGGACTTGAGGGACATGAGCTGATGCAGTGAGGCTTCTACATCTGCGCCAGGATTTGCTTCTCAAACAATTTATAAGAGTACTTATTTAATAAGTATTTCACTATAAATGTCCTGCATGGTAAATTGATTGACCAGAAAGAATCCGTGCAGAATTCTGACCTGAATAATACAAGAATCGCATCAATAACATCTATAAAATTAATCTCAGTTGGCAACATTGCAGTAAGAGTAAAACCTGTGCTTTGTATCTGTGCAAAATATTATTGCAATCTGGATATATGAAATAGTAAACATGCAGAAATTGTTAGGAAAATAAATATCCACTATTCCTTCTGCATTCAGAAATGACCCTTGGTGGTAACAGTTGTTCCCTTCCACCTACAGGGACAAACATTCTGTCTGGAACAAATGACCACTGCAACGATGATTTACAGTAACCACATTTAATGATTAAGATGGTAAAGAATGCAAAGTTTCCCTATCTACTTGCTGAAGTAACTGAAGAGGCTAAAAAGGGGATTTACAAACCAAACAGTTTGAGATAAGAACAAAAGAATTCACTCTGTTCAAAGAAATCATTTATTACTTTTAAGGACACTTCAGAACAAGTCAAGATTTTACAATTCTACAACAGCATGAATGCAAGACAGCTGTTTTAAGAGTAAACCGTAACACTTCTACTACTGAAAATGCCTAGGAGACAAGTCGGTGTCTGTGGTATGATTTGCCACTTGAGTACAAAAGTTTGTGGAACTATTTCTGTCCATTTTAGGTTATTACTTCAAAAGGTACTTTAAGGGTTAGAAAATGAGTAGTAATTAAAAATAAACCCAGTAATAATTCTTACGAGTGGAGGAGATGATGCTACTACTTTAATAAGTCTTCACAGAAATACCATGTTTATGTTTCCTGCATTTCAAACAGTGATAATCCAACTGCAAGCCTTTTTATTTATAATTTTGTATATTGTGTGTATTAGATTGTGTATTAGATTAGGTGTAGGTTGCCCAAACCTACTATTCCATATTTTTTTTGTCCAAACCTACCATTCCATATGTTTTTTACACCCTGTCCTTCACACACATCACCTCCCCTTTCAAGAAAGCCTGAACCTTTACAATTTGACTCATATTCACTTGCAAGTCCTTCTCTGGCTGCCTGGTACCTCCCCCACTTCAGTGGCTTTCAGTGGTGCTGAGCAGCCTGCTGTTCTGTTCCTTCATTCATACTTCAATGGCTTTTTGCTGAACAGACAACATCTAAAAGTGAGGAGGCAAGACCACAAATCCCAGTTGCACTATGGATATCCAGCCTAGTTATACAATCACTTCAGTATCTTAAGAACAAAAAACTATTCTTGGAGAAATTGCTTAGATGGTAGAAAAGTATTTTCTGTTTGGCCCTGAAAAGCATTCAGGTGAACGGTCAAACAGATAACAACACAGCAACAAACAAAATATTCACCATGCCCATCTTCTAAAGGTAAACCAGCCCATCATTTGGTATTACTTCTCTACAACTAGCTTTTGTTCATCAGACACTAAGATTCAAAAACAAATCAAAAGCTACTTTAAATACTCCTATTTCTTTCAGTCTCTCAAGAATGACTATTCCATTGTCTTGCCTTTGATGATTTAGACATTACACTAATGCATTATTTCTGAATTCAGCAGAAGAGAGTGGGACAAACCTACAAAGACTGTTTAGTGCACAAGACAGAGGGTTGATAGAGCTACCATTTGACAAAATCCTGGTGAAGAAGGAAGACTGTGGTTACTGTTATCCATTATTAAGGCAGATAAGAAACATTTCCATGTTTACAGTAAGGGAAAAAAATCCCCCCCCCCTTTTTTTTTTGAGTAGCCAACAAGCAAAACTGCTAAATGTTTTTTTTTCAAATCCTTTTTAGTAGATTAAAGCATCTTTGAAGTCATACATTTTATACACTATTAATTTTGCAAGCAATGGAAAAAATAACAGCATTTAATGTAAGGATCGCTTGCTTAAACTGAAATTATTCCCCTTTCTTGAATAGAGATACAGGCATACTCGTTTATTTCTTTAAAGCTTTCACATTTCTGCTTCTAGAACAGAATTTTAAGGATAATGTATGCTGGATGATACATAATAGACATATTTCATCCATATACATGACAAAGACATGCAAATTACTGTGAGAAGCCCAGGGCTACCCTAGGACCATGAGAAGTCAGGAAATATTTTTGGTTCTCCCTTTGAGCTTTTAAGAATTAAAGGCTTTTTTTATTTTTTTAAAATGATTACTTAAAGCTTCCTGTGCTAGATAAAAAGTTTTTATTGGATGAACTGTGTCTGTTCACCACACCATTTAAAGGCGGTCGCACCGATCATCTTGGAAATTACACGTAACAAACATGGGAGGTTAAAAAGGGATTATTCCGACTTCGGTTCTTGCACACGCACTCTCCAGTGTGAACCACAGAGGTTCAATGGGGCCTTGTGCTCCCACCCCTCCTAGCCCATGCTCTCAGCTCATTAGAATTTCTGCATCCTCTGGTCCTGCAGAACTCCCATTACCTTCTTTTGTGCTAGGGCACTAAAGACAGTAATTTACGTCTAATTAACGGAACTGAGTCATAATGAGCTTCTTTCTTCCAGACATGGCTTGAATGTGAAATGTCCAAAATAACCAGCGAAACCGGGCTTTTAGTCCTGCTCCGTGTTAAGTTCCTGTAACACAATGCTCTTATTCAGGCTCCCTTGCTTTGCATACAGTCGGAAGGCTGGAGGTTATTCGCAGTGAAGAAGTCTTAAGATGGTGCTCCCAGAGTGGCTTGCCACCAGCTTTAATATTTCAGCTGAGCAGCCATGTTGAGACAGGCGGGCTGCCTCCCGTCCTCCCAGGATCTGTCGATTTTGTCCTCCTGCCACCTTTGAAATGGCACCGGCACTCCTCAGGAGGGATCGATTTCCATGCAAGAGAGACAAAAGGCAGGATGAAAGTTGGGAGGGAAGGACACAAAGGGCTGGGCATCCGTGTAAAGCAAAGCAGATAAAAGCAGTTCTTCTACTGATCCACGACGATGAGCCACCAAGATGTAATGAAGTAAATCAAGGCTGTCAAAGAAACAGTGAAGTAGGAACAAAAACACGCAAAGAAGGAAAGGGGCCATGCTGCCCATCCAAGGAAAGAGGAAACCTGCTGATACAGAGAATCTAACCACAATAATACAAAACGAATGCACAAAATGTTTTAAGGTACTGATTCATCATCTGAAAAGCCAGCCCAGGTTCTTGTCCTGAACCACTGTATTTCCATCACTGTTTTCAGTTACATACGCAGTTGTGATGGTGCATGTATCACACGCATACCAATATGCTACCGTAAGCAGGACGACAAAAAACACCCTCAGCAGGATGAGGTCCACCAGCAAACCACAGCCCTAGATAGCTTGGCTCTTCCATGCCCAGGGGAAGGAGCAGAGCTCTGGAGCACAAGCAGCCAAACAAGCAGCCTTCCACCTGCCCAAACCTTTGGTGCATGGACACACCGAAGAGATCCCTATGCTGCTTTGTAGGCTTGGGCTTCCCCATTTCATTCTAAAGAAAGCTACAGATATAGGCTGTCTATATCAGAAGACTTTTTTTGTGGGTTACGAGATATAAAACTACCTTTTTAATCATTCTGCATTAAAATAATTCTGTGTTACTTGTAACACGCGATTTACAAATTATTTTTTTCAAACTGATTTTAAGGAGAACACCTTCCTTCATATTAAACTATCATACCTGATGTCAAGTGACATATAAATAGTTATACAACCACCTACTCATTTTTATCTGTAGTTGACAAAGTACCAAGTACAAAGTACCAAGCTGTGACAGCACAATAAAACCTGAGACTCAAGTTATTTATACTAAAACCATGTTAGTATGGAAGTACTCAGATTTTTGTTTTTCTATGGGTATGGTCACCTTACCTGCAGCAACCTGCATTTCTGTACATGTTGTTAGCTCTAACTTAAAACCACCTCTCCGGAAATTTCATGGGGCAAAGACAGCTTAAATAGGCATGGCCTTTGGTTTTCAGCTGTTCTGATTTACCTTCCCACTCCTTCTACACCATTCTTCTTAAGCCAACTTGCGCTCACAACGTGATAGTTTTTTATGCGGTGAATGAGACGTGACTTAGCATATAAACTTTCAGCTTGCTTTATTAACAGCAGAGTGAATACATTAAATAAGCACTACAAGGCTTCCCCCCATACCCCACCTTGCACTGGTCAAAATAACTGATGCATATTAAAGGTAATAATGTAGTTGCTTGGTAAGAATACTTTAATTGCATAATAGAACGAAAAAGTTACAATTTATCAATTGATTAAAAGCACCATTTGCTAAAGCTGAATTACACTAAGAGCACTTTCAATGTTGCAATTATGTGAAAAGAAAAAAACAATATATGTTTAAAAATTATATTTGTCAAACATTCATTTTGTTAATGTACTAGTCTTCTATGTTAATGACTTATTAAATGTAGTTTTCAAAAAATTCACCATATAAAGAAAACAATTTAAGTACATCACACTATATTAAAATTTATCTTCATTTGAAAACAATACTGGTAATGAAATGAATTCGTAAGTGGAATTGCTTTCAGAAGTAAGAGTTCTCAATCATTTAAAGAATCAGTTAATCAAACATGGAAATTCTTAGTAAAATTACTGTAGCCTCTTTAAATGCAAGCACAGAAAGAGACGTAGTTTTCAATTTTCCCCATACATTATTTTTCTTCATACAAAACAGATGCCCACAAAAAAAAACCAAGAACGAAGTATGACAATCAGTCCAGTTCTATTCCTTTGAACTGAGTCAAATGGATTTGCAAAGGTTGATTATTATCATTTGCATGTAAAATGCATTTTCACTGGAGGGCTACGGGGCAGATAAAAAGACAAGGGGGAGGGCAATCGCTAATAAAAGCATACACCAAACATGAAAAATTATTTCCATAATCGTTTTCCCCCAGTAATCCAGATGAGCACACAACTAAAGCACGGAACTGGCAATCTGCTGCCGAGACCACTTTGTTTGCTAATGGCATAAGGTTCAGGCTGATACCTATTGGATTTTCTCAGAAGTTCTCAGAGCAGAGATGCCTATAAGAGTTATTTTTAAAATAGCATATGAAATGTTTCTAGCCACAAAGCACAGTGCAAGGTGCCTCACAAATTTCCTGAATCTTTCCCTGAATATTTAATTCTCTACTTCAATATTTTCATGGGACTTCAATAATATCCAATTTGGTTTATTTAGCATTCATTCTACTTGCATTATTTTCCTCTCTTCTGTTTTAACAATTTGTTTAACACTGTGCAAAGAAACTTAATCCATTGATATGTTGTCAGCCAAACAAGGTTTTCTTCATAATTATGTTGCTGTGTGAAGCTCGGGCTGGCTAACCACGTGCTTTTAGCTCTGAGAGCTTCTTGCCTTCTCCTCCACTATGAAAAGCAAATGTAAAACCGTGCTTCCACATGCAGATAAAAGTTTAAGTGGGTATAATAAGAATTTACTCCTAAAATTTAGCAGTGGTGCTCAATGAAATTTTAATGCTAGACAAAGACTCCAGACAGGATTCATTTCTACAATTTAACTCTCGAATTATTTAATTTATGTGACAATGCAGTCATCCATTTAACAGCCTGTCAAACCAAGCTAGCAAGTCTACAGGAAATGTAATTTCAAGACAAGGATAAAGACCACCAGAGCACTGCTGCTATATTAGTGCATGTGCCCATGCGTGTACGCTGTGTCTTGTTCTGTTCATCCATTTCTCCCAGCGGGAAGCCCCTTCTCCTGGCTCTTGCAAACACCAGATCCTTAATTCTCAGGTAGTACTTTCACTTTGTTAGGTGAAAATATTTCCTGGCCCTAAGATAAAAGTCATTTTCTTCCTATTCCTGTATGGGCAAGCAGGGACAACAGTGACAAAATGCAGACCGGTGAAAAACAGCTTTGGGCCCCATCTGTACTTAGGGCCCACTGAAAACAGTCACTTGGGTTTTTCTTTTGGTTTTTGTTTGTGCACCCATACAGCCATGCTGATGCCAAGCTTGCAGAAGCAATATTTGATACCAGTGCAAGACGTGCATCCCTACTGCTTTGGCACTACGGAAGGACGGGATCTGCAATGAAGTGTCCGTGTTGTTTCTCACCCTCTTGATGCCCATAGCTACAAGTCTGAGTTATGCCCCTAGCACTTGTCTTTACAAGGCTTCTGTTTAGGAAACACAAGTCATTTCAAGTATATTAAATTACGGGTTTAACAAATGGCCATTTTTTACTTTTTTTTTTCCTCCTTTTTGGATGGTACTGGGATTTTATCTTTGCATAATACAGTTTCAGCAGAAAATGTGCAATGCAAATGTGTTGGAGAGCAAAACTCTATGCCTGATGCGTTTTTCCCATTTCTGGAAACAAGTAAAAGCACACTCTTCCTATAAACAACCAGAGAATACCTTGTAGCTCTTTACGCAGTTATGTAATAAAGAGGCAATATCCATAGCTGGATATCAGAGCCAACTTTAAAACATTAACTATCCTTGAAATGAGAGGTAAACAGGAATAAATACCCATCAAAAGTAGTGTACTTTTGTGCTTAGTGTACAACTGCGCTTAAAAAAATAAATGAATAAACATGGGCTTTTTGCCAACATCAGCCCCACATATTGCTTTAAAGACATTCATCTCAGGCTTCTATTAAGGTCATAATGACAACCACTGAGCCATCCAACCTCCTCTTCTTTGGATGGGGCTCCAACTTGAAACTGGGGAAAGTCTGAAATACAACACTATATAAAGGCATTTAAAAAATACATTATTTCAGCACCTTGGGACATTGTGAATTGAAGGGCTGCCTTTCCACTCTCTTTTCATTTATGAATAATTATATGAACAGAGACATGCAAAATGGGTTTTCAGAAAGGCAATGTATTATTCAACTCCAAGCAGAATTCACATTCCAGGACACACTCCTCAACAAGTACAGTACTCCCATGAATAACATTTTCACAGCACTGAAGACCACAGTATAAATCCTGGGTCACAACTAACCATAGCTTCATCACAATAGCTGAAATTACTCATGTGACCTTGCATAATACAGCATTGGTATGTGCTGAAGAGACAGCTAGGGCAATAGTATTGCGTATGACTGAGGCTAAGAAATATACTGTGTAATACATGGCTCTGTCTGGTGTTCATTTCATAAGCTTCCCCACACCTCAACCTCCCCAAGAAAAAGATTATGACCATAATCCATCACGACTTCCACCAGCATGAAAGCGAGAGGAGAATACAATCAACTATTTACAAAATTCCTCTGCTAAAAGCTGTTGGTGCTTTTTGTTTGTTTGTTTGTTTTAAAGGGAAAGCAAAGCAGTCAATTACAGAGAGATCCTCCACTATCATCCTTTTTTAAAGTAACTCGGAGTGCTGATTTCATTAGCTGAGTGAGTTTGTCTTGCTGTTAAGTAGACAAGAATTTGGTCTTCAAAATGCAGAGAAAAGTCTAGACTTCTGCTGTGGGGTTTCTACCTTTGCAGTTCTCCAGTTCCCTATCTATGACACCATCTCCTTTAGAGAAAATAAGAACTATAGTCTTGAAAACTCAAGTTTAACTAGAAACTTTCAGAGAAACTGTACTGATTTATGTGGTCCAGTACTTGTCAGGTTTTTTTTGCTGGTTTGTTTTTTCCCAGTTTATAAATTATTTCCTTAAGTATCCAGTCCTTTGGGTATGGACATACACATTACATACAGTAGCCAAGGTTTATGAGTGAAGTAATTTTGAATCTAACCAGTCAGCTTCTTGCTGTAATAGATCATTCTGTTTTACATGCGGTAGTCAATAAAATGTTGATGACTTCCAGAAGAAAATAATCAAGCTGGATGATGCCAAAACATGGCAAATGAGCTGGATATGAAATATTCTCCATGTACAGAAAATGCATGTGCTTGTGAATAATTCTTTGCTACCCTGAATAGTCTTTGTTGAACCACATCTATAAGGATTATTTCAATAAATATCCAGCATCTGATGCCTCAGCAGTTCTTCCCCAAACGTAGGGAAAAATATCTCAGATAAGACTGTGGTATCTGTTGATTTACTCTAAAAAACATCAATGCTTTAATGATGAACACAACGCTTAAAATCATACTGCCAATAGGCTTGTAAAGTATTACACCACCCACTTGTACTTGTCAATGATTATACATTCTCAAATACCTCTTTCAAGTTACAAGAAAGGAAGCACAGGAGTTGGAAAAGGGCAGTAATTTCAGGAAGGAAGCTAAAATTCATAAAGAGTACCCAGAATGCTGACTGTTTTTACTATCCAAAAACATGTTTCCAAAGGGAAAAAAAAATAGGCAAAGCCATCATCCCTCATCAGCAAATCCAAAAAGAGCTAGGAATATAACAGAAGCATGCAGTTGTGGGAAACTTCTATCTTTTTGTTGACATTGACAGCATTTTCCACTGGATGGGTACATGCTACACAAGTAGAAGCTGGACTCTGTAATCCTTGTGGGTCCCTTCCAACTTGGGATATTCTATGATTCTATGATCTCCATCTAACAAACTCAGGCCTACTGATGGCAGAACGGCTTTTCTATAGTACACCTTCTAAGATCTACTATTATCAGACTTAAAACACAGTAATTAAATAGTTCTCTTCATTAACTGAGATCTAGAACAGTCACAAAGCAGCTGGATGTCTACTACAGGCAAGGAAGTCACAGTTGCCCAATGCATTTTAAATCCTATGAAATTTGTTGCTTTACTCTGACATAAGATGTTTTGGGAAAAGTCTGCTATGCCAGGAAGTCTGATATTGAGGGATTTCACCTATTTGATAACACTGAAGGGTAATGATCCTTTATTTGTTTCAATCTGAAGCTAGGACAATTTTGGAGATTGGTCTTTCCTCACTGGTGCTTATTTTCACCATGTGGGGCAACGAAACTCAAACATGTATTTCTTAAAAGGCTGCTGTTAAATCTGGAAAAGCATACATTATTTTGGGGAAAGAAAAGATCATTCTTGCTTGCAGTTTTCTCTTACAGACAGCTGCCAGATAGGACAATTCCCCAGACTGATCTGCTTTCAGATCCTGTTTCAGATACCTAACTTTCCTAAACAACTTTAACTGTCTCACATAAAATGTCTGGCAGTAAGTCGTGCGTTTTTTCTGTATCTATAAAAATTCTACTAGTTCTCGCTAGAATAAGAGCTGTTACCATTTACATTCATAATAAGTCTTTCCTTCCTGTTAATTGCTCCTTGATCTTTGTTTAAAAAACACCATTCAAACATACAGGGCAAACAGGGCAAGGAAAAATGCTAAAAAGGACTACAGACATAAGTCCTCTCATAACCACAGTATGGTTAGGATGCTATACTTCTTTTAATTATTTTTCCTTCATCCAAAAAAAAAACACCAACACCTTAAATTCAGTGCATCTTTCTACTTGACACTGGTGCTCCCATCTAAGTCAATGTAATAATACTTGAGATACTTGAGATGCCTTTCCTCCTCTAATGACCTACAAGAGAAAAGGCATATGGCATACACCGTTTTGATCGCACCATCCAAGATGCCTAGAGACAGCATAACTAGTGATAAAATCTCCATCTACTCTATCTCCTCTTACTTGTCCTCCAGAGCCTTTGTTTTTCCAAGTTGAAAAAAGAGCATAAAGACAAACTGAGGGAAGTTAAGCAAGTAAGAAGGAGCCTGGCAAGAGCAATTCACATTGGAAGATTAAAGAGCTAAACATATTGTATATCTTGCCTAAGCAACAAATGAGGGAGTCGTGATAATAATCTGCAAAATACTTGAAGGACACAGAGTAGGGAGGAAGAGGAATTCTGTAAAGCAGCATAACCCATGAGGGTACAGCGAGAGCACCAGGCTGGTTAGATAAGGGAAATGGAAGCACAGTATCAGGGAAAGTCTTGAATAAAAATCACTTGCTATGCAGTTGCATTTAAAAAACCTCTACCACATGGAAACTGTTAAAACAGAAAGGAAAAAAGAAAACTCAACGATCACATTGCAGTAGTTATAAAAAGAGAACCTTTTTCCGGACTCTTGTTTTCTTATACGCTGCACCATCTCTTTCTAAACAGTTTTTAGAGTAAGAACAGTTCTTGGCTCTTTGCAAGCTACGTGACAATGGCCAGTCTATGTCATTCACCTGCAGAATTTGTTTTCTTCTTTGCAATTTTACTGTTTTCCCACATGGCCTTTGGCTGGTATGGCTGGAATTATAAAACATGGATTTAGAGAGTACTGTCACTGGACAGACAAACAATAGGTGATATTAAATCATAGATTTTTTTTTTTTTTTTAACCACATAAAGGAATAGCAAAGCAAAAAAGCCTAGAGTGAATCCTTCCAAAACAAGAACAACAAACAAATCTTGGAATAGAAACAACAAAAACGATTACTTCCTCAAAAAAAAACCTGAAGGTAACATTCTGACATGCTCCACGAACAAACACCTTGCCAGAGATGATGGGATGAGAGAAACAAGAAGAATATCCCTTTTTCCTTTTTTCAGGCATTGAAAAAGATCTACTAAATCTTAGCTTTTTTTTGTTTGTTTTGTTACATTATCACTCTAAAAAGCATTCATAAAACTGTTTTAAGACCCACTTTCCAGAGACAGTGCTGAACAGCTAGAGGCAAAACAGTAGGATTACTGTGTATTCATGCACATATCAACCAGCCCAACACAGAACTGACAACGGAAAGAAGCCTCCCTTCAAGAAAAAGTTCAGGGAAGAAATCAAATAAAGTATTTTAAGATTGCTTCTGCAATGACTTGACAAACCACCTTTCACATTATGTTTGGGAACAGATGATCCCTGGACAAAGCACTGACCAATGGTACAGTCAAAGAATAACTCGTTCAAATTGTTCGTGTTATTCTATGTATAAGATCCTTTTTTTTTTTTTTCTGTTTTTGTTTTTAATAAACTGATACTGGTTTAGAACAACTATCACAGCCGAGAGGGTTAAAAAAAAAAGTATCTTTTTGGTCATGGGAAACCTGTAAACAACTTCACAGGATCAAGGAGGAAATGTCTGCTAAGGTTCAAGGTTAGCAACACCGACATTCAAGAAGAGCAAAAATGAGAAAATTGCATGTAGTCTTTGAAAGGGTTTGTGGTTCTCACATTTTCTGAACTGAGATGGAGATGCAAAAATAAGTTTATCAAAAATATTTGGCAATAAGAAAAGCTACTTAATTAACACAGGAAAAAAAATATAAAAATAACCACAAATGTAACATACTTCAAGGGGATGAAGGAGATAATGTCTTTCCTTTTTTGTCTATGAGACCATAGCTTCCTTTCTAAAAAGATACTCTCCTGAACAAAGGAATGCATTGATTATAGAGTGTGATCGAAACACAAAAAGCCAATACATCTATGAGAGGGTAAGTACAATTATTTTTGGAGAGTGAGGGAGTGATTTGACCAAGTAGAGGAGTAAGCCGTTGCATTTAGGTATATGGCCGATCTATGAACAATAAAGCTGCAGCAGTATTGCTAGACCAACTTTCCAGAACCAGAGGTACAAAAAGAAAGGCTTGACCAAATCCATATGTATTTTTTCAATACTGAATTAAACAAAAACACAGTTGAACCTTAGGTACCATTGAAAATGCAAGGCTAGCAATTGGAGGGAACACAATTAAACTTGTAAAGTAAGTGTATTTGATGCAGATCTCATTGACAAACAATACACTAGGAAATTTGATGCCATTGTTACAGACTTTCCAAAATGTACACATTTTAAGGTGAGAACAGTGTTCTCTGATTTTCTGTTAGCTCACTATGAACCCTGCATGCACCACAGCTTTAAATTTAACTTCCAGAATGAGTCCTGTTCTATAAAAAGTTACTGTGCTTGTGAGAGCCTTCCATTTTAGATAAAAGACCATTATATTACAAGATTTCTTTCCACATTTTTAAACTGCATTTAAAAATACACCCCTCAGGTACTGGATATCCTCCTAATTGGATACAGCTTGTCAGAATATCCTGAAGAGTTTTCTGGCACATGACCTCTGATGTTTGCTGCTTACAGGAGTTACCCTCTAGAAGCAGAGGGATGCCTTTATTTTCCATTAAATATGATAGCTACTGTTAATAGCAGTAAATACAAGTAATGGCACCCCAATAATCTCAGATTTGTGTGATGCTCTTTCCTCAAAGAGAGATTTTTGTCTAATGACAATTTTATTTTAACGCAACGTGATCATTTTGGCCTATTGCTTTTAGAACACGGTGCTACCCACCTCAAGGGGCTCCTCCTGCAGCCCTGCCACCAGCCTGCTCTTCTCTCCAGTATTTCACTGTAACTTATGCACAATTCACACAATTTACATTTCCCTTCTTGGAGTCTAATTTTAAAGCTTTATTCAATATAGTGTCCCTTGGCTCCGCACACCAAATAGCAATTAGATTTTGTCCTGTTTGAGGGATAGCAATTAGACTATGTGACTCCTACTCCTCTCTTTAGTTTGTCTGCTGCCCCTTAAATAACTGCGTTTTTAACAAACCACACTATTCTGCTTTTCTTTCCATTAGCTAAGCTGTTTGTAGCATTCAAAACAAACCAAAAACTAAGAGAAAGAAATGCTCCCCAAGTTATCTGATCCCCAAATTCTGGACAGGCTGTAAAGTAAGATCCTTGCTCAGATGTCCTCTCACACTGCATCAAGATGACATTTCATTATTTTACCCTCCCACATCACACAAACCTACCTTTGGCAGAAGTTGTGAAGTCTTAAATGGGTCATCCATATGGAGTGAATTTCACCCACAAATTATTGCCACTCAGTATTTGTAGTATTTTGCGGATGAATGTTCTATATAATTTATGCAGTGAGTTCCAAAGTACAGGAGAGTCATTAGATGAATCTGCACATTTTATCTACTTAGAATTATATTACCAAACCCTGGATGCCACCAAAAATGAGATCACCTGAGCTGCAATGGAAGAAGGGAAAAAGTGTAGAAGTGCTATTGGTCAAATAGACCCATGCTTTCCTCAGTTAACATTATGCACATAAGTCTGCTCTTCTATAACTAGAGTAAAAGAAATAATTGTAATATTACATAGCACAGTATTTTGGATATCTCTTTTTTGGATTACCAAGCTTCTGCTTTAAAATGATTAGCATCTCCAAAACTCATGGAAACCAGGCAGCTTTAACATATGCCAGAACAGTTGATACAGATGATTGGGAAGCATAGTTTGCTATCCAAGTCACCATCACAGAATCCAAATGAAACTTCAAGTAAATAACAGAAAAGTAAATAACAAAAACCATTCACAAACAATTTTTTGCATAAAAGCCATTGGAGAACTGATAAACCTCTACCATTTCTCACAGCCATATACCTGTTAAAAACTTAAAAAAGAAACATGAGAAGAATGCCTATTTTGGGTCTTTGTGAGGTTTTACAAATGTGTAAGGAAGTTCAGTTGAATAGTGTGATCATTTGCTGTATTTGAAATCACGTCTGTTTGTAAATCTTTAATTTTGGGGTGCATATAAAAATGTGCCATAAACAATTACATATGTACACTTATAAATTTATCATTCCAAAACTGCACACAATCTATTATTTGTTTCTTTAGCCCACTTGCACAAAGAGGAAAAAAGGAAAAAGAATATTTGCAAATCCCTCATTCCTGGGGAATGCTTTCCAGAAAAGAATAAGCAAAAACGTTCTTCATACATTTTAATTAGCCAGCTAGCAAAACAGAAATGTTATGAAGACTTACAATTAAGATCTTCTGTAGCTAGCACTTTGTTGTCAACCAGAAGAAAACTCTCCCACTTTGGGCTTTAAAAGACTGCTGTTCGTTTAGTATCCTTCCGGTAGCTACTGACAAGATTAATGTTAGGAGAACTGCTTGTTTACAATACAGATATTATTCTGCCATAAATTAAAGCTAATTATTTGGAGTTTTTAATTGAAGTTATTTAACAATCCATGAGTACCGTTTTGCTAGACAAACAAAACAATAACCTAGCAACTGGGGTGGGGGGGGGATGATGAGTTTTGAAAAGTGGGAAATATTGAGGGAGAGAAGGCCTGCAAGCCAGTTTATTAAAAAAAAATCTGGGTGTTCAGTGAGCACGATAAATGGTGAAAAGATAAACAGACTCATTTTTTAATACTTGGTCTTGGCATTTGACCAAAGGGTTCCTTCCCAGCACAGAAATAAAGTACTGGAAGCTACCAAGAGCTCAAAATATCCGTACGTGTAAACTTCTTTTGAACATTTATTCATTCTTAACATATGCCCTCATTATTGTTTCCTTCTAACTGCCATCTAAGCCAGTGTATTTTTCATTTTATTTCTTGTAGCCACCACTGAAGGCGAGGCCAGGAGCGCCCAGCTAAGCAGGCCCAGCTGCTGTGAGTGCAGGCAGACGACCCGCCATGACGGGCCCATGGGCTGGCTGCTGTGTGGCCTTTAGCGCAGGGCTGCTGCCAGGCCCACCTCAGCACAGCACCAGTGTCCGCTTAGGCAGCAAAGCCAAACAGATTTACAATAAATAAATAAATAAATAACCCATCTCAAGTGTGCTCTGAACACTAAGGTGTCTTGCAAGCCAAAACACTTCTCTGCACTTCCATTTTTGCTCTAAAAAAGGTACAGCATCTGTGCTACAAAAGCTTACTATGGAACAGTCTCCACCAGCCTCTCCCTTCTCTCTGAATTTCCAGTAGCTGTTTCTAAAGGATCAAATTACTTTATTACGCTCTCAAAAATCTCATCCAAGCTGGCACTAGTTCCATTCAACCGACTTCTTCCTCCCCAGGCCTTGCCCTATTTCTTTTAAAGCAACATTTATATAATGCTTTTATATGCTTTTGTTAACAGCTTAGGGGAGCAAATGTCGTTGTCCTCCTCCTCAAAATTTGGAAACTGGGGGATTCAGAAAAAAAAGAAGTGAGCAAGAGGTCAGGAAATGCTTCTGGATAGAGGGAGTTGCATTTCTGTGAATGCCATGATTTGCACTTGAAAAATGATATATTCATCATTCTAGCTGGTACCACCTAGGTTTTGCATTGCACTAGGGATTTTGATCACAGAAACAATCAACCACAGCAAGAAGACGACTGTGACCAAAACATTGCTGTTATTTTTTTCTGCATGCAGAGGGGAGGAAGCAATGGCAGTTCTGTAGAGTGGCTCTTACCATCCCTCTCCTCATTCCTCAGAAACATGGGTGAGTTAGGCTGAAATGCAATGGGCCCAAATGTGTTTGTTTTGATTGAAATGCATCCAGGCAAACCATGCAATATCCTGGTCATCTCTGAAATCTCTATAGTGAAATTGCCAGACACACTTTCCTCCCTCAACAAATCACTAAGTTAAAACATAGCTGACTTCAAAGTTTAGCTAGCCCTATGTTGCTACCAAAAAAGTTAGGGAGGGAGCTTCATTCCCCCTTTTATTTTACACTGACACTACCTTTCCTCACCCTGTAATCTTTCTTTGAGGATGAATACAGCCCTCCAAATACAGCATCTTGTGGAAAGGCTTCCTATAAAGTAAAACCACAAACATTTAAGTAACTTGACAGATTATGGGTTTTTATGGAAAAATAAGTTAACTTCTGTCTTCCACCACATCCCAAGAGAGCAAAAGACAACTGCAGCATAACTTTTCTCACCATTCTTTCAGAGCTATTTATGCCTCTGTTGTGTACCCTCTGTACTTTTGCTCTTTTATTACACTCTCAAGAATGCTCTCCACCTCCTGTCAAGAACAGTTCTACTTTTCAACATATAATTTAACTTGGGTATCTTCAAAAAGAAGTTAAAAAAAAACATTTCCTGCTCCACAACATGCATTCACAAGCCTTATCATTTCTTAGTACACAACCCTTAGGTGGGCCGGCTAAGTCTTAGCTCTCAACACTGGTCTCTCATACTGCAAAACAGGAGGCTGTACAAGAAACAAAAGGTCTATCTGCAGCTTGAACTATTAAGAACAAACAGGACTACCAAAATCTACCTTATAACCTGTAACGCTTTTGGGGTACACTAGCAATGGATGGTGACTTTAGCTTTCTACTTTGTAGAAGTGCCATGATTTAAGCATATGAATGAGGCTGCCAGCTGCTAATCTACAGTCAACCTTTCCTGTAGAACACCACTCCTACAATGCTGAAGCAATGGTGCATCTGCTTCTTGACGGATGCACTGAAAATGTAAGGCCTCTCTGGTTTGGCAGGTGTACACAGAGGAGGACATCAGGAATGGTGGCAAGAGCAATGCTGGGGTCTGCATTTGGGAAAGCAGGAAGAAAACACGCAGAGGGGCAGCGTTGGGTCCTGTTTTTAGGGAGGCAGGAATATAATGGGAGTAAAGACGAATCTTGGAGTCTTCAATTAACTCCAGAGCTTGTTGCTACATGGCACAAACTTAAGTCAAAGGTCAATTTAGCCTATGCCCAACTGCTCTGAAACTGGACTGTGTGAGGTCCAATGAACAGTGGAGCAAAAAGAAGTTCTATCAAACAAGTCTGGGGCTATTTTTATAACATAATCATTAGTTCTTACATGCAGAAAACCCTAGAGAATGTCTTCCAAACTTTGCCATGAAGCAAAACCAGCTTTTTGAAAAAAATTCAAACTACTAAAAAGGATTGAATGAATTTTACATGGTATTTCACCAGCCCTGTCCTGTCAGAAAATTACAGACATAACAAAATATACATGCTGTTCAATGGTTAGACCACGGATAGCTATAATTATAGCCTGCACTACACAAGGTTTTGCATCATCAGTGGGTTTTGCAAACGAACAACAAGAAAAAACAGCAACATAACCACAAAGGTTCTCTGTGACAAAATTCTGCCTGGAAAAACACAAGAGCTTTAAAACCCCAACATCTTCCTCCCAACTTTCCTTCTTGGCCTCATCCCTCTTCAGACTTCAGTTGACAATTAAATGTTCCAACTCCAGTCTCTTCACTCTTAGGGAGCACAGAAGACAACAAAAGACCATCTTGCTTTGTCATGTTCATTCTCTCATGTATTAATTCTGTATCAAATCTCTGAAACGCACTTGCCAACAAGTTCACAGGACTAACACTGCAAAACCGAGGGTTTAGGTCATCTTTTATGGCAGAGACCAAGTAGTTCTGTAGAATTACCAGTGTACAGCTGGTATAAGAAGCAACTTGATAGTCCATCCTCTCTAAGGCAGTATGTTTCAGCAGTAACCTGGATGTGTAAAACAAGCAAAAACAAACCTTACAGAGTCTGAGTGCTAGTAGAGAAACAAATGACTATTCCACACAGCATGGCAGGATTTGACACCAATTCCTCCTCTATCATCTATAAAAGGTGCCACGGAATTGCAAGACAAAAAAGTCAACCATGTTACTAAAAATATTCAGTATTTAAATTTGAATCATTTCCCTTGATGTCATAATTTTTACTTTGCTTTTAACTGAAATTTTCACTTTTACATTTTAACTAGAAGTATGAAACAAGACCACCAACTAATAATAAACCCAGTAGAAAACCTTGTCACCTGTAGATAACTTCTTAAATCACACCCACTACAGGCTCCTCGAGGCATGCAGCCCTTTTTATTTCCTATCTCTGTTCTGCTAGGAGACAAAGTCATCGGACTAAAATAAACCACAGCTTTCTGCCGTTATCGTCCTGGAGGCTGTCTGGTGATCCTGCCCTTAAGAATGTCCCGTGGCAAGCAAAATGCACTGAGGTACATTCAGAGCCCATCCTCGGCGTAGCTACAGCATGACGACAGCTGGAAATGTTTCACGTGTGTACCTGCACACGGCTTCCTTCCACTGCAACTGACACAGAGGTGATGGCTAGAGATAAAGGCCATTAATTCACTGGTACATGTTTTGTGTAATTTACTTGAAATAGCCCTGCTATCTGTAGCATTCAAACAAAATTTTGATGCACGTGCTTTTTTCTTTTCTCAATTACTTTAAAGTCACTGAGAAAATAGAGAAAGAAAGGAAGAAGTTTAAAAAACAGAGTAACTTGATTTCTCTTACTTGCAGGCACTAACTGGTGGTAACAAAAAACCCTTCTTCTCCAAAGCAGAACGCTACTTTAACAAAGGCTAAAAAAATGGGGGAGGGCAGGGAGTTCAACAGTCATCAGCAGCTTTCTTCATGCTAAAATACCAAAAGCAGAAAGTCAGCAGTTACTGAAATCTGTGTTCTATGAGAAGTTCAACTCAGCCTCTGATGAGGTGAGGGGCTTTTCCCCGTTTCTCTCACTTCTTTTCCTTTACAAAGGACTATTTCAGCTGAACATGTAAGAAGATTTTATATTAAGATTTCTTACACTGTCTCTTATGCTGCAATGGGTGAAAGAGAACGTCTCTCCAATAAGGTTTTTTTTCTCTAAGCCTATTGTACTTGAGATTGTATCTGGGAGCTTATTCTATAGCTAGACCCTTCTTAAATAGGAAGATTATCTTCTTTGACATTTTACCTTTTTTCTTTTTTTAAAATGCACTGCTAAGACACACACCTCATGTCACCCAAGACTTTGAAGACTGTGACCAAGCTTTCGTTCCCAGCGCAAGGGTGGTGCACAGGTCTTAGACAGAGATTAGCCTTGCTTGGTAGAAAGGGTGGCACGCTATTCCTCAATAAATCCAGCCGCCCACTGCTCACCTGCCCTCCTTTTCTTAGGCACACAGATGCCACCAAGCAGCAAGACCAAACTAGTGAGTGTGACTGCTCAGAGCTAGTTGACCACAGTACTCTCCAAATGCACCATGACAAGATTTCTAGACTACCCCATCAGACTCCTAGTAAACTCAGATGGACCACTGCTGCAACACAGCCTGCGATACACTGTACCTAACCCTGTGACCGGAAAGCGTAAGAAATGCACTTTCACTGCACCAAGGTTTTTTCCTCTCATTTGTTTTAAAGTATTACCCTACATTTTTTCTTCCACGTCTAATTCCACAGTTATGAGCTGCAGTAGCACAGTACTGATAAGGTAGAAAACCAGCATGATGCAGAAGCAGTGATGAGCAAGCATGATACAAGCATTAAGCCAGGCAGTACGACAAAAAGGAAATTACAACATTTAAGGAGAAAATATTTTGCTTCAGGCAACCAAATGACCTCCAACTAGCCTTACACCTACTCTATTTGAGCTATATATATATATCTTTCATCCACGTGGTAATCTCCTGTATGCACGATGATATCCTTTTAACGGCAAAGGCTGCACTATGAAGGATGACAAACTGGACTAGGTGTCCAAAAGCTGTTCTTACATACTGGGCTCATCAGTGAAGAATGACAAAACAGAATACAAAGGCTGTACATCAGATTAGGTTAAAAAGAGGGTTTTGTTTAGCTTTAAATCAAAGCCTTGAATACACGGCAGATTTACTGCATTATTGAAGTGTCCTATTAAAGGTATTGAGAGGCTGGTGGAAGTTTTCAGAGTACAACTGCTCTGCACCCCAACCCATGAACAAAGCACTACATGTTTGATACTAGTCATTCTTAGCATCCTGTACTAGAAATTCTGTTCTTCCGAGCTCTTTAAACTTGTGTTTAACCTTCCAGTCCAACGGCATACGGCTTTAAAACTGTTCCCAAATACTAAACAATACTGCTTTTGAAATTTAGGTAGCAATTTAAGCCCACACCCAAGTATAAAGACAGATAGTGTTAATAGCTATCCTGGACTTTTGTGACAGAGGGGAAGAAATATGAACACTCTGAATACTTCTTTTTTTTTTTTTGGTGGTGGTTTTGGTTATACAGTTATGAATGACATACATCTTAACAGTCAAGTGACCTCTGTGAAGGACAGTGGCAGCACTGCCTATGTGTTCTGCAAAACCCACAGCTTGTTTATAGACTCAACGAGGTTCTAAAATTGTCAGGGCCTGACTTTTCAGAAGTCCTCAATTGTACCTGGCTCTGCAGGAAGTGATGAAGTCGATGAGGGGAAAAAAAAAGGCAGCTGTTGGCCCTCCTTTTTGGGGAGATGGAGAAAGCAGAAAGGAAGCACTCCCTAGAGAATGGGGTGGCTGAACAAAGGATAACTTTCTGGCAGCTGCCATCCCCCAACTAAGCCACCCTACAGTAAGCACATCGTACTCTGACTCCCTGTCACCAGCAACCCCTTGAAACTCCTTCCAACACACAAAAGGGCACAGGCACTTGCTCTCAAGAGCAACAGCAACCGTGTCTTTCTGGGAAGCGAAGGGATTACCATAAAGTAGAGTGACATTCCCTATGGTTTAATGTAGCTCCTACACTGGATCAGCTCCCACAGCACTCTGCTCTGTCAAGAGCAGCAGCTTCATCTGTACAGTAACGGAGTGGCGAAGCCACGATCAACACTGTCAGTCTTCTGCTACAAAGGAACTGTATGATGAACCTTGTCTAGGCTAGAAACAACATCCTTCCTACATGACTAGTTTGGGATGGTGCTTCCCCAGGAAAAAAGGACCATCCAACTTCACTATGTTTCAATCCAACAGAAAGACACACAGAAAAACGAAGAGAGATGTAAGCTCTGTTGTTTAATGTTTTTCTAGGAGATGCTCCGTATGGGGAATAGAATAAAGCAGAATGAATTTAAGAAAGTAAAACAAAGATTTCAAGCACTGTGGAAATAGTTTGCAACCCACAGGGACACTGAATAAAAGATTAATCAGAGCAACGTCTGATACCTGTCTGAGAAGATGATCATTATTTACAATAGCTCTAATTTTTAAGTGCACATGTAAGGTACCAGCAAAATTGACTGTGACCCATGTTGCAACATGGCTGGCTATTCTTCGGGCAACACTCTAAAGAAGAAAGTCGTATCAGGACAGTCTCAGAATAACACTGGAGCACAAAGCATTACTTCAGTGCCAAGAAGGAAAAAAAACAAGAAACTTGTATGGAATGTTTCATATTCAATGTTAACTTTATATTTCTACAAAATAAATTCATTTTAAGATTTAATTGCAACTTCCGCACAGTATCTAAGTGATGACATTTCACTATCTTCTACTGCTTGGAGAATGTATACGAAAAAACAAAGCCATGCATCTAATGAAAGCTGAGCCTATACAACCAAATTACCACTGAGGTACTGCATTTATCTTTTGAGAAAGAGACTTCCCTTGTTTTCAGATCTATTGCAGCTTGACAGAAATATGAAAAATTACAAAACTAACATGTAACTATCAGTCCTAACTTGTAAGGGTAAGTCCAAATGAAATTGCAAAGCTCTGTATTTTGCCTCACAAAGAATCTTCCAACTTGAGACTTGGAATCAAAGATCCATTGTGAAGTTCATCAAATAATTGAGACTTTTCCTACAAAATCTAGTTTTCCTCATTGTTTCCTCTTCCTTTCCAGAATACCTGTAATAAGACTGAGATGCATGTTAGATATCATAAACTATTTATTGATCACTTTGTGTACCAACAGGTACACAAATTCAAGTATGTCAAAGTTGAGCATCCATTTGAAACTGAAACCTTTAATTTTTGTCATCTCTGCATAATCACATTTAGTTCTTTGTACAGGATTCCAGAAACCCTGAATATTACTAACTTTTCTAATACTCCCTGAAATGGCCCTACTTTTTCTAATACTACAGTCCATTGTAATAGATGAGGAAATTATTCTGTAATACTTCTGTCTAAATACTGCAGATGTATTATCCCAGTGTTCTCATAAAATCACAAAATATTTCTAACATGAAGGAAACAAGTTAATAAAAAAGAACATCACTTTCATTAATTTTAGGTCTCAACAATGAAAGCATACCCTCCGCCCCCCCCCCCCCCCTTTTTTTTTTAAAAAAAAAAAAAGGTCTGTTTAGGAAATTAAAGTTATTGGCAAAGCCGCACTATATTGCATTGAAGAGCCCCCTCTGGCCACAGCTGTCAGCTTTTAGTTTCAGAATCGGGATCAGCCCATGGGCAGAGATAGCTTGTAGCTAATAGACTCATCAGAAGTCAAGGACAAAAAAAAATAATCCATGGAAACCAGTATGAAATGCTAATGTAACTATGGATGTTTAGATTATGCTATTGCACATCAGTATTCTGATAGTACCATTTTTTTCAATTAAACACCCAGCTTTCATTTAAGTGAAAACCCACACTAAGAAACCATTTAAATCATAAGAGAAGCAAGCCGCCTAATTCCTGACCACTGGTTCAGACTAAAATAATATCATCTATCATGAAAACTTTATCTGAAGAAACACATCTATGCCATCAAATATATTCTGGTCTTCATCATACAGAAAACTGTGTTAATTACTAGTCTCTGGAGACAGATTATTTCTATTCATCCCTGAACAGGAAGCCAGCACGACTGTCATTCACTATAACAGTCACATAACATATATAAAAATAACTTCTGTATCTTTTCCAGAATGTAAGATCTACAGAAGATTCTACAGGACCGCTTTTTTTTTTTTTTTTTTTCTCCCAGTTGAGATATTCTGGAAAAGCAGAAGTCTAAATACCAGAATCCCAGAATGGCTGAGGTTGGAAGGGACCTCTGGAGATCATCCAGTCCAACCCCTCTGCCGAACAGGGTCACCTGGAGCACATTGCCCAGGATGGCATCCAGGCTGGTTTTGAGTATTTCCAGAGAAGGAGACTCCACAGCCTCCCTGGGCAACCTGTGCCAGAGGTCCGTCACCCTCACAGTAAAGAAGTGTTTTCTCATACACAGCTGGAACTTCCTGGGTTTAATTTTGTGCCCGTTGCCTCTTGTCCTGTCCCTGGGGACCACTGGAAAGAGTCTGGCCCCATCCTAGAAACTTACAAATTTGGCACTGATTTTAAACTACTAACCAGATTTGCATTGGATTTCAAGTATTCTCAGAAATTCTGGAACTAATTTTCCTGTCTTATACTACATTTATACTTATGTAAACCAACCAGTTTTGATGAATTACTTTTATGCTGACCACTAATTTGAGAGGAGAAGCAGACCGTGCTATATAAAGATCTCTGGAGTAAATAATTTGAAAGGGAAGCTTCAAAAATGCTGTCACAAAAACAAGTCATGGTCTTCCGCTTAAACAGAAGCACTGCAGTTGTTTTCAATTCAAACTTAATCAAACTGGTTATTACAGGATTTTTTTTTTTTTATCCCTGCCCCCCTTGCCACAGTAGAAACACTTGGAATAAGACTTCAAACTTAGTTCTGACCATTTTGGACGTGATGAGCTCCAAGCCCTGCCACCACAGGAACATATTGCAGAAAACAGCTGTGGACCACTTCGGAAGACTGCCTTAGAAGTCCTCATGACCAAATGGGGAACCCTTGGGTTTTTCTGCCTCCCCCTCCATGCTACCATCCTCAGCCACCTACCTGGCCCCTCTGCTGACAACAGTGCCCTGCGAGACCCGATAACAGCAAACAACCGTGTCTCAGCCACTCTGGCTCTTAGGGCATTGGCTTCAGCACATCCTTATCAATAGTTCAGACAAGGCTTTGACTCACGGGGGTTCAGCCAAAACACACAGCCGGTGATCAACCTTGCTGCAGGACGGCAGCCTCCAGCAGAGAGTCAGCTTGGTACATGGGGGCAGCAGCACCTTCAGTGACTGCAGAAAGCTCCAGCAGAGCTATCCATCAAAACCCCTTCTACAGGAAAGCCCCCGGAGTAGCCCAGGTAGATTGTCATGTTTTTACATGATCCCAGGCGGCTGAGGAAGTAGTTCAAGATTGGGCACATACAGAAGTGGCTTACAGCTGTGGTAGTCAGCCTTGCTTACTTCATTCTGCTTTGTGTATTTGCAGTAAGACTTAAAACTCTTCTGGTCCGAACAGACTGACATTTGTTTAGGGGGTTACTAGTGGATTGACACAGCAGAGGGGAAGAGAATGGACAGGCAGGAGAAGGATTAAAATGCTGCACATCGTAGTCGTATTTCACAGAAGGGCTTCAGTTAACAGTAGAACATTCATGATTTATATATTCATAAAAAAAGTAATCACAGCAGAAAGGTCATGTCATTTGCATATTAGATGCTCAAGTCAACCACCCTGGTTTTGCAGATCTATTGCACCTAAAATGAGAACAAGCAAGACTGCTAGCCAGTCAGAGATGTAGGATGAAGACCAACGTAGAGGATGAGGGATATTTATAAACACAGCTAGGATGCATTTTCAGTATTACGGTTATAATGAGGAAAGGCTGCCAAAGGAGGTGGCCTGGCAGTCCACGAGCCCTCAGATGCTGCTGCAGCGCAGTCATGGGACAAGTCCACCTAAAGGAACAGCAGCTGTCTCTTCGTTCAGGGCAAGCCACTCATCTGATCAGCCTGCTGAATCAATTCATACTGAGGCTGCACAACAGCTATATCCAGTGCCAGAGACACATTAGGACCTCAAGGTAGGACTAGGAACAGATCTGACTGCCCTTTTCAATAGCAACTTACCCTTAGGTCACCATAACTGTAATACTTCACCTTGGATGTAAGATGTCTGCCTAAACTCTTCTATATCATCACTGAAGATGCAATAGGGTTGTCTTCTTTTTCTTCAGAAAGCAGTGCCATTCAGTCCCTTATCACCAGAGCAGGTTTTTCCCCTTCCCTCTCCCAGTCCAACATCCTTAGTTCTGCTACCTTTTACAGAACCACAACAGAGGCCAAGGTTTAGTTTAACCACCTCATCCACAGCCACATTAAGTACATCTGCACCAAACCTCTTGGTGCATTTGGATCTAAGAGACTGATGGACAGGCCAGACTAGTATCAGCAAACTTTATTCTACTCCACATCTGTTTTTGTCCTTCACTAGCAAAATACGTTCTGCTATTTGTGAACTGCTCTGCAATCCTTATATACACTAAACTGGGGGAATCATACTGTAAGGGAACTTGGGCCAGTCAATCTCCTAAACTGTTCTTCTAATCTTCCCAGCTTTTGCCCATAACCCCACATCAGCATCTTTTAAGTCTTTCAATCATAGACAAGTGATCATTTTATCAGAACTAAGCTGGTACACTAGGAAACAATCCAAAAGCACTTGGCCATCCCTTACTGAGTATGACAGACTTGACCATCCTCTTGGCATCTCCAGCTCTTTCTAAAGACTTAATACTAATATTTTGTTAACAGAAGACTTTACTTTTTGTTGCTGGTAAAGTCAACAAAGTTAACAATGTGATGTAACGTGAACAATGGTAACAACACAGCTTGCATTTATCACACAAAGGTGACCTTTTTCCTTTCTGAGTTTATGGGCATGGTAGTCTCAGAATTCAATTTATCCTGTGGCAGATCAGTGCATGGCTAGCAAGAATTTTAAAATGAAAGACAGCAAGATTCTTACTAAAGCAATAAAACAAACAGAGACTTGAGAACTATACAACCAAATAAAAACAAAGACCTCTAAGCAAACAAACCACGTTTTGATCTTCAGTGATATTTTTACACTGCGTATAGCCTGGAAAATTATCTGTACCATAAATACCTGTGGCTCATGACAGACATTATTGAGTTGTGTAACAGCTTCTCAAAAATTTTATCTCTGTACATTCTACAAAGCAACGTTCTTCAAGAAGATACTGCAATTAAAAAGAATGCAGAGGGAACTCTACAAAACCCTCACCAGACCCTGCTCATTGTTTGCAAACTGAAAACGTGGACTCTGACCCAGAGCAACAAATACAAACCACCTCCAACAACAATCAGGAAACAAACTGACAACAAAGTATCCCCAAACGCCTTTAGATTTCTTTGCTTTTAAACATTAAAGCGGTCATAAATTTATTTCATGGTATTTTCAAAAAGAACTTATCACAGAAAACATGTAGCAAACAATTCAGACGTAACTCAGAAGTTCATCTTACAGGATCTTTAGAATTTGTAGAGGAAAATAAAATAACTCAATCCCTGACAGGGGGGAAAAAATAAAGTCTTCAACCATAATTTTCATCCCCTGCAGTGATTCTTACTACGGAGCTGAAGTGCAGACACACAGAGGTCCAGAATCCATCGAGCAGCTCCAGCTGAACCTATATGGGTTGCAAAGCCATATGTGATGGGCAGCTGCAGACCAGGGAATGGGGCAAGAAATTCAACATATTTCTCTCCCTCACCAAACCCAAGGAGAGCATTCTTGTATATATCTTGTATATTCTAGTATTTAACAGAATTTACAAAGCAGCCCATCAGCAAATAGCAGGCAGGCTTAAAACCCAGCTTATTCTAAGCACTTATTGGGTGACCCCTACAAAAAGGGTAAGTGAAAGTTCGCAGTCCCTGCAAGGAACACAAACATACAGAGCTCACTCATTCGGTCTATTACTGACGAACTGTGTTATAAAAGTACCTTCAAAAATTAAGAAGTAGCTTTGTGTTAAATCACTTATTTAAGAGGAACATACACCTCAATAACTTACTTTCAATTTAAGATCAGCTGGAATACAGAAAACACAGATCCACAAACTGCCATTGCCTGAAGCAAGACTTCAGCACCATGCAGACCAGAGTGGCTGCATGACGCTCTGCAGGGAACACATAACAGAACAACTACTGCAAAATTGGCTCCAAGGCCAGGAGCACCTCTATTTTACCAATCTTTACTTCCTTTGGATAATGAACCCATAGAAGGATAACAGAATTCTCCATTTTAGTGTGACAGCACTTTTTTTTTTTTGGTTGCACAGCGTCCTCAAGTTACAGAGTCCTTGTTGCAACAAATTAGGAGTAAATAAGTAACAGATCATTTGCACTTCTAACAATTAACTAAGAAAAAAAAATACCTTCTCTGAGGACAAAGTGATCCATTTTTATAAATAGTGACATGTATCACTGTCAAATATTTAATTTCCATAGAAGCAAATGACAAGATTTGAATTAAATGAGACTTAACATGGTCGAAGTGCAGACGGTGACACACAGCATTAAGAACAAGGGTTTTTCTCTTTTTTTGTTTGTTCTGGATTTCAAAGTGATGTGCACTGCAGGTGCCAGGAAACACACTGCATCAGTTCTAGGTAGGCAAAACCACCTCAGACACCAAAAAACACTAGATGGACAGGTCCAAGCTGTCTAAACTCCTACCTAAATGTACCTTAACACTGCATATAAGCACTCCAATAAGCTAAAATTTCACTCTATTTCATACTCCTCTGTTCTAGACCTACAATATTGCTACAGTATTGACCTTCTCCTGCTACTTTCATACACAGAAACACCCCCTACACACTTTCCACTAATTTTAGTATTTTTTCTACTTTTATGTAATAGGTACCTTAGGAATATAAACTGCTGCAAAAGAAGCTACCAGCCTACCAAGAAGCTGTCAGTTAGCAGCTACCGCATACAGAAGACAGACTGAATCTGACCTGGTGACCTCAAAAGGACCTATGCTCCCTCATCAGCCATACCCCAAGAACTGAATTAATCAACTTCTTATAAAAGCAAATACATGCACTAAAGCACAGTAAAAGAAAATTAGGGTTATGTGAACAGAAAAAACATACACTGAATCAGAAGATTTTTTATGGGTCAAAAAGTGTACCAGATGCTTTACAGAAAGCTATTAAGACAAGGTGTTGAAGCTTTTTGTTTGTTTGTTTGTTTGTTTTTTCCCCCTGGGAAGAACTCAGACTACAACCAATACTGAAAACTGATTCTAAGAAAAAACAAACAAACAAACAAACAAGCCACAACCATTAGATTTAGTGAATGAATTGTGTTAAAGATGTAGCTTAGAGAAAAGTGATCCAAACAACTTCTAGCGTAAAAGCCAACGCTAAATAGCAAACACTATGAACAGGATAGAAAGAATAAGCAGAGATTATAAAATGCATCGCTGACTCACCGTCATACTTTCACCTGAACAACGAATGATACTTAGAGGCTATCCAGCAAAACATCAGCACATTAATGACAAATATTTTATAGATAATTGTTTTATAGATTAGAGAATGAAGAGTCAAAAATAAAAGCCTTTAAAGGTGACCTTTATTTATCATTCCCCAACAGTTCTTATGCACTGGTTTTGTTGTGCGGTTCTCCTTTGTGGAAAATTTACAAACTACCTAAGTCAGGCATGAAGTTAAATTTAAGGTTTAGAAGCCTGTGCAGCAGAAAGCCTCAGAACACAAACAGTAATAACATATTATGCATCCAGTTTCTGTCATGAGACTTAATAGTTAATATATAAATGGGTGTATTGCACAGCAATTATTCTATTAACGAGCATAAACACAACCCAAATCCAGGAAAAGTCGGAGTAATTCCCACTGATCTCGGCTATGCATCAAATCCTATGCGCACAGCTAGTTGACAAAACCTGAAATAAAAGAACAAAAAACCCTCATAAATGCTCAGTATTTATTATCTGTTAGTAATGTTTAAAAGCCACTCGCTTGTGGAAGAAAAGGTTTTTCCCCCTCTCTTTTCATATGCTTGATCCAAAACGACCTAATGCAACGTCACCCACCATTAATAAAGGCTCTCTGCTGAAAAACAACCAAGAGCAAGCCCTATGTGCACACATAATTTTGATACAGGTATGCTAAATGCAGAAACCAAAAGTCTATTTACATAGATGTTTTGCTTGTATTTGATTGCCAGTTTACTTGTATTTGAATATCAATTTGCAAGCTAATTAGAGAACATTGCTGAGCCCATTACAGAAAAATAGTGCTCCACCATTAACTGCAGTGCTATCTAACTAATTCCTTTAAAGACTGCCTTCAAACACCATCTTCATCTCCATTCAAAACAATTAGTGTACATTTATTTCACATTTTAAACTGCAGAGAATCAAATTTTTAAACACTTTAACAGATTGCACTGCTATTTTGATAGCTTTTATGTTACAAATTATGCTTTTAGGGATTCGTAACTTTCCTATTTAGGGGAATGTTAAACTGGAACTCACAGAGGGGCTTAAATAATTCCTCTTTCTCTACAACCTGAGAGACATGTGCCATTAACTTTCAAAAACAAACAAAACCTACTTCTTGAAAGGCAGCGCGGCATGGAGGAAAGAACTTGCTCCTGGAGGCAAGCAGGCAGACCCTAATTTCTCACACTGCTCACAACTCTGCCAAAGCCCCATGGACAGTAAAATGGAGTGGGAAGAACTCAAACCAGGGTGCCCCGGTGCTGCAGGACTACTGGCAGCAGGGCAAGCCAGTTAAAGGCAATGGCGGGTATCAACCAGCTGGTCTGCAGCACATGGCTGGGGCAGACAGGGAACCCTGCCCTGGAGTAATTAAAACGGCAGAAAAAAAGCTCTCAGTTACAGTGCTGGTAGAAAAAAAACAGCCAGGCACTAACACAGACTCCAGCGCTGCGGAGTCTCATTCAGCTCTGACCTCCTTTTCTCACATTACCCTTCACAGAGATCTTTTCCTCCCTAACTCATCTCCTTTTCTTCTTTCCCATACCAGTGCCAAGCAGCACTCATCTTCATGGGGAACAGAAATGCTGGAAAAGCTGGCAAAGGCCAAAGGGAAACATGCACAGAGCATCACTGCTACTTCTGTCCACTTCGCACCAGCTGATGAATTTTCAGACACAAAAGGACGTTTCCATAGGTAATCTACAGCTTGTTTTAATTTCACTGTTATCACATTGAGGGAAGGAATGGCAGCCCATGTCTGTGTCAGCCAGCTATGGCACTATTCAGACTGCCTCACTTTTGGATCCCTGGAAGATACTGCTTATCAGAGTCATGGCATGGAGAGAGAACCAGACCCTTCCATCTACCCAATTTGAGAGACAGAAAACTGGCAGTGACAGAAAAGGTGATATGAACAGCTGTATTGTGGTTTCCCTCTGAAGATCTAGCACAGCACTCATAAGCCCAAAGGCTGTTCTTAAGGTCCATCACTGCTTCCATCAAGTCCAAACTATCCATAATGTACTAAATCCCACGGGAGAACCAGCCCACCACAAGAAGCTGGAATAGCTTTGTGTCAGGTGAGCTTGCTGATCCAATTCATTCACCTCACAGCCACGTCACTGCAATGACTCAAATGAAGAAAGCTGCATTCTTACATAGCCTCTCCTAGCTTTACTGAAGGCTGGTATTTTCACAAACATTTAAACTGCACATCTATTAAAAAAAAAAAAACAAAAACAACAAGAAACTGCACATCTAAAAAAAATCCAACACCGTTACTGGTAGCAATTCACCTGTAGCATGAATCAAATTTTTTCCAGACTGCTCCATAGACGGTGATGGATCTCAAGAGCTCAAACCCCACCACTGCCTCCAGAAGACAGGAGGTGCCACGGAGTGCAGCTATAGGTGTTTCTTTAGTGGAGCTCATATCCTGGCTATAGGATCCGTTTATCTTCAAAAGGCTCTTCCTTGTGCCACAATTTCTTCTCCACTCAAGTTTCATCCCCCTCATCACCAGCTGCACTGTGTTAAATTGGAAGGCTTTAATGGGTACTAAAGGCCAGTTCCTCCTCCTACAGCCTAATTAGAAGATAACAGCAATTCCAGCCATTTCCCTTCCTTCTGCAATCTGATGCTGTTTCCTTGCACTCTCTTCTGTCCATCCTATATTCTCAGTTCAGCAGGGCTGACTGATACCTAGGTTTGGGGAACTCTTCTGAAAGTTACCATCTTTAGTTTCACACATATGATCATGACCATCACACATTTAGCCAAAAAGTAATCACTCTAGCTCACTGCATTCAACCTAAATCAGAGCAGTTCAAACTATATCTGGATTTGTTGATTGACATTAAGGCCTTCAACAAAGTAGTATTTGATTTACTATAGTCATCAAGTGTTTAAATACTACTAGAATTTATCTCTATTTAGTATGTTAATATGTTCTGTAAAATAAGGGCATTTTCCTATAATACCAGTTCAATAGGATGCTCTGGTAACTTTGTCTTCTGGATTGTTAGAAAGATGACAAGTCAACAAAAGATCTTAAATGATCATTTGAATGCATAATTATACATACCACATGTCTTACGTTATGCTGACACAGGCGGCTTCAGCCATGGTTTTACTCCTTGTGTTACACATACAGATCTCTCTCCATACATAATTCTTAATGCTGCTGTTGCTGGGTGATGATAAACTCATCTCCCATCGCTGAATAAATCTGCCACCCTTCCGGGCACCTTTGTTTGCTCGGGAGAGCCTTTCGCAGAGCTCTGTAACCACCATTCCCCTCAGCCTCCCCTGGAGCACGGGTCAGCCTTGGAGAAGGCTCCAACTCTAGGAGAAATAACAGCCCCTTGGGAATCAAGGCCAGATGGCATGGTTTAAAACAAGAGCTAAGGCTACGCTAAATGGTGTTAGAAACAGTATGAAACTAGAGCCAGAAACAAACATCTACTCTGCCATCGCCTGTTGAGCCATGCCCAGAGCTTACTGAGGCAGCTGACTCAGCTCTCCTAATTTGTATTTCTGCACAGAGAAAGGACATTACATTTGAGATCCTCATAAGTAACCAGCTGAATATAGGAAAAGGGAGTAAGTACTAATTAATTCAGTGCATTCCAAGTAAATGCACCATAAACAGAAATGAGTATCAGAGCTGGACTAATTAACCAATACAGTAATTTACACACCCCAGAGCACTGCAACAACTCAGGTTCCATATAATTTCTTTGCAAGTATACTTTTCTCTTTATCAAGATTTATTTGTAAGAACCTACAGTAGAATCAGAAGCAGAATTCCTTTTGTAGGGAGTAAGGGTGAGTCAAGTTCCTCCTCCGGAAAAGATGGACAGATGAGTTCATATTTTTTTATTATTATTATTTTTTACACAAAAAAACACTACTTCAATATGTATATTACCACCCCTAATCGAAGTATTCCGTAAGAGGAAAGCGTTTTGATTAGTATGTTTGCAGGTTTCTTTCAGAATGGCTTCGTCTCTAGAACACAAACGATAAATTCTCTGGTACTGGAAATACACATTGATCCAGATGCTATATTCCATAACAGCTTTAGGGTCCGCTGAGGGATAATGGAATTTCATTTCTGAAATTAGATGTTTGTCGTCTGTGCACATCCAACACATTGTTCAATTCCATTACTTACATTTATTGTTTATATACATAAAGTTCAGCATACAAACTTGCAATGAGAAAATACCAATGATAATCAGTAGCTCAATCCTAAAGAGTAAAATTGGATATCACATACAAATCACATACAGAATTTTACAGAAGTAATAACAACAACAAAAAAGTAGTCACCATTCAAGTAGATATTTTATCGCTGTTCAGTTAAGGTGAGTGTATGTTTTGTGTATACTCTACAATGTATCCTATATTTAACTAAGAAGTGGAGAAAAGGGAGTAGGAAAACTCTCTCTTGCTTCAGCAAAAGAAGAGCAAGATCTGTTTTTCAGGGAACAGGTATTGAGAATAAGTTAAGAGCTTGGTGAATAAACAGACAACAAAAATCATAAAACAGGCACTGTGCTAGTGTAGTAAAAGCAAATAGAGGAAGCTCTACCAATCCGGGATAGTAAGCTCAACACTGACACAAGAGAATTTAAGATGCTATGGGGAACAAAAAAAGGACAAACAGGAAAGCTGTTTGAGAAAAGAAGAGAAAAAGGATTTAAAAGGCATGAGAGTGAGAACTGGAATACAACTGTAACATAAAATAGAACAACAGGAAAAGCATCACCGAATAGCAGCACTGAAATTTGCTCTGCCTCGCAAGTGAAAGGCCAAAAACAAACCTACTAAATGTTAAGCAGGACTGCTGAGAAAAACAAATATATCCCCAACATAAGCTTCTTAAAAAAAATTCACAGTTTGACTAGGGCTTGGAAGTGTAACTTGAAGGGTGTTTTTTTTGTTTGTTGACTGTTTTTTTTTGGGGTGGTGGGGAATGGGGAGGAACAGGACAGGATGGGAAGGTATGGGTAGACTGTGCAAAAAGAGAATTTCAGAGAAAAAACACATTTGGGAAGAATTGAAAAAATTTCTTTCAGTTTGCCAGCACTCACAGAGAGACCCCATCCATCTGAGATTCTTTGGCTGTCTGCCTGGAAGGAACATGTCAGCTTGTCTTTTTGCTTAAGGCAAGGAGACTTCAAACAAAGCAGTTACCATTTTATTTTATTTTATTTCATTGAAAAAAAGTAACAAAAAACCAACCCACAAACTTTTTTTGGTGGGGAAATAATAATTTCCCTCTTGGAAAACATGATTCTGCTAAAAACACTTTCCCTGGCTGTACAGTTAATGTGCACTGGAATGTCAAAGAAGCCAGTGCACACTAGCATAGCAAGAATACAATTGCATAGAAGTTATATTTTTTTAAAGCAAGGAATAAAATGTAAGGCTTAAAAGAAGCACTGTTGCTTCGTTTTAAGCATGATGACTTTTTGAAGTAATTCTGTTCTTCATTGAAGATGGTGGATGATTCAGTCCAAGTTCTGCTCACACAGGTGCATGGGAAAACACCTGCACATGGCACCACAGGTGACAGGATACAGGGAGACACCAAATGCTGAGGGGAACCAAAGATGCTGACCAATGCTGCACAAAAAGCAAGGCAAACAAGGGAGAAACTCCACTCCCGACCCTCACATTCCCAGCAACAGGTTTCAGGATTGTTATAAATAAGTGTTATAAGTGTTATAAGAGTTATAAGTGTTATAAGAGTTGTAAGTGTTATAAGAGTTATAAGCTCTAAAGTCAGTCAGTGGGATGTCAAAATCAAATTCTGTCACCAAATATCAAAGCATCAAAACAAACATTATTTACTTTGAGTTTCACTGCTAGAAGAGAAAAAGCAAGGATACCATGGCTCTGTTAAATCATACAATATCTTTCAGCAAAGACCCAGGGAGGAGGATCGTTGAGTTTTACACCAGGTAAGCTGGCCAACCCCAATCAATTCATGGTTTCAACAACACTTTGGACCAGCCTCAGAAAGGAGAGAAGGTGTAAGCAACTTTCTCAGCTCCCCTTGGCTTACATTGCTCATGGAATTGTGGTGTTACTCACCCGTAATCACTGCTTATCTCAGTGACCAACCCCAAGATATTTTTTCCTCTACTACTGTGCAACTTGAGAGAACTTCGAAATATTTTGTATCTACACAGTGCTCAAGCAATACATTTAAGGATCTTGCCTACACAACAGATTTGCTTAGCAGAACTAAAATAATGCATTTAGTAGCAGGACAAACAATATTAATATAAATTCTGTGAAAGAAAAAAATAACTAGAATAGATTATTGGACTAAAAATCTGGAAGATATGATTCTGCAAATAACCATTCACGTAACCTCTCTAGGTGGATGATTTTAGTAGAAATGCATTGTTTTTATCTTAAGATTTGCAGGATGTAGAACAAAGATTAGATAAACAGGCTCGATATGCATATCAAACAGCACTACTTTTTTTTTTTTTTTTTTAACTGGATGAACTACAAAACTGTGATAAAACCATCAGAAGCAAGGACATTTAATATATTAAATGGAACTCCCTCTTTGACTTAACCTCTTCTTCTCCAAATACTGAATCCTCCAAGCAATCATTATATTTTGTTTAAAGAAACAGGTCAGAAGTAGTGTGTCTGTAAATTTGGGTTAGATACCTCCTTCTAATAGTTGAAGCCTGGCAAGTTACTTGCATATGATTCATTTTTTTAATGTTGGACTTTTAGTCTTAAAATACTTGTAAACATATCAAAATCTAGAAGAACTAGGGGCCCACAAAACTCCACAGCTTTATGAATAAGACAGAGGCTTTTTTAGGGGTGTGTGAAGTTTCTTTTAGTTTTGTTTCAGAGACTATTCCTTTTTTTTTTTTTTTCCTCCTCCCTTGTCAGAAATGAAGGTGCTGGTTCTGAGCTCACCTTGGTGAAGTCACCGTAACTCCAGTGGAGTGACCAAAGCCAGATGAAGCAACATGTAGAACTTGACAAATTCAGAACTAGACCTACCGTACTCTCCTTACATGTGTTTACTGACTCAAGCATGTTGTACATTGTTGTACTTTGACTTACACAAATTTCAACTAGAAATGGGAAATAATGAGTGAGGTAGGGCATTTTCTTTTCTTACAAGAAGTACAAGGCAAAATGTAAGACCCCAGCTTTGTTTGAAGAGTCTCCAAGGCTGGAATATGGGAGACACCAGTGGCACACTGCCAGAAGAACAGGATGCATACCATACTGAAGGATGTAATTCCTACACAGCTCAGTCATAACCTGCTAAAGGAGAAGTTTCCACCTTTTGCCAAGTCTTCCACCTAGCTGTATCTTGTCCCTATAAGGGATTCCCCGTTTCCCCCTTAAACCAAGGGCAGCTACCTTCTTTTCCATCTTTCCTTCCCTCTACCCAGTTAGTAAGCATTACTCTCTCACAGCATCCCTTTTCTAATTTCTATTATTCTGAATATATTCCTCCACCAATTTTCCACATCCAATGACAACTGAGTGCATGGATACCAACTGAACATATGCCCTCATGCATAGAAGGACAAACTAGCAGAGGATGACATATCCTAGACATATGTATAAATGGCAAAAGCCATTATCAATTAAAAAATATATATTTTTAACATAATAGGAACAAGAGTCTGACCCTCCCTAGGAGTACAAAAGCATTTGAGTACAGAAAACGTTGAGTATCACATCTTGTGTGGCAGAATGCTGCCCCATACTATCAAATGGGAATGTTTCCTATAATAATACTTAAAAAACATATATCCCAGATCACTGTAACAACTAAAAGTCACAGATCAACAAGTCATGTGATAATTCTGATCTTATTTACATTTTGGTGAGAGATGGAAATTGAACTCCTCAGAGAAAGCTTGTCCCCCCGTGGTCAAGATAAAAGCACATAAACATGAGAGATATTAAACCTCTTGTCATTTTCTTGGTCAATATTTTAAGAAATAACATGTCAAGAAAACATCAAGTCAGACTGAGATTATTCTGCAGCTGGCTGAAAAGATCATAAAGCTTATACGCTTGTTGTATCAATGCACAAAATCCAAAGGAAATTAAAGCTTTCATTTCTAAATCATACAGAAAACCTATAGTTATACTTGTGCCAGTTCTGAATTTATACTTGTATAAGCATGCAGCTAGATATAGATGAGGCCACTGAGATCAGAATCAGGCCCATGGTTATACTTAAGAAGCAAATGTCATGCAACTATACATAACTTGTAGCGTCATCGGAATCTAGTTTAATAACCAGAAAATAGGCTTTTGACAACAATAGTATTTCAAAATGACAGTGTAATTAAATTTAAGTCAAAGCTATGCAATGATGGACCGTATGTTTATGTGTAACCAGCAAATTATATGCTTTTAAGCATGTCAGAATTTTCAAAAGAATAAACCACTGCAGTAATTCAACTGAGGAAATGGTAGCAGGAAACAAACTCCCCCAGGTCATTTCAAAATCTGTTGATATGATGTGATACACGCTGTATGCTCTGCAAGGTTTTCCTTATTCCTACTTCCCTAAAATGCTATGCATTTTAATACCATTCAAGGACAAATCAACAGTATGCTTCACTCACATCAAAATTTTAAAAAGCAACAGGAGGGTCTGTGTGACTGTGATGAGTAATGAAAAAGGAAGTCAGTTTTCCATCTGTACGTTACTAGTTCAAAAACAGCTAATGCTGGTCAGTCATTATCACTGGATTCGTATGAGTAATGCTAAGAAGGAATTAGCTGGCAGTTCACTGTAGTTCCCAGCTAGTAGAAAAAAGTGAAAGAAATTGCAGAGAGGATCGATTCCATGAAGAGTAAAGACAGCTTTCATGTGACAAGGCAGAACTCAAAACTGTGTCATCTCCATTTGATGATTAATCGACAGCGTAACTTATCAGTAACAAACAGGGGTTTCAGGACAGCACCTTTTGGAAAGCAGGCACCTTCAGAGCTACCTTGTTGCTGCTTCTGCCCCTTGCTCCAGGTTTGTATATCATCTCCCAAAGGAGTTATCAGTGCCAATGGCTACTGCAAGAGCCTACTGCAGAATCTTATATTAACTCCTGCTTGGCAGAACAGTGATGTAAATTCTTTCTTCTTCATTATTTTCTCAATTGGCAGAAAGTTTAACCTAATGCATGAATTTCTAAGCTATTCTTCAAAAAATAAAAAGTGAAAGTCTATGGTGGTAAAATACAATTTCTTGAAACTGAACAGAAAAAAAAAATATTAACTTAAATGTAGATAGACTAAAGCTAATCAATTAATCCTGCATTCAAGTTTCCACTACGCAAAAGCACAACCTAAGTCTGTAAAAATATAATTAAGGAGAAATACTGATACAAGCAGCATGTAAAATCAAGACTATAGAATTCACTTTGCTTGTTTTGTAGACTTAATAGAATTTTTTCATTTAAGTGTCTTGATCTGTGTAACCATATTTATATGCGAGAGAAAAAATAAATTAGTCCTTAAGATGTATTTGAAACTGTCTAAAACTAATGTTCTTAGTTCCATAATTTCAGAATTAGATGGAAGAAAACTACAACATTTATAAAACAGTGAAATTAACACACTTCTTAAAAAGTTATTCTTCCATAAAATTTTATGCTGAAACTTAGCTGCTTGGGAAATCTAAGAAAGGTTCAGAGCATGTGCCTCTATGTTACACAGACGACTACTCTACCCCTGAAGGAAAGAGACATAAAAAGGGCAGTGAACCCAATTCTCCACCTGGACGACTCCCGGGCACACAGACAGACCTACTGACTTCAGTGCATCCCGCGCGGAGGCGAGGGCTTGCACTGGTGGAGCTTGCTGCTAGCTGGGGACTTGGCTAGCCTTGTTCTGGGCACAGTGCCATTCAGACACAGATACGTGCCAGGGTGAAGCAGCACTGCTCTGTCCAAGAGATAGCGCTGGCATTACCCTGCGCCTCTTGGCAGGGCTCCTCACCGAGCCCCGAGAGCAGTGGCCACTGAGCAGGGCTCACAGACAACCACTCGGTGTTGCTCCCTGTCCCACATCTTGCTTTCCAAAGGTGCCTCTCCTCAGGTCACCAGGAAAAAGCAATCAACGGATGCTGTTGTCTTCATTAAAGTATCCACTCCAGCGCTGTTGCCTGTGGTTGTGTCCCCCATCTTAGGCAGGTACATAAGGAGCATAATCACTTAATTCTCTACATGAGGTCAGAGAGGCATGCTACTGTACAGCCGCCTCCTGTCCAACAAATACATATGGAGAGGCAGGGCTGCGTCCATTATCTTCCTATGGGAACTCCAGTCTCATTAAGACTGCTGCCCAGGACAGTTCCCTTACTAAACAAACCATCCCTGCGTTAATTTGAGAACTAAGGCTTGGCGTAACTGCAGCACTTCTATGGGAATTGTAAAGCAGAAGAGAAACCTTCTTACCTTTTCGTCACTCATATATGGGTTCTAATTACAGGCTGATGACATGAGTTTAGCATTAGTAATAGGAAGTATCAGTGGCAACACTGCTCTGAGAAAGATTAGTGCACTATCACGGGAAGGCTTGCAATACAGTACTTACAGTCAATACAGGTGCATGTGCTACCATTAATGCCAACAGATTTTCTCAGTCCTATGACAATAATCAGAAAAATAAACACAGAAGAGCAGATGTTCCTTCCTGAAGGTGTTTGCATCCTAAGAATGGAAATGCTCCAGACTGATTTATGGTTAATATTATAGGAAATAAAAAGCAAAACATGTTTTCTAACAGTACCGTTGAGAAGAGGCTGTCCTCCATGTACACTCCTCGACACGACGGCACTGTGAACATCTTCAGGAAATCCCGTCTTGCACAACATGTCTTCACAGGCTGCTTTTATTGGTGCCTGAAATGCAAGACAAAATTTATGTAATATTGCAACCCTCATTCACCAGAGAAACATTCCAGTTGGCACATACTCCGTTTCGCTGCTATCTTGTACAAACAGCATCTTTGTTTCTAAATGACTGCAATTAGAAGTCCAAGGGCAAAGGGTTAATCTCTCTGATAACTGGAATGGAAGGAACAAGTCCCACTTGTCTGGTAAGATCTAAATAATACACAATCTTGATTCTTCTGACATCTGAACATTTCAACTAAATCAGCCATTGAGACCGAAGTGGAAACGTAGGGGGAACAAAAACATTCTTTCCTCTGGAAATAAATGTTACACAAAACCAAACAGCAACTTTTTCCACCACCAGATAGATTTGAGAGGAAAGACTTCAGCCACTGATTTAAAATGCTTTATTTCGAGTACTTCTATGTGAGGTTGCACCAGTACCAGTAACTTGAGAGTGCTACATTTGCAGTAACTTAACAAAACTTACATTTGTGTTAGCATTCAAACAGATACCGTAGGAAGTCAAACCTTTAAAACCCAATCCCCATCTATTTTGAAGGAATGTTAAGTTAGAAAGAGAGCAGCTCATTATTGAATTTGCACAACAGGGCAAAAGACAAGCCGTTGAAACTGTTTGTTCTCTCACTTGTAAGGAAGTTTTCCTTAACTCATATTTTTAGAAGTTTCATAAATTACTTTTTAATGAAGAAATATAATACAACAGCATGTGAAAACTTTTTTTTGTTGTTGTTCTGTGGAGTTCCATGTTCCAAAGATGATTCTGATTGCTAATTTATTTTCCAGGACACTTCGATGCTAAGAGAAAAAAAATAAAAATAAAAATAAAAATTTAGTTTTCTGTGGCAAAAGATTAAGATCCCTTTTCAGTGGACTGTTTTTGTCTCATTTTAATGCTGCACAAAACAACAGCCAAGCTTCCATGTCCCTAAATGACCAAGTACAGCAAAACTCCTTCACACCACACAAGGCCCCACACCAGCCTACGCTGAGCTCCATCACAGACATCCTAAGGCCCCTTGCAAAATCTGACAAACGCCTCCACGCTAAATAAAAGCCTATCCATGTGCATGCCCAGATGTAGTATATGGTCTTTGACAACACAAGCAACTGTGCTGCGATTTCATACCTAAATATGATCAAGACTTTTAATTAGATTTTCCTTTTTACTTTCCCAGATGGGCTTCCATCAATCGATCTACACTCAGGGCCATGTAAGCATGTTTGCATACACTTAGCAAAGCAAGCCAAACAGGAAAGAGGGAGGAGAAAAAAAAAAGGGGGGAGAAAGAGAAAGAGGAGCTGATGGTTCTACACCCATTTGCCACCGTCCTGAGCACTCATTCAGGGTATTAGATGCTGAAATCCTAAGCTCAAGGATTGTGCACTTCCCACGCAGTGGAGGAAGAGCACTCATCACCTCCTGCAGTGGCTGTGTCACCTGTTTGGAAGGCAAGATTAAAGATTTGCTGGTCCTGGAGGTCAAGCACTGCAATTTTACGTTACTGCTGAGCTCTTGGCTCCAGCTTGGGTCCAGCCATGCTTGGTCAGAGGGCTGGAGCCCACGATCTGCAGTCTGGCTATGGGTTTATCAGCACTTTTCACTGGAATTTTTCAAGCACGCAGCTATCTGCGACTGCTCTGTGTCTCGGTGCAGTCAAAATTTTTGAGATTAGCTTCCACGCATTTAACTGTGCGCCGTCTATAAACCAAATCCCTTTTTGACAGAGGCAGGTTAGGGCACGCTTATCCAGACCATTACGGTGGCAAACCCAAGAAGGCAGTATGCTCTGGTACGCAGCACGACAGCCAACTGGTGGCACTCCAGGAGTTGAAGCTTTCTTCACCAGAAGCTGTCAACGAGGCTGAACTTGGATGCAGATAAGCAGAAGTGCAGCAGCAAAAAACATACGTGCCCTCACTCTGCTGACACTGCTATGGGCACAGCCATCTCGGAATGAAAGAGTTAGAGCAGACATGGGGCCCATCTCAAACAATGGGGGTTTCTCCAGGGAAGAGGAATCCAGCAGAAACGCATTCTCTCCACTGACATGTGAGGCCAAGCTCAGCATGCCAGCTCCTGTTAGGATAATTTTACCGCTAATACGAGGAGGGATTCATAGCACAGTCAGATGCACTTACACCCACCTGATCCTAACCAAGCAGCTCAACACTTACACCAGCAATAAAAATTAACATTTACTACCCACCCCCGAGTTAGTATGCTACCTAGGTAAGCACCCAGTACAAGAACTTGTAATTACCAGGCATCCAGTTAACTTAAATTGTGGCATGGCTTTCTCTGCGACTTACACACTACACAGGTTTCTCACCTGTGTACGGTTACATAAGTACTCTTAAGTTTTTATACGGCTCAAGAGAAACCAAACACACAAATACTGAAGAAAGGAACAAGGCTAAAATGACCAGGAGACTGTGTCAGCTGCAAAGCTGGAACCTAGCCCTTTCAAACGCTGATGTTTTTAAAGATGAAAACACGGTAAATCAAAAATAATTACGATTCCAGCTGCTCGTTTCCTCAGCTTTAGAACTCAAATCACAGGTTTTGTAAAGTTTCTGTAATTTGAAAGAGAAAGAGAAATACTTGTTTAAACTACTGCATAAAAGGTGACCTCAAAGCAAATGTGATAGAGAAGAAAAAATAGCCTTTCATCGTATCCTTGAAACAAAAAAGGTCCTGGGTGGGCAGCTGAGGAGATAACAGGATTTTATAACAAGTCTGCACTGATGCGCCTGGGAATCTTTCAGCCTTTCCAACAATCTATATGTACTAAACAACTCTTATAAACTGAAACAATGCCCACTGAAACAAAGGCGTGGGGACATGAATAGAGAGCCTTCTTTATTCTTTCATTTTCAGCCATCAATTTTATCCGGAGACAAAAGACTGTACTCTACTCTCCGAAAACAGTCCTTTGTAAAGATTGTTTGAGAATAAAAACACAAGGGAAGGAAGAATTCAAATTTTCAGCAATTCTTTATCACCCTATGTTAAGCATTTGGAATTAAGTAGAAGCTGTAGCTTCAGACACACTGGGTCATATCAAGTTCAGCCTAAGAGTACTGCAAGACTTAAACCATTTTAACTCTAAGCAAAAGATGATGCTGAAATATTTTTATCCCCTTATCTGGGGCAAAAGGGAAAAGCTAGTAAAGATTATGGGGGTACATTACTGTAATTTACAGGATTTTGTGTGATTAGTACAATTCCCAAGACTATTTTGAACATAAGATAATATTACTTGTACATTCATCTACAGAAGGACACTACTGAAAAACTATCTTTTATGATGGAAAGTAATTAATTACCTTAGCTTCTGCCCATATAAAACCTACTTAATGGAGTTACAAAGCTTTGAACAAGCTCGGCACTTGGAAAATTCTTCTCTGAAGTACTAACAGACTTTGCTAAAGCAAAGCAGAGTTACCACCAAAAAACTAGTTTGCTTTCCTGATCCCCTCTAGCTTGTTTAGTCACTTGTAACTGCAAAATGAGTAACAAACATTACTATCTCTAGATATTGAACACCTACTCAACCTTGGTATAAATACTCACAAACTCAAGTAGCGTGGTACTCAAGTACAAACTCAGTGCTGTAGATCTCAGATTAAATGCGAAAGGCAAACTGCAATCATGAATCAACATGACATAAACTAGAAGTCCTCTGTCAAAGTTATTATTCAATCAATTAACAGAACATTTTGATACAGTTGGTAAGGCTGCAGTTTTTGTACCCTGCTCCTCAGTTACGTTAACATCATATCTAAATACTTGGGTATCTACAAACCCGTGGCTTAATTTCAAGGTAGTGTTCCAGCTCAATTAAAAAAACAAAACAAACAAAAAATAACAAAAACTGATGACAATCTCAAGTTCATAACTAATGGAATCGTGTTTATGTATTTTTCTAAACATTGCCGTTAAGATTCTTTCACCAATGCTGTCTTCACACTTGTGAAGACTGTAAATTGAAATAAAAGTAAAAAAAAGATAGGATTGTCTCATCAGTGTTGGCGGTTCTGGACTACTATGTCTCTCCAATTTTCATACTTACTAGGACGTAGTCACATTTAGAATACAGTTCTGTAAAGAAACACTCCAACTATTTAAAAATTCAAGCTCACCACATGACTATAGAAGCAATTTCATATCACAACACGCATCCTACATTTGCAGAACTGGGCTCTTAAGCACTGCTTTCAAACAGGGCTGGTCTTGTTCCTTGTGCACATGCCATACACCACTGGAGTTCAGCAGAATCTATTCATCTGAAATATCAAAGTGTCTGCTTTTGCTCTGTTTGCATTTGCATGTACTACAACATCAGATTTCTTTATATTGATTGTAACAGAATGCAAGGGAAGTTGTTCCTGAAAGACTTCTTTCTCAATATAGCTAACTCCTATAGGAAAATAAGCGTACATAGTCAAATAAAAAATGGAAGGGTATGCATCAGAGAAAATATCATACTATACACTTATAATTGGATGCATTACAGCTGCTAGTTGCCAAGTCCAGCCAATTCAAAGGGCATTATCGTGTGAAGCTCAAAACAAAGTCTTACTAATTATACGTATGACAGAGCAGGAATTGGGTATTTGAGCTCTCCCTCCTTAATAAGCAACATTAATTTGCAATTGTGACAGTAATGTTAAACTTGAGCACAGATCACAGAAACATCTGTGACTGTGTTTAGAAACTGGGTGTTTCTTCATTAATTTAAAGGCCAAAACTATACCCAGCATTCATTTACAATTTACCTAACTCCAGAGATTGTTTTATCCATTTTTAGTTTTGTCTTAATACATCATCTGACATGATGTGACATGCTATACCAGGTGGGTCTTAGGATGAGCTTGTACTAACTATCAAAACGTAATAGACATAGGAAAGATGATAGAAGCATCATAGCCACATCTCTGATATGCTTTGGATGCAAAACTTGAAAACAGTTTGCCATCTCTCCCTTAATCTCAGACTTTTTGCAAAGAGCTGCAATAGTTTATACCTTCACACTACTTAAGACAGTTGCACCGTACTCCAGAAAATATAGTCAAGTACAATTTGTTTTCAGCTGTGGATTGTAACTGAAGAGAAAGAAAAGTGCCTTTCATTCAAACTGTTCTGGAAGCCAACAGCTTCCAGAATCGGTGCCAGACCAAGTTCTCCCAGAGGTCATTGAGTTACCTCTTTTTCAGCAACCCCACAAATCCAGCTTCTTGAACCAATTCTCAAGACTCTTAAACACTTTCCCTAAACAACAGGATCTACAGCTTCTATGATATCATTTGTTTCAAAATGAATTGCCTTAGGCCACCACTGTTTACCATAGGTTACTGTACATTTGCAACTTTTAGAGTCTCACAAACCGTGATGCCCACTGTCTCTTCTGTTAGCCTTAATTGAGAAACAAAGACACGCTTCATTTGCTTTACTAGACGTGGAGACATCTGTGGGCATACCTGATATAAAACAAAGCTGAAATCCAGTTTGGAGTTTTCCCCCTTCCCTCAACTAGGAGCACTGCATCTTCTAAAATGAGATTCTCCCAGACAAGCCTTGTTCCTAGCAGAGAAAAAAAATCTTTAAAATTCAACTGGAATACTAAAACCAAACAGGATTTCTGTTAAGTCTAAGTCTCACTTCTGTAATGAATAAAAAAATAAATAAAATTGGGCCTAAGTTCGACTACACATCCTCATTTCTTCAGAATTTCTTCCTCTCTCTGACTTGATGATGGAGGTTGCTCATGTTCAGCATCTCTGCCCGTGAAAACTGCTGGTGATGTACACAGGAAGGCTCTGGGTTTTTCTGACCTTCAGGAGAGGCCTTACAAGGCCTATCTGGAAGAACTCTTTTGGGGGATCACAAAATTTTAACTATGTCTTCAGCTGCTGGGTGATAATTATATGCTAATTATAAGGAATGGAGGAGTCCCTAGAGGAGTCTGTTGGTAAAAATATATTTTTAAATATGTCAAGGAGTGCCTAGAGGAGAGGATAAGCGCACCTTCTGGATATACGATACTTAATTAAATACACGACTACTGACTAAAACCAAATAGTTTAAGTGAAATGTTGGAAAGACTTGGCAGTGATGTGCCTTCCATCTTGGAAGCTGCAGATCCTGTATTTGTTTTCACAAGCCAATTAAAAATAGAAAGCCTAATTTTCCTTCTTTATTCAGACAGAGCTCCCATGATCTTTCAGAGAGAACTGCAGGATCAAATCAAATTATCAAATTATGAATCACGCAGATTAGGTCATATAGCGATCTGCTGCTGTCACAAGAAAGCAGAAGAAACTGGAACACAGTCCAGCATCCAGATGAAAAAAGTCCTTCTTCGATCAGCCACAAACTACTAAAAGCTCTTTGACAAAATGCAAATCCTCCTGAAACTCATCCCACATGAATGCACAACTTTCTTCCTAAAGTTCTCTCAAGGCTCACCTCTCCCTATACAGATATTAGCTGGACCAACCAGTCTCAGTTCAGTAGTAGGTTAGGAAAATTGCTATTATAATGATCATTTTTACTGCAAAATACGTTGTTCCTTCCACCTTCATCAATCATCTGTGATTTGTCCCATTATATCTCGTAAACAACTAGTACCACTGAGTTAGCAGACGTACAAAGTGCATTTAGTAAGGATGCTACATGTTCCTCCTATGTTTTATTAAAAAAAAAAAAAAACACCCTTAAAAATAAATAATTTTTTTTAAATGGGAACTTTAGAGGTTCCGATTCTTACTGGAACAAACTGGTGTTTTGCATGTATACATTGTTTAAAGTAAATTAAATTCTTAACCTGTTGGATGTCACTGTTAGCTGGTAAAATACTGGAAGCTGCAGTTTTTAATTAAAAAGCATTCACAAAAAACAGTGACAGAAAGTTTTCCTAGTAAATGATCCTCTTATTCATGCAAGAAAAGCCATTCAACAGTTCCTGCTCCCTACCACATGACAAAAAGTCCCTTACGCAAGACTGTCTGTAATGAGTAAAAATAACTTTACTCACAACTTCCTCAAGCTATTTTTAAATATACTCACTACACTACTACCACATAAATTTTCTTACATGTTACAGTGTTCAGTTATTTAAAAAATTAATAATTGAAATTACTGACATAAAAGTGTCATCAAAAATAATTAAGATGGGACATGACAGGGCTCTTCTAGTTATGTTTCTGGGAGTTCCTCCAATTTCTGGGAGCAGAAACAACAAAAAAAAAAAGATGATAAGTTTTTGAATTACATGTTCTCAACTAGACGTAGTTCAACAATATGGTAATTTGGGGCAGTATTTTAAAAAAGGTATCATAAAAACTACAAATTTATCTTTAATTGACTTTTCCTTATAACACATTAAATTGCACGCCTAGCTAGCTCAGTAGAAGGCTTTCTAGAAAACATATGATTTACTAATTCGAAAATACGTAAGTTGACAATACAAGAGAATGTATACCTTCTGTTACGTAAGCATCATACACATTTATGACCTTGCTATAATATCTGTTCAGAGATCAAAACTGTTTAATATAAAAAATCATCTCCTGTTTTGTCAACCATTGATTTCAATTCCAAAAATTCATTGTCTACTTAATCGACGTGTCCTATAACAGATACAAAAAGCACTTAAAAAAAAAGCCATTTCTCAAATATGTATTTTTAAAGTAATGCATCCAGTTTAATGTCCAAAGAGAGATTTCTAAAAAGTACATGTATTTTCTACAATTCTGCAATTATCGGAATTCTGAGGATGTGTCAGAGGCATCGCTATCAGCCTGGCCAGACAGACAAGGAGGAGAGAGCTCTTTGCTGCAATATCCTGCCACATTTAACTTTTCAGGTAGAGTCTTTGAAGATGAAGCAAAAACAGAACAGAAAGATCCACATCCAAAAAGGCTGAGCCACTCATATACATGTTCTGTTCTGGGGTTTATGGAAAGTGTTATAAAATGCTCTTAATTCACTTTCAAAGGAGTAATGATGTTTTACTCTGACTCGTTAAAAGAGAGACACCGTTGAACTGATTTTTGTGGTTATACAATCACGTATTTACTATACTACTGAAAATAGACCAATTAAAAGAAACAAAACCTAAGACACGTGTATGATGAGAGACAGAAGATGCACCCAGAATAAAAGATCTCACTGCTTCTTCTGTGAAAAACTGCGTTAATATGCCTCACCCTTGATTCTGCCAGAGACGAGTGCTAGAGATACGAGGGTGGTTTGGCTGACAAGAAATTCAATCACTGGATTCACAGCTGAGGCAGCTTAACAGGAATGTCATTTAGGGTAGTAGTTTTATCACCTGGATACATTTGCTAAGACCTGGAATAAGACCAAAACTGCCTGCAGAGAGTAATAATTTACATCCTCTGTCATCCTAATTTGAATTCAAACCAGTCTCCTACACGCAAAGGGCTCTGTAACTGCATTATTATTTGTTTCTGATTAAGAAAAGGACAACACCCACAGAGTGATCCCATCACCTTGTACGTAAAAACAGACTATTCCCTTTTTGAGCACTTAAATTCTGTTTCATTTCCAGTTAATTTCTAACTGAACTTAGTTTCATTCCTGTAAACCTAACTCCCAGGCTAGCTTTCCCAGTACTTCTTCCATCTTGTTGTTATCCCTGTTCCAAAAACAGCTGATGTTTTGGACAGAAAAGCAAATCTCGCTCCTTTTATCCTCCCTTCTGTTAGGTTTTTCACATAGTACTTCCAGACTCATACTGATCTAGTTAATCAGCAAAATAAAGTGCAGTTGACATTCTCTTGCATCCCATGCACGTTATGCGTTGCCAAAAATCTAAAGCCCTATTTCCTGAACAGCAACAGAACCCACGGATCTGACTTAAAGCGTGCTTCCAGTTATGATCAAGCAATTCCATGACTGCTTTTCTACAGCACTGATGAATGCTGAAGTGATCAATAACTTCAGAAAATTAAGGTAGCGAGCTCTTGTGTTGTGAAGATTTGGAGACAGAAAAAAAGTAGAAAGGTACAGTATTTCAGAAGAACCATATACAAATAACCCTGTAAAAACCAAAAGTAGCAGGTATCAAGGCAGAAAAAAAAAGTTACTGCTGCATCTTGCTTTTAAGGGAAGTATGCATGAAAGAAAAAAAAGCTTTTAAATGAAAGTGTTGTACAGACACAGGTCTATAAATCTGATTTCATACCCAAGTTCCAATTTTGTAACACACTATTAAAAATCAACCCTAACCTGATTTAATGGATACCCAAACAAGGGGGAAATTGGATTCCCCAACCGTAACATGCCAGTGACACTGAGTGATACATAAAAGCAGTAAGTCTAGATCCTGCCCTTAATTCATAGCTTGTGCTTTAATTTCAAACCTGCCCTAGGTAGAGAAAAAAAAAAAAAAAAAAAAAAAAAAGATGGGCTAAAAGCTTACTGCAGAAATTGTGCTTTAAAGATTTATTGAGATGGGAAAACCAAGCAGAAGTGGAAGTGTTTATGATAAACAACACATAAAGACTTGTGAAGAAAAAAAAAAAAAAAAAGCAGCGTGAAGGGAAAAAAATAAATCCAATCAAAAGCAGTCTGTACTGAAGGTTTTGGGTACTGAAAGAAAAAAAAAACAACACTCCTGAAGTGGCACATCACAAGTTTTCGAGCAGGGTGGCTGCTTTCACGTGGGAGACGCCGACGGCCAGCCGGACACTCCTCCGCCACGCCAGACAGACGGACGGACAGCCCCCGGTCCTCTTCAGACGAGGGAGAAAAGCCCGCGGCGTTTCAGCACCTCGCCGCCCGGAGCAAGCCTCGGGGGGGGGGGGCGGCAAAAGCCGGGGGACCCCCTCAGAGAGCGGGAGGACAGCGGGGTCGCTGCCGGCCCGGCGCTCACCATGGACAGGGGCCGCCCCCCCCCGCCCCGGCTCCCCAGCAGCCCCCGCCTGAAGCGGCCGCGGCGCCCCGGGGCCCTCTGCCCACCGGCGGCCTGGCCTCACCTCTCCCCCCCCAGCCCGGCAGAAATGCCCCGGCCGTCGGTGCCGTTAAGAGGCGCTGATCTGCGCCATCTGTCCCTCAGATTTACCGCCCCCTCCGCCCAGCTCCGCCAGCACAAAGCCGGGGGGCACGCCGGCCGCCGGGACCCGCTCGGCCGCCCCCTCCCCTCAGCCGGTCCCCCCCACTTCACACAGCCCCGATCCGGCGGGGAGCGCGACTCGCCCCCCACGTTCAGCACTTCGCAGCCCGGGCCAGTCCCGCTGGAAATCCCCCCGGTACGGGCTGATTAAATTCTTGCCGGGAAGGGATTAGCGGGGCACGGCGGAGCGCCCCCCTCCCCAGCCCCAGGAGGGTCTCAGGACCCACCGCCGCCCCGCTCCCCACGCGGGGTCCGCTCCGCTACTTTGTCCCCCGCGGCGACAAAGCGGGAGCCGCCACCCCCCCCTCACGGCACCTGCTGTCCCCAAACCGATGAGGGCACCCTGCGGACCCCCTCCCCTCTCCCCGCAGCTGCCCGCGAGCAGGTGTCCGGCACCGCGGCTGCCGCCTTCCCCTTGGCCCCCCGCCGCCTCTCCCCGCTCCCCCCGGTCCCCGGCGGGGAACAAAGAAGCCGCAGCCCGGCCGCGCTTACCTGCTGCAGGGCCGCCAGCAGCAGCAGCGCCAGCGGCGGCAGGATCCGCGGCGGCGCTCCCGCTGCCCGGCACATGGAGGCGACGAGGGGCGGCGGCGGCAGGGCGGCCCCCGGCAGTCCCGGGAGCGCGGCTGGAGCCCGGCGGAGCGGGGCGAGGGGTGCAGCGGGGACCGTCGGGCACCGGCTCTGTGCCCCCGCCTGCCTGCCTGCCTGCCTGCCTGCCTGCCTGCCCGAGCCGGCTGCCGCGGCGCTGAGCTGCCGCCTGCCGCTCTAGCTCATGGGCAGCGATGCGGCGGGGGGGAGAGATGGAGGGAGAGAGAGAGAGAGAGAGGAGGCGGAGGGTGGGTGAAACTCAGCCCTGGGTCAGGCTGCTTTTCTCTCCCCGCTGTGCAGAGGGTGGGCAGGGAGGAGGAGGAGGATGGGCGAACAAAAGGCTGGGAGATAAGAAAGAAGTAGTCGCTGCTGCTGCTGCTGCTGCTGCGAGGAGGCCGGTGCGGCGGCTGTGCCCGGCTCCGTGCCCCCGCCCGGATCGTGCCCCCGCCCGGATCGTGCCCGCCTCTCTCCTCCCCGCCGAGCTCAGCGCCTGAGCCCGGGCGTGCCGGCACCGCCGCTGCTCCGGCCCCAGCCCTGCTACATGCTCTCTCTCTCTCCCCCTTCACTTTCTCTCTCCCTCTTTCTTCTCCTCCCTCCCTCCCTCCACCCCTCCCCCTGCACGCACAGCCCTCCGCCGAAGCGCAGCGATAACAATACCGAGCAGCCTCTGCCTGCCGTGTGTGTGTGTGTGTGTGTGTGTGTGTGTGCGGGTGTGTGCGTGCTCGCCCGGTGCCTGCCTCCCTGCCTCCTGCTGCTGCTGCTGCTGGCAGCTCCCCCTCCGCCTCCCGTCGCTCCCTGCCGGCCGCACGGCCGATGCAGCGCGGCACGGCGAGCACCGGGCGCTGCCGGCCTCGGGGGAAAAATAATAATAATTAACAAAATAAATTTAAAAAAAAAAATCGCGACCCGCTAACTTAGTGTGCTGAAATTGGAGGGCACAACTTGCTGGGGGGGGGAGGGAGGGCCCGGCCCCGCGGTGCTCCTCGGGGGATGCCGGATGCAGGGCGAAGCCCACCGGGGCTCCGGGACGCCCCCGGCTGCTGCCGGCGCCGCAAGTTTCGCTCAACTGCTACGGCTTCACGGGGTGCTTTATTTTTTTTATTGTTCTTTTTTAATTCCCTCCTGTTATTAACCTCTCCCCCCTCCTCCCCCAATCCCCGCTCTCCGTTTTATTCCGAGCTACCTGCTGAATTTCTCAGCGAGTGTTTTCAAAGGCTTCTTGGCCGGCGCTGCAGTCCGCGGGGCCAAATATGCAAGCGTGAATAGCGGAAAGAAACCGGGAGCCTTGCTGGGCGAGCACTTACAGGAGCAAGGATCAGTGCTGGGTCATTTGCAGAGCTGGCAAGGATCTCCCCTCGCCCACAGGTCACTGAGCAAAGTTGTTTTGTGTCCATGCACCAGAGCTCCCAGCCTGGGACATAATAAGGGGAGGATCTGGCCCCCAGACAATCTCGTGAAGTGTCGATTTTAAATGGTGTGTTATTTATTTTAAAGCATCTTATTTTACACTCGAGCTTGCAAGTAAAATACTTTCAGTCTCTGCTTTTTTTTTTTTTTTTTTTTTTTTTTTCTCCCCTCTCATTTTCTTCTTTCCCTTCTTTAGAAAATAACGCAAAACGCCATGCTCGGGCTTTGCCAGAAAACACCGGATTTGCTTTTATGTTTTGTCGGGGTCAGGCGGGGTAAGTACAGACTTGCACGATGCCGGTTTCATTAGCTTCGAAATTGAAAATAACCGGTCGCTTGCTAGCTGCCATGCAGCTGTTTACCCAAGTCAGGGAGAGGCAGAAAAAGCCAGCAGCGGCGGGGGAGCTGCGCGCAGCCGGTGCCGAGCCGTGCCATGCCGAGCCGCGCCGCGGCAGCAGCCGGGCCGGGGGCGAGCCAGGAGCAACCTGGGGGCATTAAAAGGCAGAGGAGAATCAAGCGAGGAGACACAGATCGGAACAGAAAAACAGCCCTCCCATCCCATCCCATCCCATCCCATCCCATCCCATCCCATCCCATCCCATCCCATCCCCTGCCTTTTTTCTCTTTTTTTAAGTTGTAGCCCATGAAATTGTAGCGGAGCCGAGTTATGACAAGCAATAAATGATGGAAACGAAGCCTGGTAATGAGGTTCTGGATTAAAATTCAGCCTGGGACTGGGGGAAAGTGAGCCGGAACAATGCTGCTGGTGCTTATATCCAGTTCCCAGGATGAGTTTCTCGAGTTTGCACCTGCCGGAGCATGCGCTCTATCCAGTCTAAGGCCGAGATTCTGCTTGTGCCTGCTTATGAAATGTTGACTTTCCCCAAATAACAGATTTCTATTTGTATTTTCTGGTAGGTAGACCTAATAGTAACATTTGTTAATTACTCTGTTTTGAGCATTTATTCAGTCTTACAAGTGCTCTACAAAATGTAAAGCGTACAACATAAACACCTCCATAAACCAATTGTCCAATGAGAGTAATTACCTATCACGTAAAGGAGCCTAGCCCTCATATTCCCTCAACCCATCCATCCCTACAGGCCTGAAAAAAAAATAAAAAATAAAAGGCTCTGCAGCATATCTGGAAGGTTACCAGATCTGAGCTCTGGCTGATGCCTCTTAACGGTTCTGCTGCTGCCTTTAAATTACTTAGCAGAAATAGTAACGCTGGCAGAAAAATTGCTCTCACCAACACTGTTGTACTGAATCTTTTAGTCTTCAACATGTTTCTATCAAGCAGGTGGCTTCCCTCATTTACACAGCTGTAACCAAAAGTGCCCTCCAGCTCATGGAGTTTCCCAGTTCTGGGTGCTGTGATCAAGAGAAACTAATAGAGCAGGGGTGGCTTACTTTTTGAGGCAGAATCTCTGCACTGAATCTTTTTGTGGGTGAGAGGCATATGTCTGGGAGAGCACAACAGAGGAGAGACTTGGGAGTTGCTCACAGACATGGATGGCTCCTCGGGGCTTCTGCTATTGATCTGTAGGATGAACCCCAGAAAACAGCTTCTTACAAAAATAATCTAACAATAATTGGGCATAGCTGGAGATTCGGAGATAGAACTGATACTAGATTGAGATCATCAGCCCTTTTTGCATCTATCATGCAAAAGTCATCAAACGGTGACAATTTCTGGCCAATATTCAAACAAGTGATTTAGAGCTCGAAGGGTTTATCTCATAATTCAGCCACAGATTGCATTTATGAGTGTATTCTAAGTAGTATAAAATAATGGACATAAGTTAATGTTCAACCTAGGAGATCTCAAGGGCTTCCAGAAAAAAAACTTGTTAAAATTCCATGATTAAGTTGAAGAGAGGATTATGGTAATTCCCATGTTAGTCATGGAGTTGAGTCTCTCTTTCAACTTGTCCAAATTAATTTTCATTCCTAGGGTTCGTAAAAATTCTGTAAAAAATGAATGTTTTCAATTTGGAACATACTAGTGTGCTCACAGCTTCAAATATTTTGAAAAATAAAAGAACTTTTCCCACTTGGGCCTATCCTTATGTTTAATCTGCCAGGTACTGCCACTACCACTGTCCTTGATTCAAATTATGCAAATAAAGCACTTTACTGAAAATTTAGGCCTTGATCTGACAAACGTTTATATACGAGATCTCAGCAAATTCAGTCACACTGCACACTGCATACCACTGTTCATATGCCTAAATATTTACAAGATGGAGGCCATACTCCATTATTTAGAATTAATAATGGAGGGATAACGATAATGAGCAAAAGTACTTAAGGGCATATTAGTTTACCCGCTTTTATTGCTTTCTTCATTACATCTCACAAAATATCTGTCTTTGACAAACAAAACCAAAACACCTAATGAATAGTTTCTTCATTCCCTGCAATCTCATTTTCTTTCCGAGGACATTCAATTCTTAATAAGGAGTTTTATCACAGTAATGGCAAAAATTGTATTTTTTTTCCTACTTCACAAATCCAAAATTCTTAAGGGTGGAGATTTTTTGAATTATAAGATTGTTAATCATTGGCAACACTTGAAAATAACTGTTTTAGGAAGTAGACAATCATGCATGGCAAGGGTGAATGAAGTTTTGTGTAGATAGTGTCAAGTGAGAAAGAAACAACTGAATGGCATAGATGCCAAAACAGCTTAAATATTTTTCAAATTGGGCTAATAAAAGCCTTGTTGTTAGTGCTGCTTTCTCTTACTTCAGTAAGAAAAATATGACCCTTTGAACTATGTGCTCTGGGTGCTTTTATAAATTCACAATTTCATGTTGATCACCTATGAGAACTGAAAATAAAAAATCTAATTGTTCTTTTATTTAGGCAAGTAGTCTTCAGGAAAAAAAAAAAAAGTCATAGGAGTAGGTAATATTTACTTGACTGTGTCTTGTAATTTATTACAGAACTTAACCAATTTACCCTCCTGGGCTTTCCTGGTGCTATCATTACCTAACATGCAAGTTTGTTTCTTACATTGAGACAATGCAAGACATGGTAAGGTAACTAAAGCTGCAGCAGTAGTTTGTGGGCTGTTCTGCTCAAATTTGAAAACCAGCTAGGTTAAGATGAAAAGATGTTGTATATAGCAGTTCTGTTTCTGCTTTAGCAACCGTCATCAGCATTAATCACTTACTCTGCTATATATGTTTAAATATGTATATATGATGTGAAAGAGATATATTTTTTTTTTACTTTTTCTGTTAAATTATATCTGTCACCACTTATATTTCTGTTAATTGCTAGTACATTTTGCAAAGGATTTCTCTATAGAGGAGATGCTGAGCATATGCAATACAGCTGTGATACAACGTATTTGCATATTGTGTAATTTGCTTTATGTCTATACCCTATGTTTGATGATTTAAGAATCAACATAGTGAAGCTTTGTGTGCTCTTCTAGAGGGTCTCATTCAGCATTACTGCCTAGTGCTTTCAAGCTGTTTGGACTGGAGACTTCCTGTTGAAAATCAGGACAAAGGAAAAGATCTGATCAGCAGAGCATCTCTATTCAGAGTCTCATATCTTCAACAACAACAACAAATTACCTTCCAGAACAAGACCCTAATCATTTGGTGTGACTGAAAGGATGACAACTTGTAACAAGGGCCTGTGATAATTTCTAGTCACCACAGAAGAAAGTTTTACAGTTTCATAGAACCACTTTATTAGTGAGTGGGCCAATAGAAAAAGTTGCACTTGCCTCTTAAAAAGCTAGTTTTACTACATGAAACTTTTTTTTTTAAAAAAAAAAAATAGTAATATTTTTACTTATTTGAAGTGAAGTACCTCCTTTTTCTTGATCAGCTTCTCACTGAAATCTAGTGACCATGTTGTTGTCTTGGGATCAGAAGTCTCATCTTTTTCAGACTAATGCAGTCTGCAGAGTCTCAGAGATCCTCTTTAGCCATAGCCAAATTTTACTGTCACAATACCTGTTAGTTTCTCTAAAAATTATGTAACACCTTCAAAAAAGAAATGTAAGTTTCCACAAGAACAACCGTATTACTCCCGACTTCCAGGTAATAAAAATTGTGAAACTGGAACTCTAATTTTTTATGGTAAACCAGCATAGATAATAATTTACTTTAATGAAACTGTAAGAGAGAGCTGCCATACAGATTGCCTCTTCCATTACTAAACAGAGATTTTAACAACACCTGTATTTAAATTTGCCTAATATTTTCTATACCAAAATCTTATTTTACTTTACTATTCCCCCTTCACCCTTGTTTTCTTCTTTTTAGTTAACTAGATGAGATTTTCTGTGCTAGCCAGCTGTTTTGAGCCAAGTGCTTTTTGAAAACTTGAGAAAATTTTGTTTGTCCTTTTTGAAGAATGAGATTAAAAAAATACTTTATTTTTGTTATACCATTATTATTGCCATCTCATTGAGGGATTTTACTCCCAGGCTCCAGAGCTTAGACTTTTTGACCTTGGAGGAAGGCCAGTTCTTACATTGAGGTTGTGCCTTCCTCAGTCACTGATAAAGTTGACCAAAATCTGGCATTGTTATGGATCTGAAAATTAAGTTTTTTATATTTTCAGGGGAATTTCATATGAAAGAATCTGTCTGCATCTTGTACGCCTCTTAGTCCTCCAACAGCTGCTGTATTGAAAAAATTCTGCATACAAACCATCTTCAACAACAAATGATGTACCCTATTTGGAGACTGCAGGAGCTGCTCTGGTGTTTCCAAGAGTCTCTGGTGTATTAAGCAGCAGAGATATGGTAGGGAGAGATGTCTATTTTCATGTCCTCATTGCTCCCCTTGAAAGGCCCCAACAGCATGGAGGAGGAGCTGGGTGTGAGTGATGTTGTCTCAAAGGGTAAACTGAAGGAGAGGACTGAGACAATACTTCTCTAGGATGAGAAACTGGAAATAAAATTGTAGTGCTTTATGATTTACTTGTTCACAGGCTGACGGAAACATATGGCTTCCATCAGTGAAAAAACTGTTGTCAATATAAGCTGTAGTTGCACTTCATAGATACCTCCCTTTGTAGTGGATTATAATAGTGATAATTATGTTTTCCATAGGAAATGTGAAGGTAGAATATAAAGTGGCCCAGCATGATAATATAATTGGTATCCTGTTGATACCATTTTCTGGTTCAAGGAAAGAAAATGCAATTACAAAAAGTGAGTTTTAGATCACAGTCAATGTTCCCAAAAGTTACAGATTAAAATACACATTGTACATGGTTTGTTCCAAGGATGCAAGAAGTTCAGAGACTTTAGAAAATTAGGACAGTTTGGATTCAAGCACCTGAAAGTTTGTTTTTATTTGACAAGTAGATTGATAATATTAGTACTCTTATTCAAAGTGTTTACAACCTGGCTGCAGAAATTCACTCCAAATTAAAATTTGGCATGCAGTGAAATACCCATGCCACAATATTTTACATACTTTCAGAGGAATCTGCTGATTAAAAAAAAAAAAAAAAAAATCTTCCTTGTTTTGAATCATTTTCACACTAGTAGAACTTCAAAATGTCTTTCTTCTCTGAGGTGATCTTCTGTCTGTTTTGCAGTAATGCACATCTAAAATATCCCTAAATGCTGTATGAATTTATGTAACTTGGTCATAATCTAAGGTTTGGAAAGTCTCTAAATATTGATTCATGGAGGGAGAATACCTTCCTTTGGTTAAAGGAGCCTGGATCCCTGGAAGCATGGAGATTTGGGGTTTGGGCCTCATGACGCCAGGCCCTTCCTGCAGAAAGACAGCAACTCAACACATTTTGAGAGGGCCGGTTGAAAGGCCGACCTCTGCAGACACAGCTGTGTCTGAAACTGGACTCTTTCAGACAAAAGGAGCTGTTCCTGTGGTACTGTGATTTATTAGTCTTCACAGCTGTCCACTTTGTCACTTCCAAGAGGCCTCCATCCCCAGAGCTGAAGGGAACATGCTTGTACCTCTCCTCACCAGTGTGCAGTTTGACATGTTAGGTCAAATAGGAGCTAAACAGCTGAAAAGTGCCCCAGAAAGCTACCGGGCAGCTGATTTAAAAACAACAACTAGAAAAAAGCATTGTTACTGGGAGACCAAGGGGTAGGAGGGCTGCTTGGACTGAGGTGTTAACTGACCCAGTAAGATGAGCCAGGGCTCCTTTGCAAAAGACCTAAACCTGCACCAGTCCTCCTTATCAACCTTGCTCTGCTGCTTCTCACCTTTAGCACCCATGGGAGCTGCTGAGTGCTTGTCACACTTGAAAATTTGTCCCATTTTTAACAGAGCTTTGACAGAAGCACTTAGGAGTTGACATGTAGAATATATGTATGTTATTTTAAATGTAGCGCCCAATTTGTTTCCGTGTTGAGGAGCACTATTCAGTACATATGCTGATTCCAAAAATAAAAACAAAAATCTAGGACTCTTCGGCTTTAAAATAAACTCTCTTACTTTTTCTCCACTGCTAATAGATCGCATCCACTGTTTATATATTCTGAAGTCAGAGGGGACCGTTTTCATCATTTATTTTGACCTCACTGTAACACAGACTTAAGAATATTGCCTGGTAATTTTCCCAACAGGGCCAATAACTTGCACGGAGGCAGGGCATGTTTTTAAGGCAGAGATGGAGGTTTGTTTTAAAGTGACAGAACCTGCCACAAGCCTTGTGTGTTGCAGTTAATTTTTCCCAGTGAATATTGTTCTTCAGTGGAAACTCTCACTTCACAAGTCAGTGACAGACACATTTTCAGCCACGCCTGGGCCTTTCTTTGAACCACTTCAGAGAGGGTGCAACATCAGCCGCTGCTACAAGGGAGGCTGTTCACAGCTCCAGAGCTGCAGGCAACAGCAGGAGCACAGCAGGGGCTAAACACCCGAGCATTCACTTTGATTTGCAGAAAGAGTTTGCATCCAGCACTGAGCTGCGTGCTGCTGCTACCTGGACTGATGCTACCCCAGTGGTATCTCTATTACACAGCAGTTATTCTACAGCCAATAATAGCTTTTTGGAGAAAAAACAAATAAACATTGAAATTGCTTATATTCCTCACAAGGTTTTTCAGGCATTCTTTATACATGTTTGTGATTTACTTTAAAATCATTTGACTGGAAATGTTAGATATCCTAGATTAAATGAACAGAAGTCTATAGGCTGACCTTTCATGTAATATTGGTTATAAAATACTGCTGAAATAATTGCTGCCTGAACTAGGTACTTTAAAAAAAAATCAACTTTATTTTAAAAACTACTGATGTTGGAGAATCTAATGTTACACGTAGTAGTAAGTTGTGCTGTTAGATGGTTACTCTTTCCTTTAAAAATATCTGTGTCATGACTAGACTGCATTTATCTAACTTGTCTAATTTCCAGCCATTGGCTCTTGTTATTTTTTTCAGCAATAAGCTGAAGAGTTGCTTTTTCGTGTTTCTGTTTCCGGTATTGGAACTATAGACCAGTTACCTTTGGTAAGTCTGCACTTTTCCTCATTAAGCTAACTGAAGCAAAGTCTTTGAGTATTTCATTAAAACACATAGGTTTCCAATCATTTAATAAATGTTCTAGTTCTTCCCTGACCCTCTAATTTTAAAAATGCTGCTTGAAATACTGGTACTAGCACTGTACAGTGTATTTTACTAGTAGCTGTAGTCATTTGAAAGACCAGAATAATGCATGTACCAGATTCCTGTTCAATGCTCCCATGTCAACAAATACAATGATCACATTAATCCTTTTGTCACACTGTTTCTTTGGTTATCAGTTGGCTCCTCAGTCAGAATCACAGCTTACTAAAATAGCATTTCTCTGTCTGAAACACACCCTGCAGTATTTGTTCACAGGCATCTGACTTTTACAGGAAGATTCCTCATTTTCCTTTGCACTGAAGCTTTTGTAAATACATTCTTTGCAGCTCCAGTTCTGGCAGTCTTCCACTTCCATCCCACACTGATCACTTTACATCTCTCTGTATTCTCTCCTCACACTGATTTGGAGTCATCCTGACCAGACTGCCTCTACAAGTAAGTGCCCTTGGGAAGCCGGGAGTGCCCCACTCCACTAAGTAACTGGGTTTCCATATCCATTAAAGCATACATGTCCCCTTTGATTTTGCCTGAATATGCTCTGGTCTTCTGAAGAGAAGCATGTGTAGTCCCACCTCGAGATGAGTCGATAAGTACATGTACAAGATTTTAAGGACTATCAAATAAATGTCTCTAAGTTTGGGCCTCATGTCGATTTCTAAAAACTTGCAGGAGAGGAACTGAAGGACAAGGGGATCAGAACAGGACTGATAATATTGGATGTGCCACCATTTTGAGGAGCTGGATGGTGTTAGCATCAAACCAAAGAATTGTGTTGTTTAGTTTTCCCACCAAAGCAAACAAACAAACAAACAACAAACCCTCCCATCCAAACAAACAACCAAACAAAAACAACCAAACAAAATATATATATATATGCATATATATGTATATATATGGGATTCATTATGATTCATCGCTGTGCCTTTGCATTGTAAGGACTAAACACCATGCCTTGGGTTGATTTGGAGTTTTCTCTGAGAATATTACTCTGCCTCACAGCTATTCCTTCCTGGTAATGTTAACTCCATAGAGTCACAGTGCTGTGTAATCTCCATAAACTTCAGTTTGAACTGAATGACCCTGCTGAGCAGCTTTTAATAGTTTTGAAAAGGGTTTATTCTTTTGGCAGACTCTGCATGTTTCGCATACATATCCATACCATGACTCAGTCCCTAGAATCACAATACTGGCTTTTTTTGAGGGGTGGTAGAGAAGCAGAAATCTTACAATTATTGCTGCCAAAGACAGTGTCTTGCTGCATGATGGCCAGAAGCAAATTCCTGACCATTGCTTGCAAATTCAGAGGTGAGAATTTCTCCCTCCCATATTCCTTGAGAGTTTAAACATTCTGGGGTTTTAACTGCTCTGTTTTCCCTTGACAACAACGTCATATTGAAGGTAAACCCAGCCATTCGTAGTCTTACCCCTTTCAACTCAAGTGAACAAATTGTATGAATGAATACAAGGCTGTAAAAGGTATATCCATTTACAGTTACATTTACTCCCCCAAAATATCTTAACACTCCTGCTGAAGAAAGTGGTGTATCATTTAGCAGGTACTGATTTAGAATTAATTCCTAAATTTGTTCTCTTGCTGGTATCACGTGTCCAATAAAGACACAGAGCCAAAGAACCCTGTCTAAGAAGTTTTCAACATATCTTCTCCCTAACAGGTCGGTATGACTTGAGTAACGAGGTTCTCAATGACATAGCAATTTGCTCAGATTAATTCCTGTAAGAGAACCTTTCAAAGGTTGCAGGTTTCTGATATCTGGTCTCCCAGTCATCACTGCTCCTACAGAGAAGGAGCAAATGGGATTTACATGTGCTGAAGTGTCACTTCAGTATGGAGATGGGATGTGGCTACAGCTCACACTGAGATTTGGGGAACTTAAAGCATTTGTAAGTTCTCCACATTTCCTCCAAAAAAGTTGACCAAATAGGACTCTGGGAGGAAAAGACAACCAAGCATGTGATGCTTTGCAGAGCAGGGATGCTTACTGTAGTTACAGAGACAGCATGAAAAACAGTGAGAGAGCATTGGCTCCTGCTTTCATTAGTACACTCAGCTTTTACTGCTATCGAGATTTCATAACATAAATGGCCTAAATCACATTACAGAGACATTTCAAACTTGAATAGAGATTTTTAAGACATTACTAACTACTTGCTTTTAAACGGTTGCTGCAGAATGCTATTAATTTTGCAGTGTATTTTATACTTATTTGTAGGTGTAGTAAAAAAACCCTGAAAGCTAAGATGCACAAACTTCAAGGAAGAGAATCTCTACTGTGCCTGCCCAGATAGCTAGTATTTCTCTTTACTATTCCAGCAGCTGGAGTGCTTGTATGGTTGGGAGTAAGAAGAGGAAAAGCTCTTCATAAAGAGCACCCTTGTGCATCTTTCGGGTTGGCCTATTGCCTGTTTTGAATAAGATCCTTCTATACCCCAGGAAAGTCTTGTCTTTTGGTAGCATCCTTCAAAGTAAGAATAGCTTTGATGAATGCAGAATGCTATTAGCAACCATCTAATTCCTCTTCTTTTCTAATACCCCTCCCCCCCAAAACAAACAAACAAACAAACAAACAAAAACAACAAAAAAACCACCAAACCAAACCAAACCAAACCAAACCAACAAAAACCTAACATTGCTGGTCAAATATGAAGATACTACCACAGAAGCTTCATGTAGGAGAAAATAACTTCAAATACAGCTCAGCCTCTCAAAGGAAGTCCAAAGAAATCCCAAGGTAGAAGAGTAACTGAAAATAGTATCCCAAACTGGGGGGTGAGGAGAGAGGGGGAAAGGATGAAAGGGGAGGGGAAGGGTTTTTTTTTTGTTGGCACTGATATTATGACAAGGGGGATACTAAGTGCCTGGGTAATTTCTGTCATGATGCAGCTTGTATAATAGAGGTAGCTCTCTTCCACTGAGATGCAAACAGATCTTCTTATGAAAAGAAAGAAGAAAAGATCTGCTTTGGCAATTATTGAAGTTACTCTAACAGAGGGCCATGAAGGCACAGCTGAGAAGCAAATAGTTTCTTATGCCAAGACCAAGGGACCAAAACAGAATATTCTGACTCCTTACAAAGCCAGAATGAAGAAAATGAAAGGAAAAATTATGTAAATGGACATCTTCAGCAAAAGGATGAGTAGCATGGCCCCGAGTTCTACCACCATCAGTACTAGGAACACCATTTCAGGTAACAGCTGTAGGACCTTTCCACAGTGATCACTCTATCCTTGTTTAACCTCTGCAGAATAAAACAGGTCCTTTCCACACATCCTTGGGAAAAATCTAGCATTTAACCATAAGTGGCCCAAAAGCACTTTCCATTTTAAGACTAAGCAAAATGAAGCCAAAATATTATTTCTTCTGCCTGAAAAACCCAGGGAAAGCACCATATGCTGGGGAACTGAAAAGAAACCAGATCTTTCCTACTGAGGTGTGAAATCTTAGCACCGTTAATATCCAGATTACACAGGGAGCAGATTTGCCTTTGGGCACTGCTGGAAATGAACCCCAGTTCTTGGCAACATTGATGTTTCCATATTAATGTTAGTGAACCTTCCTTAATAATTGATGAGGCCTTGCAGCAACATTAAAAAAAAAAAAAAAAAAAAAAAAAAATCCTGTCCTGTAGGATTTTGGGTCGCTACCTTGCTGAAGATTAGACAAGTACAGCCTGCTGAGAGGTCTAATGAATCAAGAATGCAACCATACAGCACCATACAGCCTCTCCAAACAGCCAAAGCTACTGGTATGACACAACAGTACTGCTCCTTAGTGCACTTCTGCTCTTCAGTATGGTTGCTCCACTGTGATCTGCTCAAATAGCTCAAGACAAGCAATCAGCAGGTGAAGGGAGCTTTCTGATGGTGGTGAGACATAGAAACATCTCCCCTATTCATATGCATAGAAAAACAGCCTATGTCGTCCTGAATTTTGACTGCTGCTGTAGGGTATCCCACTTTTGCATCATTGCTTTGGTCCTCGTCACTGCAGGTGCCTTATCTCAGCAGCAGAAGCCAACTAGTAAAAGCTGCACCATGCTCAGCCTGTTACTAAGCCAGATAACCATGATGTCTGAAGCTGCGCAATGCCACAGGATGACATCCATCTGCTATAAACTTCCAGTTGCAAAGGCATCATCCTATTTGTATTAATAAGATTTATATTCCCATAATTAATGAAGATTCCTTCAAGCATCCTGACAGCATTTCAAAAACAACTGGCAAAAGTAATGGATGTCACAAAAGCAATGATGAGAGTGTTAGTCTCAGCTGCAGTTTGAAATTCCTGTCTTCAGGGACTATTCTGCACTGTGGGAAAAAAAATAGAAAGAAAAGCTGTAGAGGGTCGGGGTGTGTGATGGAATGTCACACTATAGGGCATCTTCCCAAACAGCTGAGGGGCACATTTGAAAAAATGTGGTAATGTGCATATGCAATTACATTTCATTAAAGATGAGACTTCTGTAAGCTGTTGTTGCAAAGTGATATGGACGCACTTGTGTTTGATATTCCTAAATTGCTGAGCTTAGAGTAAACTGGTTTATCTTATACACGGCTATTTAGAGGTGCAGCCTCAGAAAGGTGTATGTGAAGTATTTCCTCAGCTGGTCTTACTCAACATTCTTTGTTTAAACCTATATCAAAAAGTATTTAACAGGTAGTGAAGAGTTTATTTTAGCAACTGCCATGGCTTTCCCCTACTCCATTCTTGTCTAAGATCAGGACAAAGCTCTATAAAAACACGCTACAGAATTAAGAATGGAACTAAACTCAGTGCAACTTAGTGAGACCATAGGAGCAGTCAGTCGGCATGTTTTTGCACCACATTGTTCCATGACAAATTCTGTTTGAAAAGAGTTACGTCAGTGTTTAGATCAAAATAATCTACATTATCCTAACCATATGAAATCATGATAGAGTACAGTGCCAATGCATATTAAGAGCTTTTTGCACAATTTTAGCTAAAATTTAAACATTGCCAGTGTGAACGGAAGGGCAACATTAATTTTCTTCATGTCGTGCTGTGTCTGAAATAAACTTCTAACACAACATGTTGAATATAATATCAATGAAAGATTTTGTTTGTTTGTTTCAAACAGAAATGGTAAATGAAATAATAATCCTGTTACCACAAAGCTCTCCACCCAGATAAATATTCAACTACATCCATCCCTTCCCCCCCCACAAAAAAAAATAGTAAAGAAAACTCACTTGTAAAAATAAAATAAAACAACCCCCCTTTTTTTCTATTTATGTTAAACAGAATGCTTGAAGGAAGAATTAGAAATATAACTCTGGCCAAACAATACATTCATCTATCTACACAGGTGCTATAGTTTTATAGATCTCAAAGCATCTTAGAGTCAGTTCTTTTATTCTTTGTTTGTGGAGAGGCATACAGAAAAGATGGAAGGGATATCTCTTTAGTTGTTACAGAGCAAAGAAATCCTAAATAAGTTCCTAAATAAACAAATACATTTTATTTGTATTTATATTCAAGGCATTGAGCAATATCTTGTCAAGTATCCTGCCAACAGTTCAAACATGGAACTGTCAAAACTACTGTAGTCCCACTGACTTCAGCTGATTATCTGATAACATTAAAGCTAGGAAGACCTCAGAGGCTCAGATAAAGGAGTCTGCCCTTGATTTACATTGTTGCCTTTTTGGCTTTTTGTTTGTTTGTTTTTGTTTTGTTTTTGACTGATAATTCTCTGTTATGAAAACTTTAAATTTCCATAAGTATTAAATCAAGCCCTGTATAGACAAAATTAAAAAAAAAGTCAGAAATTTTATACCCAATACAAATTAGACACTTGGGTACAAGTTTGCTTTGACTTGCTGAAGAAGCTGTTAGGATGGGCTTGCTAATAAGATCCAGAAATCACTGGGGAAAAAAAATATAAAAAAGAAGCAATGAACATTTTTAATGTATACTAAGTGGTCACATTTGAACAAAGCTTTTCATCACTGAAGCACAAAAAAAAAGAAAAAAAAAAAAAGTTTGCTGCTAGGAGTGAGTCCATCGACTTCACATGTCTCTGAATTTGGCCCAGTCTGAGACTCTGCCATTCCTCTGCCTCCTAATGAAGAGAATGAACGTTGTGCCCTCTCCTGTACTGTGCTTTATTTAACCATCTGTTTTTTCACTTGTCCTGATCCTATATGCCTAAGATTTATCCTAATTCCTTGAATTCATGTTAATTTCCATAGAACTCCATTGATTTCACCTCTTAGTTTCTGAGAAAATGTTCCATAAGGCACTGGCTACTACCTTATTAAGCAAATACAGACAAGGTGATCAGATCTTGACAGCTGGCAGGTGTTGAAATCCTTGTTTCAAAGATTCCTATAGTTTTTTGTTTGTTTGTTTGTTTTAATCAATCTAGAAGTGGTGTATTGATAGGTGATAGGACGCACAGGCAATCAATGTATTTACAGAGGAAGATACAGAATCTCTAGTATTCATTATTCAGTGCTCCAGCCACTTATATGTGTGTATATGAATTATGTGCAGTATTACTGAAACAAAAAAGTACAATATGAGGCAATTTTCAAAGACTGATGATGATGACAGTATGTGCCCTTTTAACTGAAGATTATTTTTTATTTCAGGTCTCTTCAGTAAGAGGATAATTCTGTAAAATAACAAAGTTAATTGTAGTTAGCACTGAAATGATAAAAGATTTGATTCTCTACAGGAGCCTATTTTTTCAGCTGATAAAAAGGGAGAGATGTCTGACAGAATAATGGGATTAATTTTAAAAACATGCTTAGCTTTGGACATTATGTCCAAAGGCAATGACATGATTACTGTTGCATTTAAAGAAAATACAAAAGTTTAATTTTAGGGAAAACACTGGAAACACTAAGACAGTAGGCATTTGGTTGGCTTTAAGGACTTAATAGACAGTTTAGTTACCTTTCAAATTGCTGGCTGAAAAAACAAGGGTACATTTGAAACAAGTTTTCTGTTGTTCACAATCTCAGCTACTACTGGCTTTACTGGAAATCATACTGTTAATATATTTCATAATAAATCTACATTTTCTTGAGCCAATTGTTTTTATACCACTAACTTTTCCTACCAAGCAATGTAGTCAGGCAATACTCAGACACTTTATTGTGCTGATTAAAGAAAAAAAACTTGTTCATGTTTTCTGAAGATTTTCTTCGAAAGTGAGATCCTCACCACCTTGAAATTAATTTATTTTCAAACAGTGTAAAGAGTATTTTGTCACATGAACACACACCTATTTTCAAAGAAGCATTTGCATGTTCACACATTGAAGCAGAGTAAATATATTATAGGAAACTATTTTGAATTTCCTGACCTTCACAGAACTAAGGTTCCAACCTTAATCAGTGCTAACACAGTTTCTCTCCCCACCCATCTTTTCACAATACAATAAAATTTTATTTGAATATTGTTGAGTGTGTTGTAAAGTCCCAGAATACTGAAGTGGCAACTCTCCAGGATCTGACTGTGCGAAGGGAAGAGATAAATTATCTTTCTTGTAGGAGTGAGAGATTGCTTCATGTTTAAAACCTCTCTTCTATTACAAATGAAACACAAGCACTTGGATTTTGCACCGTGACCTCCCTTCAGTGTCCATGAAGAGAAACACATAAATGTCAACTAAAGCAGGCCTCCATATAGGATGGGCTTTGTAAAGAGTCTCAGAGAGAATGGGGCTTTGCTATCTTAAAAACAAAACAAACAAACAGAAAAAAAATGAACAAAAAACATTGTCAAAAGATGTTTTTGGGGACAGGTGTATTATTATTCATTGCAGCAACTCAACTCTTCCAAGTTTTGTTGTTTTAAGCAAAAGGAATATTAGGAACATTTTATATTAATATTAATATAACTTCTAGCTCAGAAACAGAGGGCATTCATAACATTTTTAAAAAATGAATAAAGTATGCTTTGAAAATTATTCTTGTCATACCATAGTTTTATACCAGACGTATACTTACCCTGCAGAACTTGTCTGTCTTTCTATATGTAATAACAGTATTCTAACATTAATAAACAGAAACCTAAGTAATATAAGCACCTCTACACAGAACATTAACTGCAATGCTCGCATTCCTTTTCATTGTTAAATTTTAAATCCAAATACACATGAGACAAAATAAATCATTCTATATAACTGCAGAAACCTTTCTCCCCCAGATTCTTTTATTTTCCTCTCCAAGACTTTTTCATGCTGTTTTAGTGGTAACATAACATGCTAACTTCTTTATGCTGCAGTTTGCTGATAGGAAGTTTTATTGTACATGTTAATATAGGAAAGCTACAAGAAAGTTGCTTGATCTTCTTCCAAGTTTTAAATACCAATTTTAAGCAGCAATAGTCTCATTCACTAATTACTGTTTATTTCTTACATGCTGCTGTATTTTTCCTTTTCTTATTTTCTCTCTCTACCACAGCTGAGTGTCTTTAATTGCAGCACAATTTTTCATTCCGTTCAGGTCAGTTTTATTTCCTTCTTCCCCTCAAATTTAGCATTATTTATAGAGAAAAATACTGATTGCTGTGTTATTTTTGGCTTTCAAAAAAAGTAGGCAATCTATCCTAGTATTGTGATAAAACTAAGGTTAAGGTTGGATAACATTATAAAGAAGGTGTGGACCAAAACTGTAAAAGCTGCTTAGCTAAAATGTTTTTTTTTCCAAGAGGTCTTCTTCCCATTCAAGCAATAATTCTCAGTGATGGAAAGTTGAGATCTCATTGCTAAAGCAAAACAAGCAGACAAACAAGTAACAATAAAACAACAACAAACCAGAACCAAACAAAAACCAACAACAATTATTAGTTTTATTAACAGGCTAAAAAAAGAAACAGGGGCAAAATATCTTTTTTTTTTTTTTTTTTTCCTACTCTTGTTCTAGATGCTTTAAATGTGAAACAGCCATAGTGTTCTACTTCCACATATTCTTCTCATGTCTTCTCTCCTCTGCGAGTTGCTCCTCTGACTTGAGCCTCCAGCCTTTCCGTCAACTTTGCCTCTAAAGTCAAGAAATGGAAATGGAAACATTAATGAAGTTTTTGCTTCTATTGTCCAGACTCATGGTCTCTTGAGGCATCCTCGTGGCTTTTCTAGCACAGCTTAATGCTTCAAGGGAAAAGAATAAGCTTCCCTGTAGCTTTAGTGTCAATGAACTGAACTTTCATTACTCTGTACATTCTTCAGGGAAAGAAGCCCTCTCTCATTGTGTACTTCTATGTGTCTATGTGTTCAAATGACATCCAGCAAAATGGGACCTTAACCCAGAACTGAATCTAAAAATTGGTCATGAGATAATCCCGACAAACTCATGTTCATTACATACTCTGTGTTCATTCCCTCTCATAACTTTCTTTCTTCTCTGCATCATTTTTCCCCACCTCTTTCTGTTTCTTACACTGTTTTCATAATGCAGTGAAATCTCAAGGTATTTAAACCAAAATATTTAATAAACCAGTATTTGATAAACCAGTTATTTTGCCCCCCCCTCCCCCCCCCCTTTTTATATCTAAAAGATATTAATGATGGTAATAAGACACTATTGAGAATTCACATGGAGGGTAGAACATAAGTGCAGCATAATAATGAGCCTCTTAGCAAAACTTCTTTTGACATGTTTTGTATTATTGACACTGCATTCCAGGCTCCTACTGAGTTTAGGACCTTCTTGTTCTGAGCACTAAGCAAGCAAAGAAGAAAAATAATTCCTAAGATAATGAGGCTAGTTTTAGACTTGGCAGAGGGAATGAAAGTAGGAATTTATTCTTCATCTTGAAGTAGGATGGTGAAAAAGGATTATGTACTCTCTATTCTTGAGAGTATCTTTATCCTGATAAGACTTGGCTTATGATAATGATACTACAAAAGATGTTACAGTTGAATAAACCTGTTAAGACAACCAAGAAAAGGAGGCTCTGTCAATTGAGTTTATACTGTCCTGTGTATTCTTAAATTTTAAAAAAATACCAAATTTCAGAGAAGTCAGGAACTAAGGAAGGACTTTTCAGCAATACACTATTACATAGTACTCAAAGCTTAATAAACATTGACTTATGCTCTTAGAGGTCTGATAAGTACTTAAATTACAGTTATTGTTGGAACACTCTGCTAAGGTTGTTATAAAAATAGATAACTTGTAACTGCCAAAGAAAGTTCTCTTGAAAAAAAAAAAAATTACACATAAATTTCACATAAATTATTTTTGGTAGCTGACTGAGTAAATACTGCAGAACACCCATTAAGAAGCTTGAAAACCTCTGCAACAATTTTATATTAATTTGTTGTAACATTTATGTTAAATAAGCCTCTTTAATCTTAACTCTTTAAAATGCCCTCAAGCCAGTTAGATCTTCAGTTCCTTTTCCATCTTCACAAGAATACTGAGAACTTAGAGCAGCTTACTGCAAGTGTAAATGATTTTGAAATTCCTACTTTCCTCTGCTCACAAGGCTGCAATAGAGGTTTACATCACGGGGGAAGAAAAAACTTGTACAATGGTAAAACAATTAAGTTTAGTCTCACAATCTGACTGAAATCTATCCTTTTCTAATTGAAAAGCCAACAGTAAATATTAGTCCTTTCCAAGCAGTAGTTTCTCTTTGAATCATTCTTCCCATCTCATCACCTGACGTGTCAGGGATTTTTGTTGACACATGCAGTAAACAGAAGAGATGCTTAAGCTAAAGCTATGATGTGGAAAGCATTGACTGAAGGAGATAGGTGTAGATGCTAGAAATTTTAGTCCATTTATGTCACTTTGTAAAGCTACCAAGGCAATTAAGTCACAGGATTTGTCTTAAAAATAAAAATAAAAATAAAAAAATAAACCAATATTTCCACTATACAAGCACAGATTGCCAAGTCTCTTCTATATAGGCATTTTTCTGTTACCCAGTACGGCTTCACAGTAAAAATTAGGAGCAAACAGCAAACATGGGTTCAAAAAGAGATATTCTTTCCTTCTAAGGTTGAGGTAGAATAAACAGCAAAATTATTCTCCTTTCCACACAGTGTGTAGTGTGATCAGAAGTATTCCTTTCTCTTCAAATTTCACAACTGTTGATTTTCAATTCAAAAATCAATTTTTAACTCAGCAGCAATATGGTTTCCTCTTCAATAAATATTAAACCCAGAGATTTTCCTTGAGTTGTGGATACTTTAATGGTTGAACTGAATAATTATTAAGTCCTGGATGATTTATTTGGTTACAGAGTTTTTTTATCATCATTGCTTCAATGGCTATTTTGCTATTCCGGCTGCTGCAGATGTGTTATAGACGTTTCTGTAATCTCTACCCAGTCACATGCTGCTCAACCCTTGCCAAAATTGTCTTCACATTTTCCACTAATAAAATCACAGAATAGAGAAATTGTCACATTTATAGCGTTACTATAAATAATAATCCCTTAAGACTTAATATACTGAAAGGGCAAATAAAACAACGGCTTTCAAGATGGCTGAGGCTGTGAAACTTATCTTTAAAGACTATTTTTTTTCCTTTTCATTGCTATTCTCACAGACTTCAATTCATCCTGTCTGAAGAAAACATAAACTGCTCAACAACAAAGTAAAATTAAGGAGATTTTCTAACTCCTAAAAGAGATTAAAGTATATTCAATCTCAAGAACATTAGTTAGGAAGCCTGCTTTACTCACATCTTTTTCATCCTTCCACCCACAGAAAGAACTGTAAAAACTGAATTGTGTAGACACTCTATTACTCTGAGGAAAAAAAAAAAAAAAAAAAAAAAGTTTGCATTTGGAGATCAGGTAGGTGTGCACAATATCTTTCTCTATATCTTATTTATTTATTTATTTATTATTAAGTACCTATATGGTAACATCCCCTAAAAAGTACTAATATTACATAAAGAAAAGAGACTTGAGGAGGTCTGTAATTTATTCTCAGTAGGAAACATAAAATGTACATTCTCTAGCGAAGATTGCTGAGGGGATGAAAGAACACTGTTTCTTCCCTTAAACAGGCTGGTTGTATGTATCAAGAACAGAGTAGAGCATGGCTCCTCTACCAGATAGTCTACTCCTGTACGCTGCCCAGTGATGTTGTGTAATGTGTGATGTGTGACCAACATCACTCCACCATGAAAGTCTTTGCAAAACACAACAACAAGAAAATGTTTAGACAGTTTACACAAAGTATAAAAAGGGCACGTTTAAATTTTATGGACTGGGTACAAACTAATCAATGTTCAAACCTCAGTAAGTGAATTTCGACCCAGTTCTGGTCTGGTAAAAATACACTAAGCTGCTGCAGTGTGTTTCATTGAGCTAGTGGTAACTACACAGTGATACAATCTCAGCCTTAGGTCAAGAGGATTAAACTGAGTGACACTTAGAGCTGTTCAACATACTGTTTCATCCAGTTAGTGGATGTACATATGTCTACCTCTAAATCTTAGAAAAAGTAGGACAGAAGGACATCAGAAACCACTCCTAGAGATCCCAAGCTTGATTTTTAAATAAATGATAATTATAATAGTATTTCTATTGCACAGAATCAGCTCTGTGCAACCTTTTTCTCAATTAAACACTCTGAAATTTAGATGTATTATGGAAAAAAAAAAAAAGAAAAAAAGAAAATTTTAAAAAATCTATATGAATTTGGTGTGCAGGAATATTGCAGTTTTTAAAATGAAATTAAGATACTAGATAGATACTAGATACTACTACTGAGTGTAGTTCTAGATATTAAGCTATGTGGACAAGCTGAGAGTAGAATGAGAATAATTCAGAATTTAGAAAATCTGACATGCTAAGGAAGACTACAAAATCATTAGATGTTTTCCATAAAGAAGAGAGACAGGGGAAGGACATGATTATGAACTCAAAATGTGTGAAGAGTTGCTTGAAGAAGAAATTGATTTTTCTCTACACTTGGAGAGCAATATGGCATAAGAAACAAAGGAATGTGTAAGGAATAGGTAAGAAATGAAGTACTCTCAGACCTCCCAGGTATCCATATCTTGTAGCAAAGCCTGGTGGAAGGCAGTTACTACCCAGAACATAGGAAGATCACATTAAGGGCTATCTAGATAAGCTGGATTTATGGGACTGTGTGTGATATCTCAGAGGGTATTAAGCGACCTGGTCACCATGAGACTCCTATTTGTCATCTTTGAACTTGTGTCTTACCAGCATTCCCATTTGCAGGTGCAATGAGAGCTTCACTATTTCAGAACTTGAAATCTAGGGCACAATTATTGGTATCCATTAAGTTGTCTAATGCCTAACATTTTAAACTCTAAGAATTTTTCCAATTACTTTAAGTTGACATGATGCTATTTGTGAATATCAACATGATACTACTTATGAATATTCACATCCTTCTTATGAATATTTGCATTATAGTAAAATGTGCAGTAAATATATTACCAGATGAGAGTTTTGTTTCCCATCCCTCATGCCCCAAACTGATTTCCTGACCTCTTTTGGTTCACAGCTGAGGGGCAACAGAAGAGAGCGTTTCCTGTTCTCTCATCTTTGTTTTTGAGTTTTCCAAAGATGAGTCAGTCTGGTCTAGAGTTGTACCTGAAGCAGTAGGCTAAAAGGCAGGGTATATTAGCTCTCTGCTAATTTGCTTCTCTGGCTGCTGAGCCAAAGCACACTCACAGCTTCCTAGCTTGGAGTTCAGCCAAAATGAATCTGTGACTACACTTATATGAGCAGATACGCACTTCAACATTTAATTCCTTTTTATGAACATCATTCTAAAAAACCTTTCCACTTTTAGCATAGGAAGCCACTGTCTTTATACATGGCTTAGCATCAGTGTAGCTGAAGGCAATGGGAAGCAGAAGCCATTTTGAAAGAGCACAAGTCTTTGTGTTTTGCTGGAAAAATGTGTGCACCAGCTTCTAATGAAAGTAAGTTTCATCCCTGTGTTTTTATTGTTATTTTCAAAGGCTAACCATGTGCTTACTTTACTGAATCTATTCTAAACAGAGGCAAGGAGGGTGGGATAAAGATAGGTGAGTGTGTGAGTGTGTATTTAAATGAAGAATTGCACATTAGAGCAAGTGTCGGCTGTATGGTCCTGCAGTGGAAGTCAGGGAGCTGTGAGGAAGCCCAAGGTCGAAGCCTCAAACACATGGGCTCCTATGCCCCTAGAAAGAGAAATAAAAAGATGCTTTCATCTGTCTTTAAGAATCGTTCATTCTAATAAATTTTCCTCTGATTGTGAAAATCCAGACAGATGCCTGAGGTTATTCCATGATTTCACTGGACATCAGGCATCAGAGATGAGGTCAGTAGTGTTCCTTGGCTGTGCAGAGCTATTCCTTAATTTTCAGGTTTAACTTCTAATTTTTTTATTTGTATATATTTAAGTTATTTTTTGATTATATTATGTATAAGGTTTTGGGGCAGATAAATACAACAGCCTTGTTCTAACAAATTTTGAATGGGATTATCCACCAGAATCCCTTCCTGTGGAAGATGGTGTTTTGACAAGAATTAGACAGTTTCAGAAACTGTAAATCAAGGTTCTTTGTCTAGAAAACAATAAAATCAATCATTTTATGATTCAAAATAATGTTTCAATTACAAGTTTAAGTTAATTAAATAAAATCTTAAATAAATGGCTGAAATTGGATTGTTGACTGAATTGTTTAAAATGAGCTAGACTGTACTGAATATTCTTGAGATCTCATTTTTTTCTTGATTTGGGTGAGAAAAGATGAGAAAATCTTGACCTTTTTTCATGATGGTTAAACTGTTTCCCATACGGATTTAATTTCTAACAGTTATGAGAATATGTTTTAGTATAGATTTCAGATATACACTGTCGACCTTAACTATGCTTTATTGTAGGCTTCTATGGCAAATTTATTAACTGACACTGATACATTAAAACTTAAAAGGAGGCCATATTGTAAGCTAACCACTTATATAGACAAATTGAGGCTTAAATTCTGTCCCAGCTCCTGTTCTCCATTTCACCTTCTAGCACTTCATTAAATGAAATGATTAACATTGATCACATGCAGCTGTACAAGAAAGTGGCAAGATTTGTAAGGGACATTTTTTCATGTGGTAGCTTACATCATAGTCTCACAGCTACTCCTAAAATCATAGAAACATAGAATATCCTGAGTTGGAAGGGATCCACAAGGATCATCGAGTTCAACTCCTGGCACCACTCAGGACCACACAAAAATCAGACCTTGTGCCTGAGAGCATTGTCCAAACACGTCTTTAACTCCAACAGGCTGTGTCATGACCACTGCCCTGGGAAACCTGTCCCAGTGCCCAACAAACGTATTGGTGAAGAATGTTTTCCTAATATTCAACCTGAATCTCCCTTGTTGCAGCTTCATGCCATTCCCTTGGGTTCTAATACATACATATTTATATAAACATATATATCATGACAAAGTACACTCCACAAAGTATATTCTGTTTACCTGCATGGCCTTTGCCATGCTTAGATTCACCTTCATTTGACTATACTTCATTCATGAGATGATCTGATTGCCATTCTAGTGATTACAGATGAAGTAGAGCTAAATGTTTACTTGAAAAATCAGCTTTATCTCTGCATTTCTTGATTTCTCCATAATACCAATATTTTAAAAGCGGCATTTCTTGACAGTAGTTTTTGTTAGAAATTGTATTCCTTTGCTACTGGAAAAATAACCACTAACTCAATATAACCATTGTGTGATATAACTCTATGTACAGAATACTCATGCTATGGACAAATATCAAGAATTATCACACTGTATTTCCCATTATAAATTGTAAAGATTCAAGGTTTAATAGAGTTCAGACATGTCAGAGGGGAGAGTTAATGAAATATAGGTGAGCAAATAGGAGAGAGAGGAAAAGGTTAGGAAATGATGCAGATAATCTTAACACCGATGAAGCAGTGTGGGGTAGCAGTCATTTGGTGCCAGTAAACTGCAGCACTGTCCTTTTCTCTGTTTCTTCTGGGTGTGGAAGAACATTTCAAAGAGATACCAGCATAGCTGTTTAAGGGATATATGTTTCTGACACCCCTTGATTAGGACTATACTTGAGAACAGTTTACATGGGTCCAAATGTATACACTTAGTCATATACACGTGTATATTATGCATATGTACATACATACAGGCATATATAGAGGGAGAGACATGTAACATGTACTTAACTATATATTTAGTATGGAATATTGTTCAGCTTGCCAGAGTAAATATGACCATTTCGATCACTCCATGTCATCTCTCTATATATGGAGCATACTGGAAAAACCAACCAACCAACCAACCAAAAACTAGTTATTTTTTTTTTTATTTTTTATTTTTTAATCTGAACGGTGAGTGAGATATAGTTTGTTCTGATTCATTCCATGTCAGTACAAATACGGCCTGTATTTTAGCTGGAGAATTTTTACTGTGAGTGGATGGAAAATGATGTATGGAACAGAAAAAAAAAAACATAGTTTAATTTTTTATTATATATATATTTTTAAGTCACAAGCAGAACAGGGAACATAGACTGTTGGATAAAAAAGCAGTTAAAAAAGTCTCTTTTGATTTGTAAACTGAGCAGATTTAATCTGGAAATCACCAAGGGAAAATAAATACAGTGCATGATAGATGGAATTTTTATAGTGTCATTTTTTTCTGACCAGAGTTACACTTTAACAGTTCTGCTGACAAGATAGACGTTCCAGAGGAATCTTACGCCTCACAGAATTTTAACTGCAAGCCTTTATACTTAACACGTATCTCCTAAGGCAATAAGACGCATTGCAATCAACACTAACATCATTTAAACCTGCGTCAGCCAGAAACTACAAGTCTGTGTCAGTTATGATTGCTGCCCATTAATGCTATCCTTCATTATTATACTACCTATTATTTTATCACTTGTTATTATACCACCTATCTCTAGGTGGTATGAATGCAGTTTGCATTATACAGTAGATGTAAAATGAAATTATATGCTCATAGAAGTGTTATTATTATCATTTCAAAGTCATGCAAACTTGTTTTAGTAATTAGTCCCATATGGGAAAGGAGACTAGCAATGGTAACTGGAGATTTGTAGGACATGCATTTGCTGCAGTAAGGCAACAAGAATAAGGGGAGAGCCTGAGGGGTGATAATTTTTAGAGGAAGAATATAGCATGAGAAATGACAGTAGAAAGTAAAAGAACAGAAAAGGAGAGAAAAAGAAATGTGCAAAGTGAATACTGGCACTAAATCCAGCAGAAAGTGGTAGACAAAAAAAGCAGATATCCAAGGGAGTGAATAAGCCTTTAGTTATCCATAAGTGGTCCCATTACCAATTTAGAATTCATTACAAGCATTAGCATGGCAGCCATCAGCATCGTTTCTGGAACCTCCCTAAATGCTTTCTTTCATCCTTGTGAAAACCTCCAAAGCATAGCAATACAATGTGACTGGCACGGAGCCAATTCAGAGCTTCTCAGCTGCATAATAAAAACAAATTTATACTACTAGAGGGCTGAAAAAGTGGGACCAGGCCAGGGTCACTGTAATGGCCAAAGATGAGATGCGAAAGAACCACTGGGAGGGAAGCTAACAGCAGGAGCAGCAGTGATGATCAGGGAGATCTCCAGGGCTTTGGCACAGCAGCCTGCTTCACTAAGAACCTACTGTTATCCCAACTGCACTATGTCTGGATTCCCTCCACTGCCAGTTGAAGATCAAGAGAGACCAACCGAATCACTTGATAATTTGGGCATCTCTGGTTTCATAATATCTGATAATGTGTCATGGTGTTTTCAGTGATGACAGCTAAGGAAGCAACAACTGAGATATGTTGAGTTGAGAATGCATTTTGTCAAATAATGCTTGTTGGAAAATGAATTATTTGAGTACAGCTAAAACTCTGCAGAAAATTGTGCTGAATTTGCCATACAATTTTAGTTGATAAAGCTTACAACATTTTAATGTTTATAAATATATTTATTTAGCTTTGCCCCAAATATTTCAAATAAAATTTAAATTAAGATCAGTAACGTAAAATACAAGTAAAAACATCCAAACCAAAGTGAAACCCATTTTTAAGTTTGACAAAATGCTTCCTTTCAAAAGATATTATTATTTTTTTTTTAAATGTCAGCAGTAAATGTGGGATAAATTACAGACAAATAGATCCTAAAATGAGAACTATGCCTGTAGCTTCTCTGAGACTATTACTCTTTGATGTGCCCTTAGAAGGCATTCGTGTAGTCCTCCAGTAATTGAGACAACATTGGTTTGGCATTTCATGTGGATGCCCTGGAGATGTTCAAGGCCAGGTTGGATGGCTTTGAGTAGCCAAGTCTGGTGGAAGGTGTCCCTGCCCATGGCAGGGGGGTTGGAACCAGATGAATTTTAAGGTCCCTTTCACCCATATAGTATTGTTGGAAGGGACCTTAAAATGGTATCATTTTCAGTTATACTATGATATTGCATCACAGAACGGTTGGCATAATTTCCCTTTTGAGCTCAGATATGAAGGCATGCTGTTTGATCCCTGTGTCAGATTTACATAGCTAGATTCCATGACACAGTGAATGTTGAAGTGTCCTCTGTTTTGATTATGATTCCTTCTCTTTCACCTGTAACTCTAGATGAATAATGTGAGGAACTGTTTACGGCATGGCATTCACTGCTACTGGAAAAAAAACTGCCTAATTTCAAATAACTGTGTACCTTTTCAGCAACGTTTTCTGGCTGTTTAATACAAGCAGTCTAAGTAATCATCTTCAGCTTTTAAAATGACATCTAATGTCCAAAATACATCCTAAAATGCCGACTTATTCCAGCTCACCATTCATGTATTCACCAGGCACCATTTAGTGACAGTGCTGGGTTGAATAATACAGACTTGGTCTTCATCGGAGTTTCCACGAAAACATTTTGAGTTTGAAAGTGCAGAAAAAAGCAGCAGCTTACTTGAGTGAGCCTCATGCTTGTAGAGAGCAGATGTTCCAAGCAAAAACGTTTTTTTTTGTTGTTGTTGTTGTGTTTTTTTTTTAAATTATTAATTTATTTCCTTATTTTATTTCATTTAGTTGAAGCAAAACAACATTTTCTCCAGAGCAGATAGACATTAACACTGAGTCAAATAAGTTTTTCTATCAATTATCATTTATTGTGCTGAGTTGGTAGTGTTGCATGCAACCCAATTCACACAGGAGAGAAGATTCCTTAGAAATCTTCCAAAAATACTGAGCTCAGGGTGGTTACTAGTCAGTAACAAAAGAGGATAAAGGGAAGGAAGTCAGTAAAACTGTGTGTGGTGTGGTGAGGTCGTGGCACCCTGTAGTTTACATGGTGTTCATTGTGAGTAGGCATCTTCATTGCCCAAGTCCATGTGTCAGCAGAAATGAACTTAATGAACAAGGTGGTTCCAAGGAGAATCCTGCACGGACATGGCATGTGTTTAGAGCATTATGGAAAGCACAGTGAAAATAATGGGAAGTCTGGCATACTGTAGCTGATATTACTTACTGAGCGTAGGTGGTGGCCAAGGACTGAAGTCAAATAAAAGTGCAAAGCAGAGCTGGGAATCAATGTAGCAAATAGGAGGCTGATATGTTCAACCAGAGATGTTTAGACCACTGGTTAGTAAATATGGTATCAGCAATAATATCCTCCTATGCAAATGGAAGCAACATGTACTCTGGTCAGATCAGAAAAGATGTGGTTACAGCAGTTAAACCTGGAAGTGTGAAACCTATTTGAGACTATTATTATTGTTATGGCCATTATTATTATTATTATTTGCCTGAACAGAGAGAAATGAGGAGGTACTATATATGTAGGGAACAGAGTAGAACGATTTGGATTTGAGCCGGGAGGCAAAGCAGCAAAGCATAGTTCCTATGTACATTTTTAAATACCCCAGCAGTCCTTCTTTTTGGGTTGTGTTAGTATCTTATTGTATATGGAATGAGTCTCTAAGGTGCCACATACTCGTTAGCTCACCATCATAGCATATTTCCAGCTTGTCCCATCAGTATTTTATGTAGAAGAGTTATATCTGTTGTAGAAACTGAAAGCCTATTTCAAGCCAGTCCTTATTCTTTTTAGCTATTAAATTGCTCCAGTTCAGTGTAAGGGTTTGGGGCTTTTTGTTATTTATTTGCAATAGAGGAATTTCACAAGAGAAAAAAACCACATGTAAATCATGCTCCTGTTTGGAAACAGCTCATTATCTATGACGTACTAATATGCAACTAATGCATGTGACAGGGAGCACGAGGTTTGTCAACTGTGTAGAGGTGTTCCCTGCCACCAGTCAGGACTTTGGCAAGTCTTTCTTGTTCAGAAGGGCAAGGGACAGTACTTTCGGAGACAATGAGAGTGCTCAGGGTCATTGAGAGCCTGGGAGGAGAGCCTCATCTGAGAAACGGAGCATAGGGAAGAGGAAGAAGAAAGTTTTCCTTGAGGGATGGTTCTTTCAACTAGCAGACAACCTGCTAGGTCAGCAGGCCTTGCTTAAAATGATGCAGGAAAGAACAAAAGAGCTGGAAAGCCCCTCACTATGTCCCAGCTGCTGGTAAGGTGAGGATGTCCTGTGCCCTCAGGCAGGGCTGCCGAGTAGGGTTGGCCAAAACCCAACAGTTTCCCTTTGTGAAAAAATCTCAAGGTTGTTTTTGATGTTAGCATACACAAGACTGAGCCTTTCTGATAGTTATCATGGAAAGACTATGATGAATCTATTAGCCAGTGAAATAAGCTTTTTACAGGGGAACAACCTGTTCATGTACAACAGAGCGAGGATGTGAGTCTGACTCTGTGTGTTGTGGGTGTGTGGTGTGTGTGTGTGAGCATATCGAGCAGTATACTGTATAGCTCTGATGGGGCACAATCTCCCTTTTCACATCTTTTAGGAAATTTTTGCCAACCATCAGTGTTACCCCACAGAGAATAAATAGACCCCAGGGCCCCTGCCAGCTCTTCCTGTCCCCTGCCCACCTCTCCTGGGCACCCCCCAACCCTGCCCAGGGCCCTGGATCTCCTTGCACCCCCCCTGGGGCCCATTTTCAGAGCCCTTCCCCACTGCCCTCACAAATGGTGCTCATTGTCACTCACTTGTAAGAGGGTTTGCCCAGTGAGGAATATGTGTCACCCACAGATGATGTGGAGGAGAGGAAAAACAGAGGAGGAGGGAAAATGGCTATCTTTTGCTTTTTTGCACTGCTTTCACCCCAGATCTCTCTAACGGAACCCAGTTCCTTCCCCCACTGGGATCCCTCTGTTTCACTTTGAAAATCTGCTCCTCGTTAGGTTAAATCAGGATTCTCTGTGCTGTGCCTAATGTGTTATATAGGGAATTTAGTAATAACGCTTAAAATCCCTTCCAATTTAAGTTTAAATCCTTGTCTACAATTGAATCTTACTTCCCTGACAAAGTTATTCTAGATTATTTTTAAACAATCAGATTTGCTGTGGACACGTTTCCCTTGATATGCTAAGCTTCACACTCCCCACCTCGGAGTGACTGAGAGCCTGCACACACTCCTTGTCCCTAGAGGGAACGTTTCAAGGACAGAAATTGTCAAGTGACAGGAACAAAGCACAGGGAAGTGCTGCTCCTCCTTGCTCTCCCACCCAGTCCCTAATAAAGAAAGCTTATAATGCCTATTTTAGGTAGTCTGCTCCTACAACTCGAGTCTCATTATTGCAGCAAAGCAGTGTAAACCGCCAGCTGTATCTTTTATACCTCCAGTCCCACTTTGCAGAGAAGCTCTTCACTTCTGCTCTGAAAGTCAGTCCTGCCTCCATCCCCTGCCCCCACCACCTTTTTTTTTTTTTTTTTTTTTTTTTTTTTTCATGCGGCCTTGCTAGATCCTGATGGACAAGAGGGTAGGGATAGCTCTGCATGCAAACCTGAGGAGAACATGCAGGGTAGGTGGGAAGAGCAGCATCAGTCCCTTCTATCACCTGTGTCATTTTCTCGCTTCCTTACCAATACCTTGATATTTAGAGGGGTTCTCATTCAGCTTATCCTGGTTCCTCGGTATAAATGCAAAATAGTTGTTACATCCTGCTGACTGTTACTCTGAATAGGAGCACTTCTTCTACATCAGCTAACGTTTCCCTAAAGCAAGAGTGCAAAGCCCTTTGGGCAGACACCTCCAGGTTCTCAGCCGAGCGCTCACAGAGGGAGAATTCTGGGAACATACAGAGTGCCTCTGTAGGGCTGCAGCACGAGTGCTGAGCCCTATCTCCTCTAGTGCTGTCCCTACTGGCCTCCAGCCAACTTTAGCCCTTGCTGAACACAAGAAAAATCCAAGTGTTTTTTGGCAGAAATACAAACCACTTGGAGCACTTTGGCGTACGGATGTGAAGTGTTTTACAAGCACCCTTAGAAGCCTAGCACAGCTCTTTGTGTCATAAATTTGTGTAGCATGGACAAGCCTTGAAAAACCACCTAGGAGAGGAACGGGAGGCAACTGATGGCATAATTACTGATCTGGAGAAAAAGGAGGCCAGAAATGGAGGGGAGAGCAGGGACTTTTGATTGGACAAAACCTTAATAGTACACTTTGACAATGCTGGAAATCAGGGAGGAACTGAACACAACGTTTTCATTTTGAGTTTTTTTTATTTCCCCAGCTCAAAACAAAAATTAACAGTTAAAATCAGAATAGTTTAATTTAATTAAATAGAATATTTACATTTACTAGACACCAAGTTTTCCAAATTTCATTTTGGAATTAGGATTATTACATTACCCTTATTTTGCTGTTACTACCATACCACACACTCCCCCAGTGTCACTTTAATTTGCATGGGGACCAAAAGAGATTTTTGCACAGACTACATTGTACTTCTGTCTATACAAAACCTCTGCACCATTGTATTCTTCAGCACGCTAATATTGATACTATTTTTTTTTCTGCATGAATTTCCACATTTTTATTTTTCAACCGATTCTTTAGATGCAGACCACAATTCCATTTCATGAGAAGTGATGACAAATGTTCTTTGGTAAAACTGAAAGATGGTATCAGAATACACTTCGTGTGCAGCACACTCATAAGTACATCAACAACCTATTTTTCTTAGCCATTTAACTGATGAGGAAGAAGAAAAATTCCTGCATTAGAAACATCTAAAAAGAAAGTGACACCACTGACTTAAATCCTTGTCTCTTTGTCACTGTTATGGTTCTGGAGGAAAAAAAAAATATTGTAGTCATGTCATCTGTTTTGTCTGCCTCATCTTTATCATTTTAAGACTCACTGGCTAGTTAAGTTTCAATAGCTATGGGCAGGGACACATCTGTGAAGCTGCTTTAAGATTAGTGGATGCTCAAAACAATAAAACAGTGATAGAATGATGCCAGTTAGCAGTTTTTATCTTGGAAAGGAACTTGTTCCCATCTGCCTTAATGAGCTTGAAAGTAAAATAAGCAGAAGCTGTCAAGGTCTTAGGAGGTGTGGACTCATGAGTGTTAGTAGCACAGTCACACATTGCTGTGGAGACTCAGGGAAAACTGAAGGTCTCTGCTTAACTCTGGTTCCTCTATTGCATTCAGACAATGCCAGTCATGTCCCACCAGTAATTCACATGACACAGAATTACACGCCAAACTAAAATGAATCAGTAAGCAGCTTCATATCCATTGCTAGTCATATCCTAGAACATGGATCAGAGGGCACTGAGAAGTATTCTGCCTCCAGAAAGACTCTAAAGAATATATATCATACCACATCTCTTTGTAGGATAAAACTCTCTCTCCCACTCTGTGTGCTGCTCTTCCAACAGTGTATAGGGATATAGGTTTAGTAAACTAAATCATGAACTAAATCATGCTTCCTACTTCTTGATATCTCCTTTGTGGAGAGGACAGACCAGCCCCTGTACAGGACTTCACAGCTAGTTATTGCTTTCTTTTGTCTTTCAAATACAAATAAAATCTTGTTTCCCATAGCAAACTGTGAGCCTCCAGTTAGAAAATGATCCTGTGATGTTACAATTTTTGGAGGAAATTATAACAAGGGAGAGAAACTGCATGAGTAACAGTTATTCAGAGAAAAAAAAAAAAAGAGAAAGAAAGAAAGAAAGAAGAACATTACATGTATTTTCCTAGCATGACAGCACTAGGAAATGCTTTGTAAAAGGTATGGATGTTTCTTCTTTGAATAAGAGACACTGTCCTTCAGTTCTGCGTTTGGATGACTGCCAATGAGTCTTCAGAAAAGGGGAAAGAAAAGCGGTGGACTTCTGAAAAAAGAACAACCTCCCAGAAGCGGGACAGAATTCAGACTGAAGGAACTAAACTGTCATTGTGGGGAGAAGCCACACTGCTGAGCCTCCTGTTCCCTGCTCCTCCCTGTGATAGCCACTCAGCAGCAACAGGTTACTCCAGGGGCTGCTTCTTCCGGGGCTGCTGGCCCAGCTCCTCACCCTCTAGCAGCCAGCCAGAGATGGGATGCCTTCCTCCTTTTACCAGCTTTTACCAGCCTGGCATAATCAGACTGCGGCTGGTTAAGGAACACACATACAAGCATTTTATCCACCAGATCTGAAGGATCAACAGTCTCCAAGAGACACTAGGACCTCTCAGGAAAGAAGCATCTTCAGCTAGCTCACCTCGTTTTGGAAGAATGTGATCATGTACACCCTTAATTGTAACTTCCACTTAAAATTACAGAGCTAGAAATATTAGTACGGTGCAAAAAAAAAAAAAATAATAATAAGGCAGCAACTAAAGAGAAAACTACAGGCTATTCTCTTCAGTTATTCACAACGTGTGTAACCTGTGTGTGGGAATTCATTGATATACAAGAATAGGATTTAGGCTGCAGCTGATAAAAAAGAGTGTTCTTGATTGCTTCACCTTCAGCAAGTAAGGCAGGAAAGAGTAAGGCAAATGGGGACATCCCTCCATGTGGTAAACAGCCAAATATCAAACATCAACTAAAGATTAAAAGTAATTGTCATTTATACTTAGTCTTTGTGCTTTGATATAGACTAAGAAGAAGGCAATTTAATCAATTTGTTATACTCTATGTGATATACATGTCTCAGAAGTTTGTTTTGAAGCTGGTCTCAAACAAAAAGAAAAGAAAAAAAGGAGAGGTGATTTTATCTACAGATAATATGCTAAAAGTTGTTATCAAAAAGGCCTAGAAATAGATATTAGTAAGTGGAGGGTAATGCAGTTTAAAGTAATAAGACCAAAGGTTAACAAGTTAATGAAGTTTGGCCAGACAGGTGTGCAGGAGGCCTTTCACTACATGACATGAATATGTACCAATCCTGTTTCCTCCAAAAGGTTTTCTGTACAGTTTTTGAATTGTTCCTGTGAGGATATCTGGACTAATATTACCTTGTCCTTACTGCTTTTCTTTTTAATTTTCTTTTATTTTTGTTTCGTTTCTCTTTAAATTGTTTGTTCTTACTGATACTCTTTTAATTGCTTTATTAAAAAAAAAAAAAAAGAAAAAGATTGTTAATATACAGTAAGTCAAGCCTTGTATAAAATCCATGTTAAAGTAAGATATTAAGCTATAAAATTTGCCACATGAATATAAGATAACAACCATAGTTTGCTATTATAAAAATACGGCCAGCTACAGTTCACAGCCACAGCAAAAGAAAAGCTGATGCTGAAAATTGGCACATTGAGATATTCTCAGTGTTCAAGTCCAATTATCTCCTTGGTAACAAGTTCTTTCATTCATTACATATTGTATTGTCAGAACAAACCATGTAATAGCGCTGTATCTGGGTCTGTTCTGCTCCTGCAAATATGGAACATGGAAGCGTAAATAGGCAAGCTGCTAACCAGTTTCTTATGTTTGCTGGAAAATTAATCACCAAATATCTCTGTGAATCCAGATCTGCCAGAAGACTGTATTCTTGTACTCTTCATTTTTTCCATATAACTTTCATTCTAGATACAAGTCATCAGCAATTAATGAACACCGATTTATTGGCTTGTGAAAGGAAAAAATCCACTTGGCCATGTTTAAAAATCCACCTCTGCAAACAGACTGTGATTTCACCATACTGAACATGTTTTGTACATTTCATGCTTTCACAGACATAGAATGGACTTTACACTGAAGCACAGGTGAAATGTTGAGGTTATTTACACAACAGCTCAGATTCAATTTACATGGTTACAGCTCCATGTGATGAAGGTTGAACATTTTCATATTGTTGATTTTTTTGTGGGATTTTTGTGTACCGATGCCAGTCTAACTGGAATTAAGATAATGGTTGCCAGGGGCTGAATGGAAGTGGCCATTCATTCAATAATTATCAGATCTCATGTCAAGGAAATTGTTTTGTGTGAAAAAGAACAAGGCAGCGCAAGGCTATTAGAGCCTTGTGTACTCTGCTATCTATTATGGGCCAACATCCAAAAGCATTTCATGGTTTAAAACAGTATCCAGTGATTTCAGCTGGGATAGGAGCCCATTTCTGTTTGTTGCTCAAGCACACAAGAAGAGATGTTCTGCCACCAAAGATTTTGTAGTCTTGCTAAAACAACAGACAGAACTGGAGATGGGATGAGATGGAATGAGATGGGGTGAGATGGGACGGGATGGGATGGGATTGGAAGGATGAATACAATGGGAACTGAAGCAGGGTTTATATATAGATATTTTGCTTAACCAAATTCAGTGATTTTCAGCCTAATTTTTTGTTAAATGTGAGACCTACACAAGAAATTATCTTTGTAGTCCCTAGTGCCTGAATTTAACTTAAGGAAAGTATAATAAGAATATTTGAGTGAATACTGTCTAGGGAGTGCTAACTTCTGTTGAACAGTATGTTGTACTTACTAGAAGTAATGGGAGTTATTACTACCAGGAGACAGCAGTAACAGAAATGGACTATGGCAAGCAGATCAAATAGAGGATAATAGATAACCAATTTAAAAAAAAAAAACACATAAGGAACCTCATCATAAGAGCACATTGTATCTGGATTTTAGTAAGAACTTCAGGAAAGCATTATCTATAATTTTATAAGTGTCAACTAGAGTGCTATGCTGTGATAAAGACTAAAATGTTATCATAGAGACTATAAATGAAATAGCAAAGATCTGATAGTCTTTAAAATAAAGTGGAAACAATAACATTCCAGCTAAAGTGCCATAAGAACTATTGTTTGGATGACCTCTTACATCTTAAATTGCTAGTTTTTATACAATGATATATCTTTTACATCATGAATAATGAAACTCATGAATATTTAGTTTTGTGCTATGGCTTCTCTCGTGAGGTCATGAAAGCAGTGAAAGGGAATATCAGAATACTGACTGTTTGGCTGCTTCCTTCTGGACATTCAGAGGATCTAAAATATCATTTATTGGGCAAAGGAAATGATGTGCTATAGTGCCAATGTGGTTAGAAACCAAGAAGGAAGTGATATAGGAATGATGGATGCAGCTCTCTTGGGTAGGAGAGAGTATTACCATTCATCATAGCAGGAGCTGCCTACCTTTTTAGTTATAGCCCTCGGGCCTGCTTACATCCTGCTGCTCGGTTATTGCTATTACTTTGGCATGGTCTGTCAGTCGTTACCTGCAACGTCAATCCTAAGCTTTCTTGGTAGTAGCAGAAATGGGAGCGTTAGGATGGGCAGCCCCATGAGAGCTGCTGTGTACAAGGTAAATAAGAAGTGTTCCCCTCCTCTGGTAAAAGCCAGCCTCTGTTAGAAAGGTTGCTGCTGCTGCTGCTGCTGCTGCTGCTGCTGCCCATGGCACTGACATGCAGGGAGGGTTGGGCTAAAGGAAACAACCTAATGCAGTCACAAATGCACCATGCTATGCATTTTTAGGTCAGTTAGGGAGATAGCAAATTGGGAAACAAGCCAAGGATGAGGTACTTAATACTATTAGGACTGACATAGCATTCCAAATCACCAAACATCTGAGTATCCCAGAGACAGCAATGTTCCACAAAGTCAGATGTAAACTCAAAATGAGTGTGTTTGTGGTTCAGAAATGCATATGGAATCTAACTGTATTAGCACAGTTACATGTATGTGAACTCACACGCATGTCATGAGTTAATACAAAGCAGGTATTTCAGCAGGGCTCCTTACATGCATATTACATCCCACAGGTGATGCTTGTGTGCAGTGCTGCCCACCCACATCTGGATTTACACAGGCAAGCAGAGCTGTGTAGTTGTACTCAAAAACACTCAAAAATGTTCTTATCATGAGAGCTCTTCTGCTACATTATATGTATATGCTGGCTGACAAACACACGTTCTGGAGTGTGCTAATGGCTATGTAGGAACAGTTGGACTTAGCCAACAGCTGGCATGTTGCCTGAGCAAAGATCTTTGCGATTGCATAGAGTGCCATGATTATGGACAGTAGGTTCATGAAAATGTTATTTTGATATTGGGCTCTGCAGAGGAAATGGCCGCAATCAGCTGATCTGATGATTATGGACCTTCTGCCATTTTTGGGTATTTCTGTTTTATCATCTGACAGAATGGGAAAAACCTACACTAGCAATGCTGCTTTTCTGCTAGCCCTTTCCAAATCTAACATCAATGGGCTTTGCTACAGTTTTTCATAAAGACATGAAGAGAGAAGAGTTTCTCACTTAAACATACTGGGAAACAGTTTTCTCTTATCACAGAGTAAAAAGGTGCAGCCTAAGGAATAGATGTGGAAAGGTCTGGGAAAAGTCTTTTGCAACTGGACACTGAAGCAATTTCTCATGAGAGAAAACAAAACAAAACAAAACAAAACAAAACAAACAAACAAAAAAAAACTAGTTCTGTAATGTCTTTTTTTTTTTTTTTTCCTCATAGGATTTGATTGCTGAAGTTCTCTGTTTCAGTATTATGCATGCAATCACACGGAGAAGCAGCATGAAATCAGTATTTATGAAAGTGGCTCCAGTGATCTTTCAGATACCCCCCCCCCATAATATTAAATATTCAAAGGATGCCAGAAGATGACCATATTCTACCCACCAGAGTCACAGTTAGATAAGAAACTGCTGATTGTGAAAAGAGGGATGTTTTCATTCCCCAAGGCAATGATAATGCCACTTAAAATACTACTATATTTCCGAGCTTTGAGCTAGCTGCTGTCCTCTGTAACTTCAGATGTATTTTAGGATTATTAGTGTTGAATTTGGAAAGAACTTGAGGGTTTTAATACAAATATTAACGTCAAAAGAGAATTACAGATATGCATACTACAGGGTGCTTTCACAAGATTCTGGTACTGGAAGCTAAACAGAAATTAAAGAACTTCCAAAAGGAATTTGAATAGGGAATAGGAATTTTCCAGCCCTATCACAAGTCTGTGAAATCTGTTTGATGTGTGTTTTTGAGGAGGACAGAGAGACCTATGTCTAGGTTTTGAAATAATTTAGAGACCCAAGTAGGGCACTATTGACTTTCCACATTCACTTTCCTAATTGGAGTTGGATCTCAGTGAATTTTAACCATGGATGAGCCCTGTCACCCATCATTAAACCACGTCAGAATTCTGATTCATAAAAATACTGCATATCTACAGTGGGATTTACTACCAGGGCTGTAAAATCAAGGCAGGTGGAAAATTATATCAGCTCAAAACAGTTTTTACAGGTATCTGTCATTGGCTTAGCTAAACACTTATGGTTCCTACTAAATTGAAGGCGTTAGGGTTAATGCCCATCATTCCTGATGGAACTGAGATTAGGCTGTGAGGTTGACAGGAAAGGAGGCTATGGAGGTTTATTTCTTTGTTACTGGTGCTGTTTCATTACACATACATGGTCTTGTCCCCCTGCATCAACACTTCTGTGCATTACTGCCATTGCTCTGGCATTCCTTTAGTTTCACCAGCAACAGGGTAGCAGTATAGATCTTAGCAGCTGACAATGTCTTAAACACAACAGTGTTTGATCAAAGCAGATATAGACTTTATAAACCTGCCATTATTGCTTACTCATTTTTGCCTATACAGGGTGTTCTTTCTGTTTGTATGATAGGTTCTGATGGTGAATGGCATATGTATTATGCATGTTTGTGTGTTTATTTATTTAGGAATATAGAAAACTTATTTGATTGATACCTTATTTGATTTGATACCTTATTTCCAAAGTAACCATAGCTTCATAGTAGCCAGCATCTCTGTTGTGTTAGAGATATCCTAAAAGACTGAAACTACCCAGGGGTACCTGTAGAGGGATGGACATGAGGGGAAAAGAACACAAACTCATCAGAAATATGGCTTCATGAGTCCTGCAGCTCTTGGAATAACTATTATTATTAGTAGTAGTGATCTCCTAAGGACTGGAAATGTAGTTCACTGTAAGTGACAGCCTTTCGTATGACAAATACAATTTAAAAAGAAAGACAGAAGGAAAGAAAGAAGGAAAGAAGGTAAGAAAAAGAAGGAAGGAAGCAAGGAAGGAAGGAAGGAAGAGAGAGAGAAAAAGAACGATAGAAAGAACAATAGAATGATAGAAAAAACAATAGAAAGAAAGAAAGAAAGAAAGAAAGAAAGAAAGATAGAAAGAAAGAAAGATAGAAAAAAGAAAGAAAGAAAGAAAGAAAGAAAGAAAGAAAGAGAAAGAAAGAAAGAAAGAAAGAAAGAAAGAAAGAA
>CM021698.1:113506587-113559353 GCA_011074415.1 Stictonetta naevosa | reverse complement strand
AAAGAAAGAAAGAAAGAAAGAAAGAAAGAAAGAAAGAAAGAAAGAAAGAAAGAAAGAAAGAAAAGAAAGAAAGACGGTGACAGAGATTACATCCCCTGAAGCTGTGGATATTTCTTACAGTATTTCTTCCTCCCATCTCATTATCTGTGTGGCTCGTTGTCCCAGTGCTGTGTCTCCCAGAGAGAGTTAAAAAAAGTGATAAACAAATAGATCTCAATTTAGCAGCAGATCCTTCTGGGAGACTATTTGTAAAGCTGGAATTTTTCCGTCTTCCAAATTTCCTGGTTATTTTCTATCTGAATATTTTTCAGATATGAAAGTCTTTTCATATCAGCTTGACACGAAACAGTGCATACCACAGTACTGTAAAGCACCTAGAGTTTAAAATGAGAGATGAACAACCTGGCTTAGCAGGGGATACAGGAAGAATTGGTTCAGCCCTCAAGCCAAATCTCAAACCGACCCCAAACTAATTTGTGTCTGGCTGAATGTTGTCTTCGAATCTTATTTGTTCCAGGGTTCCCTGGACAAAGAAGATAGCAGCAAATTCTGAGCTGCTTCTTATATAGGGAAGCCCCGTAACTCATGAGATTTGAAAAGAGCATCTGGTAAAAGCCCAGCAAGGGGTTGAAAAGGATGCATAAAAGACAGAAATAGGGCCCAAGTTCCTCAGAAGTTGTTTATCCTGCCTGCTAAAACATCTCTTTGGCTGTTTCTCTGAGTCATGCCATGATAATAACGACACTGCACTATAACAAGAGCATTTGGTGAGAGAAGAGAAAAAGTAAGGTAGTTCCCTTTGCTCTGAGGCACCCTAGGTGAGTAATACATATGAGTCTTCACATTCAATTCCAGCTATCTTCAATGAAAGAATTGTTTATTTGCCACAGGGTAGGAAAACAAAGGTAAACCAAAGAAGAAATAATCACAAAATAAAAGTTAAGCAGACTGTAAGCACAATAGACCAGATTACTTCAGGGATACATTTGACCCAGCTAAATATATTATCACAAAAAAAGTGTTCAAGCTGAGCATGAAAGCTGACATCTTAAAACTTGTTTAGTATCTAAATAGGCACCTAAATCTAGATTGTGAGTGCTTAGAAGTAAGGAAAAAAAAATGCTTCCTGAGGTGGTCACATTCTTGCAATTCTTACAAATGTGAACAGTTCCAGAAGGGAGCTGTGTTTTGCACTTCTCAAATTCAGTCACTCTATTTTAGACAACCAAGCACATAACTGAAAGGAAACTTGGGGGCATGGTCCCACACAGGCACTTCTCCTTCCTGCCTTCCCGCCCATGGAAATGCTATGAAAATACAGTAAAAGACAGAAGGAAGCAGCTTTATGTCTGCATTAAAGCTTTTTTTTTTTTTTTTTTTTCAGGAAATGGGTATTTATAAGCACTTAACTCATGTCTGTCCTCACTTTGTTTTTTGATAGCTTGCAATGTTTTTGCTTTTAAATTGTAAACCGCCTTCTAGCTCCTAACATAGATACTGTCTAAACATCCTAGCTTCTCACTGGGAGCATGGGAATGTGCCACAGCCAAGCAAGGACTGTGAAATATAAGATGTCCTCTCCTTTTCTCTTGGGATATACCCATTGTTTTCATTTCTGGAGAAAAAGCTCCCAGCTCAACACCTTTTGTAGAAGGGATATATGTGCCATCATTCAAATCCAACAAATTGTACAGTATTCATACTCCTAGTTGATTTCAGTAGGAAATTAGGTAGGTAAATAAGAGCTAGGAATACTTTCCTGAACCGAGAGAGCATGCTCAGTAATGCAATACATCTCTTTGAGTCAATCAGATGAAAGTTGGTTTTGATTTAGCAACAACAAGAATTTTTCTATTGTAAAATTGTGTTAACAGAAACTGTGGGAGATGCGTGATCTGACCTGTGTGTTTCAGACACTGAAAAACCTATTTTTCTCTCATTATTTTGTGTTAGGCTTTGGTTTACTCTCTCCTTGTATTGTTTACAACAGTGATGATTTGCATTTAATCAAATAATCCTGGTCCAGTTCCATTGTTTAAATTGGTCCTCCAGGTGTTCACATAAAAACCCATTAGAGTGTTTTCTCTCAGCACATCTTGGGATAGAATATCCCATTACTATGAAAATGTAAATAACCATATTCCCAGACAGGTTAAGTGTTGCATAGCATAGCTGCCGTACTACTAAATATTAACACTCAGATTTTCTTACACAATACAATTCGTATCGGATATGCAGGACAGCGGCTGTCGCACATGATATGTGCTGCTTATTTTTTAAGTTTTAGCAAAAATCAATCTAGCTTCAGGAGCTGTGTGAGCAGGAACTCCCTCCCCCACCTCTTCCATATGTTCCAAACGAACTGTTACATTCACATGAGCAAAACCCAGCTGGAAATAGAAACCTGGGCCCAGATCCTCCTTTGGCATAAGCTAGTACAGTTACACTAAAGTTAAAGGGCATCCACTGATGTAAACAAGTGAGGATACAGCCAATACAGCCCTTAAAATTTCATTTATTTTGTTGTCTTAAGTGCTGAAAGAAGGGCATTCTAGCTTTACAAAACATAGGCCCACTCTTTTAAAGGATGCAAATAAAGGTGTCCCTTTTAGGTAGTTCAGTGTTATGCAGCTTCTGAAAAAACTCTTGGTGAAAAAATTAAGAAAATTTAAGTAAGACATCATTTTTCAAGATCTTTATAGTTTTTTCTATGTCATTAAGCTAGCTCAAGCTAGAATATTAGCTGTAGAAAATGAGGAATCTCAGCTGTCTTTGTCAAAGCCTGGCTGAGTTAAGGACACCATGCTGCATAGGGAATACCAGACAGAAGTCTGAAGACTAGGGACAACCAGAGCAGATTTACCAAAGGCAAAATGTACTTGACCTGTCTGACTGTTTTCTTTGGTGAAATCTCTGGCTCTGTGGCTTAGAGGAGAGCAGTGGGAGAGCAGTGGATGTTTGCCTCACATTTGGCAAAGCTTTTGGCATATTCTTGTAGAGTGGCAGTAGGTGATGACTTGAACTTTAACTTGCAGAGCAGTGTGTTGTTCCTAGGGGGCTGATGTTGTTGCTGATCCTCTTCAGCATCTTCATCAACAATTTTGGTGATGGGATGGCATGAAGAAGGCCCCTCCTCTGCAAGGTTGAGGGTGATACCAGTTTGGGGTATACAGCTTGGCATGCTGAGGAAGCAACAGTACTACAGAAAAGGAACCTGACATCCTGGTTGTTGGTTAAATAAAACTGCAGTTTGTCATTGTGGGGATGAAAGCTAGCCCCTTCCTGGGCTGTGTTAAAAAGAAAACATCCAGCAGGTTAAATGAAGTGATTTTTACCTGTACTCACAAGCTGCACTTGAATTTCTGTGTCTGGTCAAGGGACGCCTAAAAAGAGTTGTCAACAAACTGGAAGAAGTCCACAGGAGAGCTGCTAAGACATGGAGGAGACTGGAGTATGTGACATGTGAGGAAAGTCAAAGGGATTTTTGTATGTCAACGTCTAATTGCAGTCTTCTATTACCTAAAGAAAGGTTGCAGAGAGCACAGAGCTCAACTCTTGTCTGATGTACACAGAAAAAGGATGAGAGACAGCACTGACAAAATGCAGAAAGGGAAATGCTTACCAGGCTCTTGCACAAAGGGTGCTGAGACAGGTTCAAATTCACAAAGACATATTAACAAGGTCCATCCATAGTGTCCAAGGTGTACATCAATCCTGATGATGAAAATTACTTTTGGGGGAAAATATAAGAAAAGAGCAGTGAAAGAGATGGAAAGAAGTTACAAGGGAAACTGCTCACAGGCCAGCTAGGAAGGGAAGTGATGAGTGTCTCCAGATGAATATTTCTTCCTGTCCTCCACAGCAGGGTTCCCCCACAGTAATTTTCTCACAGTCTCTTTAGTTTTCAGCAGATCTTGCACAAAACCCTTTCTGGTTGTTCCCACTGATGAGGCTGCTAGCACTGGCTGGAGCGCGCTTTGATGAGAGGCAGGTGCTGCATGCTGCTTGGTAGTGGAGCTTTCTGCATGCACATTGTTGGTCCCCTGATGCAATCCAAAAGCTACAACTGAAGAAGAAAGTGGAGACATAAGAGGTGATTATCACACCAGCAGCAGTCATTTCCCATGACAGACCACCACAACAGTGCCATTGAGGTTTGGGGGTGGATGAGAGAAACAGCATGAAAAAACAGTGTGAGAGTAACAAAGGGAAGATATGGTGGCAGAGGCTCTGGAAAACTGCCTTGGCATATTGGGTGTGGAGCCGGGTGAGAAGAGGCTGCCTCTAACACTGCAGGCTGCATACCAAAAGTCTAAGGCAGCGTGCAAGGAGGCTTAGAGGAAGAATCCTTCACTGGTTTGGAACTGGAGCAGGAGCCCAGAGAGTATGTGAAAACCCTCCTCAGAGCCACCCAGAGCGTGACTGAGCAAGGTCCTGAACAACCTGACTGAACCTTGAAAGCAGGATTCCAGCTTACATTTCCCTCTGATTCTCTGTAAATCATGTTGGATACCATCAGCACTGTAAATATATGTCAAGTATGATGTGTGAAAGACATAAAATCTTGTCTAGAAATTCCTACAAGGGGAGAAGATAGAGCTCATACTCACAGTAGACATATTTTGATCTGCATAGGAAGATGATTTAAAAAAGATTATTTTAATTGCAGAGTGATTTCTGCCCTTGACATAATTTTTAAATATGGACTTCATCTTTTTTACTCTCTTTGGATTGTGACTTATGAAAAATGTAAAAGACGATTCAAGCATAAGTACCGAACACACTGAAGGCTTTGCAGCTATATTTGATTCAATAGTGATTCCAAGGAAAGCTATAATAATGAAGCTTTCTTAATGTCACAAAATCTCCTTAATAGGACTGTTCATAAAAATAAGTGTTTGCTACTTGAACTGAATCCCTTCCTAACATTAAAAAATCATCTGTGTCTATCAGTACTTCTATTTTTTTCCCTAGGCTTTCCTATAGATACTCTTGGAGACATCAGTCTTGCCTAGGTTTATATAAAGGAACACAAACAGGTGAGTGAATTTATGTATATTGTGCATCTTCAGGGATTTATATAAATGAAAACTGAATTATTTCTATTTACTATAAATCAGAGTTCAGATAAATGAGGCCCTGTCCATATTCTGGTTGAATTCAGTCAAACCATGTTAGGATCAAATTTGAAAACAGCTTCTAGCATAGTGACCAGCTACTGCGCAACCTAGCCAGCTATGTTAAAAAACAGTTTCATTAGAGTTACAGTTCCTAACCAGCATTTGAGAATGGCAGGGATTATTTTTATATGCCCTGAGAGGGAAAGCAAAAGGGTTATGGGATTGGTGTCATTGTTGTATGGGTAAGTGAACTGAAAGACTTTAGTGAACTGGAAAGTCATAATGGTTTTACAGTTTTAGTCTATGTCAGATGCTGGAGAATTTCCTATGCAGTGTTAGGTCCAGCTGTTGAGAAAATTAAATGCATATTTTGCCTATTTATAGCAAAAATTTCATTTGGCAGTGCAGCCTTAAAGAAAAAAATGTCCTTTTTTTTTTTTTTTTTTTTTTTTTTTCCCTTTAACTGATTGGTTCCATGGAACAGTTGAATGACTGATAGGGGTACAGACCACTCCAGAAGTTATCAGAACCATATTGTTTTATGGTAAAGGAAATTATTCTGTACAATTAAATTATTTATTTACAAGACAAAGGGTGGCAGTGGGAGTTCCTACAAATAAGCACAGGAAGTCCAGACCTCACCATGGGATATCATGATTATGTTTTTCCCATGTTTACAAGTTAGCCCTGGGGACATTTATTCTGATGGCCATCCAGCTGTGTACCTTTGCCAGGGAGAATGGAGAAGGAAGTCTTTTAAAGTTCTGTTGGAGACATCCTTGGGTCTAGATATACAATGGCTAGCCCCATCTACTTCTGAGATCACTGTGAAGTGTTTTGGTTGGTTGGTTTCTTGCTTTTTTTCTTTTTTCTTTATGTATTGGTTATACTTATTCAATTTATTCAACCAATAAATCTTCATAGGAAGGAAAGCTAAAACAAGAACCTGTGTATATCTAACACTAGATTCTGAGATAAGAATAGGGTAGTAAAAATATTTAGGCTGTTTTTCTTTACCATTTTGTTTGCTGGTCTGCTGTAAATTACACTAGAATAAACGGGACTATTTCACTGGCAGGAATTCACAAAATGCAACCCTTAGACAACCTGCAGTATTTCTGGTCACACTGGAAGGGTGCCATGATGTTTGCTTCCTCTGCTCCACACTGCTTGGGAATCTGGAAGCATATCAATTTTCCTGGACATCAGGGAGACCCACTGCTAGAGAAAATTTCCAGCAGACCATTGAGCAAGGATCCATAGCTGTGAGATAAACATGTCACACAGTGTGAAGTGGGACTCCTCAAGTTTAATTAAATCTGCAAATAAATATGAAATGCTATGGATGATATGATTGAGTTTCATGTAAGCTGAATGACATTATGGAAAGAAAAAAAAAAAAAAAAAAAACTCAGAAAGGGAACTATGTTTGCAGCAATTTGTCTTTGCACACCATTTTCTTCCTTAGTCCCTTGACTTACATTCAGAAGCAGTAAAGGCATATAAGACACCATAGAAAGCTAGACCATTGTTCACCAGAGGAGGTATGTGTACCTCAGGTACTGGCAGTGAGAAGCATGATGGCACTGGTCACTGCCTTCTGGTGTGCTCTGAGGGATGCTCTGCAGCCACCCTCCAGATCAGATTAACTGTCTATCTGAACAGCAAATCTTCAAGTGTGGTCTCATGCACAAGATAAGGTTTCCTTTCAAATTTTACAGAATTCTGCCTGAGCTCCGTTTGGCCAAAGGAGCTGCCTAGTGGCTTAACACACACACCACCAGGCACTCCCATCCAGCAGGTCTGCTAGGCCACCACATGCTACAGCACACATAATGGAAGAGAAGATTGGAGGAAGTCTGATAAGAGAGCTAGTTTTATCCCTTCTCCTTGATCTAAAGTTGAATTAACCATCCTTGTCCTGAGTACCAGGAGTCTGTCCTGATGATCCAATTTTTATTGTCAAATATTGCAAAACTGGGGGTGCTATAGTTACTACTGAGTGACTTCTTGCTTGCTGCTGCAGCAAGTTTGATGAAAGAACTGAAAATGCAGGAACTGCCTGACACACGCAGTCATGTTTTCCCCCACTTTCTCTTCATTCCACAGATCAAGAGAGGACTAGCTAATGTATTCTATTGTTAATTTGCCTTTGTAAGATATTGCTCCCTGAGCCTTGAGATAGAAGGGTATATCTTCTGCTAATCCAACCCTCTAGAGGCATTTTAGCAACTAATCTGGTTGAATCAAATCATTCCTGCTGCATATGACTAATTTTGGGCCAATTTAATTTTTATTAGTCATGGGTTTCAGTCACCTACAGTTGCATGACTATAATTGCCCTTGAGCACATGGAATTTCTTTGTAAATTTGATTTGAAAACACATTGGGTAGCCCTGCCTCCGTTTCACCTATTTTTGTACTGCTAATCTTATTGTGCTTAGATTTGCACACTTTGAATATAGGTTGGTAAAATAAAATCTTCATGGCCGAAAATGGTAAGTCAATTTGCTTCCCTAATTGTGGGATTTCTCAAGTGAATTTAGTGCTTTAAGAATGTGGTGCCTATGGCACCCATGAAAGGATTAGTTTATGAAGGCCAGCTCTTAGAAACAGCCCAACAATAGTGCCTTATCCTCGGGATCACTTATCAGTCAATGGGAGTTTGTTCTCAGGAGAGCCAGAGCCAATGGGTAAACTCCTGTTTACGCTAGCCGAGGAGCTCTGTCTCAATGTTTGGATAAATTATCACTTTGTATCCTGTTGGAGGTAGAGTAGTACTGGGAGCCTAGAGGAGTCTTCTGATTTTGCTCATGTAGATTTGGGTCGGCTCACTCCCACCTGTACAAAGGAAAAAAAATCTATTTTCATGCAAACAAGTGTTGCCTCATGCTTCCCCTTTTCCAACCATAATTCCTCTCCAGTTACACCCATAAGGTAGGGGGATTCCCGAGAAGTGCACGTGTCTTAGGAGATCTAGAAAACCTGGGACTTCACAATGAGGAGGGCAGTAATGGCTCTAATGGGTGCCAGCATGGAAAATGATTTTTCTGCTATGGACTGTAGAGAAAAAGTGCCAACTCACTTAATAGAGGCAATGGTACCATTTTTGGCCAGCGCCAGCTAGAGCTGGTTTGTAGCTAACAACCTGGAAATACTCCCAATTCCATTATACCACCCTGCAGGCACCCAGCTGGCTTTTTGGGGGCTAGACTTCTGCATGTGGCTATGGACCTCAGGACCTGGATAGCTGTGCTTGATGGATGTGGCAGGAAGGACTGCTTCATATTTCATGGGGATAGTGTAAGAACAAATGAAGAGAAAGCCACACTATCTCTTTTAATAACATTCTCTCTTTACTAAAATCCCATAGAGATGTAGCAGACATCCGTGGTATTAATATTATGCGACTTAGCTGATACTAAGAAGCATTTGGGAAAACTTTGACTGACTGGCTCATGCAGTTGCTAATGAGGATATCTCACTTACAGGGATATGGCAGAGAAAAGAGGTTTATTTCTCAGTATGCTATTGCCCCATCTGAGACATGCAAATAGGAGATGTGAGGGCCGTAAACCTCTGGCCTGCCTCAGCCCTGATGACACAAGGCAGCTAATAATGGCCTTCACTCTACCTAATGATAGTGTATGGACATGGTGATGCTGTGAGCCACAGAGTGGATCTTTTCAAGTGGAGGTGAGCCCCAGGAGCAACAGGCAAGAGAGAATACAGCCAAGAACTACTTTCCTAGGCAGAGCTCGTTGACAGAGAGATTTCCTCACAATTTGACGCACACAGCAGGGCTCTCTGTGCAAAACAGTCATGTCCCACTCCCCTCCTCCCCCGCCCCCCCATCCTCCCAGATGAAAACATAGAAGGATTACTCAGTTTTGAAACACCAAAAGTTTCAGGATATAGCTCTGCATGCCTCTACGGAAGCGACTTGTCACCCTCGCTACCCTGGAGACTTCTTCCTGATATACTCTTCTTCCATTAGCCACCTACTTCTCTGCAGCTTCTCTGGGAGGAAATAGTTCTGCTTCTGTCAAAGCACAGGAAAAGGGATATATTTATTTGTTTATATGTTTTTCTGGGTTGTGCTTTTTTTTTTTTTTCCTCTCACAATGGAGGTGTGGATAGAGATAATGTAGACAGATTGATTTGCACTAAATGAATCTCATGACAGCTTCTCTGAGAAACCTATTTGAAATATCTTTATTATTTTACAAGAGAACTTCAGCCACAAGATTTTACCACAGATAGAGTGACTTATTACATTACAGACTCCAATAAACTTTGGATTCCAAAATAAGGTCACTCAAACCACATGCATGAATCTTTCAGAAATATTCCCAACCTTGGAATGTATTTGGAAATGTATAATTCTTAACATTGAGTTTCACTTAATACAGCTCAATTCTTATACTTTCATTGTGGGAACTAATATGACACCAGGTTTAGTCCTGCTGAAGTTAATCAAGCTCTTTGTGGGCTGCTCAACATGATCGGAACTGTTTTCATCCTGCTGTAATGCTTAAATGCTGTAATCATTTCTCAGAATGTACATTTTTCATTACATCTCCCTCAGCTGTTCTGAAAAACAGTGCTAAACACTGTCTTTAGGGACCTGCACTTTTTTTTTTTTTTTTTTTTCCACCCAAAAAAAACACAACAATGGAAACCCAGCTGTAAACTTCAGGGTTAAAACACTGCTGCAGTTCTGGTCATGTCCTTTGTGGTATCTTTCAGAAGGACGGTAGGCATAACTGGAAACCTGTAAGTACAGTTTATATGCATTTTAAATGGGCTGAGCTAACATTCAGTTTAATTGGAAGGAGTCCTGAATGCAAAGCAAAGCCTTCCCACACTGTAGAAATCCATATGTTAAAATACTTCCTTTTTTTAGAATTTCACAGTGCTATAGCCAAATGTTGCTAGAACAAGGTCCCTGTGCTGTCCTGTTTTGAAAATAAACAAATTGACAAATCTGTTCTTTGTGCTGCAGCCACCGGTTCCTCTGTATATTTGCAAATGCAAAAACATAAAGCTGAGTAATCCGCTTCTCTCAAGACTGCACATTAGGCAATTAAGGGGGTATGTTTGCAGGAAGGCACACTGGGCATTAGGCACACAACTATTAACAATAATAAGAATTGGGCATTTAATTCCCTTCATAGGGATGAAAATGTATCTCCGCTGTTTAATGTAAGACAGTGTAGTATTATGTGATAAACACAGATCAATAGAAAAGGATTTTTAAATTTAGAATGCCATTCCTCTACCACAGAATTGGCAATAGAGACTGTTTCCCAGTAATAGAACCAGTCTACCTCCACTGAAACAGGAGCAAAGTTATCTGAGGAAGTAGCAACAATGCCATTTATTTTAATGAGGCTTGCTCCTCTCCAACAAATGCTGTTTCCACACTCTCGGGAAGGTTCCAGTAATGCCATTAAAAAAAAAAAATAAATAAAAATAAAAGAGCCCTATCAAATTCTTGAATGCTTCTACGCCTCTCTGTTTATATAAGACCAGAGCATTGAAAATAGAAGGCCCTACAACCAGGAGCAGGGTTACAATGTCTACCCTTGTTGTGTGTGAATTCATCTTTTTGGCCTAGCTGATAAACTGATTGTCCTATATCTTTAGGTTTGCTGAATGTTAATAAATACAGATTCATTCTTCTCCAGGTGGATATTAAAAAACTATTGCCTTTATGACATTAGAATTTCATTATCCTTGGCCTTTCCATGGTATTATGCTATACATCCTTTTAACTTGCTAGTCCCAGCCCTGACTGGGGGGAAAAACCCAATAAATTGGCCTTGCTGTGGGGTTTGCCAGTGGGAGTCCAGGGAGAAAACCAAGCTAAAAGTGGCACACATGCTGCATTTATTTTAATGTACTTTAATGTTTTATTTCAGCAACCTAGCAAACCCAGTAGGAAACTCAATTTCTAAACATGAACATTATTGAATTTCAGAAGCTATATTTAGGTCAATCTCTTCATGCCAAAATTATTAGACTTTACTAGGAAAAAATACATTACTGGCTAGGAACATGTTAGTACTACTTGTGTTAAATGGAATAACTGTATTTTAATGCACTTTTACCAAATTCTGAAGATCCACTGTCTACTTCTGATATTATGAAAAAAAATTAGAAGCTTGTATTTGGATGTTTTACAAGTATTTTCTTTATCAGGCAATCACTCAATCTGGTTTAGGCAGATATATCTTCTTGGGGAATGTTTTTACCATTTTTTTCCTCTCCCTGTGCTGCTCCTTTCTTTGTGCTAGTGCAAGTGTTATGCTGAAGAAGAGCTTGTTCAAGAAACTGATCTGGGAAAAATACCATGCAGAAAAAGGTGAAGAAAATTTAGAGAATTTAAACATTTGGAAGCAGAAGAAAAAAAAAATGCAATGCTACAGAACCAGTATGTGGTGAAAATTTGATGTTCTTTTAGCAGGCATGTTTTTTTGAGCATGCTAGTTGGAGTTTCGTTTACCGCAATGAGTTATCATGCCTTGTCAGATACAAGACTGTGGGTTTATTATAGATTAACTCATGACACGACATTTTTAACTTTCCTGAAGCAATTTTGAAACGTAAGTTAGAGTAAAAGCCCGGACAGTGTTTTTAACCATGAAATGGTAATTGATGATAAAGGGTTTGATGAGTAAAAAAATTTCTAGACCTTTCATTGAGGATTAAGCCCTATTTATAAAGAAATTTCATATTAGGATGTTGGGGTTGTTGTCCTTTATGATTCAGAACAGCTGAGCAATGCTTGTAGCAGTGTGAAATAGAACTGCAGCTCGGCAGCAAAACGCTGCCTCCCTGTACACCAGCTGCACTCATGCCTAAATGCCTCTAAGGAAGAAGTAACTTAAACTGGAAAAATCAGAAAGGCACAGACTTTTCATGCAAAATATAATAAATGACACCTGTTAATGTTTGTATTTAATGTAGTAGTCAGTTTACTGTAGTGCGGAGTAAGGTTTATAATCTTTATAACATTTTTCTGGACTTCTATTTTAGAAGAAACCATCCAAGATAAAACATTATTGAAGAAATCTGTGGTGAAAGTGGTTATCAGTTGCCCTTTAACCTTGTCACTTCTCTATACTGAACTTCAAGAGAAGGTGATAAGATATCTTTCTGGCTAAAATACTCCATTACATCTGCCTTTTCATGATTAAACTCTTATAAATGAAAGCCTTGCTAAATAGTAAGCCCCAATTGCACATGCTGCCATATGAAGAAGCCTTTATATTCTGTTGTGATACATTTTTGTAAAAGGTTGAACTAAAATGTTCTAAGTGTAGTCTAAACATAATTTATGGACAAAAAGGGGAAAAAAGTTTTATATATATATATTTATTAAAAACATATCTTTATTTGACACTCTCAGCCTGTAAAATTTTTTTGAGATATACTATTATTCCATTGCATAGGTTAAGCTAAGGTTATCCAGGTATTATCGTCAGCTTATGCTGTCATTGCTTCCTGCGCTTCATAGCTAATATCATCGAGTATGCAATAGATAATTTTAAACATGTAGAAAAAAATACTGATATCTTTGAAGTCAGTGGGAAATTTCTCAGAAAATATTAAGGCAGTGAAGATGCTACAAGGGATAGGCAAATGGTTTAGACATTTAGTAAGGGTCAATGCCTTAATGCAGAAGCCATTGCTATTTCCCATAACAATGTAAGATAGTTTATTTTTATCAGAGGCAACATTACCAAGATAAGGTGTCTGGTCAGGCATGTCAGGGGACACAGGATGTAAAACATGGGTCCTGCTGACATCAGGTGTCTGTGACTCACTTCTGGCAATGCATCTACTGCTGTGACACTACCAAAAGGAATTGCAAACTCCAAGATTGTTGTCCTGAGCAGACGCTTATCTTAGACGCTTTGGAAGTGGTTGGTGTAATCTAGTTAATGTAAAGAAATGAAGGAAATAATCCTTCAGAAATAAAGATCCAATCAGATTTTTCAAATGCTGTGAGTCTAAAAACAAATCTTTTACCCAAGCCTGCAAATAGTCCTGCCTAATTTTATAATTCCTCTAAATTAGACTAGCCACATGCTTACTGCTAAGCTCAAATCTGTCTGCAGGATCAAACATATGTTAAATCACGTGTCTGATTCTTTGCAACCTATTCTGTAACTCAAAAACACACTAAAAAGCTGTCCTGAAATTTCTATGTATCTATCGACAATCAAAAACAAATTGTGACTGTGTTGCTGAAATTTTTGTGACCCAGGAACATTTAGCAAGAAATGTATTTGGAAAAAAATCCACCAAACCAAAAAAAGGAGGGGAAGTCTGTGCTTTCAGTGAATTTTACTCTTCTGCCAAAAGCAAAAGCTATAATGGAAATCACTTTGCTCACCACAGAAATACAGTCACCTCTGAATAACTATTTTTGGAAATTCCTTGTTATAGTTGTGATTGACAGACTGTGAAACATTGCTTCTTTTGAACGTGTTGAACCTCAGTTATTTCTTCTTTGGATTTTGTGAAAATACAAAATTAAGTGTGATTATTTAAGTATGTACTCCATTTGGAAGTAAGTGCTTTATGGCCTATTGAAGAAATAACATTCAGGTCACACTGTGCTGATTTCTTTACAGATAACCAATTTCGGCATGTAGCATTAGGCACTCAGTTAATTTGCAACTTGAATTTTTACTCATGGCTTCTTGGTTTAAGCAGCTTTGTTTCTCCTGGTTACAGTCGCACAAGGCTCAGTTTCTATACTAGTGAGAGGGGAAAGCACTGCTATGACACTGGTGAAGAACCCAAGTGAAATTCCCTTTAAGCCATCTAGCGTATGCAGACTCACCAGCTACTTTTCTATTCCTAATAGTTACTGCCTGCATCAGAATCAGAGAATCATAGAATAACCCCTGTTGGAAGGGACCCATAAGGATCATTGAGTCCAACTCCTGGCACCACTCAGGTCTACCCCAAAAATGTGAAGTGCCAGGTATTGAACTCAGGCTAAAACATGTGATAGCTCAGAGAAATCTCTATTAACCGCCAAATTAGTCACTGTGCAGCCCTTGAGTCCATGAGTGTTAACTTCCCCCACTGCCCTTCAAATCGACCTCGACATTGAACTTGTGGAGTGGGCACTGATAAGGGGTGGGTGGCAGTTCAGCTGCATACAAACTCTGAGCCAGGTGATGGAGTCACCCTGCTTCACATGTGTTGCCTTCTTCACTTGGGGTGATGCTGACCCTACTGATGGTGATGGTGACCTTCACAAAGGAGGAGCTGAGCAGACAGTGCCTATCTCTTTCAGTCCCTCTATGTGCTTCCAAATGTCAGTGCTTTTATAAGGATGGGTAGAACAATCTCTGTTTTTGACAGAGCCAATGTGAAAAGAAGTAAAAACAAACAAAGAAACAAAAGGTTAAAATAGAGCAAAGTCTCACCAAGGGCAGAGTCACGAGGTGTCAACACTTACCCTCCCATTATCAGCTGTTAGCTATCATCTCCCTACTTTGCTTATTACTTCTCACCTTCTTAATCAACTTGGCATAAATAGGTCAGGAATGCTTGCTGCAGGTTTAATTCAACAACACCTCTTTATCTCTTCCTTGTCCTAAATCCTATCCGATTCGCTCTTACTTTTCCATGTCCTCTGTCCTCACCACAATCACTTCTATTTGATTAGCAGTACAGGTCCCTGATTGTAATTCCTTGCTGATGAAAAAACATTGTGACCTCAGACAATTCGTTCTGGAGGCACATCCAGATACTTTTAGTTGCACAGATTGTTCATTTACTCCAAGAGCAAAGAGTTAACAGAAATTGGTGAAATTAATTCTGTAATGATTTTCTGTGTTACCTGATAAGAATTCACAGGGTTTAGCTTCAATATATGTATTTTTTTAATCTCTGGTAGAGTAGTGCCTTCTCTTGTGAGGTGTATCTCTGTTAATGATGGTGAGATGGTCTGTGATGAGTTTTTTGTGAACGTGATGGCTCTCTGACACTGCTCCGGTAAGTGCAAATAGGCTATTAACAATGTTATCTCATTAATGACAGACCATGATCTTTCGGTTTCCTTATTTCAGCTGTGGTTTAGTTTTCACAGGCTGTGTGTATTCAATAGGATTTATCTTTCGCCCTTAGTAAAACCCGTGTTTTATAATTGTAGGATTACACAGAATAATTGCAGGATTCCCTGCTGCCTCAAGGGAACTCAGTTGCTTTCTCCACTGGCTAAAAGAAGATGAGTTTTACCGTGGTGGACACACTAGCCTGGGAGTTGGGAGTCCAGCTTTTACTCCCAGCTGCATCAGTGACTTAAGGATTTCTCCATGCCTTGTTTTTACTAGAATAATGATGTTATTTCCTGTTTGATAGGAGGGTTAGGAAAATCCCGGGATTGTTTGCTGCTTCAGTTAAAGACGAGGTTGCTCCACACTTACCGAAGGCAGATTGCCACTCAACTAATTCAGCAAGCAGTAACTAGCTGGAGACATAGCACATGTACAGAAAACAACAGCTTGTGTCTTTGTCCAGGCAGGGGAGGGGAAAAGAAGAAACAAAAAGAAGGGAAAAATGATTTTTTTTTTTTTTTTCCCCTCTCCTGAGGCATTACAAATGACAAGGGATATTGTTTTTATTCAGCAGTGACATGGTGAAGCTAATTAATTCTTATTTTTTTTTTTTTCAACTCCCTCTATGTATATATCGTTAAGTGAAGGGTAGGTATATAATGCTTCCTTTTCTATAGTGAGACTGCTTAGGTATATAATCATTAGCGTAATGACTAAAGAGAGAAGACAGCTCCCCAAAATGCTTGGAAAATGCTTTTATGTTTCAGGAGCTTGTGGTCCTATTCATATACATATATAATGTGCATACACATGCAAATACCTATAATGCCTCCATGCCTCTCCCTGTATACTGAAAAGATACTGCTGTGGCTATGTACCTTTCACAAGCTATTTTATCTCACCAAGCATTCATGTCTCCAAATGACCAATTTTAATGAACATAACCCAGTCTTCTGACAAGGTGCAATGACATAAGTATCAGAGGCCTCTTAATTGATCAAGCTAGCAGGTTATACCTGCACTGCTCCACTGAGTATATTTACAGCACCACCTATTGCTTCTGCTGTTCCACTTTTTTTTTTTTTTTGCTTTTGCTTTTTTACTCTGCAGCGCGGCTGCAGCTCATTTTGCAGCAGCCAGTGGACTTGGTTGGAACTGAAATAGAAAATAACAAAACCTATAGTCTGGCTAGCTCTATGGATGATATCCTGCAACACCAGCCATTCCCTGCCCGTGGCTGTGTCAGCTGAGCCCTACACAGTTCATTTTTTTCAGTGGTGATGGTGTTTTTTTTTTTTCCTTCAGTGCCTATGAAATCAGGAATGAGACACAGCATGCTTGGAATTTGGCCAGTATCCTGTTGAGTTAGTAGAATGGAAAGAAAATAAAAAGTACACTGACCCAATTTCTCCAACAAAATATACTGGGCCATGACAATAAAAACTATGAACATGTTTATTCTTTGAATGATTTTTCAGATGAAGTGGTTTAGGACATTATATTATAAATGGAGCTGGAGATCAGGGACTAAAGCCTTCTCATTAGGCTGTCCATTAACTTAAAAGAGCTCTTTACATTCCAGGCATCAAAGATTTAACAGTAGTCTTTTTAAAAAAAAAAAAAAAAATCATTATTTTCTACCTAATTTCATTTTGCTGAAAGCTTCCATCTACTTTATTTATTTATTTATTTATTTTGTACCTGTTTTAATTAAAAGAGTTTTAAATAATCATCAGTGAGTTTATTTATCCTTTGCATGACAGGTACCTACCTCTAGGATTTAGGGAGGCCGTGCCCCATGTTCTCTGGTGTGAGCAGAAATGCATCTGGTTTCATCTGGAAGTGGGAAGAAACATAATGGCACAATCAGTTTGTTTTTCAGATGCAAAGTGGAGGATGCACTTAAAACCAGATAATCATCTAAACTGAAGAGCTTATGCCTAACTTTGTCTACACACACCTGTGCCATTCATCGTACTATACCAGGTGATACTCTCTTCCAGCAGTGAGCATGCCAAGGATTTGGCTGCTCTCTATTCTTGGATCTGTGTCCCAAGAAGGACCAAACAAACCCTGTGATCTCTGTCTCAGTTTCTTCATTTGTAAATTAGGGACAATGATCTTCCTCTGCCTTTGCACAGCACCTGGATATATCTGAATGCAAAGTGCTAGGACACAATGGAAGCCCAGCAGAACTGTTCTCGAGTGCCATATGGCCAGCCAGGTTGCAAACATGTGCGGCTAAAGCAGACAGAGAAACTTATAACCCCTCCCTCAAGAAAAAAGTCCCAAGGCAAACCATCAAATAAAGGGTTAATTTAGTGCTAATAAATGAAACACATTTCAGCAATGACTAGCCAAACAAATGTTCCATGGCAGCTCCCCACCTGCTGGTACTGGCAGGATAATAATAGCACCTGCAGCATGGTGCGCAGCTCCTCCTCCAATACTTCCCCACCTTTGTTGCCTTTTTCAGACCTAAAACATAAGGTCGCTATCTTACTGCCCTCCTGCTCTCCAGCTTTCCATTCCAAGATCCACTCGGAATGCCTAAAAAGTGTAAAAAGAATAATGCCCTAGGAGGGGACAAAAGAAAAATATAGCCATGTCTACAAATTTGTATCTGATCTGGGCCTGAAATTCATTCGAGTCCTCAGCTTGTTCTTGGCAGCCTCTGCTCTCTGCATTGAAATCCTCCATCACGGGGGCCAAGAGCTGAAGAGAGATGGCTACTCCTGAGCCCCCCCTGCAGCCACCACACATGGAAGAAGAGTGAGTGACACAGAAAGCCAGCCTGAGGGGAGGGATCCAACAGCCGGGTGAAGGTAAGAAGGGCATTTTGATCAAACTCATAGATGTGCCAGCCCAGAAGAATTTTTCTTTTCCATTGATGTCAGGTGAGTGTGAGCCAAGGTGCTTTAAGGTATTCTGCTTGCCTTGGCACAGGAGTAAAGAAGAACAGTCTCTCCAAAATGATGGCTTGGGGAATTGTGTGGACCAAAGCCCAGGCTAAACATACGGCTTGTGCATTGGTATTACTCCAAGGAGTCTGAATGCACAAAAGCAGGCATCCCAGAATCCCAGGAATTTATGGGTTGGAGCCTAGCTCTCCTTCAGGGCACAGGCACTCCATACAATGGTTTCATGGGCAACATCTGTTTTATTCCTGCTAGCAGGGGCTGGGCGAGCAGAGCTAGCCTCATGATGGCACAAGGTCTGGGCATCAGTTGCAGGCAAATGCAGTTATTTTGTCTATTTTTGTTTTAGATGAGAGATTTTATTGTATGTGAACCCCCAACCAAAGTCAATTCATTACAAGGACTGAGAAATAAAACTAGGCAAAGGAAAGCAGATGGCTGAAACATGCTGTTGAAAAAATCAATAGTCTTACATCTGATTCATCAATATTTGGGTGTGGACACATTCAGAATTGATGTTTAAATGTCAGCTAGGCCCAATTTGCAGCATTTCAAAGCCTTCTTTGTGTTTCAAATTCATCAGGACTGAAGGTCAAAAGTTTTGCTAAGTATTCAACACCAATGATACACTTTCCCTACAAACATTTATTTTTGTTTGAAAAGATATTCTTTTATCTTCTTCCATGGGTGGTTGCCTAGGTGGAAGGACACAGATCAGGCCTAAGTTGAAAGCTTGGTCAAAGGACAATAGTTGCTTATGTTATCTTGACCCTTAAGCTCTCATTATTTCTCCTGAAAAACTAGATAATTGCAAGTCTGAATTTTGCCGGTGTAGAATTATGTTATGCCAATATGTTCTCTCTCTCTCCTTTTTTTTTTTTTTTTTTTTTTAAATCCAAATCTGTAAAGATACTGTGGCCAATAAAACTCTTCACTGAGCTGGCTGTTTTTGATGTGTGTACCTTTTATAGCAGAAAGAAGGCTATGGGGATATTTAATATAAAGTGGTTGATAGCTCAGAAAAGAAGAACATAAAAGATGTGTATTTCCTTTTTTAATGTTATATATTTAAATTAGCAGAACTTCACTTAGTATAAAGTGTCGAAGCCTCTTTAAAACTAACAGGAATGTGCATGTACATTGCCTGAAGAACTAGTTATACACCTTAAAATGCAGTAGAAAAAAACCTACCTCAAATTGTGAAAAAAAACTTGTATTTCAACACTGATATCAACAGAACAGTTTGATTTTTAAATTAAGTTAAAGACATTGTTTTATTATTTTGACATGGTTACTGAACAATATTTTGGACATGCAGAAATTAATAATTCAGTTGAATATTTCACAAACCTGAGCAAAACATTAATTTCTGTTCATATAGAAGGGACTTCAGGAAGCAGTAATTGAAGTTTAAGCAAAAAGGACATTATAAGCAGGGCTTTACATTAGCTTTAACTGAAGCAGACATCAGCCAATGTACTATGGGAAAATTTTGCCAGGTGCTACTGCTGGTGGTGGCATTTGCTATGTGCTTTGCAAAAAGACTGAATGAACAAGACCAGTTGGGATCGGGAAGTCAGGCTTCAGAGCTGTTAATAGGCAAGAGTTCTCTTGAAATTAGTAGAATTGGAGTGTGTTCAGTTTTTCAACAGAATTGCATTTATTTTCATTTCTGCTACATTACATACCATGAGTGACAGATATATGGCAAACAGAGTACTGAAATTTTACTTTGAGTTCTGAACTGTGACGACAGAACAATGCTTGTCAAGTTTCAAAGAGGCTACAAAGGAAAACTCTCAATAGTTAGTGGAGACACCAGAATGAAACAAAATAGTAGAACTTCATAAAAATCTGAAAAAAGCCACCTATATTTATAACTGTAAAAGAAGAAATCTTCAGAACTTTCTGAGTAATAGAGGAGAAGAATTATCTCAAAATCCCAGGCAGAAAAATTAATTTGAAAGTGTGCTTTTTTGAAGAAAATCTTGGAGACACTTGTGTTAAACAGATGACTCTATCCACAAAGAAGGGGCCAGGAGACACATTAGAGGAAAAATTTCCCAGCTTCTGAGCTTGCATGGAACAGCTAGTATGTATTTTCTGGAGGATAAGAATAGAATACAGATACAAAATCATCTGGACATGAAGGTCAGCTTGCCCAGAAGTCATTTCAACAGGAGTGTGGTTAGGAATCAAGCAGGCAGGTGGTTTGAAAAAAAACAGCATCAAACCCACCTTGTTACACGAAAAGGAAAAGGGAGAATTTAAAAGGCATTGTAAAGTTCAGTGGCTTGATATTGAAATACTAGTTTAAAAATTGGAGATTATGAGTTATCTGAATATTGATTTAATTCAAAGATGTGGGGATAGAGGCATATGACATGATACCCTCGCACAAAGAAATCTGGGTCCATCAAAGACTGTCCAGAGCAGCTGTGAACCCTATAGTGGAGAAGATGTGCTTTATTTAGAAGCCTCCAAGAGTTGAAAAGAATAACGTCCCAGGTTGTCCTTGTCTATTTTATAATTACTTAGAAAATACAAAGAGCTTTGTTGTCCTCATTTATTCTGGGCAAGAGGAAAGAATAATTATATAGGGCCCTGAAGAACCAAAACAAATGAAAACAAGATCAACTTTATGGCTATATGCCCTATTCATAGCAGATTTTAGAGTCATTTTATGTCTTAAATATTGTTAGAAAAACCTGCATTCACAAAGACCATTTTGACTTTCTTGGAATGATGTTTTACTTTGCTCAGGAGGTTATTAGTGGCTGGTTGTCTGGCTTGTTTGTTTGTTTGCATTAGAGGAGTCTGCTAAAGCATATTGACTTAAAACTAAAGTCACCTTGATATCAGTTGCAATAGCCCTACAAACAATGTTTGGATTTGCATCACTAACTGGTATTGCTTTGTTTTCTGACAGCATTTGAACCTATTGCTAGCACCGTTACTTGTGGAACTGCTTCTTGAGTTTAACTATTTAAAAAATAACATTCACTATAATTTTTCCTCAAGCGCTTAAAAAACAACCTCATTGATAGCCCATATTCCCATTAGATTCTGAGATTAACAGTTTGTAGCTTCTCTTTTATGGCTGCAGAGGCAAGAGAGTCTCAGTAATGCCACTTACTCCAAGCACTCTCTGCACTGTGGCTAGAGGGGAGACATCCGCCCCTGGGGTTGTTATCTAAACAGTATCGTCAACAAACACACCCTTTCTTTAAAAGAAGAAAGACTACATTTACAGGTAGCTTAACTTCGTCTAGACAGCAAACATAGCCACGTTTTACAGAGCTGATTTAGCTACCTCACCTGACTAAGCTACAGTTAATGTGATTTGCCAAGATCCGCTCTTTATCCTGTGTTTGTCCTTCTACCTTCTCTGTGTTTTTTTTCATTTTACCATTTTTTTTTTTTTTTTTAAATGTGTGCTTGTACCTGTGACACCAGGGAAACTAGGCAGATATCCCATGCTGCAAGCTACATACCAATCACCTAAACAGGGATATAATCTTGGTAAAATGAAACTTTGGAGAGTCTAAAGTGCAGTGCAGATGATGCACTGCATCATTTTTCTTTTTCTATTTCAGAAGTTATTATTGTTTCTGCACATGATACAGTTTTGTCTGCTGGTTGTAGCTTATACAACAGCAGAGTGTTTCTTACAGTTCAGGATAGATGTTTTTCTGTCTTCTTATTAATCCAAAGAAATAAATATCTTGATGAGAGTGACCTTCATTATACCTCAGAGCTGATCATTGCTCCCTGTGGGCTCCATTACCTCAGTGAAAGCAACAGACAAAGTTCACTCAATAATTAGAGGGACCGGAGTTGTTCTGGTCTGGGAACCTGACACCCCTGCTGTGCTGAATGGCAGTGTACAGATGAGGGATTCGAGAGCTGAGAGAGCAAACTAAACGAAGGCTGCTGAGGTCTGCCTTGTGCATTCATTTGCAAATAAGGCAGGGTCTCAGCCAAAACCGAAAGATCTTTTTCCCAAGTAGCAGCCATCACTCGCAGGTAGGGTGAAGACCTTGTGTTCAAACAGGTAGATGTGAGCCCTCATGTATGATTCAAATCTGCAGTAACATGAGTTGAATATTCTGTGTAATAAATATTATTTTGTGTCCACTGATAGGTATAGAATGTATCCAACACATCCTGCTGTATTTTTCTGTGCCACCATCTGTTTAGAAAAGAGATTGTACATAAGAAATTTATATAATATGAAATATGTATAACTATATGTATTTGCATATACACGTGCACATAAATATGTATGTGTGCACATATCTGAACTAATCAGTGCATAGCTAGCATACTCAATACAGAGAGAAAATCTTTCACGGTTAAATTCACAGACAAATCTTAAGTGTTCAGCCCTTCCACATTACCAACTATGCCTGCCCTGAAGGATGATCCAGAAGTGCAACCTATGGACAGGCTACCCTACAGCACCCAGTCATAAACCAGGTCAGGGCCCAGGGAAGCTTTCATAACACCCTTCAGACTTCCACAGAAATTGTGTACCTCTCAAAAAGACTACCTTAAGCTCTAAGAAGCTTAAAGCCATGTATCGACAGAACTGTGAACTAGAGGCCAGATATAAGTGAAGATGCTTAAAACAGGACTTTGGTGGGCTTTGTGCAGTGCTGACCTGCTAGTGTGCAATGCAGGCCACCTGTAGCTGTGATAAGCAGAGAATGTGAACAGTGGTCTTTGTGGTTTCTACTCAGCCCATTCAGCCTTCCCTGCTTCAAAAGCCACAGTGTGAGGTGAGAGGATGACATGCACCAGGAGCTTTCTTGGTGTGAAGTTGATACCTGGCCAGGGTGCCCATCCAGTCAACTGTTTGTCCACAGAAACTGGCAACTTTCCACAGCTCCCATTTAAAGGAAGTCTAGCTTCCTAGTTCCAAAATCACGGGGTGATTAACTTTTCACAGCTTTGGAGGTGTCTGAGTTCCTGGGTCTTTCACAACTTGGCAGTTCTATGAAAATTCTCTACATACCTTTCCACTTCCCACATCTGTAGACTTACATTAGCATTCACTTATAGCATCTTGTCCACCTGCAACCCCAACAGCAGGAAGACTGGCTCTGTGTGGGGATGTTGTCACTCCACACCTACCCTTATCAGCCGTAATAGGCACTTCCCAAAATGTGATTGTGGCTGGTTTATCTTTAAAATGCATTTTTAAAGCATCCCACCTTCCTGGGGAGTACCTTAATAACGGAACCCTTGAATGGTGGCCTTGGGGAGGCAGGCAAGAAAGTGAGTTTGCCTTTCATCTCCTCTTTTGAAGCAGTGCTGCTGTGCAGAGAGGAATGCCAGATTTATTGGGCCAGGAAGAACACAGCCTTGTAGCCTAGTAGCTGGGTCACTGAGCTGAGACCAGGGAGACTGGGTTTCCAGCCCCATAAATCTGTCCCGGTTGCATGGGACAGCAGTCAAAGCCTAGCCTTTCCCCCTTTAATCCCCATTTGGGATTCCTCTAGCTGCCTTTCCAGTTTGTCCTTTTGAGTCAGGTTTCTGACAGGAGGGGAGGGACAGTGGATCTGTCACCAGGTGCCTAACCTGTGGGTGCCTGTCTACTCAGGCTCCCCAGGGAGCTCAGCTCAGGGGCAGGAGCACCAGGCAGGCAGGAGGAATGAGTCATCTGCTTGCATCTGCCTATTTTGGTTTTACAAGGGATTAGAGCAGAGCACAGCAGTAGGGCATGGAGAGGTTTACCACGAAGATGTACAGAGCAGGGTGGTGAAGTTTGCCTTCTAATAAAGCTGTTGTCTTGAGCTATCTCCACCCCTTCTTCTATTTCCTTCCCCAGAAGTCCTCCTTTTCACTCTTATTTACACAGGTTTGTTTTTCAAGTGGAAGCAATTCTTCTCCCCAGCTTGCAGTAAGTGCTAGTGCCAGAAGTGAGGGTTTGGTGGGGAAAATTAGCAGCAGGAAAAGAATGTAGGTGGAGACTCCCAAAACACTCTCCCCTCCCCGCACCCTCCCAATACTGAGTAAAAAACTAGCTATTTCCAGAGGGTGTTATTAATTATTTTCATTATGACAGAAAACATCTTAATTCTCCTCTTTATGTCTTTTCTATTTCTTTTTGGATACGATTCTTCATTTTCTCTTCCCTTCTTTGTCATTTTGCCAGCCTCTCTCTGTATCCTCCATTCACAGGTGTGTTTTGTACTCTGGTCACCAAGGACAAGGGGTTATTCTCATTGTTCTGTCTCTCCTTTGTTCATTACATCAGCTGAAGGAGACTTTTCCTGCATTTGCTTCTTCATGGTGAGGATTACTCTTGCTTTTGGCTGTTTGGATGTGGTCTCTGAAACACTCAGTGGGTGTCTAAGGGCCTCCTGTTGGCCCTGTCTGATCACCAAACTGTCACCAGCCTCCACCTCCTTCTAGTTGTGTGGCTGGGAGTGAGGCAAGATAAGTAGAATAGAACAGTATGTTAAGAGAAAATTTATACTGTATTTGACAACACTACCCTGATGATGGGTGCCAAGAATATGACTAGCATCATTTTCCTGTGTCTTCCTTTGGTCTCAGATATAAACTTGATACGTGTTCGGGCAAGCACGTATTTCAAAAATGACTTAAAAGAATAATTTATTCCACATTTAGCTGTATTACAAATATCTTCACAGTTCTTCTTTGTTTAAGGTCAGTAATCATGGTGTCAGTAGTGCAACTATTTATGGGAATTGAATATTAAAGATCCCAACTGTGAACAATTAAGAAATTTATTTCCACGTTCCTGTTTAGGAAACAAAAGAAGCCTGACAAGAGGTACAGTTGATGAAAATATCCCACCTGTATTACCACCTGTGGTTAGTAGTAGTAACAGTAGAGCCATTTTATTTATTTATATATTTATTTTTAATTCTAACACATAGCACTGAGATCCTATTGGAATGACCCATTTTGAACTAAACAACCCTCTGACCCACTTTAACAAAGAACATCTCTATATTGTACCTTCATAAAGACAAATTTTCAAAATATTACTCTACAGACATATAACATCACAACTCTAGCTAATTTCTAAAAGCATATGTACTTAAACTCTTCTATAGCTCTTAAACTTTTAAAGAGGATTTTTCAAAGGAAGCAGAGACAGCTAGGTAGGTCAATAGGAATTACATCTCTTTTTGCTTTTGTAAACTCCTTACTCTAACATATTTTGGTATCAAATATATGCACATTCTGTGTTTGCAATTTCCCGTATTTGTTATATGCTTTGTCTAGGTAAATTTCTATACTCGCTTTTGATGGGAGACAGCATAAAAAGCAAATCATACTTAGCTTAAGTAAATATTTGATATATTGATGTCCATCATTGCTCATATAACTGAAGAAGATATAAACTGCCTTACTCTTACATGTTCCCCAGGCAACACCAGAACATCAAACAAAATAATACTTAGCAGAGGAAGAAAAACACAAAAAAGATTAATTTTGGATTAAAAAAAAATCTCAGGAGTTTTCTTCTGTGTAGAGCATGTGTGGCAATAATAATAATAATAATAATAATAATAATAATAATGGTAATGAAGAGCAAAGAAGCAGGGCCAAGAGAAAACTATCTCCTGAAGAACATTATTACCATGTATCCAGGTAAAAGACCACTTTATTATCTGGGGTGAGGTCAGCTCCATTATTTGCTTTCTCTGAGTCAGAAGGTCTGAAGAAATATCAGTGTGCTCTACAGAAAGGAGTCAAAAGATCACAAAGTAGCAGGGTGACATAGTGGCATACAGGCTCCTGGACTGAGTTAACATGTCACACAGGCCTACATGGCAATGTGTCAAAAAGAAATGCAAGAAATGCCAGGAGAAAGGGACTTTTCATGGGAGTAAGAGTTCTGCACTCTTGAGCTTTTGTTATTCTCGGAAGAAAAGGAAATAATAAAAAGATGAAGAAAAAGATGCAACAGCAGATAGTACTGAAAGTTCAAGGATTGTTTAATGCCAAAGCTCTCTCATCAGAAATAGAGATGAGAGAGGGGTTAACATTGAGGGCTGGAAAATGAAGTCTCCAGATAGGTGGGAAAGGGGAGAGAGGGAAGGCAGACAGACATGTATGGCATCTTGCAGCCTGAGAAGAAACAAAAAAATTAGTGGTGCTTCTTAGTCAGTCACCAAGACAGCAGCAGACTGGATTTGGACTTGCCTTTAATAATTTATGACTATTTTGTCTTGGTTGGATTATTGTGTAGTTTTGCCTGCTTATGTTGGACTCATTAACTTGGCAAGAACTTCACACAGAAAGACATTGTAGAGGGAGAACAGAGGGGGAATTTGGGAAAACTTGGATCTATTAAAAGGTGACATAAAAATATTATTGCACTTGAGAAAGGTTATAGCTCTTTTTGTTTTGAATATCTTTTGTGCTATGATTTCTTCCAAGTGGTAAGAAATGGGTAAAAGTGAAGATGAAATCTCCTTTTTATCATAAAAGGAGCTCCTATTCCGTGTATACACTGCTAATCTCACGTTCCCAAAAACGAAAGTCAACAGTGTCCCTGGATGTCCCTTGGCCCTGACAGCCAGGTGGGAGGAAAACCACAGTGTTTTCTCCTATTAAGGGCAGGCTTGGCAGGTCCGGAGCTTATGGAGGTGCTTGGCATTAGAGAAGGTGAAGCTATGGGCAGTAGGAGCTGTGTCACAGTAGAGTGGTACATTTTGAACACAGGGATGAAAGCTGCAATGGTAATCTGAAAACAGCAGTCTTAAAAGTAAGCTAGAAGTGGAACACCAGAGATAGACAAACATTAGACAACAACTGCCCTTAACACTTTGGTAGTTTGGAGGATGGAGAGACGGAGGCAGGTAGTAAGGGAAGGTCAGGTCATCCCCTTTCACAGCAGGCAAACTACTGAGTGACAAAAATCCTCTTAGTCCATTCCTGCTGGGATACTCACACCTGTTCAAGGCAAAGATGGTAAATTGCATACTCAGGCAAATTGCTCACCATATGGTCTAATTTCCTTCAGAAGTGTGTGGCAAAATGCAGGAGAAAACATGCTACAACATGCAAATCAAATGCAATAGTCTGGCACTGGGCCTGCTAGGCTTGACTTTGAAAGAGCCAAAGGTTTACTGGGAACTGGCTGCCCTGAAGATGTTCCCTCTCTGGGGTGCCTCAGAGGTATTTTAAAGCCTCCAAAAAACAATAGTAAGAAAGCTTTAATGATGGTAGTAAAATCTCTTTTGCACCTCTGAAATGGGTGCTAGAATTCAGCTCCCAAGCACCCAGAAAAGATATAAGGATGTCTGTTCTTCTCCACCTAAAAACCTACATGTTTTCATCACCAAAATATCCACACTTCCACACAGTATTAAAAAAAAAAAAAAAAACAAAAACACAGAGCAACACTAATGATCCCCCCTCCCAAGATGTATGGTTTCAGTAAGGTGACAAATGTGAGGAAGAAGCATGTGCCATACTTTGCACATTGCACTGATTTTATTACCCGTAACATTTTATGCTGACAATGTAGAAAACATCCTGTCCCTATGCGAAGGACCAAGTCAACATGTTGGTGTACAAAGAATTGAAATTAGTGCACATTCCACACAAATATATTTGTGGAAAGAATTTAATATTATAACATAACCCTTTGGGTTGAACAATGCATTTATATGCCTGCATTTTTCTTGACTTGTAGCTTTCTCTTTCAAAGATATTACAGCAGACCTCTTTCTCCCCCTGAGGTTGAGGCCAGCTTAGAATGCTACTTCAGGATTACAATAAATAAACTTACAAAAACCGTCAACAAGAAAAAGAAACAGCCACCCTGAGCCATTCATCATTTTTTCCTTCACTTCTTCCTTTTCTCCCTACAGCTATTACAGTAGCCCTTATGAACCCCAAATGTTCCTTGTTCTTCTGTGGCAAGCACTTTGTGATTTGTTTATTAGCTTGGAAAACTGTTTTTGTCTCTCAGGACAGGTGTCAGTACAAGATATCTGGGACAAGTACTCTATGAAGAAAGTACTTTTATGCCGTAGGAACCGATGAACTATTCCAAATGAGCCGGTGCTATGAACCAAGCTGAACTGAAGACCAACAAGTGCTATCTTCCATCTCTCCTAGTGACTTTAGTGTTGTCTTCATTATCATCTGTTGTTCTCCCTTGCCAATTCAGTCAGCAGTTTGCCTCCTGTGATACATACCAGTTGACAGATGTATCCTTTTCATTTCACATACTCTTAAAGCCTTGGGCACTGTTTTCTGGAGATATTTATACAGCTCTGGGACCCAGCTGCTGGAAAAGTAGTTTGTACTGCATATTTGTTACATGTTCTACAAGATCCCACGCACTCTTACTTTGCATAGTGTAAAACAACAACAAAAAAAGGTGCTGATGCTTTGTATGTATTTTGTATGAAACTTACACAGAAGACCTTGACATATTCTGAGTCTTTCAAAGGTTTTATCAGGAACGGTATGAATTACTGAAAAATAATTTTCATATAAGCTATAATGCTTTCAAAACCTATCAAACACCAAGTTTCTTCATTTCCTACAAGCAAAGAAAGTAGGAAAATTTCTATCTCTTGCACATCACAAGGCATAGCTGTGTCCTCATCTCAAACACTGTAAGAGGAAGGACGTCTGCAATGAAACACGCTGCTGAATCTGTTCTCCCACAGCAGTCAGTAAGAGCAATCAGTCATGTGCTAATTCTGCTGGTATAATTCCTCTTTTTAAAATCAGTATAGGACAAAGTGCAGAACTGAACACTTTTTATTTCAAAACATTTTCTTTTCTTATATATGCATTTCACATTCAGAATAACTTATAAGTATATTGGCTACCTATTGAATAACCAACTCCTGGCTCTGCCAGAAGAAGGTGGCAAAATATGAAGGCTGCTTTTTTTTTTTTTTTTTTTTTTGAATGTTTTGCTGCTGTTCCCTCATTTAGATGATCCATTTAGAAAAAGCGATAAACACATAATATTTGAAAAATGCCATAGCAGAGCCCTTAAGGTAAAACAGCTGGCCTTTGCTGCAGTTTCTAGGGCAGCATTTTAATAAACATTAGTCATGGCGATTATGGAACATTTTATCAAGGATACATCATTTCCAGCATTATTCCATTTTTGAGTCCATATTAGCATAATAACTTGCATTATTAGTATAATTTGAGACATTTTAAGGACATGACTGGAGAATAAGAAGCTCAGGATGGATGGAGTCTGATTGCCAGTTGCTTGTCCTGCTTGCCAGGACCAATTAACATATTTCTTCCATTTTTGCCTTTGTTTGATTTATCAAAATACAAATGTGCTGCAGACTTCCAGAATCACTCAGGCTCCTTGTTCAAGCTTTAGAGGCACACAGCAACACGAAGCACATTCATGCAGATTAAGTGCTCTTTGGAGTATTAGAAACCACTTAATCTGTATAAATATGCTTCAGGTTGCTCAATTTTTACACCTTGAGAAGGAACCGCAGTGGTTCAGAAAACCGTGTGATGCATTATTTAAAAGAAGATATATAACCCATGATAAGTTTATCTTCCAAGTGACTATTGTCAGAACCACAGTTTATTTTTTATATTTTTGTACTTCATTGCACTGTGTTAATGCAAGTGACAAAGGGAATTTCCTATTATATACTCTATAACTTTCAAAATACTTTTTTTTTTTTTTATCACTGTTGATTTAGAAATAAGCACGAGAGATGTATAAGTACTGAACAATTTTACAAGTCAGTGCAGCAGGAAGGATTTACACTTTAAAGCAGAAAAAGGTAAACAGTATTTATTTCCTCATCTAGCTAAATACATTAGTCCATGCATAACCAAACCATACCTTTTAAATTTCCATTGACTCCAATTTTCATTTGCAACAGAACTGAAAAGAATGATGTATAAGACAGCACTAAAAGCATCATATTGGAATGTTAACTATTTTGCTTTTGGGGTTTACATTGTCATCTAGTCTAATAACTCTTTGTAGGACAGTTTAATTATTGCCCAAAATAGAAAGCGTAGTACTATTGCACAGCTTTCCCAGAGGACATCTTACGTATCCTGAGAGAAATTTAGGCTCTGTATTTCATATATTTGTAACAGTAACTGTTGCATATTCTGAAGTCCCTTGTTATTCAAATGCTTGCTGTGGCCATTTGTAAGCAGGCAGTGGTATGAATGAGACTGAGTTTGTAATAAAATGCTGACCCCAAAGACGTCATTAAGACTTTTGCTGGTCACACAAATGGAGTCTGGATGACCCCTTAAGAATAGAATTTGGTCTATTGATTTCTAATTTTAGTCACAAATCTTGAGGTTTACTATCAATAAACACCTATTATGGGAAAAAAGCCTACAGAGCCAGCTGGACTCTGTGGTCCATCCTCAAGAATGATTTAGTGAACATTAATCAACAACCACTGGTATTCCTGGGGCTGTTGGCCCCCAGGCTGAAGAGCAGCAAGCACATCCTGGTGTGGTAGGTCAGTGTGGTTCTCCACTTGCTGAGGATGGGTCACTCCAGGTGAGTACGGCAAGGTGCAACACTCCCTGAGGTTCTCCTACGTGGGCAATAACAGGGTAATTTACATTTGGGCCCCGACAGAGGACTTCCCTTGCTACTGTGTTCATAACCTCACCATGGCTTTAACAGATGCTGGCAAGGCTGCCGTGTTTCCTCCCTGATACATATGATGGAGCTTGTGGGACCAGGGAGATTTGTATTTGCATATCAGGGCAGCCTGAAGCTTCCTTTAGATGACATTAAATAGCACAAGTGGGACTGGCAAAGGGCAGAATGAAGCCTGTTTGCTGGGCACAGAGTTGAATTTTAGCCATCCTTTACTCCTTTCACACAAAATGGCTAAGGATGTGACCTGAGCTGTGAAGGGGACAGTTGTGTGTTCCCTCAGCTGTGGGACATTTCTGTTCATTTTCTGACCATTTTCTGACATTGTTCCTGTAACAAAGATCATTTTTTTTAATGAAGATTTTTATATATATATTTTTTTAATAATTTTTTTTTTTTTTTTTTTTTTTTTTTTCCAAAAGAGATTTGGGAATTCTGACATTTTACCATGGTAACCTATATTCAGTTGAAGTAAAACAGGTGCTCTCAAATAGTTTTCAAAATGGATTAAAAAAAAAAAAAAAAAGATGATTAAGGTATTTTACCTAATTTTCCTCCAGCTTAGAATGTAGGATACATTTTATGTGAATTATATAATAAATACTGGATATTTTTTTTTTCACTATAGGCTCTGATTTAGTTCCCTGGTTTATATCCAGTGCAAACACTGAAATATTATATGACCTCTATTGCACAGAGGTCCTTTGCCAGAAGCTCATTCAGGAATGGGCTTTAATAGTTTTTGCATTGGATTTTACTCTACTGTTGGTTTTATCATTCTTGATCTCTGCAAATGTGCTTTATTGTCTGGATCATTTAATTTTGTTAGGCAAACGTGCTTCATTTTTTAATGATAAAACGTTAGTATGCTCTTCAATAATAACTGTTTTTCCTTTCAGAGCAACTGATGCATAAAGTCTAATCTTTTGTAGTTGAAGGAAGATGTTCTTTAAGAATTGATTTAGGGTCTGTCTTTGTCTTACTAATTTTTAATTACATGCAGTCATACCCGATTAATCTGAATTAGTATGCAAAGTCCCTTTTTAGAACTAAATAAAATCAGATTAACTAGTAAAGGATACATACAAGATATGTTATGAGGTTGGTTAGAAATGAAATCCTTCTTATTCTTAAACATACAGACATTTCTGTGTGAACAGTTTATATCCTCAAATTGGCTACATATTTTTGCTGTGTTACAGAGCTTTAATTCCTCTTAACTTTTCTGTGAATCATCTAGGCATCATTAAAATATTATACAATAAAATGCTTTTGTAGGAATTTATAACTGATACTGGACTTAACAAGATCAGCTCAACGAATTCCTTTATGAACACACAGGTGTGTTCAGCAGCATAGTGCTTTAATTTTGGAAGTAATTTTGTTTTTAAACAGTGGCTAATACAACTTGATGTGAATTAATAGTAGCTGCAACAAGGCTGAACTCCCCTTGCCCTCAAAACTCACCTCCCCTCTTTCTCCTGGGTATCTATTTTTTTTTTTTTTTACTGGCTTTGGTGTGTGTTGGAGCACAAGAGAGCAGCTCAGATGCTTAAAATGGCAGAAAAAAAAACCTGGCAAAATAGTGCATATGGATGGTTTTTGCTGGTAGAGCAAACTGAGTTTACCTAGGGATCAGCCAAGCACTGCAGGTGCTCAGATGGAGGGGTGAGGATAAATGTATAGCAAGGGGTGGGAAGGGGAGTGGTAAAAAGAAGAGGAAAGAGAAGATGCAAAATATCTTCCTTTCAGTCACAGTGGGTAGTTAGTTCAGCTCAATCATAGTGTACAACTATGCCCTATGGATGCCAAAGTCAAGTCTGCACTCAGTGATATGCTTGAACTCACAGGAACTTCCTCACTAAAGTCAGCTGCATTTAAGTATGTGCTTTAAGCAGTGGTAGACATCACATTCTACCATGAGAACTGGATTAAAAGATCTCCTAAATATTCCCCATCATTTCCCCTCCAAATGTCAGGGGAACACTTGCCTTGGAGAAAACCCATAACTGTCTGGGTTTTGGGCAAATAGGAGCCAGCGCCACAGGTAAAAAGAAATCTCCTTAACTACAATTGCCTTTTCAAATTGATTGCAGCCTATTATATTACTACTACACAATTATTTCTGTTTGTTACAACTGCACAGTACTGTAACTCTAAATCTCATCTATGTGCCTCATCTGTGTTTCCAAGACAAAACACAGCATGTTACATTGTTAGCATTATATTGAACAAAATACATTAAAAAGCTTTTTGAAACACAATGAAAAAGGCTACTCTGGCAGTACACTGGTTATTTTAATTTGAAATGATAAATACACATCTCCTAGAGAACAGTAAAGGCTTTATACTTGACTAACCCATGGCCTATTTATACTACTTTTAACCATGATGTATTTCTGTACTGTGTACAATAAAATACAAATGACTCAAATTCATCAGGAAGGGATTAATTGGCATGTAACAGGGGATCTGGCTACAATACTGGCAAGATGCCAAAATAAAAGAAGAAGCTCATGGAAAAGGGGACATTAAAATACAAGTCAGTGTTATAAGCCAAAAGCTATAGGAATAAATCCATGTGGAAGAAAAGTCCAACTATGTGACTTGGATTATGTCAAAGAACAGTAGAAACATTAACAGATTCCAGACATGGAATGATTTCTATGGATCATTCATAGATTTCATTTTACTTAGGCTTAAACTGAATTGCTTGAGCAGGCAGGTGAGGACCTGATTGTAGTTTTCTGCAAACAGTAGCAACCCAGATGAGTAGACGCCATGGCCATGCTGACATGCTCGCCACATCTCTTCAAGCTAAAAGGCCCAGCACTTCCTGTCCTTGGTTTTCTGAATAGACACTTTGCTTAGCTGGGGCGTAAGTTAGGAAAACTCATTACTTCTCCCTCCTCCTGCCCCCCCTCCCCCTATTTCTTATGACTATATTCCCCGTTCATTACTTGCACTGCTTTAGATTTTCAACAATGATCACATTATTGGTCAAATCCAGACTGCCTTTCCCATCCCTCATCCAAAAAAGAAAAAAGGAGAGAGGAAAAAAAAAGAACAAATAGAAAGGCTATACAGTTTCTTAAAAATCTGCTGTTGCACTTATGAACTTTAGCTGTCAGGCACTTAGAGGCAATGTTTTTCAGGAGGGAATACAAATCTGCCCATTTCAGTGCTATTCTGCTTGCCCTTAATTCTCTTCCTTCATTCTGGGTAAATAAAAAGATTAATTCTCACACATTCCTGAAGCTTTTCTTGGCCCTAAATTAGATCAAATTGGGAGTTTTGCTCATTACAGCTCTTCTTCCCTTCTGGCAGAAAGACTTGTCTTTGTCACTTGTCTTCTGCCTGTCCTCCTGTCCTTACAATTCAATTGTAAATCCCACATGACCATCGTTCAACCAAAGAACAGACTATCATCTGGGCTTCTTAGCATGTTTCTCACTAAAATATGTACACATAAATGTACGTTACTTCCAGGCAAGCCCTTATGCTGCTAATAAAGTTTTAGATGCATAGAAAACAACGGAGTTGAAAATATGCTACAGAGCAAATTTAAATATCTGCTTATCTCATTAGAATGGCATTTCAGCATTTCAATGTGCCAGAATGTCATTTCAGTTTTGTGGGATCTTCCCTTCAAGAAAAATTACCATCTCTCCTTATGCAGGCGTATTCAGTGACAACAGTTCCCACCATGTTTTTAATACATATGTATATACATTTTAGATGCATAAAAGCTATACATAGTATGAATCATCTGTTTCATAAACTTGAATATGCTGTTGTCAGAACCTATAAAAATAATATGACAGGCAGACCTTCTCTGCATGTCTATCCACCAGCTATTGTGAAGACAATCAACCACTTTCAGTCTTCATCACCTCGGCTAGAAACCAGCCCCTGGAAGCCAGAGGGAATACAGGCAGGCAGGAAGCCAGAAGTTTGACAGAGCTGATTTTTCAATAACCAGGGATATGGGTTTCATAGTGGAGGTCTTTGAAAATACCTTGTCAGTCCCACCTCTCTGTTTACACTGAAGGAGCTCCAGGCTGAGCAATTTTGCTGATTAAAGCACTGCTGATACTGACCAATATGATACCATCTGGAAGTATTGCTGTTTTATAAATTTTGGAAAGATTTTTTCTAATACTTTCCTGAAAGTTAGTGCAGGTTCCTGAGCTATGTATGGCATGGTCCTATGCAAAACACTGCTTTAACAAATAGTCTCTTGCCTCCTAGGTTATGTAATTAAGGCATGTTTGAGCAGACAGCCCTCCTCTTGTCACATGTGGGTAAAAAAAATATTCTCCTGGTCAGTCACCTCTTAAGTGTCCCAAGGAAAATGGAGAACTGGAAAATGCAAAGGAGTTGCAAACTTGTGCTTAAAGTCTCCTTTATGCTCCCTTCATCATACACTTTTCTATCACCTCTTGTACCTTCATCTGCAAGAGGCACGCATGCACACAACCATAGACACATATGGATGAGGTCTCTTCCCTGCTTGTCATTCTAGATGGCCAGAGACAAGTGACCCTGAAAGGATTTTTCAATAGGTGAAATTGTTAGTATTATACACACTGAAGTCAGGCTCATGTTGCTAATGGTTTTTGTTGTAAAGCCACATGACAAAGTGCAGCAGCAAATGATGGTGGTATGTTCCTGTCTTATTTCACCAGAAAAACTATCTTAATACCTTTTCAGGGCATTGGCCTTATGCACATGTTTTTTAGAAAGGTGCTAAAGTACCAAGACTCCTCAACACAAAGCGGCCAAACCACAGTATAAATTGGCTTACAAAACTAAGCAGATAGTCCTGTGAACAGGAGCCAAGGAAATTATCTTAGTACTTTTCTATCTCTTTTATCCCCCTGTAAAAGTGCTAAGATGATTTGTCTGGCCAGTGTGGACGCAAGGATTTTTTTTATCGCTAGAGGCAGCCAGACCACATTCATTTTATCATCCAGAAATAGTGTAGAAAATAATAAAACAACCCCCCAAAGCACCCTTGGGAATTCATGGAAAGCCTTATTTACAATGGAGAAAAAGTAAAAATAATGTTGATTTAAACATTCAGAAAGCAAGATGTGTGTAGTATGAAACTGAAATATTGTGCGATTTTTGAGTGATAAAGTTTATAATTATGTGCTTACTGATAAGTCCTTCTATATTTACACATCTGCTCAATTTCATCAAATGATTTTGAATTTAGGTGAAATTTAACAGTTTTAAATACTGAAAAGTATTTATGAATGAGGACAAAAAACTTGTATTTTTTTCTTGAACTATCAAGCTAATTAAGGACACTTAGAAACAGTTTAATACATGCTTGAACTACAGCCCTTACTTGGGCTTTACTTTAATGATATGCAAGTTCCCATTTGATTTAGAGTGTAGGTTGAAACCTTTTCAAATTGGAGATATATTGCCATAATGCAGATTTGTCTGAAATTCAGATAAGAAAAGGACAGGTGAAATGTTACATCATGTTGATATAAAGTACATGTTTTTTTTTCTTCAGAATTGTCACCTGTCTACCCCTAGATCATAGTTATCATATTCAGAGACAAGGAAAAGTTCAGTGAGGAACAATTTTCATTTTGTAAATTTTAATAGCCACCATTCTGTCTAAATATGACACACAAAAGCTGTCTGAAAGACAAGAAATTATTAATTTAAATTAACATACATCCCTAATAAATGTTTGGCTAGCATAGAGGCATTTCTAAAACTGAAAATATATATTTCATGTAGCACTTGTAAAGGTAGACAGGATATAAGGGCAAACTTCTGGTGAGATCTACTTAGGAGGGCTTCTGTTTCCCAAGTTAAGCACTGGAAGTCCCCTTCTATTGAAAACCAGCTTGAACAAAACACTAATGAATATACATAGATGCAACAAATCCTGTACTGGCAGAGGAACAGATTTTATGACCTAATAGGTCTTTTCTCTCTCCAAAGCCTATAATTGTGTGAAAAATGAATCCCTTTCCATGGAGATGTGGTTGTTTACTGCCCCAAATGATAGCTTTTTGCGGAGTGATGTGAGTTGGTTATACTACGCAAAGCTCACCTACATTTTGGTAAAGGTAGCGAATAAAGAGATAATCAAACTATTAACAATGAAGGTCCCTGTATCATGAATGATTCTTTTTTAAAAACTACATTAAACAAAAACCCCATTTCTAGGCAACCCAACCTGTGTCCTCAATAGTTTTGTGTTGCCCATAATCCCACTAAAGTCTTACGCAGTCTTGCTGAGTTTAATTTCTTCAGTTCCCTAGTTGTGTCCTTGTACTGTCTTAAATTAACTATTATTCTAGAGATGTCGAATTATACACAACCTTTTGATTAAAGTGCTACCAAACACAAGGAGCTGTCAATATATCTGAGGTTTCCACAGGGATCAAACCAGCCTCATCTGCTTATTTATGCCGAATTACAGAAACCATGTAACATGGCACACATTCCTCCTCGCTTTGGCATGCCAAAACAGTATTTAAACAGGAAGGTACTTTGGCATCATGCACAATTCCCAGAAGTACAAAGAGGAAAATTTCAGAGGGGTATGACTCAACAAACAGCCTTAAAAAAAAAGATCCACTTTCATTTCCTGTTGGAATCTGTAACAAAATAAACTCACCCCCCTTCCCCCCCCCTCTGCGTTCGCCTTTTTTTTTTTTTTTTTTTTTTTTGACCAGCATCAAATTAGCTCTTACCACTGTGAGCCAAACTCAGCTGCTGATCATTTGGTACTGCTTTCCTTTGTGCTTTAGGCTAGTCTATGCAATTAATTTTTACTAAGGTCTGCTGAGTAATTTTACTGAAGCCCACTAATGTTTACCAAAGCCCTCTGGATAATTTTATTCAGGTCTGTTCAGCAGGAAGCTGTTCTGGCTCCAGCTCTGATGGTCTAACCAAATGCTGGATGCTGTCTTCATATCTGAGAACAGTAGCAGTGTGCTGCAAGGGCTTCTGAAAAGATCAGGGCATGTTACAGATACAGTGATACAGGCAGAAATGTGCCTGTGACCTGGGTGAGGTCTGCTCAAAACTGCTTTTATTCCTACTCAATGTGGAATCAGTTATTTGAGCTGATGCAGTCCACATCTTATTTATCTATTTATTTATTTATTTTAATCTCACATTGGTGTAATTCTATGAAGTCTGTAAACTTATGTAAAATTGGCAAAGTAAGTTATTTTTATTTATAGTATTACTAAGGAGGGAAGGAACAGGCCCTATTTACCGAAGAGTTTTTCTTAGAGGTCATTGTCTGCTGTTTATGATGGTTTATCTGACAACCCTTTTAGGATGCAAAGTTTATATTATTTATGAGGGCACTTTTATCCTCCTTTTCCATAACAGGTCAAACTGTAGGTATTTCAGTGTCTTGACTTCTTAAGGACCTTCCTAGCCTAATAAATCCAGTTTGCTAATTCCTATGTATGAAATAAAAGATGAATGCAGAAAATAACATTTTTTTCTCTCCCTTTTTATTTGAATGTTTTTCTAGAATTATTATGAATTTTTATATATCTGTGGGAATTCAGGCAACTGAATCTTCCTTTCTGTAGTCAGGTATCTAAAAGCCATTCTGAAAACCTGGGGAGCTGGAAGTACTTCAGGGATGGAAGATCAATCCTTCCTTAAGTATGAAAATCTCAGAAAAGATTTCAATTGTCCAGAATGTCTACTTTTGCCTCAAACTATTGCTTGACATATTGATGTATTTGCTATATGCTCCCTTAAACAGACTGAGGATTCCTATGGTACAGGCTTTGCTACAAAAAACAAGCACTCCTTTCTGAATATCAGAATAAATTAAAAACAAAACCAGAAACAACAACAAAAAAGACAACAAAAAAAGGACCCCCACAACCCTACATTACTTGGGATATACTATACTCCTGTGTTGTGGATACAAAAAATCTCTGTGTGGAAGTGTTTTTCTGCTCCCTCCACCACCCCCCAACTCCCCTGATATTTTACATATACTGTAATCGATGTTGTCCTCCACCTGTAAATAAGGAGTCTAGAAGAGGTAAGAACTTCTGTCATTTACATACCAGCTGGATCCACAAAGCCACTTAAGCACTTATCTCCTATTGATTTCTATGGAGCACAGGTTCCTAAATGCTTTTGTGGATCTAGTAAGTCACATTTTCTTCTCTTTATTGAGATGAAGGCAATTATATGGACAAATTCCTTCAAAATCCAAGAATAGTTGTCACTCTAATGTATGCTTTTTGATCAGTACTTGAAAACTTGTCAGTGTATTTTACTGCTGTGTTCAGAAATATAATTACATGCTGTATAAAGTATAATCAATATTAGCACGCTAACGTAGAGAATAATTTAGATCTTTTAATTTTCCTGCTTTCCATATTAATATATTTTTCAATATGTTTGGAAATGTTAGCAATCAAATAACATCATGACTTAGAGAGGGAAGTGGAAACAGCCTGGGTCAGGTGTTCCAGGTCCTCTTGTGCTTCCCTAGAAATAGAAAGCAACCTCAAGTGGCATTTATCTGGCCCACCAGACTAGTTTTACATCTCCTTTCTACAGCTGGGGCAGTGCACAACAGCAAGAGCAGACTGGTGACACTAGCTCTTTAATTTTATCTAGAAATTGGTCTTGAAGGTTGTTTAATACCTCTGGAATACAGCTTTCTCTGCCTCTTTGGAGGCATGATTAATGCAGTTGGCTGTGTCATATCTAGAGCTCCGGTCTCGTGACTAACATCTTGTAACCACAGTAAAGCACAGCAATGAAAAATCCAACAAGAAAAAGAAAAGGGGAAAAAAAAAAAAAAAAAAAAAAAGAAAAAAAAAAAGGAAAGCATGCTATCACCCACTTATTTCCCTGCTGCATTTTATGGCTGATTTGGTTTCACAGATAAAATGCTCCATTTTTAGGAGACACAGGGGAAATCAGACCCTGTGGGCAATTGTGGAAGAGCAGGTCTGCTCTGCTCTGCTCTGCCAGCTTGCCGTAGTCCCCTGGGGGCACTTACCACACCTATGAATCACTGGAGGAAGCTGTTATATTAGCTTATACAAGAACAGTGCATGGAAGAACTTGCACTGAGGAGATCTTCAGCTGCTTTTATGAGGCTCTTTTAAGCATCTTGCAATGTCAAGAGTCAATCTATCTGGCCCTAATACATTTTGAACTTCATACTTAAGATCGATGGGGCAAACCTAAGATAAAAATGAAGAGTGTAGAATGCTATTAATTCAAAAAGATACTACATTTAATGACATATTTTGTAAAATATACTGTCACTGGTTTTGGAATTAAAAAACAAAACAAAACAAAACAAACAAACAAACAAACAAAAACCTCTAACATGCAGGTCGCTCTGTCTGTGAGATAAGGTTTATGTGTAGAGGTGTCTTGGTTGTTCCTGGAACACCATCAAAATCTTCTCCACCCATAAATATCAGCCTTTAGATTGATTCAGGGCAGGGCCAGTTATAAAAAATGTTGTTTGCTATTAGCAAACTCAGTGCACTATCTAAATAAGATTAGGGAACTCTAGGAGTTGGCCATGAATACACAATTATATGATTTCAGCAGAGGCAATATATGCTCTAATATTAAGAAGGTACCATGGGATTTAAGAACCTGTCCTATCTGAAAAGGAAATCAGATTTAAAATATATTAGACTGAAGGTAAATTGAAGTCAGCTGCTACCACTAATCATTAATCTGTATTACTGAGGTACAAAACAAACTCACCCATTTTGCACTCCAGGGCAAATCCTGAGTTATTTAAAAACAACAACAACAACAAACACCATAAAACTTGCCAGTATTCAGCAGAGAAGAGTTGCCATAGGATGTAAGACCTCTGACCCTGCATCAGGCCCAGCCATTTCTAAATCATACAAAAATGTGATTACTTCAGTCCTCCCTTATGACTAAAACTTCACATTTACTTCTCAAAATGGATCTTTTGTGTTCCTTCCCTCCCATCTATTCTTACTGATTGAATAGGACCAGAAGTGCCAACCAGTCTACAGAAGGGATGAGGCAAAACTCTAGCACTTCAAAGTCCAAGGGCCTTGGAGGCAGCAGCCTCCCTCAGCAGCCCTGCCTGTCTTGCAGATTGCCCACGGGAGACATCCTGCACCCGTCAATAGAACACTTTGTGTCAGCCCTGCTCCTCCCAGCCTCACCCCTTCCTCCGTTCAGTTAATGAGGGAGTCCATTGCAACAGTGGAGACAGAGAGATGCTATGCCTGGAGGCTGCTGCTCTGAATAATGCCCATTTAAACGGGTGCTCTAGTGCTTCTGCTTTTCATTAATTGTACTTCTTCTGCATGTATGGCTTTCCCTTAATGCTAAAAATGTAGGGGCCTACAGCAGTCAGTTATCCATATGTATTCTGTAAGCAAGGTGAAAAAGGTGAGCCTACAGAGTTTTCCTTTATGGGTGCTGTTCAGGAAAAAAAGGGGAAAATCAATGAGTACTGGAAGTATCATAAAATTAAATCTTGTGACACACACAATTCTGCATTTATTTATGCTCATTTAACCTGTTAAATGGGCTATTACCAGGCCATAACTTTTTAAAATGTCTCTGCCTGACCAGCCCTCACCATACTATGATCTTAACACCTCTAGAAAAAGTAAGGATGCAAAGAGATTTAAAGTTCATTTGTAACAGGCTTTCCATGAATAACAGTGCTCTGCATGTTTATCAATATGCCTTTCGTTCTTGGAAATATGAATGTGAATATCTTCCTCTTTCTCACCACTTGCCCCCTTGTTACCAGAGCAGCATACAGTTGTCAGCTCCTGTAGACTGCTCCAACAGCTACAGACCGAAAATTGGAGTCAAACAGAAAACACAGTTGTTGACAACTGTGAAACAACACAAATCTTCCTGTCTACTTTGGAGACCAAATTGCACTTGGGGTCACATTCTAAAGAGATGCTTGATTATCCTGCTATCCATGCACCTTATTACTTTTCTATAGTGAAAGACCACGAGGAAGAATAGGGAAGATATTTTGAAGGACATTGAAAAAAAAAAGTGAGAAGTAAAGAAGGTAGCAACAGAGAATGTATCTTACTTAGAGGTTACATGTTGCAGGGACTTTCTGTGTGATCCAGGAAGCTTTTCTTGGCATTTGTACAAGCTTTGGTTTCTTGAGACATAGTCCCACTTTGTCTACATGTTTGCATCTCTGTTGTCCTTACATACCCCAGCTTATCAGCTTTGTCTATTTTCCTTAGGAAAAAAGAAAAGAAAAAAAAAAAAAACTAAATCAAAGGAAAAAGGAGGAGAACTTCTATCAGTGCATAAAATGCTTCAGGCAGATTTTCATCTGGAAAAATATTAAGGAATGAAAGGGAATGCATAAATGCGCTTCTATGAACAACAATAAAATGTAGTAATGAGAAAGTACGTATAAAACAGAGCTGAACATCAGCAGAAAGCCCACAGGTTGCTCCAACAACACACAAATGTCCAGCCTGACATTTTGAATGCCCAAAGACATCTGTATCTTTCTCTTCCTAAGTGCATTGTGGGTAGCATTCTTTAACTGTTACCCTAATAAATGGTTTAGGGAAAACTCCCTCATATTTTCCATTGATATGCCAAACGTTTCCTTAGAGAAAATAAATAAAACTAGCATGAATAAGAGGTTCAAGTATGGGATTCCTTACAAATGAAAATCTGGGCCAAGACTCAGATAAATTTAAAAATCTATATATCAGAAACAAAAACAAAAACACACACACACACAAAACAAACAAACAAAAAACCACTCCAAAACCTGACACCTCTGAAACAAATGATATGATGTAGAAAACAGTGGTAGAAATTATCATTATTTCATTACATAACTGGCTCCATAAGGGACCCGTCAACATCATGGCTGAACAACTTCACCATGCCAATCAAACAGTTGCTTCACAGAACTTTCTTCCAGCTTGATGTTGCTCATTCTGTTCCACAAATTAAGACTAGAAGAATAGGTCTGAGGTTCAGTCTCTTTTCCCTGTTTAAGGTTATAAGGGAGCATAATAAGGTCCATTTATCCCTTGTGTTGCTTATCTGCTTCAACAATCATTTTAAATTATAAGCAGGGAGAGGAAAAAAAGAAGCAGAAAGAGATGATTATAAACTCTAAACCCTGTCAAAGGCAAGAAACTGTCCAGGGCAAAAATAAAGACTTGCTCTGATTACTGTCTTCATGAGGGTGAAAAGGGCCAATCTGTGGCCCTTAAGTCTCTTCCTTTCTCTTGTCTGGTATCTTTGTCTGTAATTGTTCTGTGCTGCTAGGTTGGTCTTGGCTTCCTGCCTGTGGCAAAGCTGTGAGAAGGCTTGTGTTTATCCGCTTTGAACTTGGTAGCCTAAGCCCCCAGTTTCACTGTAACTGAGGGCCATCTTCAGATACTGCTGACATGGTCCTTCCCTCCGTCCTTTTGTGGCCCTTCTTTTGTGGTGGGATATTGGCAGAACAGACCCAGCTTGGCTTTAGCTGCTGCTGGAACCCACCCTGTGCATGAGACCCACCTTCTACACTAATGAAAGGGACCTCCTCACACAACAGTAATGTTTTCTGCTGTGGCACCAGCTACAGTGTGCTAAGCCTTTGTTCTCCAGTGCTGGGATGTTGTCATCTTTTCTGTGTGGTACAGGGTGCTTGTGGAGCTTGGTCTCTGAGTCACTGGGGACCAAGTACCTACTACAGAGCAGTAGACTGACTAGACTGGACTCAGTGATGTGACAGCGTACCCCTCCAGACCTACACTACCCTTGAAGAAATGTGGAAAATCATATCCTTTACATACCAAGAATCAATATGACTTCTATCAAGGTTAATGGTAAAGATGCAATTTATTTAAGTGGAAACAAGATCAGGTCCCGGGTGGCTACAATTAGAGCTTGGAGCAGGAAAATACATTGAAGATTAAGAAGGTGGTTGTGGTTACATGCACATTTTTCCACTGTCGTGATGGCTAAAACAGCCCTGCAGCCTCTTCTTCTTGCCCTCTTGGTTACGCTGACCTCAGAGCAGGTTTATAGACACAAAGTATTTTCCTAGATGGAAAACAAGCATTTTTAGTGGAGGTTAATTTTCAGGTGGATCAGATCAGTCACGTAGTCCATTCTGTACTCCCACAAATGCTTTGCAGACTTGATGTGGTGATGGGGAGCAAGGCCTCAGAAGCTGGGTTTTGCCTAAACTGCTTTTAACACCATCTCACATCTCACTTTTCTTTATTTTCATTATACTCTTCTTCCCATTCACAGACATCAGCTGTAAGAAGAAAAAATTCACCTCTTCTTTTCATTGATGGCTTCATGGTCTTGTCCTCTCCTGTCTTTTAGAGCTGGTGACCAGTTGTGCTGAGGGCAAGTTCTGGGAGATAGAGTGGTGAAACTCATTCCCCAGCTGAAAGTAAGAAAGTTTGCTAAAATCCTCATAAGTATTTAGTGCATTAGATACTAGGGTGCATTACTGTAACTTAACAACCCAAAGCTTATCACTTAATGTACAGTAGCTGCCAACGTGCATGTCCTTAGGCAAATATGAAGTGAACTGACTTACTTAGGACTCTTGCCTCAAATTTCCTGGGACAGATCACTATGCTGATGTATGGTGACCTGACTTTGTATCTGAGCCCTTAGTCCAATATGAAGCACATGAATATTTTAAAGGATCTAGTCCTAAATATTAAGGCATTACTCTATATGTAATCAAACCACTATATTATGATATTCCCTTTTGGGAAATGATACGCTGCAGCTTACTATGTCTTCCAGTTTATTTGCATTCTAGCTTTTCTCCTTTTGCCCCAAAACATTATTGTTTCCTATCCTTACCTTTAAAAGTGCCATTAATTTCATGGCTCTGCTGCCAGCTGCCGTTGCTGCTGTTGGTCTCTCTTTCCAGCTCCTCTGACTCAGCGTTTTGTGAAACCACACTTGGCAGGAAACATGCTTTTAGAGGGACCAACTGTAATTTAGACAAAAAGACCTTTAACTGTACTCAGCAGCACTGGCAAGACTACCATTGTGCTGCTGTCTTAAGGCAGACCATAGCCAGGAAGAAATACATTATATGTGTTTACTAAATTTTGGATAGATGGCTTTTGAAAACTTACCCTGCTTCATTTGCAGGATTTTGGTAAAACAGATTACAGGCTGTGGTGAGTAATCCTGCTCCAGGGCACTAAATAGTTAACATCTAATGTGGTTGGTCCCAAAAACGTGTAGATGTTTCTGTGGGCACTTCAAAAGAATGTGACATTTTCTAAACTGGGAAGATCATAGTATATGACACCAAAATCAGGATGGTCTTTAACTCCTGTCCTTGTATTCTGGAGGCTGAATTTCATCCAGAATTGCCTGTTTTCTTATTTAGGATAGAATTACTTTTTTTCTCCATGGCCAGTGAGCCACACACTCTGCTCGCATCTCCTCTTCTGTATGTCAAACAGAGGAAAAGAACAGAGGCAGTTTGGGGTGATATATTTACTCCTCGTCAAGGGAAGATATTTCTATTAAAAGAGTAGAACTCTTGCCTGATGCAGTCAAGGTCTCTTGGAGTTGTCAAGGTAGATACTCTTCTAAAATATATGGCTTCTGACAAAACAAACAAGTTTTCCATGGGAACAAAGCAGTCAAAAAGACTATTCAGCCTTTATTTTAGAAAGAATGTACAGTGCTAAGGACAGGTCAAGGATAATGAGCTGTGATTGTAAGAATCATGTAAGAGAAAAAGATGTACCAATGTGTCATTTCAATCACAAGACAGCAAGTCAGGAAAAGATTTTTCTTCTGCCTTGTCAGGGAGAGATCTGTCTCCTCCTGCAGCACCGTTGTCACCCCGCAGCTGGTAACTGGTGGGTTCTGCTCCTGAGTCTGGTCTGCTTGAGAAGGGGAAGAGACCAACGTAGATTTGATCTGCAGTAAAGTGCAGCTGCAAGACCATGGTCTGGGCATTGCACTGTGGCGAGATAAAAGCCATCAGCAATTTAAAAGAATGTTCATGACAGTGATTGAAGATGACTTTTAGTCTTTTTGCCTTTGTTTAAGGAGCAAAAGACGTATACATTTTCTTAGACTCATAAGGTACACAAGACAAATAACTAGATAGCTATGGGGAAATACATAATACTCTCTGTCTCTGCTTGAAAGGTTAATCATCAAATGACTAAAGCATAGTTGTTTAGGGTTATCACAACAAGAACCTGCTAACTTGATGCTATTTTTTATTTGGGCAATTATGCCAATGTTTACTAAGTATGCAAAGACAAGAGTAACTTCTAAATATAATGTATATAAACTTATCAATGTGTAAATGATATTTTAAATATCTGTCTGACAAAGAAAGGTGTATAGAAATAAGCAAATGTAAATGAACACATTTTTTCATGAACAATACATACATTCTCTTGTTGGAAAATTTGAACCTAGTGGCTAAATATATTTGGAGAAAAGCTTATTTTTTTTCCCATCTTTTTCTGGGAAGGAAGAAGGAAGCACCAGCAGGTGTGACTTGGCAGCACAAGGAAAAAATAAATAAATAAAAAAACCAATGCAACAAGGTAAAACACCTTGATCTCAGTGGTAAAGAGATGCTCAGCAGTTGAAGACTGCTCCCAGGACTGTTCTGCAGATCCTATGGACTTTGTAATTGATTAATTTGAATAGAAATTTATATGGAATTGTCAAGTCTGACAACCTGAGAATTCATCTTTTTTAAACAACTCTTCAGGGCTGCTAACCTGTTTGTGATATATATTCTCTTTTCAAGTAAAACTCCAGTTATTTTAAAATAGAACAAATCTAAAAACACTCTGGACAATCAACAGATCTGATTACAAATTTAATGGCCTGATTCACCCCTGCTCTGCTTCAATTTTGGAGCACTGTGAAGCCAGTGCTTTTTATCTCCTCACTCCAGACACAATCTGGACTAACACAGCAAGGAGCAAGTTTCTGGGAGCTTAAGCTTGTTCTGCTTTGTTCATTTTTTTTTATTTTTTTATTTTTTTTTTGAGAGCAGATGTGTCTTTTAGGTTTGTGATCTTTTCTCAAAGCATGACCATAATGATCATGAAGACTTGGTGAATTTATTAATACCACCTGATTAAATCTTTGTTAGACTCCATTTGGAAAGAATTAGTTCAATAACACATATTTAGATCTCCTCTACCATGTATTCTCCATATGTAGGGTGAACTATGCAAGTGTTTTGTTCCTGTGTTGAACATGAAAAAGATATATCAAAATATGTAGTGAAAACCACTAAAACCAGCAGGTAAAATCTGAGATTTCTTATTCCAGGTACTACACTTTAAAATGGCTCATCTAATAGAATTTATCTTCCCTTGAAATCCCAGGAATGAATGTGTGGCCCTGGCTTGACAGGTAAGTGGTATTTTGAGGGAGTCAAAAGTGGTTATATGATGTCACCTGTAAATAATGTTTTATTGATTAAAAAATCCTGAGATGAAGGAGACTGTATTTCAGTTGTAGCATGAGATATTTCAGAAAAGAGGTGCAGTTTATGATATCTCCAATGCAAAGAGATCTAAAGGATTAACATTTGGCTCAGAATAAACCCAACCTGAACTGAAGTGGCCAGCTGTGCTAAGGATCATTTGTGGCATCTGCTTATTATTAGAAATTATTTTCTTGTTTAAGTATTACCAAAATGCTCCTCTCCTTCTTTCCTTTTTTGGATGATAGTGTTTGCAACAGAAATCTTTAAATTAATCCTTGATAATTCAAGAAAAAAGTGGAGGCAAGTCCTTTTGCATGTGTTTAGAAAAATGAGAGATGATTGCACAATGAAAGGTCCTCATTTTCTACCCAAATTCTAACAAATACTATATGAAGTATAACTCATAAATGTTCATGGCACACAACTGGGCTGCTCCTGGAAATTGCATGGTTTGGGTGCAGCAAATACTGGCAATTGTAGCATGATTAGATGCAAAGGAAAGAGAATTTCTTATGACATTTCAAAGCTTCTTATAAAACAGTATCTTCACCTATAATTGCCAGCCAAGACATTTCCACATGGCCATGAATTGTTATTTAAAAGGCTTATAAAGGCTTTTTCCTTAAAAATAATGATGAAATTAAACATTGTCATTTAAAATCTTTTAAAAACACACTCCTTATCTTCTCCCATTCATGCAGCAATTCCTGGCTTAGGGAAGTGAAGAGGATGTGCATGATTAGCTAATGCTGGATGATATCCTAATTGACACTGTGTAGAGATTAAGACACTAGGATATTTCTAAGTGTATTTAAGTGCTATAAGGTACTGAAATGACAGCTGTGGAGACTGGAGTCTCCTCTTTACCCAGCAGTAGACAGAAGATAGGATCATTCAGTCTTTGCTCCAAAGACAAAGACTGTTCTTTGTCTGTCTACAGATGACATTCAGAATGCAAGTTTGCAGTTGGGATAAAAATTAAATTAGAGGTGGAAGACCACTGATATCTTTCACGTAGGATCTGCAGCATCAATAGCTTTTGCTCACTTGAATCCTTTACCTAGTAATCTACAGGCGAAGACTCATCTTCTGTTAAACAACTGCATCTTTAAAATTATTTTTTGTTTATTTTTTTCTAGCTGAAAATGTACCTTATAACATGCAAATACTTGAAGACAGATTTTGGTGTGAAAGTGTATTTGAGAGGAGACTGGAAACAGCTTCCAGAAGTGAAGAAGCTGATTTACATTCAAGCAGACTTTTCCTTCAGAAAGGAAGTTTACCTGGGGTAACTGCTTGGTGGGAATGTCCTTTGAAATAATGTGAATTGTACCTTGGTTCAAAGAGCTCTTTGAAATTCCTCTAATGCAATTATGCTAAGTCAGAGGAAGTTAAATGATTGTGTATTGGGAAAAATGCAGTTAGAATCTGAGTTGAAGTCATGTGTCAAAAGTGCTATTGATGATAACATTGACACCTGCCTCTGATAACTTCAAAGTCTGTTCTCTCAGTATGAACTTAAGTTCACTGAGCTCAGCTAGCAAAAGGACAAACCAAGACAGAGACACCAGTCCAGACCTTCAAGAAGTGCAAACAGAGCTCTGCCACTTAACAACAGTACATCAAAACCGAGCTTGCTGCCTTTTAACGTAGCGAATACAATGACTGTGCTCTACCAAATGAAGCCCAACATTTGTACACGTACAGCTGTTAGTCACAGACAGAAAGGGATCTCTGTGACTATCTGCTTTTACCACACTGGTGGAAAAAAAAAAAAAAAAAAAAAAAAAAAAAAGTGCTCTGTGTGAGTTACTGAGGAAAGAGTGTAAAAGACAGCTGCCACGTTGGTTTCTGAAAGCACGGAGGTTCTAAGTGTTTCTGATGTCTTCTGGGCTTGAGTTTTACCCTTGTGGGGGGCCGTGTTCAGATGGAGTGAGGGCAGGAGATTTTTCATCTCTCCCACAAAGTCAAAAATGATGGATGAAGTCTGAACTGATGAACGAACCCAGAACTTAAACTTTGGGACTAAGACTCATTACTGTCTGTATCACCCAGTGTTTCTTAAGCTACTCTTCAACAAATATGTTTACATATTTTGACTCAGCTTTGATCATTTCTCTCTTTTTAAACATCAACCTGATATTTTATTTAATTGCTGCTCTGTTCTGCCCAGTTCTGTGAAATGACACACTAGAACTGAAGAAGTCCAAGCACCTCTTAAGAAGACACCCCTTGCTTGGGTTTGGTTGTGTATTTGCTGTAAGAGCTTGTGTAGTAAGAGTGGCTTAGTAGAGCCCAAAGAATGGATCCAGGTGCTATTAACCTTTTTAGGGGATTCAAGATTATAAAAAACAGGTGGGGAAGGGTTAGAATTTTCTGCTCAAAGCACTTCTGATTATATGTTTCAAAGTCTGCCCAGTCACTGAGGGTCTGCCTTTGGATTCAGGTCCCTTGGTTTCCCTCTCTGGGCACCAGCTGAAACATGCAGTGGTATCCATCTCAGTCACAGGCACATTCCTTTTTGGAGACAGTTAGGAAAGGGATGGAGCAGGCACGTTCTTCTCTACTTTGGAGTTCACATACAGGTGAGGCACCTAAAGAGAACTAGAAACTACAAAGTTGTTCTGGCTTCCTTAGCAGAGATGCAGCCACCTGGAGTCCTCAAATGCTATGGGAGCTGAGTCCTCATTCTTCAGTTTTGTGGTCTGCTATTACCAGTCTCCTCAGCATTGAGTTCTGTCCACAGCACCACTTAAGAGGAAGAGATGTAGGCTTCATATTATAAAATAGTGGTGGATTTTAGATTTCAGAATTTTACAAGGGAAAATGCACATCCCAGTCCAACAGTCTTGTGTAGATACTCCTGAGGTCCTTTTGTTCTGCTGTGCAAATGAATTCTAAGTGAAAAATCTTATATAATTGTACTGAAAAGGAGAAAAACATCCCAAATGTGGTTAGAGTGGAGCTGAAAAATATGGATTCAGAGAATCCTGATGACAAAAATAGATTTATATTTTTTTTTAATGTAGTGCACTGAATTTAATCCTTGTGCTCACAGTATACTTTATTTAGAATCACTGCAGAACTTCTTCTCTGATTTTTCTCCCTGAAATTAGCTTGTAGTGCTATGCTTAAGACTTCACAGGAGCCTAAAGGTATTTGACTTAATTTACTTCTATGAGTTTTGTTCTTTGTTCATTTATTTTAATCTTTATTGGTTTTCTCTCCCCTTGACTATCCTAAGATTTTTGTTGTGATACATCATCTGTTATTATTATCTAAACTGTTCTCCACAGAATTCAGGTTCCCTAAAATTTCAAGTACAGCAATTTCTTTTGAGAATGAGTATCATTAAATGAAACTGTTGAATTAAACTATCTCAGAAACAGAATGTGCAGCAATAATTTTACATAAAGTTTATAATGGCAATTCTAGTCACCGTGTTAATATGAGTATTTTATGAGTATTTTCAATTCAGCATTTTTATCATAATAATTACAAATATTATGTAGATATTTAAAAATTGTAAAATATGAAAGTTTTTTTTTTTTTTTTTTTGTAAACATTAGATTATGCAAAAATATTTGGATAATGAAAGTTTAAAAATTAACATGCATATTGTAAGAAAAAAAATCATAGAATGTTTTGGGTTGGAAGGGATCTTAAAGCTCATTTAATTCCAGACCCCTTGCCATGGGCAGGGACACCTCCCACCAGACCAGGTTGCCCACAGCCCCATCCAGCCTGGCCTTGAACACTTCCGAACACTTGAACAGCCACAGCTTCTCTGGGCAACCTGTGCCAGTGCTCCACTATCCTCATAGTAAAGAATTTCTTCCTTATATCTAACCTTACTGTATCATTTTTTTTATTTTAAAAACATTCCCCCTTGTCCTACCACTACATCTCCTGACAAAGAATCTCTCCCCAGCTTTTCTGTAGGTCCCCTTCAGGTACTGGAAGGCCTCTATTTGGTCTCCCCAGAGCCTTCTCTTCTCCAGGCTGAACAAGCCCAAATCTCTCAGCCTGTTTTCATAGGAGAGGTGCTCCAGCCCTTTTATCATTTTCATGGCCCTCCTCTGGCCTCATTCTAATAGGTCCATGTCATTCTTGTGCTGGGGGCCCCAGAGTTGAATGCAGCACTCCAGGCGGGGTCTCATGAGAGCAGAGCAGAGGGGGATAATCACCTTCCTCAGCCTGCTGGCCACTCTTCTTTTGATGCAGCCCAGGATACGGTTGGCCTTCTGGGCTGCAATTGCATGTTGTGGGCTCATGTTGAGTTTCTCATCAACCAACCCCACAGGTTCTTCTCCTCAGGGCTGCTTTCAATCCATTCTCTGCCCAGCCTGTATCTGTGCTTTGGATTGATGCAGGATCTTGCATTTGGTCTTGTTGAACATCACAAGGTTCACACAGGTCCACCTCTCAAGCCAATAGAATGCCATATTCCACAAGCTGAAGATGATGTATACATTTGTATTTACGTACATAGTTATCACTTCTTTACATGCAGTTACATTAGTATTGTTAGATAGCGTAAGAAAGCATGCCTTCAGATGGGTCTCTATCAGCTAAAATTATGGTCCTAGATAAGTACATACTACTTCTACATTAGTATTAATGACACCCAGAAATAGATTTTTATGTTGAAATAACAGAACTCCAAACAGTTCTTTAGCTTTTCCATTGTTAAGCTAGATCTTAGCTTGGATATATGTGATAGTATGAAGCTGAACAGCCTGAATATCCAAAGGGTTAGTGACAACTCCCATTAGAGAACTATGGTCTGCATATACTAGAATGCAGCTCCTAACATTTTATAAACACTGGATAAAGGCAAAAAAGGAGTTTCTGAGTCATTGTACCAGGTCCCCATATGATGGTGCTTTTCATGGACCATGACATCATGGAATGCATTTTAAAAATTGTCCAAATTCCAGCTTAAAATTGATCATTTATTTAACTTTTTTCATTATTAGAAGGCTACTTCAGCCTGGCGCTCCTACAAAATTAAAAAAACTTGTCTTTTAAAATGTAATCTATCATCAGTGACTCACAACTTTGTCTTTATTCTGTCATGTCTGGCATTGTAATGGAATGCAATTGCAGCTCACCTCTTCCCCAAGGAAGGCAACCAAGGCTCCCCATGCAGATGGATGAAAACTTTCTCAGCCTTGCTAGAACAGAGCAAACACAAAAACTTCTGCTTGCTGCCAGATAATCTCTCTAACCCATCTATTGGATCTCACTTTGCATGAGATGAATCAGATCTTTGATGGCAAATAAAAGCCTTGTCTGTATTGGTCTGATTGATGATCTCCTTTCAGAAACTAGAGGGGCGTTTAATTCTTTTGCGTACCAAACTATAAATATGAGACAGCTTTCTAGATACCTTACTGGTTTTGAGTTCAAATACAGTGCTGGGTATGGCTGCCTTGCAGAAAGATTTAAAAAAGGTAAAGATCAGATTGTAAGCATTTTACTCCCTATTTTGCTACATACATTACATTTGCAATTTCCACTCAG
>CM021698.1:113459591-113506487 GCA_011074415.1 Stictonetta naevosa | reverse complement strand
GCAGAGTAATATCCTGTGAGCAGAAGGTGCATCTGAGAGTACTTCAACACTGACCATCAAATGTTTGACCAACATTACTTCACTGAGGATAGAAAGTTCAACAGTAGCTGACTTGCAGGATTTCTGAAAGACCGTTTTAGTCTGAGTGTCAGGTGTGACACTTCTTGCTTTTAAACTGCACTGCTAGGTTGTTGGAGTAAGAGATTATGAAAGAAGCATTTACTTATCTGGATTCTTTGGATTTCTTTGCTGCTGTTTATAATGGGATAATCTGGTGCTCAGAAAATGTGAAAGACCTTTTTCAGAAAGCAGTAGAAAGACAGTTTATGTTCCTTTTTACTGATTACTTTTGCGTGATGCTAGGAAACAATTATTTTAAGTGGATTACTTTCAAAGAATAACTTAATTTGATAATAAAACAAATACTGTCTTCCCATTTATTGATGAATCAAACAAGGTAATTGGATTTATTACTTTTAAATCTATGAGTAATCCTGTTTTCAAATCACATATGTGTTTCCTCCTCTGCTTTTATGATCATCAGGAGATGACACTTATTTATTCCTTCTCCTTCTGGCAGAAATTCACTTTTTTGAATCAGGAGAGCACTACTTCTGAGCTCAAAATTGAGCTAATTTATACTTACTCAATAAGCATCCTTGCTAAAAAAAAAAAAGAAAAAGTGAGGTTCAGTCATTCTGAGTAGCTAAAAACACTCACTAATTAAAACATATCTCACATTAATATATATAATATGCATGTAACAGTGGAATAGATGTTCTGATGCTGTTTTGTATAATTTATAGCAGGGGCCTGTAGGCTGAAAGGCCCCTGGAACATATATATCGGCCTGGTATATTAAAGATATCTCTGATGGTCATATATAGCTGATCTGGGGAGTGGCCATGGCAAGCCTTACTGATACTTCTCCTCCCTCTGCTTTTAGCTTGATACCACAAATCCACTGTGCTGAATCTTTAGAAGATTATAGTTGGTTTAAGTAATAATAAAATCACGGAGGATTTTTTTTTAAGCTAACTGAATCAGTAAGTAAAATATTCATTTACAGCAGTAATTAAACTTGTAGTAGTTTAGACTCCTACAGCATCTCTTAAATGGGGATCTCTCATCAGTTTACAGACATAGGTAAACTTTTTAGGTTCTGTACTTAAATGCTTCATTTGTTGTACAGGGCTGGTCTGCACTTAAAATGATCTGTCAGTACAGCTATATCCACCGATACCAACAGCTTTCTTTGTAGAAATACAGTTTGCATTAGAATAAAACAATTCCTCTTTCAATATAAAGTAAAATCTATTCCTTGGGGAACTGTGCCTGCATGTTTTTATTTAAAGTGTGATTTCTATTCATACTTCCATTCAGCTCTGTAACTAGCAAAACTTTTAAGAGCAGATCAAATCACGAATTGACAGTATTAAAGAAGCTCATTGAAATCTGGATTATTTTCTTTCTTAAAGGGCAAAAAATGCTTGTGCTCAAAATACATTATTTTATTGATGGAATTCATTGATCAGCATATGCCCTTGGTCCCATTGGTAAAGATACAAATCTGGTACATTCTCCAGCTTCACCACCTTGACTCTCTGCATCAGTGCGGTCCTCTTGCATGACAAAACACTTCTAAAAAAAAGCCTTCCAGAGGCGAAGGAATACATCTGTCAAGGTTGAACTGCAAAGCCAGTTTTTACATTTTGCAAGTGTAACCAAATTGTGTCTGCTGAAAATCACAGAGTTCTGCTAGCTCTCATGGTTTTACTCTTGATCTCAATATTTAGGTGTTTTTCTTTGTCTGTCATTGTCAGCCATGCTCTTTAGTGGTGGTCAGCAGTGAATGATAGCAATTTACTTAGGAGTTGCCAAGGTTTCCAGGCTACCAAGTGGAATTGTGGTTTACAGCTGAAAAATTCAAATCCAGCTTTTCCATTTGCAAATACCAGTTGAATCCAGTGCTGCACTTTCTTTCTTTTTTTTTTTTTTTTTTTTTTTTTTTTTAAGGGAAACAGAATGCAGTGTTTTAACTGGAATGATAACATGGGGCAGAATAGAAACAGGGAGAAGGAGGGACATATTATTTGTTAGGAAAAGCATGTGCTGTGGGTGTTGTGGTGCTGTGGGAAAGCTTGCTCCTGCTGAGTCTACCCAGAGAGCCAAATTCCACATCAATTGCCCTGATTCTGCCACGTTTCCCTTCATGCCTCCTTCCATGTAGTTACAGGAATAGCCAGATCTTTTGGACTACCCTGATATCATCTTTCCTCCTCAGCCTCCTCTGTCTCTCTCCTTTGCTCCCAGAAAAAGAGGGGAATATTTCTGGCTGTTGCAGAACATCATAAGGCTTTCTCACATCACTTCCAACACATTCCTCGCCTGCATTCATCCAGGAAGAATGTACTGCATTTGATTTCTGTCTCAGGTCACTCATCTCACAGCTATGTGCCAGGTCAGTGCCAGTGAGCTGTCTTGCATGGCAGAGCTTTGTTATGCAGGCTGGAGGGTCAAGTTTCACATGTTCAAAAGAGGACTGTGTAAAGACAAAGAGAAACAGCACACTTTTAAATGCCAGTAATGCATAAACTACTGTATCAACTACACAACATGAATATCTTTATCCAGCTGTGTTTATATATGATTTTCATTAATCACGGGTGTTCCTAGCACTTGACACAAACAATGTCACTGTTTTTCTGTGAGGTTGCCTTTATATTAAACAATTGTTCTTCCAAAAAATAATATCACTTTCCCCTAGCTCTAACTGACCAGCTGATACAACTTTTTTTTTTTTTTTTTTTTTTTTCTTAACTCAGAATGCAGCCCTGTGAATTACTGTTCTTTGGATCATCATTTATGAAAGAAGATACCTTCCATGTCCACCATGAATTAAAATAAAATCACTTTAAATCCACCCTTTAAAGCCCATGGTCAAATTTATTCCTGGCATCACGGCACAGAGAAGAGTGTAATTGCACCATGGATGAACTTAGTCTCATGAGTTTAACTGTGCTCTGAAAGCTTTTTGATGTATGTGTTGTATTTTATTTATCTTTTTTTTTTTTTTTTTTTTTTTTCCTTTTGTTTTGCTTTCTTAATACCAGTGCTGTTTGAGGGTTGCATTAGTAAAAAAAAACTTCTTAACACTGACTACAGCAGAACGCTAATAAAGCTAATGGCATTTTAGCCTTTGTCAAAGATTATGTACAGTGTTATAACCAACAAAAAATAGTTATTTTCAGAGATACAGATTCTGAGAGATCGGAAGTACTTCAACATTTATTGACTACGGGGAAGCTGTTTGAATTCAGACAAATGCATTTCACACAATTCATTTCAGGGCTGATTCATTTTATCTGCATGTCTCCTGTGCCAAGTGGGAACATTAGGCCTCTTTAAAAAATGATGGGGGATAATAAATGCTCCAGGCATTTGTTTTGCTGAAATGAAGTAATGGCAGAGAAGCATATGGTGAAATATATTTTTAATTACTTCTCAACAATGTTAAATGTTTTTTCCTTATTTTCATATTTAATGTTCTTGATAAAGCTTGTTAAATAGGCAGCTCTTATGGAACACACAACTTCGTGCAATAACACATGACTAATTTTATGGGCAATATTATATATCACTGTATATCAGCAACATATTATACGTAGAACTTGGTTTATGGTGCTTTGTGTCATTGAAGGAAGCTGGGGATGAGGGGGGCTGGTTTGTTCCTGTTTTATTTTTTTCCTAAGAGCCCACAGCTCTCAACATCTTTGGTTTCATTTTCTTATTTTTTTTTTTGTTTGTGCGTGTAAAGCAGGAAATGTGCTGCTCTTCTGGTAGACTAAACAAAAGGAAGCCCACCTGGGACCAAGAGGAGACACTAGCCTCCCCTTTAACAACTTCAGTTCTGAATCACCCTCCCATCCATCCCCTGCCTTCACCCCTCCCCTGAGCACAGGCTCTACACTAAAGCAAAGCGAACACAAAGGACACCTGTTCCCAGCCCTACTAAAGAGAGAAAAGCTGCTAGTGCCTAAAGGCTAAAGCTGAGCTGAAGGTATTATGGCTGCAGAAGCTGGCAGGGCTGCAGATATACCTGCACAAAGGAAAGGAGCCTATTGCACAACGCCAGCAAACAGCAACTAAAGAGTAACTTACATCAGAGGAAAGTCCAGGCCTGTGCCTATACATTTATCTTGGTGGGAGGTACACAAGTGTTCCCTCAGTACAAAATATTAAACAAACAAACAAATAACAACAACAACAACAACAAAAAACACAATGGTAATTTGCTATTGACACTTAAACAGGCAACCTTGCTTTCCCCTCACTTGCTACAGAGCTTGCACAAATTCTTTTTCTTCAGACAAGAGTCATTACCAGTGTGAGTAGAAAGATGCTTCCTGTAGCATACCCTGGAGATCAGCAGAGCCAGGCTACTTCAGACCACTAAGTCCTTTCCAAACCTGAGAGCTCCTCAAAGAGGCTGTTCTGCAACCGTCCCCTTTTTCTGCTTGAGTTGCTTTTCTTCTAGTGGCCCTAGAAGTATTGCAGAATGGAGATGAGGGATCTCTCTCACGTGTCCAGTGTTTCTTTTCTCATTGCAAGTGATTCAGAGGATTAAAGCAGCAGGATGTAAAGCAACAGATGGGGATTCATTCCCTGTGTTTTGAAAACAGCTTCTAAGAAATATATCCATTGTTATTGTGACCTCCACTATGGTGAATGCAGATTTCCACTTGAGATGGGAGGGGAATGCCTCTGGGTCTGGGGGAGTGGGCACCACAGTGACGAGAGAGAAACACTCTGGTGATATTCTTTCCTCATTATTCAAGCAAGAAGCCAGTCTGAAGAAAAGGTCAGTGAATAGAAAATGTACAAGATACTCCCATTTTTCTCCATCTTTTCACTTTATTCTGGTGATCCATTGCAGAAGAGCAGAAGCCACAGGCAGTGGCAGTGGTAGAGGTTAATCCCAGGTATGGCTCCCATCGTGAGGTGCTGGTCTCTCAGGCCTGCCTTTGGTGTTAGAAAATTGATCAAACTGAAAACAGATTGAAAAATTTGCGTGTAGGAGAAGGAAGGCCACACCAATGGTGGCCTTGTTCCTATTCTGTTTGAAGTAGTGGAGGGAGAACTGGCCAGTTCTGAGCCCACTGGTATGATGAACTTATGACAAGAGGGAAGGGTATGCTGTCTGTCCCTCATCAAAGGGGCAGCCTTGTGCGGGAGGTCTGTGGAGAGGGAGGAGGCAATTTCCTTCAATTCCTTCTTTCCCAAGGTTGTTTGCTGGAGGGTTCCCAGGGACAGTCCAGTACGAACCAAGGGCTTCAGCCACAGGGCAAGGGGTGAAAAACACAGACTCCAGAAATGTCTTTATTCTTGTTTTAGGGGATACCAAAGGGAAAAAATTAGTCCCAGGAAAGAAGATCTTGCTTCTGGGCTTCATAACCTAGTGGTGATACAGAGCTTCCAGAATCCAGATACGATAGAGGACATTAGCTTTTCCAGAGGCTTCATTTTTAATCTCCACACATGAAGAATTGGTCAATTGTGCATGACCAGAGTCAGCAGTTCCTCTTGCACTGTATGGCATACTGGTGATAACACTTTCTATAAATCAAGACAGGCTGTAAAAAGTGACAAAAACTGTGAAACTCAGCTTGCCAGGAAGCTATTATCATGTATGTGTATCTTTTAGGGGTAAGGAAAAAACAAAAACACCACTTAATATCCACATCCCATTTTGTCAATTTTTCAAAACACCTGACAGGAATGTGAACGTTGCTCAAGAGATATTACATGTCATGATTATAATTTGTTCTTTTTGAAGAGGGTGATGTCTAAGTCGTTTTTGATGATTACATTTCCTTGGTATAAATTTATTCAAAAGGCACTCTTGAAACCTGAGAATTGTTTCCAAACAGTATGCATAAATGATTAGCACTGCTTTCAGTCGTGCAGTTTGATCCCTAGTCCCTTTAGATGTTAGCCTAGATGTGAAGACAACGCCCTGCCTGGTGCAGAAAGAATAGATCATAGCATTTGCAGCAGCTGAAAGAGTTGAAATGGTTTAAAGATAAAGCCAACCACTTCCTATAGAGTCAGTGAGATCTCTAGGTTTTAAAATCCACTGTATACTTTGCATGTGCTAAGGACGTGGTGTTTACCAGCAGAATGCTGTGTAAGCGGCTAGTAAATACCATGGCTTCAAACTAACAGATTTCCTGTTTCAAGTTTAACTCTCTTGCCTACATGCAACTTAGTCCCACTTTGTGGTTGTTATGCCACAAACCCAAAATTATCTTCTAATTTTTCAAATTCAGAAGAAATTTGGTCTATGTAATTGTTTAATGCCTCTCTAAAGAATCAGGGCGTTTTACACAAGGCTCACCAGAATAAATACATATCCCAGAGATCTGCCTTTGAAAAGAAGGTTCATCATTCCAGTAAGGGAAATATTTTGTTAGTGCTGCAATTTCTTTTCTAGCAAAGTGACAAAGAACATTTGAATTTGGATAAAACAGGTGTGTATTTTTTCTTTCTTTTCATCTTTTGTTTTAACACTCCATTATTAGCATCCTTTGTCATCTGAAAACCAGGAAGGAGCAACTTTGCTTGAGGGAAGACCTTTAGACTCTCTTTATTTACTTCAAATAATAGGTAACCACCTAGTGAAAAACCAAACCTAAATAATTGCTGTGTTTTGGTAACATGTTATATAATGAAGCCTGTATAACTCTCCATAGATTCCATTACACTATAGACTTGTGTTTATTTTTTTTTTTAAAAAAAAAGGAACATCTGTTGCAAAAATTAGCATATGTTCCAAAAAAAAAAAGGTACATGAGGTCTGATTTTTAAGGGTGCAACCATGAGAAATGTGGAATGAACATGTATTGATTTTATCTCTGTGAGAACTAGCAGCAGTGTGGTCTGATAGCTTTTAGTCTTTGCTGCTTTTTGACCAGAGCCTTCCCCTCTGCAGATCCTGTTCCTGGATCCATTTTCCTTCCCAATATGATCTCATACCTTTTTCCAAATTTCATATGCTTAGTGCCCGTTGGTTCTTAAATGACCCCTCTTCTTTTTTCATCTGCTGTTTTTTAAGGCTACAAATTATGTTAAAATTCACCAGGTAGGCTTAATGCAGACCCAAACCCAAACTGTTCAATGTGGATATGTATTATTGGGAGCAAGAGGACAGTGTTTCTTCAGCTACTGCCAGTACATCCTTGTAAAAGGAGAGTCATTTAAATAGACATTCTTCTGAAATGCAGAAAAAGAGCAGGATTATGTGTCCCCCTTTTGGTGAGGATGTGTTGTGAAGCACACCTGGTATCTCAGTACTTTTGTATGCCAACTAGTGGCTGCAAAACTGGAGGGAGGAAGGACATTCTGCAGTTTTACCACAGGGGAGAAAATAGCAAATGGATCAAACCAAAAAAAGTACTAAGGGACAATGCTGCACCTTTATGCATAAAGATTGGGGATAGCACAGTTAGAATCATACAGAAAGTATCTGGTAATATTTAACTATTTATGTGGAGTTTCTCCGATGCAGGAGGGAAACACTGCTGTGACATCTGGTAAATCCATTCCTAGTCCTTCAGCCTCATCCTTTTTTTTTTTTTTTTTTTTTTTTTTTTTTTTTTTTTTTTGCAATGAAATTAAAAAGTGTCCTTCAGATGCCTACTGTTCATCTATTTTAAATTATCTGTAAATCCTTTGCTGAATTTGGGCTTGCATCAAAAATGGGCTGAATGAAGCCACTAGCCAGAGCTGTGAGATAGACCAGACAGAATCTGTATAACATGTACCCCCTTAAAAATAGTGTTTAAAGAGCAGTAACAGAATAAGAACTACAATCTTGGTGTTCTTAGATTGTCAGTTTGACTCCAACTAAACTACCATTTAAGGACAGTTTGTAAATGGGGTAGGAGTGTTAAAAAAGGTAATTGATGCTAGCTGTTTTCATCTATCATTTTCCAGTGAATGATTTTCTATTTAATTCCTGCTAATGTTTATGAACAGTTTTCTTATGGATCTCTCTCTCTCTCTCTTTCTCTCTCTCTCTCTCTCTCTTTTTTTTTTTTTTTTAATTATTTCTTTTTTATTTTCCATTGTTCTGTGTTCTGTCAAATTTGCCTTCTAAAGAAACTGTGTTTCCCTTTGTAGGCCATGCCAGAGGAACGTCTGCAACTGAGAAGGTGAGAGATAGCTCTAAGTCAGAAATGCTTTTATAGTCCACTAAAAAGGAACAAGTGCACACCCCCAGAACTGTGAATTTCAACACATATTCTGGCAGCACATGCAATGCAGTATCATTGCAGAAAGTGTAATAGTATTTTAAAAATCCAATTAAAGATTTTACTTTCAAGATATCTTATTTTCTTTTCCAAATAATCTGCACTCTACAGTATAACTTTGTCATCCAGACGAAAGCCTGAAATTAAGAGAAACATTATATGATCTTAGAATCTATTATGCATCTTGTTATTTATTGAAGGCTTGCTGTAGAATCTGCTTGTTTCCAAGGAACGAAAGTTGCTTATTATCCCGGATAATGAAAGAGAATGTCGTCATCTATAATTGTTAGTTTAGGATACTTACTGTACCCTTCCATTATAAAGTGGTTTGCATAAAAAAGGTTCAGTAAAGGAAGCAGCTTTTAAAGATTTTCTTTAAAAAAAAAAAAAAAAAAAAAAAAGTATGCAAGTGAAATTTATGCATTTTTGACTGCAAAATGTATTGGAACAAGTTTCTAATTGACAGATTGTAACTTGAATATGGATGCTATTTACTGAATGCAACCCATGAATATTACAGTCTTTTTTTTTTTTTTTTTCAATTCTTACAGAAGTATGCTTCTATATATACGTAAGTTTATAAATAACCCACCTGCCTATGTATATATGCCTGCCTATGTAGGTGTACTGTATATGCCCTTATTGCTTTTTTTAACATAGAATTTCGCAGTATCTAGGCATTTTGTCAAGTTTATTCCTTGTTTTATTTCCCTTGATTAATCTCTTGCAAGATAATCTTTACTGGGTAAGAAGGTTTGCATTAGCACCCTCTGGCTGAATATGACAGCTCTGTAAACAGCAGCTGTACAGGGTCAGGCACGAGATCTAGAAATCAAAACTGTATGGGCCGTAGTCATAGCTCATGAGATGAACACTATGTGCTGGAATTGACTGCCAGACAGCCTATATTTGATAAGTTGCACTAGACTATGTCACACTTTCTACAGCAGTAGTATTTGACACACACACATAAAAGTGCTTATATGTTCAAGAACAAAAAAAGAAATAAAAAAGAAAAAAAGAGAAATGTATTCTAAATTCTAGGAGGAGGATATTAAAATCATTCAACTAGAAGGACATTCTTAGAGGAAGAAATATTTGTGCCTGAAGGGTTGGAAAACCAGTTTAGAACTAAACCCCCACGAACATCAGGTATTCAGGCTGTTAGCTCGTTCTGAAGTTGTAAGAGTGAGAATTAAGCCTTTGACTGCAGTCAGCCAGTAACGGTTTATGCCTGCACAGAAGAAAAAACCTCAGGACTGGAACAGTGTTCCCAAAGAGCTACAAGATGAAGAAAATGAGAAGTTTTATAACAAAGAAAATAGTAAAAAAAAAAAAACAGTGTTAAAATTGGCATCAGCATTCAGTGTAAGAGTTCACATTAAATTCTCCTCCTGCTATCAGTCATGGACTTTTCATCCAAAGCAAAGTAGCTTTCATCCATCTCACTGACATGTCCTGCCAGGCTCAGGGTAACTCAGCCTATGTTTTGGATATCATTGCAGGGCTGTCAGACTGAGGAAGCAAGCTGCAAAATGATTGCAGTTCATTTCTAAGCACACACACGTGCTACTCCCCCATGGTTAGGAGGTATAATGTGTCCCTGTGAGCATGCAGACACAGCTGGGAGCCAGCTTTTGACTTCTGTCAGTGCCTAATTAAAATAATGCTAATGCTACTAATTCTAACAATAAAATTATGACTTTGTAAAACAAAGCAAAAGGAAAAAAAATATTCACCACAGTGCTAAGTATTTTATTTATCTATAATTTCCCTTCGCTTATGGTAAATGTCTGCATCAAAACTGTCCGTGGCAGTTCTTCAAGCACATTGGTGAGGCTTGAAATTTAATAAGTCTGCAAAAACACCTGTGCTTTTCTGAGCTCTTCACAGCCCAGGTTCTTCCAAATTTCAGCCTACTTAAGGTGAAGCTCCCCAAACCCTCAAATGTGCTGTGGCTCTTGTGTACTCAAATATCTTTGCATTCTATGCCGAGCTTTCCAAACAATTTCAGTTCTTCTTCACATCCTTTATAGAGATCCTAATTCACTGCTTTCATGGTGCGCAGGAGTGATGTTCCTTTTTGAAGAGCTGGACAGAAATTCCTGTGGTATGGGATTTGACAAGTAACTCTCCTTATATTTCAGAACTTTTGGGTCTGTATCTAATTAGGTTGTACATTGCTGGGAAGTAGGCACCATGCTGTGTTTCCTTGCTTGCATGAAGTCAGACAGAGTCCAGAACAGTTCAGGTGTTTTATACAATACAGATGTATTTATTTATTTATTTATTTCCCCCCTGAGGAGGTGTGTAGGGCACAGGGAAATAAGAGAAATACTTTTGATCCCCAAATTCACCAGTCTTATACAAAAGCAGAGAGATTCATATTCCAGCAATTAAATTGTCACAAGGTGAAAAGCTTGGATATCTTTTATTTATAGTGCCTCTATTGTTTTATTAGGGAATGAGATCTACTTTGTAGTATGGCAATGGCTATGAAACTGATCTTCAGGGGAAGGTAATCTTGGCAGAATTTGCAACAACAGAATGTGCATTCCCTTTCTGAAGCCATTTGATATTATGAAAACTGGATGTTGTACCTAATAGAAAAGACCATAATTTTGGATAGTCCTAGACTGGGATTTGTTTTCTATTTCAGCCTACGGGCTGTACACTGAACTGGTGTCCACAAATGAATGGAAGGTCATCTGTAAAATAACTTCAAAAGTTTGGAAAAAAAAAAACCTTACATACACCCTGTTCCATATATTTGACACTTTTGTGTCACTACTGTCAGCATTTTTGTTGGATAGATGTGTGGAAGAGGGCCCATTTTGCTTTTCTTTTTCCCAAAAAGTTAACGTGGTGATGGAATTGAGGGAGTTCAAGAAATAACAACCCTTTGTAGAATTTGCATGCACACACATTTGCATGTGCCCACACAGATTGCAAGCACAACATGTCTGTATTTGAGTTTGGACCTGAAGTCCTGGATCCAAAAGCCAATGCTTTGTCTTTCAGCTTGTTTCCAGGACCTCCAGCACCTGTTGTCACAGGTGGCACACATTTGGCAGGACCCCTCCATAAGCACAGCTGTGGCTGCACCTGCAAGTCCCCAGCTCAGTTGAGAGCTAGAAAGCAGCTGATCTTCTGGTCTTGTTCCTCATCATGTTCTACTTGTGTTCCTCCTGTTACACTGGGTGTTGACATCTTGGAAATATCTGTGGAATTGATCTAGATTCACAGGGCCATGGATCCCACCTCAAATAACTCTCATATTCAGGGGAGTTTCATTAGGCTCTGGGATAGAGAGGGGTTTATTCTGATTAGGGATGCTCTGCTACGTAGTTTATGACCTTTAGGTGCCTGAAGCCAAACATGGGAAGGAGGGAAGTTGGCCAAGTCTGAATATTGTGACCTGGAGTAATTACTTCAGAAAGAGAGGGTGGAAGCTTGATTAACTTACCATTTGTTAGGCTGACAAGGAAATGGTCCTAGCAGCATCAACTACCCTAACTTAATCTCAGTCACTGAGGTCCAGGTCAGTAGGTCATCATCGACTAAAAATGACGTAATTTATTTTAATGAGGCAAAAGTGGTTTATTTTCATCTTACAGATGGCAGTGGATATGACTTGTATACCTATGTGGTATGTATTTTTCCTAACAAAGTAATGTGGCTAGCATTTTCTTTAAGCTTCATGCTCTTCCTTAGAGTTCTAAAGTTTGCATGTACTTTGTAGACTCTGACCATATATTGTCATATCACCCTTGGGAGGAAGGAAAGGTAATATAGTGCTACAATCATTTTTGTCCACATTTAGGAGGAGTGCATTGGTGCTTTTGTGATTTGAAAAAATGTGACACCTAATCAAAGTCTTTATGCTGCCTTTTTTCTTTTTTTTTCTTTTTTTTTTTTTCTTTTTTTTTCCTCCTTAGTTAGGTTAAGTTAAATTGCTGTTTTGTTTCAATGTTTACCATACCTGAGGTTATTTTGCTAAAGGATTAGCTGAGGGAATAGGATGAATCAATATTCTATGCACATCCTTGAGAAGGTCAGTTCAAGACACCCAGATTTTTAAGGAAAGGTGGATTACTTGGCTGTAGTGTGTACCAGTGCTCTTTCCAGCATCTTTCAAAGCCACTGGTAATTCCAACCAGATTTTATTGTAAAGATCTAATGGATAATGTATCAAATTTGTGTGATTTTTCTGTTGTTAGAAGGTAAAACTTTCCATCTCCCTTTCCAGTTTTACGTTGGCATGGTTGAGTGAAGGGCTTTTAAATAGCAGTGGACCGTGCCAGACCACTTCTCAGACAGCGAGTGCAAGCACTTGAGTATACAGCAATTTCACACCAGTTGAACAGTGTTGCAGATATGAAGTTAAAAAAAATAAATTATTTCATGTCTTTGGCCTTTAAGAGATGACCAGACAGAGTTTTCAGTAAAAGCCAGATTACTTGTGGAGAAAAGGCTGTGCAAAAAGGGAAATGGATCGTTGTCTAACTGGATTATCAGCTGTTTTCTGCACAAAATTAACTACACAATGAAACATGGTCTGGAGGCAAGTCTGTTTCATAATAATGAAAAGAGCAACCTCAGTCATTTAAAGGCACATATATGTATTTATACATAACCCATGTGTCATGGATCTGGTTAAGCTCCCTGGCTAGACATTGGCCAGACAGTAGAACATGTGTCCTTTAAACCTTGAAGTCTGAACAAAATCTGTGTAGTCCTAGGATTAGCTTCAATCCTTGAGATTTGTCCTTGTTCTAGATTACCTTTTCCCAAATTTTAGCCAGCATGAGCATGCTGGGCTGCAACTCACTTCTCAGGTGCATGTGGTGCTGTAAACAAATTATTCCCTGCTAAATAGAGCAAGAAAATCTTCCTGCCTAGCTAAAATAATAACTCTTGTTTATACTCTCAGCATGAGTTTCTTTTCATTCTGTGACAACCTAAACTGCTTCTGCAGCTTGTGAGTTAACTTCTGTTTGGCTGTTCCCTCAAAGAAGTCACCTTTTCTCTTTTCAGATACACCCACCTCCTTCTTCATTTCTCTCTGTTTTTATTTATTTATTGTCTATCTTCCATATCTTTGTTTTCCCTATGGCAACTTTTCCTGGCTCCAACTCACTCTCTATGGAGAACTGACCGTCTTAAACTTCAGTGTCTCACTGTCCCCCAGTGTTTTCATCTCAGCAGATAACCATTAAGATTTAATTACTAACTGCTGTCTCTGGTCTGGAAAAGCTGTAGTGCAGACCTTGGTCAGCAGTACATGTGCACAGGGATATCCCAAAGTACACCTGATTTCTTAGTAACAGCTTCATAATATCAGCCAGAGCTAATAGAATGTGCATGGACTTCCCTCTGCCTCAAATGTAAAACACCACTTCCTTAATGCCCTACTATGCAGCTAGATAAACACACAGATTTTCTTCTTCCTCTACCTCATTTGCTCGGCACTCAAGAACCAATTTAGAATGACTGATCTGGTTTTAATCCAGATGGCTTGATGTTGTGGTTTCTCTCCCTCTCGCTAAGTCCCCCCTCCACCCCTTCCCCTGCAATTTGTCTGCATTGTTTGGTTCTGTTTTACAACCCTTGGGTAGAAAGAGTATTCTGTTCACTCCCTGACTGGTACCTGACATTTGTGCTCCCATTGTCTGCCGAGTCTTTCAAGTCACTCCCAGAGACACGGTGTTTAAAGGCAGCTCCTCTGGGAATGGTATTAGAGCAGCACTGATGGTCTCACGATGTAGCATCGCCCCTATAGGTACCAGGTATTTTCCTGGCAGCTTGTCTTAACCTTTGAGTGGAACAGCATAGCTGATAAGGTGTAAGGAGGTCTGAAACACATTAGTGGAGCTCTGTGAGGAAACATACACAGCATCTGCCTAGCTCCAGTTCTGCCCAGTGCTGTAATCATGATATTGATAAGCTACTGAGTACTTCTGAGACTTAAAGGGGGAAAAAACAGCAAAAACAATGGGGAAAAACAAACAAACAAACAAACAAAAAAACTGCCCAAACTGCTCATACTCTCAAGGTGTATGTGTGAAGATAATTAATATTATTATCCACTCTTTAAAGACTGAGAAGCTGTGCATAAATGATTTACACAGGGCCCCAAAGGAGTCTGTGTTTGACTAGGGAGCTGAACTTTAATTGTACCTGACTTTAATCCTGTGTTCTGACTGTACCTCCCTCATTACCTACCTGTCCATTTTCATTAGCACTCATATCCTTCAGTCTCATTAATAAAACGGAGAGTGTGTTTTATCATGGCTACTAAACAAGAAACTTAATCGAGACCTAGACTTGAAATGTTTACTCACCTCTAACACCCATTGCCTAAAATTGCTGTCATTTACACTGAATGCTAGCTATGTTATGACATTAGCTGTGACATAGTTAATGTCAGCCATTAACCTCAGGTTATGGTCACAGAATCACAAGTGACTGAATTACTCTTTTTTTTTTAAGAGACTACTGCCTACAACTTGAAATTACTGTCCCCATAGATGAAAGTCCAGTGACAGTTTAATGTCAGTCTTAGCATGTCCATGGTCCTGCCTCTTTGGCACCTCCAGAAAGATATTTCAATTCCATTTCTTTTGCTGGCACCAGCATCTGTGTATCCTGCAGAATGAAAAAGCTCAGAGAGAGAAAATCACCCCAAACTTTTTTGAAAGGGCTAGTTTCTGTCTCTGAACTGACTTAGTCTTGAGTCAGTAACAAAACGGTGCTAGCACATCAGAGGGTGCAGGGATCATTGTCCACTCTGGCTTGCATTGGTTTGAACAACCTCAGCCGAAAGGCTGCTGACTGCCCACAACTGCTAAGAAGGTCTCAAGTCCTTGACATGCAAAATAAAATAGATTAACTTGAGCACCACTGAAAAACAGCTAAGAATAGATAAATGATCAATGTCTGTCTCAGGTCAACAGCATTAGCCTTACACAACTAGCTGACTTGATAATTTGAGATTGTCCAACCATGCCTTGTCCAACTTGTGTTGGACTGGGGAACAGTGGATGCAAAGGTTATTACCAGCCCAATTACCAGCTCTGGTACAAGATACTGCCTGGGTTGATCAAGTTGCATGTTCACTTAATGGGTGAATTTCAAAACAGAAATATATGGTAGCCCTTGCTTATGGGAATCTCAGGACTTGATCAACCACTTTGTCACCTTTGTAACACGAACCACCTTTTGCAAGGGAGGCAGGGAAAAGAGGCTGGGAAAATAAACTCTCATTTACTTTGATAGGAATGCTATTAAAGTCCTTGTCAATGGCGTAACATGGTTGCCACCTGTACTGTTAGCTGGTGAGGAAGTCTTCTCTTAAGAGGGATGTACCGATGTAGGGTAATTTCAGCCATGTTGAATTCTTGAAAATACAGAGAAAAAACGTTAACTTTTGTTTGCTGAAAAATATCATTTCAAGTTTGACTGGAATAGTTTATGAGTTTGGCCCAAGATTATTTAAAGAGTTTTGGCAGAAAAAAATGGGAATAAAGAGTACTTACTTTTAATTTTAAAAAGTTTGCCTGCTCTCTTCAGAAGCATCCCTTAAACCAGCTCTTTTTCCTTATGTGTTACTGCCCCTCACCTTCTCCCTCAGGGTTTTATAGTATTAGTTCACAAGCTCTTGTTTCAGCTGTCTGAATAACTAACTAAATATTAATTTGAACAGAAGTTTCTTAACTGTCAGACTAAATTCAGTTTCTCTTCCTCTGGATTTTTTTTTTTGTTGTTTGTTTTTTTTGTGGCCAAAAGCTGAGCAGCATTAAAGACCAAAGGACTTTCAAACGTGCACAGCTTTCATTCTGCCTCATATGTAGCTCCTCACCACAGCTATGGGGATCTAAGACATGACCAGCTGACCTTAAGAGTTCCTTCTGTTCATCCGTTCTCTTACACCAAAATCAAACTTTATCTGCTTCCAAGCTGAGACTGTTCATAAAGTTTAACAACTAATTCTATCAAACCAAACCCTAACTAAAACAAAACAAACCCTACCCGCACGTCAAGGGCGGTGATGGTCCCACTCTGCTCTACCTTTGTGAGCCCCCACTTGTAGTCCTGCATCCAGGTTTGGGGCCCCCAGCAGAAGTATGTGGATCTGTTAGGCTCCAGAGGAGGGCCATGACAATGATCAGAGGGCTAGAGAACTTCTCCTGTGAAGAAAGGCTGAGAGAGCTAGGGATGTTCAGACTGGAGAAGAGGAGGCTCTGGGGTGACCAAAGCTGCAATAATGCACCATTTTGATACTTAATGGGAGCTTATAAAAAAGATGGAGAGTGACTTTTTGTTTGGACAGGTAATGACAGGACAAGGGGGAATGGTTTTAAACTAAAAGAGGGGAGATTTAGATTAGATGTTACAAGTTAATTCTTCACTCAGAGGGTAGTGAGGCCCTGGCACAGGTTGCCCAGAGAAACTGTGGATGCCCCATCCCTGGAAGTGTTCAAGACCAGGCTGGATGAGGCCCTGGGCAACCTGATCTAGTGGGTGGGATCCCTGCCCATGGCAGGGGGTTGGAAAAAAATGATCTTTAAGGTCCCTTCCAACCCAAGTCATTCGATGATTCTATCAAAACCAGTGATTTCTTGGAGTTGCCATAATGCCTGGAAGAGGGTGCCTATAAAGTTAGATAATTACCAAAACTTTGGTAAGGGATGGAGAAGACTGCATAGGCCCACATAACATGTATCTGTTTAAAATGTTTTGAAACTGGATATCAAGGAGCAGCAGGGCTGCAGGGTTTGGGGAGCCAGGAACCAGGGATGGCAGCATGGCCAACAGGGCAGTGCCCTCATCTACATGGGACTCAACCCCATGGTGCCACAGCAAGAAGAGCAGAGAAGGTCTGATGGCATTGTGCAAGGGGAGCTTGCAGAGCCTGTTGGTGCCTTCATGGTCACATACTGGATGCCAAACTACATGGCTATGTTATTCAGCTGAGCTCCCTCCCACCTCTACCTGCTCTTGTTCATTTGCACTTCAGTGTTTAATTTCTGCTGCCCCCAGCCATGCTATTCCAGGATAGGATGTCAGACTCTCAACCAGGTTCCCGAAGTTATGCAGATTAAAACAAAACCAAAACAGATCAACAATAAAAAACCTCCCCAAACCTTTTAAACCTCCTCAAGCAGCTATACATGTAACAGAAACTGTCTGCTGAGAGGAGTGTTTGGAACATGAGTATTAAGTTGCCTTCACAGACAAATAACGCATACAATCAAGGTAAACCCTCAGGCATAAAAAAGGTCCATTGTGAACTTTAGCCTCTTAATATAGATAATCCTCTTCCTGTTGCACTACATGTGTGTTTAATTTACCAATACATAGCATGTTCCTGTTCTGCACCAATGGTATTGGCAAAGAGCTTTAAATTGCTTACAGGAAAACTATGTCAAAAACAAAATAAAGCAAAACAAAACTTAGGTGGGCATTTGTGAGAAACTATTTCCTTTCTCTGCCTCTGGTGTTTTCAAAATCATGAAATATATTACAGTACTTCAGGTCATTTTACTTATGTCACTTTCCATAATGTTACGCAGTTAATGCAGAAGACTTAAAACAACATAGACTGATGATTCTCAGTGGGATGTACCTGACAGGGTACATAGAAACAAAAGTGCTTTCCTAGGAACTTGTTGAGGAAAAAATTAATTTGACATATAAACCTATTACATAACTTAAATATGCTGCATTATTACCACTAACAGCAAAAACAGCAGCAACAACTTTTACAGCCTGAAGTTTTCTCTGGCATTGCACAGTAATTATCTGACCTATCTCTCAGGTCACTGCATGCTGTGGTTGTATTTCAAGTTGCTTGAGACTACTGTAATTATTAAACATATTTTGTCTGCATAGATTTTCTCTTATTTATTTATTTATTTATTGTAGCAGGAACATCCAAAAAATAAAATCCAAGTGCATTTATGGCCTCAATATCTATGAAGCTAACAAAATATCTTGGAGTTACACTATTTTAATCCCAAATATCTTCCAGTAGATAGAGAGAAAGCTCTAGATTTAACTCTGTTTTGTAGTTCTGCAAAGTTTTCTTCTTTCTCTTATCAAGGCTGCAGAATGCACACAGCAGTAGATATGCTTGACATTATCTGTAGGAGGATAAAAGCCCACACAGCAACTACTCTGTGCTGGACAATTTTGAAGCTATTGGGAACTGTTTCAGTCCTTTCAAAATGTTACCACATGCACATCAGGGGCTGTGGTACTTTCTGGCCTAATTTAATCACTGCAATGTGGAAGATAATCTTTTAGACCATCAGGCAGCGTAGGATTTGGGTCTGGCACCCTTCAGGTTTGAACTTCAGTGCTCCAAGACAGCATCTCTTACAAAAACTGAAACCAAATATAAAGAAAGAAACAGAGCTGATTATCACAAGTTCCAAAACCAAAAAGGTGCAGAAAATAAAAAAAAAACAAGGTTGTTATTTCTCAGTTTTAAACTGAATGTTGATCAAGATTTTGCCAGTGGAACAGATATTTTTTTTTTTTTTTTTTTTTTTTCCTTTTCTAAAGCTCATATTTCAGGGAGAGGATTGTTAAACAGTTCAGTGAGGTAGCATTAAGGTATATTATGATTTGCCATGATTTACTCACCTTTCCCCAGAAAACAGAAATCTTCAGTTAAAGGGAATAAGATGTTCAATGAAGAAAAATAAAGTCACATTAGCTATTAAGTTCTGAATAATGTATTAAAAACCAAGTTAGAAAAATGTGTTGTCTTTTAAAGTGTTTAAAGCATTTAACTTGTGGAGTGGCATTAAAAAGCGTATTCATAAACAAGGCTCCTGTCGTGGAATGAGAATAATAACAACCTTCAACATTTCTTATGTAGAAAGTTGAAGTGTGGCTAGATTCAGATGTCTGTGTGATGGACAGTTTAGAAAGTAAGTAGATGTTTCTTCTAGACAATAAACTGCACTCAGTTTCTTTGTTAAAAGAAACATAGAGTTAGTCCTCTACTCACTACCACAGTAGTTAATTAGCTAACACTCATTCAAAACACTGAAGTTGTCAATACAACGCTTAATCTGGGTGAAAACAACCTAAAGAAGGTTTATGTTCTCCAATGTTTCTTTCCCACGATGTCAGTTAGGCAAAGAAAAGCTACTAAGTTTCTCTCTTTCACACCATTTGAGCATTACAACTACAAGACTACTACCATGGGTAAGGACAGTTAACTATATGAACTCACCAAATGACTAGGTAATATACATATTATTAACATTGGCACAGAGGAGACATTTAATATATGTAGATATGAAGCAGAAAACTATGAGTAGCTTTTAACATTTCAAACATTTGGAACAGTGGTATCTGATTTTAATGTTAACATCTATTTATATTGCCACTCACATGTTTCAGGGTGGGACAACTCCCACACGTTGTGGAAAAAGGTGACTGTGGGTGTCAAAAACAGAGACTTGCCTTCTAATTAGAGGTATTCAGGTATATGTCTTGCTGTGAATAGATTAACTTTTCTTGAGGAAAAAATAGAGCCATTATACATACATTGGAGGTGATATAGAATAATAAATGTTTAAGAACAAGGCTGTGTGGATGCACTGAAAACTGCATTTAATGAAGATGTTCCCATATCTGAATTTGTTACAGAGACCACCTCTCCTCCAATATTACAATTTCATGTACCATTTCTTATCAGGCTAATTTCTGATGACTTCATCAGGAAATACATTTTCCTTTAAGCAACATTTTCCAGCAGTGGTCAGCACATGTCAAACCAGAGTTAGAAAATATAGGCAGTTTATATACAATCAGAACTGTACTATAACAGGTATTTTGCATATATTAAACCAAGCCAGGGATTGTAACAGGCACTATATTAAAATATATAATTACTGTATTGATAAATCTCCATTCTAAGCTGAAAAAATGAAGACAAAATTAGTTTAATGTATTCTAAATGTTCTTTTTTTTTTTTTTCCTTTTTTTTTTTTATTTCTCCTACTGTGTCTATAAAATTAATGGAGATTCATCTATCTCCTAAAATTATCTTTTTAATTCTGGAATTTTATATACTGCCACAAACTTCAGGACAGATTAAGAAGCTGAAAGAGTTTTGATTCAGAAAGATCTTAATCAGGACTATGTAAAAACTCAGTCAATCAAATGATAAATAGAATATTTCAAAATATTACTCAATGGTAGAATTTGATGCTTATTCCATGTTGATTTAATATTATTCCTACTGTGCTTTTTAATTGGTGTGTTACAAAACAGTGTGAAAACAATTAAGAACTTTCATAGATTAAAATTAGAATCTTCAAAGCCCAAATTAATATTTTCCCCAAAGAGTTTGGATTTGTTTTGATAACAAGACTTGTTGAATTTTTTTACTAGGAGTATTTTCCTGGTGCACTTGCAATGGGAAATCTTTTACCTTTTTTTTTTTTTTTTTCCAGATGCAATCCATATGTTTGGGAAAAACAGTAAAGGAGAAATTAAGTTCATCACCCACCTTGCCCCCAGAATTCCAGATGATGACTGTGGTGGAGCTGGTTATGAGGCACACACTGGAGGATATTTAAACTGTGACACCATTGCGATTTCCAACCTCAGCCTTCCTCACAAAAGTTAAACTAGGAAATTTATGTCAGTTTTCCCGTCAGAAAGAAGACTTGAATTTTTTAACATATGCTAACAGTAACATATTATTAAATATACATATAGCTATTAATAGCTGAATTCTCAAAATAGCAAGGATATTTTGAATGCAGCTCATGAAATTCCGTCTTTTTTTTTTTTTCCCTATGCAGTGTAATATTCCAAAGATTATAAAAAACTGGGCTGGATTTGCTCATGCTGTGTATATATACACTATATATATATCCAACATAACAATGTATTTTCATTCAAGTAGCATTACTTTAAAGTATTATTCAAGGTGAGGAAGAATATCTTACAGACCATATTGAAATATATAGCTGATTTGAAGGTACATCTCTCCCTCCTTTTCCTTCTGAATTTCTCCTTTATGGTGGGACAAAAACACACATGATCACTTTCTGCAGATATGTTACAAACTGAGTCCATGATTTACTGGTTGTATGGGGAAGGAACTGTTTTTAGCTTTGTGCTTGGGTAAATGTAGTGGTCCAGGTGAACAATAAATGAAGGTTACTTTTATATTAATAAATACCTTGTTGTTATAGGTCTGTCTCATGAGAGTTTTAGTAATGCATCAGAGTTCAGCCACAAACCCTGTCACTTCACAGTACTGAAATCTAAACAGATATTAATGGTCAATGAAGTGTACCTATCATTGGTGTATGGTGTGGCTGGCACATAGCACTAAATCATTCATATCAGCACTTGCTGGTTATTCAGAAAATTGGTTGCTATGTATTAGTACTGAAATTCATGACTTTCCAACTGTTTGCTTTGAGCAAATCTTTCTTCTCACTTCCCTTGGTGGATTCCCATTTCCTGCACAAGGAACTATGGTTGCTTTTGCTAGAAAAGACATATTAGGGACATGGAGAGGAGAGAACAAAAGCAACAACAACAACAACAACAACAAAAACCAGAAAGCTTTTATGTGTTGATTTCAGTTCTTTGGGTCAGTGGTAGATGACCTAAGAGAAGACTCTTAGGTCACTCCAAACTACCTCAGTGATAGAGTTTTCAATATTTTCACACCAATCATTCTTTCAGCTGTAAAGAAAGAGTTGGTTGGGCTTAAAAGAGAACGAAAACTGAAGCATGGTTAAGGAGCTTCAGCAATTCTTAGTTGAAGGAAAACTGCAAAAGTAGGACAGAAAGCTGTAGAGGTATCATCAAAAAGTGATACTAGAATGGATGCACACTGACTTCATTTTGATGAAGTGAAAACTTGGTTCTAATGTCTGCAATATAGTCAAACTCTGAGAGTTATTGTGAAAACAGGTGGAACTATTCCTATGAATCAGAAGCAACTACACCACTTATCATTTGAAGCTAAATACTGACATTTTCATATAATGTACATGCCCACTGCTGTTAGAACTTGTGGTGACTCAAGTACTAGCTCCCATGGGAAGGCCATTGCATAGTTTTGTTAGTGGAGAAAACACAGGCCATATCTAAGTGGCAATTCCCAGCTGACTTACCCACATGGGACAGAAATAATTAACATAAATAGATTTTTAGGTCTTTAATGTCTCCAACAGTATATTGAAATGAGAATACATTTTCAGAAAATCATACCATTTTAAAATAGCATTTTTATGTTTCATATATGATTTATTAATACTTATTATTTATTATGTTTTCTTCTATTGTGAATATATTTGCAATTAAATATTCTTTAGGGAAGGGTTGCCTCAAAGTGGAAACTGAACTAACTGTGAAGTGACTGTTCATTGCACAGAATATGCCCATTATGTAGTCAGACTACCTCTATTGCATTTCAATGTACAGCTCTGTGATTTGGCTTACTTCCTAACCAGTTTCTGACTACCAAATTGACATGTTCAATGGCAGGGCTGTCTGCCAGCTGTGATGTACAATAAGGTAAAGGTCTGTTCAGATTAAAAGTTTTCACCTGAAATCTTTTCATGTGCAATTAATGTACTTATCATATCAGACTTCCCTGCCTGAGCAGAGTAAATAAGTTTAGTTAAAAGATTGTAAATGACTGATGGTGAAATGGTCAAGCAAGTGTAGAATCGTGGACTATTTCTCAGAATGTGACCATCTATATGCTGACCATATGGGTGTGTATGAACACCTTTCATCATCAAAAGGACAATAAGAATGGCTTACTAAACCTCCAGCTGTATGACGGACCTAGTTAGTCTTTAACTCCATCATTGACACCTTTTCTGATGCTGGAAAGGCTTAGAAAGTTTTGTTCTATGTTGATTGGTGATAATGAAAGTATATACTGTGCTATCTATTCATAACAATCACTTAAAGGTGAAATCATTTATATATTGACACTGCTTTGCAACCGGAAGTTCAAGACGGGTAGTTTTGTTTAAATTAAAGGAAAGTAACTTTTTCATAGAAAGGTTAGGGGCTCAGCAGTGGAAAGGCCAAGAATGCAGAGAGATCTGATCTTCAATTGTCTTTGTCAATTATGCAACACATATTAAAATAAATGGATTTATTTTTCTGATGATTAAAAAGAACAATGTCAAAGCATTTGATATATATGGACAGATTCACTACTGTTCTGTGGTTGCTTTCTGCTGCTCTGGTAATGCAAAACAGCCATAAACCAAGCCAGATTTATGTCTGCTTTGTTTGCTAGGGCAATGAAAAAGCAGCTAGGGTGTCCCAGTGAAAATGGCCCACATACTGTGGCCTAAATTTTCAACAATAGGGACGTAAGTCCACATTCAGGTGATTAAATAAGTGGCCTGGTTTTCTGAAGTGCTGAGCTATGTCCCACTGAGCCATTAAAAAAGAAACTTGAACTTCTTTTCTGATATGTGAGATGCTACCTGTAACCTATATGCAATGGTGCATTGGTGTCAGGCTGCTTTGTAGATGGAGTTTGTAAATGATATCTGCATCTGGTAGGTGATGTGAAGAGCAAGGACTACAGTGTAGTGTTTGGCAAATAGCTGGATGAGGTTTACCCCTACATCTGGGTGAGTGTGGAGAAGAGCTGATTAGGTGACATACTCTCAGCACTTGAGACATGATGGTTCTGATTCAGTGCTCAGCAACTTGGAAAATCAGAATGGGTGTGAGCCCAAAAATGCATTTACAAGAGTAATTAATCCTAGTGGAAAATACACATTGACATTATTAACAGCAAATTGTCATTCCTTGAAAATTGGATGAGAAAATGCAATGCTACATTAACAGGTCTTTTCTACTAATGTGCAAGTTTTCCAGCTATACTCCTTATTGCATTTATTACTGTAAGGCTGGCAAAGATTTCTTTTGATTCTAGAGAAAGCATGAAAATGATACCTTACTTAATGGAAAAAAAAAAAAGGAAAGAAAAGAAAAGAAAAAAAGTGGACATTGCAAATGCAGAGAAAACCAAATATAGATTGGATTTTGGACCTCTCACAAATTTGAAAGCCAACCTTTAGGCAGGGGATGTAGAAGGGATAAAAACAAAGTAAAATCAAACCAAAACCAAAGCAAACCAAAACAACAACAAACAAGAAACCCTGTCAATGGTGATCCTTTAAAGGGATTAACTGTTTTAAACCTTTTGCTTTGGGAGTACAATACACAGTGGTATTGTCTTTTGGGGCCAAAACAGAATGTGGGAGGAAGAGCTGGTTCTGAAATAGATTTCTTACTGCCAAAACAGAAATGTTTGCTGCAATATGAACTTCTTGAACTATTGAACTTTTCCTCCTATACATTAATGGACCAAATTTGTAACTTGTTCATGTTGGTATGGAACAACAGATTTCATCCGAGCACAGTTTATTTATATCAGCTAAAGATATGATTTTTTTTTTTTATGCTGTTTTACAATTTGTGTCAGTGACAAAGGACCCATGATCCAATCACCCCTCAAGCACTTCTAAAATTAAAAAAATGCAGCCTACATAGGGAGCTTAATTTTGCAGCTACTCTTCTGCTACAAGCAGAAGGCACAGGACATTAATTTAAGTATCTTTCATTTTGAGGGATTTCTGAGGGAAGTTAGAATTCTTTGTTCCTTTTCATTTTAAACTACTTTCTAATTTTCAGCATCATAGCATCATTTAATTTGAAAAGGAATGTGACCTCTTGGTTTGCCAAAATGCACAGTGAGTAATGCATAAGTATCAGCAAAAATACTATAGCTGTATGTTTAAGATTCAAGTGTTTCTTTTAGTTACAGTTGTTCAAATAAGTCAAATGGTAATGGTTAATTTCACTACTACAATCTGATGGAATGTTGCTTAAAAATTTGAGTATATCATACTCTAGTCTGTCACTGAAGGAAAATTTACTATGCTTGTTTTAATTCAGGAGGTTAAGTTAAGGTCCACAGTGATTTTTGAAACAAATACATTACAAAATTGAAATGATTCTTCAATGAAAATTTCCTGGAGCAATTGTTATACTTAGCTGAGAGATCACAAACAGGAATGGAAACAAAAACTTCAGCTTGTTAGAAAACAAAGTTGTCAATCTTAAATTGAACAGATTGGAAAACAAACAAACAAACAAAAACCCTCAAAACACTAAAACCTTAATACAATGGCTCCACCCTAAACAAAAGCCTCACCCAGCTTTTTCTTTCACATGCTTTGAAATATAGCATTCAGCAGCATCTGCATCCAAAATGCTTCCCTTTATAATATCTGACCTGGGAAACACAGATCTAAAATATTTTATCTGCTTCTGTTAGAGCCAAGAATCCTATTAGTACCTGTGCTTAGAAAGCAGAGCGATATCAGAGTGAGGGGCAGGGAAGGCAAATGTGCTGCTGTTCCACATGCACTCAGTCCCCTTACAGAGAGTTCTCTGGGGGATTTTTCCATAAAGTTCCTAACCTTAAACCAGCCTTTCCAAAGGCTTTCATCTGCAGCAGAATGGGGTATCATAAAAAGTGTGTTCACCCTCAGGAGACAAGGCAAAGGTTACTAGGCATTATTGACCTGCAGTGTAATAATGTCCCTCAAGACTAACCTTTAAAGCTTTCAGTTCTGAGTAAGTAAGACTAGCTAGATCCTTTCTATGTGTCTGGGAATATTATAACTTTTCATAAAGCTATGTATAAAGAATACTGAAAAAGGGCAAGAGGAAATTGCTGCTTTCTCTGAGACAGGCCTGCAAGGCATGCACATACGTGGCTTACACAAATCTCTCCTTTTTGTTAAGCTGGTTGGTCAGATGAGTATTGCCAACATCAATATGATTTTGACAATGATAGTATCAAGGGAAGGAACAATCTGGCTATGTATTATCTTCATCCTCTCATTTCAATAAATAGAATGAGGATTAACATACAGCTTTACTGGATCTGTTGTTAGTGTATATTGGCTAGCGACTTTGAATTTGATGGAACTAGAAAGCTTTACATTAATCAAGAATCTGGTCTCCAGTTCAGATTACAGAAACAATTCCCTGAAATTCCCTCATTTTTTTTTTTTTTTAAATTTAATTAAGAATGGCCATTATTTTGCATAATTAATGAAATTTTCATAAGGTATTGCAGATTACAAGATATATATATATATTTTTTCTACAGAGGTATACATTTTCAATAAGTCATCTAATGGCCATCCATCTCAGTTTAAACTGTAGACAAACAGCATTTTCTTTTTAAAATGACGCAAAACATCTAGCTGAATTTTCAAAACAACTAAGCAATTTAGAATCCTAGTTGATGGAAATTTCTATTTTGAATAGCCTGGACTTGTGGTTTCACTGAAATGGATTGGGGTACATGCGGAGGAGGGCTACAGGGAAGGAGAAATTTATTAAATTGTTTTCTTCCTACAATCATTTATTTATGAAGCAGAAACTGGATGACCCTTCATACTCCTGTGTCTTTCAGTGATATTGATGTTTACAACATACACTAGAGTTGCTTCTCATATCAACCATCAACTGCTTTACCCGTTAATGCACTGATTCAGAATCATAATCATAAAACCAAATTTATTTAGCTATTTTATAAACAGAATAATTTATAGAATATACTCTTGGCATCCTTGACATAGCTGGAAATTTTATGTACAGTAACTTAAGAAAGCCAGGACTACCTTTTCTTTTTACATACCACCACTTCCAAAAGTATGGGGAAAAATGATCACAGAAATATCTCCAGAAACAGACTCAAAAAATAGACTAATATTAAATATAGACTAACATTAAGATTAACCCTAGTAGTGTCAGTGAATCCCTTTTTCCAAATGTGATCAGATATATTTGACAGCAACCTTGCAGAGAATTCAAAATTAATCCTAACTACTTAGAACAAGAAGACAAGGGTGTTTCATGGAGAACACTTAAATACGCTACACACTATAGTTCTATCTCATTAAAATTTCAGCTTATGCTTTATCAAATTATAACTATCAGAAATGCCAAGAAATAAATTTGTGCCTTGATATATGTAAAAGAGATTGACAATTTCCATCAGGTTCCTAAGAGACAGATATCTGTATCAGGGATCTGCTACCTGATATGAATCCTTGCTAGAATCCTACTGGAAAACTCAAGGATTAATTGGAGCTGCATCCATTAAAATCATTCCCTAAAAGACTGGCTAAAGAGCTCCTGTAAGGATGTCTTCTGTAAGATCTCTTCTTCACTGTACTTTTCAAATATAGGAAAGAAGTGATATGTTTGCCCAATGAAAATGACAACATGACCATGACTGTTGGAAGCAGCTACAGAGGCATTATTGGAGGGTTTTATGAACTGGAAAGAAGATGTATGTGGAAGGAGAAGGCAGAAAGGCTGAGGTTAATGGGATGCATCTTAACAATGGAAGCACAAAGGAAGGCAAAGACCATTCATCACAAAACTGCAGACTTCACGTACTGTGCACACCAAGGCATAGAAACAAAATGGTAGTGTAAATTTCAGACTACTCCTGCTGGATATCTGATGGAAATTTCAGAAACATTGGATTTTATATATTCAAGGTTGAGATATACAGGTCTACCAAGAAAGGTTTTAAATATATCTCATTGTGCAGCTCTTACTTTAGTAAACACATCTAAATCCATAGTGCTGGAATGATACAGAACCTCTAAAAGAGCTAATGTGCAACACTGTGAATAGAAGGTTCATAGAAACAGGTCTGAATACTTTCCAATGATGGAGAACAGCACAGTGTGTATACTAAAGGCTTGGTGGCACATTGTACTTGAAAATCATGGTGTAAGAATCACAGTTGCACACCCAGGTATTACTTTATTAAACAGTATTTTCCCCTTTTCACTTTTTTTTTTTTTTTTTTTTAACTCATACATTATTTAAATAAATAGTGTGAAGGTATTTTTTAGGGTTGCTAAACTGTTCAAAATTATATTGCCAACATAATTATTCTTTCACTGGTTTGATTCTGTAAATTCCGGTCATAACACATATTTCATTCAATGCTAAATCTCCTTCTTACTACAAGATTTAAGTGAGCATATTTTTGGGGGAAACAAAAACAAACCCTTCCATAACTGCATTTCTGGATCACTAATATTCCATCTGCTCTCTCTCAGGCAGTCAGCTTCTAGGTTAGGTCTTCATTTAAGAATATCAGAAAGGTAAAGGCATTATGATGTGATGAGATCTGATCATAATACCTTTTAGGCTGAGAGTCTTTGGTCTGGTGAGCCTTAGGTTTTGAAATGAAAGACAGCAAAAGAATTCAACAAACAAAAACATCGCCACCCCCAAAAGTAAGTAGAAGAGAAAGATATTGAAACTAACAAGCATAATAAATGTTTTCACTGAAATTCAGTTACCACTGAGTACACTAAACAGGTAATTTTCATCAGGCTAGCAGCTAGATTACCTACCTTAGTGAATATGGGTTATAAAGCCAGAAAGCTTTGTTATGTCAATTTTCTTGCTGGCAATGCAGTCATGTTGAATACCTATCTTCCCTAAGATCATTAACACTGTTAGGGAAAGAACCATTTTCTTATTACCAAAACCCAGCATCCAAGGCTAATGTTTCAATAACACTAAACACTTTCCTTACTTTCTCTACATACTGATGTTTCTGTCATTGCAAGAGGAGTGATTTTATCAGTTCAGTTAAAGATGGCCCAAAATTCTCTTGTGAACATTCTTACTATGGTTAAGCAAACTCCAGGTCAATTCAGAAATTAGTCCATTAGCTTCACAGCTGTGGAACGGAAGAATTTCCAATAGGAACTGACAGCTGCCTTTTAACATAGAAATTGGGAAACACTCCTAAATGTAATTGGTAATAAAACAGCAGCCTGCAGTCTCAGTTCCTTGAGAAAGCATATCTTGTAGAGTACTCATGTCTCTTGGTGACCAGAAACATGGGCTAATCATTGTACATGGTTGCTAAAAAAAGTTCACAGTTGTCTTGGCACCTAGGCACAGGTATGTTCTGCTGGTTATTGCTGCTTCTTAACTTTTATTTTAACTTTGAGAAGGATTTTAAGATGCCCTCCGGTCCAGCTCCTAAATCTATATAGTAGCACTCTTTGCAAACCAAAAATCATGTCCCCTTTCACTTGTCCAGTTAAGACTGTTGGTCAGAAGGTTGCTAATAAAGTATCAAGATATTCTTGTGACTCACGTTGCTCCATGAAGATGTGTGAGTTATTTCTATAATAATCACAAACTTAGACAACATACTGAAAAATATCTGGCCTTCCAGGCCCAGTGTAAACCCCAAGGACTTTTCTGTAAGAAAACACCACATTTCTGGTTCCCAGTTTGAATAAGGCAGTTAAATAACTGCCTTACCCATGTCATTGATGTGTAAAATTATTGTCCACAAGAAAACTGGTTGGCCCAAACCAGACTACTCAAATGTACAAAAAACAAAACAAAACAAAACAAAAAAACATTAAGAGGTGACGAATGCAACTCTGAATGCCCTTGTATTATGGACAGTTCAGGCTCATAAATGCCAATGTGAAAGAAAATAAGGAATTTACCCCTCTGGATTTGTATGTTTGGCCGATTCATTCCTGAGGTGAGAGTATAAGCTTTAGAATCATACGTGTAAGGCACTTGGTTCTCTTTTATTATAGAGGGAGCACAGCTCATAACTTGGGATTTTGAATGATACTTATGGGAATAGGCTCTTCAGACCAGGCATTGTGCTGTCTAAGGTAGATGCATCAAAGTTTTTTGGTCAGGCCCTTGGGGAACCAAAGACTCAGGCATCTTTGGCTTTAGTTGTCAATCAAAGTCAGTAGGAAGTACATGTAAGTCCGGATCAAATACCACTGCGGCACTTTGGTGTTAAACCCACACACTGGTTCTGCTTCTGTCATTACCGAAGCAAAATGTATTACAGTCTGTTAAAGACTTTTCCCCCAAAAGCTCAGAAGCTAGATCTTTTTCTTTCTTCTTCTTTCTTCTCAGAGCTGCATCTCTCTCAGTGCAAAATTCATATCTGAGATGCACACTTGCAGGAGATACATTCCAGAGGATCATACCTTTATTTAAGTTTATCATTATGTGAATATATACAGCAAATGCATTTCCACTCTATAGCATACCTTTTTTAAAGTTTGACTTTTTGCTCTTTTCATCATATCCCTGCCATGAACAAATGGGAAAAGTGTGTCCTCTCAGAAGAAGGGTGTAGTGATGCCTTTAACCTATGACTTCCAGAGACCATAGTTTGAGAAACCCTGGAATATGGAATATTCATACACAGCTCTCATGATGTCCCCAGATAGAGCTGCTCTTTAATGTTTGATGATGCAATTTCCAAGTCATCTTCTAGTGGTAGACAGTTGGCGTTTGGAACTAATTTCATATAAAATGTAGAGGGTCAGAGTGATTGTACTGGAGTTTGTCCCATGCCCACATCAAATAAAATCAACCCTTTTTTCTGGCTCAGTTTCTCCATAGAGTCTCTGAATCTCACAAGTATATTGTGCAGACTATCTAGTCTGTATCTTGGTGAAAGAAAATGCATAAATGAACTATTTTTATTACAACCATGGCAAGTATTTTTAACAAGCATTGTACTGAGCTACATAAATGAAAAAGCATTATTACGTCACAAACACATATTTTTAACAAGGCCTGCAACCAATATTACAGCAATTACTGATGTAATTCACTACCATAATAAGGTAATTTATTTATCATAATAAATCATCTCAGAATTAGGAGATAAAATATTACTTTAGCTACAGTCTGTCAGAGGGGGCAGATTTAAGCATTCTGCTTTGCATGAGACTTTTGAAGAGACAAATCAGGCAATTTTATATTAGATAATTAAACGTCTTTTGAAAGCCAGCCACGTTTGGAAGCAAGGAATGAAAATCTTCCAACAGACCCAAGAATCCAACTTCCTTTTTAGAAAAAGAAAAAAATAAAAGACTAAAACAGAAAGATTTTTTTTTTTTTTTTTTTCTCTTAGGTGAAGAAAAAAAACAGCAGCTCAGATCCCAGATTCTAAGAACTAAGTTATAAAAAGCCCCTTAGACTGACCTCCAGTATTTTGGAAGAAAGCCCAGTGTGTAATGAGGGGATAAGAGAAAAAGAAAGGCAGAAAAGGCAACTTTTTTTTTTTTTTTTTTAATATATGCTTACAGTGTCTTCAGGGAATTTATCTGGGTACTCTGGATAAACAACACAATGGAATTATACCAGTAGTCTCTCCCTTGCCACATGTTTAAATTATGCAACAAATGTTTGATCGGTGGCTTTTTGTACTGAAAAGTGCCTGATCATTCATCCCCCTAGTAAAAGAGAACGTTACTTAAAGGAAAGTGAGTTAGAAAATAAAACAAGAGCACACCAAAAATTGGCAGCAAAATCACCATGAGAGATTGAAGCATCCTCTCTAATATAAGCAGGCAACCCTGAGAATCTGAAGCAAAGGATTTCAGATAGCTTGGGAATTTGGCTGCGTCTGTGGCAGATATAGTAAACAGCTTCAAAAATGATTGTGTATTTTTGCTAATCACTTAGGCCATGAGATAACAGCTAAGTTGACATTTTTTGTGCAAGAAGTGAAACTGCTTACTCTTGTTCCCTATTTTCTGCCATTTTTGCAGAACAGTGACTGTCAGCAGTGCACCCTGAGTGCAGTAATGTTACAGCACATTGGCAAAAAGACAACCTTGAGACGTACATGCCCCCAAATGCAAGTCCTGTCTGAAATTCTTTCATGTTTTAAAATGATAAATGTGACTATCTTCTCTGTGCATCATCTAGTAAAAATGCAAAGACTGCAAAAAAAAATCTAGTTACTTGGGCCTTACTTTTATAAGAAATGTGCCCAATGCTTGCTCTTCAGCTTGCTTTCTTATCAGACTTCAATATGTGTTCCTTCACTGCTGTTTAGTGGTAATTTCATAACTTTGTGTTGGAATTGGTTTTGGCGTTAGAAATAATTTTAAGCATTTTTCCCCTGCTTCATCCATGATGTACATTTTTGTTTGCACGCAGAGTTTTTTGCACCCTGACTTTACTCATATAATTATTAACAAAACTGTGCTGTGGTTTTCATTACTGGATTAATCCTTGTTAAAAACAGTTCCCTTTTTTTGGGAGGTAGAAGTAGTGTTATAATTAATGATGCAAAGAACCTTTAAATTTGAAGTCAGATAAAAGCTTGCTCTTCACCAGGTTATATAAAGCGATCTAATACTACACCTAGATACAACATAGAAGTACTCCAAATCTTGACCTTAGACATTCAGAAAATAACTTATTTTTTCCTGTGTCCCCTTCCTTTTTCTTTACTAACAAAAGCAAAAAGATTGAAGTGATCTATTCATGGCTTGAAGGTACAGTCTCACTCAGTCTATGTTTTCTTCTGAAATTATGCTTTTTCTAATGCTACAATTAGATTTAATTCACTGCATCTATCACAAGTATCACTTTACTCAAGAAGAAGCAAAATGTTGAAAATTGCCTGCCCAACTTGCATTTCACATTTCTGCCTGCAGATAAACAGATGCTTACACTTATTACCTTGATGAATTTTACAGGAAAATATGTGATTTTAATGCTGAAGAGAGGCTACATATGATATTGAGCCATCCAGTTTACCTCATGCAGTGGTGAACATCTCAGATAGGAACAGGTCTGGATAGAAATCCTGAGAGCTCACCTCTTCCCACAGTGAAGTTATGGACATTTTGCCAAGGGGTGGGGGAAAGATCCTCTTGAAATCTTGCTAAATGCTTCTCTCAGTGACACAGAAAATGTCAAATCACATAAAAAGTAAATATGGAAAGTATATTCAATTCAAGCAGTTTGGGAAGCAGAGAAATAAAATACCTAGAGACATTAGAAATAACCTATATAGTGATAAAGGAGAGTAGAGGTGGATGTTTCCATAGGAACCAAGAGAAAAAGAGATTTGTCTATGTTCAGAATCCCTTGCATGACATTTAGAGAAGGGGCAGCAAGTTTCTTGGTACAATTCTTCCAGTTTCTCTTGCTCAGGAAAACTCTTTAGATATTTAGAAATTAAAAACAGTTTGGAAGGTAGACAGGACTCTAGAGTAAAGTAACTGCAAAGTTAATGCCACCTAATTTTCATGAGGTCATCTATTATAAGCATCTTTAAGTATTAGTGAATGTATGTGTGCATAAGAAGCTGATGAGTACTAAGTAGTCTACATTCATTTTTCTTGAATTTTTGGGTCTATGTGATATGGTATCCAATATTTCTCTCCTGCGGAACAATGAGAAAATAAGTACATCTCAGCAAACCAGAACTAGCCAGATGAAATATTACAATTTTTATGTCCCTAGAGGTCCTGACTAAAAGCTTTTTCACATAAGGTGATACTCTGGCACATGTTTAGGCAGAAAAAATGTAATTTTCCTAGAGAACAAAACTAAAATGTTTCCAGAGCCCATATATTTCAGGGGAAGGAAGTATGTGAGATGCCCCATCCTGAAGGAGATCTGGGTCTGAGAGCAGACAAATAACTAAGTAGGAGCTAGCAATGCAGTGATAAAAACCAGTTTGATTTTGTTTAGTAAACCAATGGAACAATCATTCTACAAAACAGCATTTTCATTGTACTTCTCTGGTCAGATCACACCGGACTATTGTGTTTAGTTCTATTACCTACAGGAGGGCACTAATAAATACAGGGGAATTAAGGGATAGAAAAATGTTACAGCAATGGAAGGAAAGAGTTAAAGATGAGGAACAATTTAACGGTTCCTAGCATTTTACTTAGCCAAACAGCAAATATGGAAATGCATGAACTGATATATGACAAATATAATTATCAAACAGGGTGAGGAACTGCTGAGAATGATTCAAACTTAGAATGATATTGTGGTTAAATAAATATAGGCTGCATAGAAAAATGGTATTTTTTAGCAGAAATATTTTCCCCATGGGAATGCCATCATTTTTAAAGCAAACTTGGGGAAAGCACTGGAGAGCATGCATCAGGGTAATCATGTAGAATGCATTTAGCATGTCTTCCTCATAATTATCATTACTATTCCACAAATAAGAGGTGGCATAGTGAATTGGAAGATGAGAGAAAAAAAAAGGTGTAGTTATATGTTCCTCATCAGGCCTGTACATGGTCACAAAAGCAAAATTATTTTGAATCAGTAATAAAAGGGAAAAGAATGGAGAGAAAAGGTCGGTGAGAAATAGGCCCAAATGCTTAGAGTACTGCCATGAAATCATAGCAACTTTATCAGGTGACATTGAAAGGGACATCTGTTCAAGGAAATGCATTTTCCAGAAGTCTGGAACTATTTTCCTTACAGCTTGAATATCTGTGGACCCCAGAGACGAAGTTTCTGGTAATGCTGCTTTCTTAAGGCCACATATCAAAGAAAATCTTTGCCTTGAGTTAACATTAAGAGATGGTTCGCAGAAATACACAAGACAGCCAGACCATCCAGTCTGGAATCCCTCCAGACTGGCTATGGCATCAACATGTCCAGGCAGAAACCAACTGAGAGCCTGGATTCTAATTGGAGGAATTTGTTACCTTTTTCACTTCCATATAAAATAACAACTGCTAGTCTTGTTAAAATGTGTTTCACATCAATTCTTGACAGACTAAGATATACTCCCAGGGCCTATATTCCTTCACCATCATGGAGATTATATTATTCTGGCAACCCATACTAGGGTCTTGAAAACAACCTACTGCAGTGTGTTGGACAGTCACGTAAAAATCAAAACAAAATATCAAACAACAGAATGGTAAAGAAAATTCACATTATCCTTACTAGCTTTGCTAGCTGGTTTAATTGAGAATGATAGAGTTATGTTTCCTTCACTTGCACTGTAGTTCTTTCTTTAGTTTTCTAAAAGACTGTTGTGGAATACAGAATTTAAATGTCATGGATCATTGCCAACAGAAAAAAGAAAGTTTTCTGGGGTGGGAGAAGAGAATGTCAATAGCTTGTTTGAGCTTCAGATTCATTTTGCAGACACGCAACTCAATTCAAGAAGATTTGGTAGAATGAGATAAACAAGTGTTGACAAAACATAGAAAAGAAACAGACTTTCACATACTTATGGGAGGTAGGTAAGCTGCTTCTCTGAAAGGGAGCACTTTAAAGGCTGATCTCATGCCAGGCTTAAGCTGCAGATTGCTTCTCATCCTTCCCAAATGAAAGGTGGGAGGGCAGAAAAGTGGTTCAGGGGGGGGGGAGGAGGGAATGACATCTTTTCTTCAGTTTTGGTGGTATTAGAAAGACATGACCTAAGGGTAGCACCACCACTGATTTATGTGAAAACTACCTGTACAAAAATCGAGACAGTCTGAAAATTTATCTAACAGAACCCCCTTGATTTTAGTACTGCACATTAAGTGGAAAATTCAGCTTTGAAACACTTTTTAGAGTACTGTTTTCTTTTACTTTTCTGCCGTGACATCCATGCAAATTTCTGTATTCCTAGGCTAAAAATGGGTGCTTTACTAAAAGAGATTAAGGAATGCTGCTCTCTGAGCTATTTTACTTCCTGATTTGGTAAATAGGTTTTAATGGGATAATTTATATTATTAAAACTAATCATACCATTAGAGTGTTTGTCTGAAGCAGGGTCCTATGTATTACTAAGATCATCTTTTCCTGCACAAGAAACAAGATTAGGGCTTCACAGACAGAATTAGCAGTTCTTATTTGGGTCAAAATGATGTAATATTTCTTTCTCATTTTAAAATTAGATTCTCCTTTTGTATTTGTCATCTTTTGCAATTTTTTTTCTGCGTAGTTACTACCTATGGAAGCTGTATACAGGTGCTAATGGAAACTACTCATTAACCATTTTGAAGTAACTTTCCATACGTAGATTGTCAGGTTTTGACCAATGTTACAGCAGAATAACTCAATTCATCTCAATGGTACTAATCTAGTGGGTTTGTATTAATGTAAATGACAGTGGGATTTCTCTTCCCAAGCAGGATAAAAAGTTTCTGTCACAGTTGGAAAAAGGTATTCCATCTATGTAGGTTTTCAGCTTTTATCTAGGCCAGTATGACACTGGTAAGGCATAGGTTGAAATAAGGGTAACTCGTCAGGGAACAGAAAAAAGAACTATAGAAATAAATTCTAATACATATATCCTGTGCACAGTTTCTCATTTTATGGATTTTTGTGTCCTTAGTTAAGCCTAGATATTAAAAAAAATATGGACAAGGTATATCGATAGAATAATCACCTAAATTATGAAGTATCTATGGCAAGTAAACATTAAAATTAAGTGACTGAATGAAGAGATAGCTTCTTAGATGTGTGAAAATCATTTGTGCACAGAGACGCCCATTTACATGTGCTCCTACAGGAAGTATGTCATGTGTCCATGAGGATCCATAAATAAATATGTACTATTTTATTATGCGTTATATTAATTTATAAAATATTATACATGATTAAATAAAACTAAATAAATGTCAACCTCTTGAAAATGAAAACTCTCTATGTGTAGCTATTGAATTTGGTGTTCTTAAAAGTTCAGAAGAGCAACATTCAATCGAAATATTAATTCTTATGAATGGTGCTCACATTATGGTATGGGGTATTAAAATTCTTTTAACCTCTGTCTCGAAAATTATAATACCTTGAGTCCTATTTTTGTGTAGGTCTTCATATATATTTTTTGCTTAAGCAAAATAAAATGGAGAGAGGAGAAAAAATGGTCAAAGTTTAAATTTGTGTCTGTGGGTAGCAGCTCCCAGGTACTTTACGTTGTCTTATAAAAACAGCAGTGACTGTACCATATATGCAATGCACAGCTCCATACCGACACAGTGTTAAGAAGAAAAGGTGAAACAATTTCAGTCATGATAATAAAACTTTAAACCAAATGTCTGTAAGTTCTCATTTAAAGCCTTCTTAAGAAAAATAATTTAAATCCTTAAGAAACTAAGCAAACAAATATGATTCTCCTAACACAACTCTGGACCAAAGATTGCATGTGGTCCTTAAGAGAAACTGGAGTGAAGGAAGCTGAAGTACTGCGCAGTGAACCTGAGAATACCCAGTGACTACCCTGAGTTTGGATCTCAGAGCTGTCTGTGCCATTCAGCAACCCTTGAAAGAGGCTTGGGAGTCATAAATATCAAAAATAACAAGGGCAAAATCCATAAACCCATAGTAAGGCAAAATATATGTCATCAGGAAAAATCATAGAAATATAGAATAGAAAAAATGATCACAACCATTATATTGATAGGTAGACTCTGCACATTGTTTTCCTTATTCGTTGGCCAGTAATGACAACTTCAAAAGGTTATTTTTCCATTACATTGACAATAAACACACTCAATCTATAGTTATTGAAGCTGCTTATTTCAATATCAATTTATCAACAACATTAACAGGAATGCTTATTATTTTTATACATGAAACTATGTCTTTGCACTAATTTTAGAACTAATTTTAATTTGAACTTGACATTAATATAAACACAACAATGCCACTTTGCCACTATGTATTGCCGTTATGTATTTTTATTTTCTCATGGGAACTGACAGAATATGATTCATAATGACAATATTAATATAAGCCTACGAATAACAATAAGGATTTATAATAATATTAACATACATAGCATCATCTGTATTGAATCTGTCAACATTAATAACTTAGATTTTGTTCCTTATGTGGAATACATTTTCATGTGTCTATAAATGTCTTCATTAATATACATTTGTGATTATTATTAAGCTTATGCACAGTCTCTTTTATTATGCAAATAAGGGTTATAACATACACTCAAAGACAGTGACTCTCCATACATCACTTTTATCTTTAATAAGTCCCATACAAAACAAGTAGGTTAAAAACTCAGCCCTATTAATTAAAATTGGCTTGCATTCCTGAACTGAAAATGTTCATAGTAGAGGCCATCTATGGATCCATTAATTACCAAGCTCTATTTATCTATATAAAATATCTCAAAAAAAAAAAAAAAAAAAAAAAAAAAAAACATGTATTACAGAACTGTCAAAAAGAATGAAAAGAGACAAATTTACAGCTTGGAGTGAAAGCTTTATCTCCACAGACATCCAGGTACAATTGGGAGCAACAAGACAGTCACAAAGGTGGTTGTACATGATGCATAGTTGTTGGAGGGCATATGGTACATTTCACTCTTAACTGAAACTTTTTTCTATCCTTTTAGGGCTTTATGTTAGAATCTTAACAAGATTTGTTAGTCCAGCTTGTTTTCTTTAAAGTACAGTTGCTAAAAAAAGACAATGAGGAAAACTAGTGTCACAGCCATCTGTGAAAAGTGGCAGAGCAATAAATGTGTTGAATTGTGATGAGATCTACTCCAGTAATGATGATGGTCTCTGGGGAAATCTTCATATGCTGTTGATCTTCTACTGAACTGGACCATCAAACACATCACTAACATTACATGGAGATAAAGTTATTATTATTATTTTTTTCTGTCTTCTTTAGCTCTGTTTAAGAAGAAAAGCTGTCTCAAGAAGAGGATGTGAATGATATCTTTTAGCCCCAAACTGTTTCTAAATTATCTTTGTGTTCCTGTGAGAGTACAATTAGATTAACTAGTCCCTATTGTCCAGGTAGAGATACAAAGCTATCTGTATGTGAATGCTCTGATTCAGAAAGACACTTTGGAATGTCTATAGGCAACTCATATGTTTATAGTCAAACATATGAGCACTTTGGGAGCTTTCCTGAGCTGGAATGTAAGCTAGTTGCTGAAGTCTTTACATGTCAGTAATACAGTCACACTTAACGCAGAAGTCCTAAGGCTCGATATCATACTCCATTCTCTAGCATTCTCATTAGCAGATATATCTTGTCATGTATGATTAAAAATATATTAATTAAAACTACTATGTCAAAAGGCTAACTCTGTGATTTATGCTATTTAATTATAAGCGCCTTCAGAGAAATGGGCTGGATTCCTGTTTACACCAGACATGTTCCCTTTTAACTCAGAAAGATGTGTTTTACTAAGGGCATTTAGGAAGGACAGGCTGAAATTCCTGTTTCTCAGATATGTCTTCAGCTGACCTGGTGGCTATGAAATCATGGTGGGTATGATGAGGGGACCACAAAGAAGGACTGCTGCTTCTGGAAGGGGTTTTCCAGCCCTGTTCTCTGGTGCTGCAGGCCACTGAACCTGTCTCTTGCCTTTGGTGGCAGTTGCCACAGCCAAATTCAGTGGCCAAGTGACACAGCCAGGTTCTGGCAGGAGTAAAGTTGGGAGAGGGATCATTTGCCCCTCCTCCTGATCCTCCTGTTTAAACCACAACTTTTGTGTCTATGGCTGGCTTTCATGCCAAGGCCAAATGTGGACAACTGTGATTCCATCACAGGAAATTTTGTAAATGATTACTACTATGGATGGCTTCTGTCACAGCTATAAATACTACAAGGTACTGTTTCTGTAGTCACACAGAAAACCAACCTTTAGAAGTAAAATTAATAAAACTATTTCATTTTTTTTTTTTTTTTTTTTTTTTCCACCAAGAACTGACACTTTCTAGTGACTTTAATTGTTTTTGGTCCTTTGGGGCCCACATAGGATACTAATTGGAGTAAAAATGTTTCACTTGGTTTAGGATAAAGTCTACAATATATTTTGAGATAAATTTGGGCTATATTCCATGTAATCTATTATTTTTATCTTTGTTTTCTTGGTTTTGTGCACAATACCTTGTCTTAGGCTGACAAAATCAATGTGAAACTGTATAACTGAATAGGGATATGAGTCTGGTCCTGGTCAGTTCTTATTTCAGCTGGGTTAATTGGTGAATTTGCTGTCACTCGAGATCTTGAGATCTGAGTCACAACACCAGGTGAACCCTGGAAGAAATCAGTGAGAATCCCCTGTAAAGATTCTTTTTTTTTTTTTTTTTTTTTTTTTTTTTTTCAGTATGAGAGAAAAAGAGAGGGAAAATAAAAACAGCTATGGAAGGAAAGCATATTGAGACAGCGAAGTTTGAGGAAAATACAGTCTTTAGGAGTGTTGGGGCTAGGAGATATTTTCTCTTTACGTCTCTGAACTACAGTTTTGTTTACTGGCATATTGCTTGTATTCCTCTTATTAGAGTCCTGAGTTGGCTTCAGGACTCTACATGCTGGGTTTGCTGCTGGAGTGGAAGTTGGGGCTAGCAGCTAAGTAAAAGAATATTTCCTTATGCTCATGCTCTAGAGAATATATATCTAGCAAATCTGTCTGAAAATGTATTGGACTAAACTACTTGTTTTCAAATAGTCAAAGACAAAAATCCAAGATTCTACTTTCCTCACCCTCCCTCCTTCCACTTCTTTGAAGCAGCTTCTAAAAGTCCTGTGGACTTAAAGATCCCCCCCCAAAAAAAAAGAAAAAAAGAAAATCTAGACAGAAAACCTTAATTAATGTATGTTCCATCATAAAGAGTAAGACTAGGGAAAAATGTTAAGGTATGAACTAGTATGCAGTATATTAGATTAAATGCATCATTTGCAGGGTTCCAAAGGCGAGTCTTGTTTCTGAAATATGCATTTTTTTGGTTGAATTTCTGTGCTTTATTTTGTTTAAGATGAAAAACTCTCCTATAGCAAGAGTGGTCACAAATTCATTTAAGAAAATGGATTCAGTTTATTTTATAAATCCATATTGATAGATTTCTTCATAGCATAATGGAAATCTGCTGTATCTCTATTACATAGAAATACTGTTCAAGTCCTCAACTGGGTGATTTTAAGCTCTCTGTATTATTTTTTTCATTTGTTCAAAAGGTCATTTTGGCACCACATATTGTGCCACTCTAAATGTTATGTATGTAGACATTTTCAAAGCATTTGGAAGAAACTTAGTGATCAATATTTGTCTATTCTTGCTTTTTATTGAACAAATCTCAACACTTTTCTACTGTCCTTATAGCCTGCTCTCAGCAGTTTAATTGATTTAAATGAACTGTACCTTCAAGACTTTATCAGAGGAACTTGTGTACTGGGTCTGTCTGGGATGTTAACTTTCCCTGCAGCAGCCCATACAGTGCTGCGCTCTGCACTTGTAGCTAGAACAGCAGTGGTATCACACCAGTGTTGTGTCTGCTGCTGAGCAGTGCTGGCACAGCATCAGGACTCTCTCTAACCCTCCTAGGGGGTGGGCAAAAAAGTGAGAAAGAAACATCACCAGGGCAGCTGACCTAACCCAACCAAAGGGATATTCCATACCATATGATGTCACACTCAGCAATAAAAGGTGGAAAAAGGAAGAAGAGGGGAGGGGTGGGCTCTCGTGGAAACATCTGTCCTCCTCCCAAACACTGGCTACGTGTGCTGAGGCCCTGTTTCAAGGATGTGGTCAAGCATCGCTCATTTGTGGGAAGTAGAGAGTAATTTCTTTCCTCTGCACTTCCACATAGCCTTTACTTGTTTTGTTTTGTTATTCCCTTTCCCTCTCCCTCTTCCCCTTTCCCTTTTTTCCCTTTAGTTGAATTGTTTAATTAATAATAATATTTCCTTAATAATATATATTTTTTTCTCTTTAATTAAATTATCCTTATCTCAACCTGTGAGTTGTTCTTTCCTTTACTTCTTCCCCTCCTCATCTGAGGAGGGGGAGTGAGAGAGAGGTTGTGGTGTTCAGCTGCCTAGCACGGTAAAACCACCACAACTTGAAGCCATGCAAAAGCTGTAAAGTATACTTGACTTAGGAAGTCATTGAGGATGCTATGAAAGTATCACTTTATCAATTTGAGATCAACATTTACAGCTGATGAAACCAATTTAAAAATATTTGGAAATATTTCCTCCTGTATTTGAATACTGTTTAGTGAGTTCTTGCCTTAGTTAAATTTATGCTTCAGGTCTTTATTTTATGTTGGTTTATACAGAGCAGGACCATGTTGGTGAAGAGCAATAGTTCTCTTCACAGGCAACTGCATGATTCTGTTAATATATCAGCTGCAAAATATTCCAGTTAACCTTTACATTGTCCCCTACTGGCTTCAGCATCATCATTAACTGAAGTGTGACTCTTCCTTCCTCGAGGATAAATTGTTCCATTTAAGTGGTCATGAACATGACCTGAACGAGTGGGGAAGAGGGCTGTGCAGTTTTGCAGATGCCTCATAAGAGGTGGTATTGGAGCAGGTGATGCTCATAAGGGGATAACAAAATAAGAAGGGTTGCAAACTCCATTAGGCTATTCTGTTCTATTCTAATTGCCATTACTCCTAGAAACCCCATGGAGGGTGAATAAGTGATATATATAGGTACTGAAAAGGCATGGGGAAGCTGCAGACAGCTGAACTGTGTGTATATTTGATATAGGGAAGAGATGGAGACTGTGGGTCTGCATATAAGTTAAACTATTGTCTTGTCTTCCACGCTGTTTTTGATACTGCTAATCTTCCTCATGAAATGTCTTTTCATGGCCTGTCTGTGTACTTTGAGGAGGAACCTCATGATTTGATGCAGTTTAGAACTGGCCTGTCCATGCTGGGATTCAGAGCAGCATTATATGTTTCATTCTCAGCAGTTCATTCACTCACATTGAGGGCAATAATCATATAGCTTAGAAAATTATTTTTAAAATGAAACTAATCTACAGAAACAGATACAATTACCAGCTAGCCCTTGCAAACTGCTCTATACTGAGGGCATCAGAAAAAGAAACAATCTTTGATAGTTAAATCTATATAATTCCAAAAACTGTGTAATTGATTTAATTTAGGACTGGTTTCAATAAAAGTGCCACCCTTACCAGGGCTTCTGTGAACTTCTGGACATAGGTTTTACTGAATCTTGACTTTCACAGTTGCCTTAAATTATAGACTTAAACTAAAAGGGCACCATATTCATAAATACCACTATTGCAGCACAAAAAGTTGGGCCAAAATAGTGTTAGGGCTCTGATTTAAACACGGAAAAAGAAGGGATGTAAGTGAATAAATACCCAGCGTGACATTATAGCATAAATTTTGGCAATCTGAATTACAGCCCACTCAAAGCAGAGCTTGTCTTAATGGGCATAATTATTTTGGAGACTTCCCCTCTGGACGCAATTCACCTTACCAGAAAACTCTGTTTCTCTTGTCTTCTGTCTGCCCTTATCCAAAACAATGTGTCCTAAGCCACTGTAACATTCTGATAATGAAATCATTGATGGATTCTGTTGTGTGATACTACCCTAAGTTTTGCATGTGGGGAATTGAATTGAAGGCGAAGGTGAAAATAAATTGCACACAGATATACCAAGAAAGTCTGTGGCATGATAGGGAATTAAATGCAAGGCTTCTAAATCTAAGGTTAACTTTTGGACTGTATTGGGTACATGTGGCAAAGTTTTGATAGTGGGGAGCTGAAGGAGTGGCTTCTGTGTGGAGAATCCAGAAGCTGCTGCCCCATGTTAGATAGGGGCCAGTTTCATCTGGCTCCAGAAGGGACCCACCACTGCCCAGGGCTGAGCCAGTAAGCAATGTTGTTTGTGCCTCTATGAGAGTAGATTTAAGAAAAGGAAAAACAGCCTGCTGCGCAACAGCACCTGGGAGAGTGAGGAGTGAGAACCAGCCCTGCAGACCCCAAGGTCAGTGCAGCAGGAGGGCAGGAGGTGCTCCAGGCACGCAGCAGCAGTTCCCCTGCAGCCTGTGGAGAGGCCCCTGGCGGAGCAGGCTGTCCCCCTGCAGCCCATGGGTCCCACATGGAGCAGATCTCCACGCTGCAGCCCGTGGAGGAGCCCCCGGTGGAGCAGGTGGATGTGGCCTGGAGGAGGCTGCGGCCTATGGAGAGCCCCCACAGGAGCAGGCCCCGGGCCGGAGCTGCAGCCCGTGGAGAGGAGCCCACGCAGGAGCAGGGGTCTGGGGGGAGCTGCCGCCCGTGGGGGACCCGTGCTGGAGCAGTTTGCTCCTGGGGGATGGGCCCTGCGTTACGGAGCCTTGTGGGAGCAGGTCTTGAAGGGCTGCTGCCTGTGGGCATCCCCGCAGGCTCAGTTGGGGAAGGACGGCATCCCGTGGGAGAGACCCCACGGGGAGCAGGGGCAGAGTGACTGTGAAGGAGCACAGGAGATGAAGTGTTAGGGACTGACTGTAGCCCCCATTCCCCATTCACCTCCGCCACTCAGGGGGAGGGCATAAAAGAGGGCGGATTGGTGGATGGTGTTTTATTTTGTTTTGGTTTGTTTTTAGTTTCTCACTGCTCAAGTTTGTTAGTAATAGGCAATAAATTACATTAATCGCCCTGTGTTGAGTCTGTTTTGCCTGTGACGATAATTGTTGAGTGTTCTCCCTGTCCTTATCTCAACCCCAGAGCCTTTTCCATTGTGTTTTCTCCCCCATTCCCTTTGAGGAGGGGGAGTGAGAGAGCAGCTGTGGTGGCGCTCAGCTGCATAGCTGAGTAAAGCCACCACACTGGCTCATCTGAAATCCATAACTAGTCACCTTTCATGTTTCCCAGTTGAATGTGCCTAAATATTGAGTTGATCTAAGATCGGTTTGGTTTTCTACTGGTTCCTCCCATTACTGCATTTCTGTTCTGTTTGTTTTGAGCAGGTTTCCCTTCCTCTTATGAAACAGCAGAGTGCAGTCAGAGAGTGAAGAAATAAATCAGTTTGTTGCTGGGACATTTAGGTGTATAGTACCCCCAAATCCCTAGCGTTGATTAAAATTTTGACAATAATATGTGCTAGATAATTTTGAGATGTGAACAAAAACTATTTGAAGAGTTAACACAGACATGAATTTCACATTCATTTTTTTAAGTACATAATTCTTGAACCTTAGTTTTCCATTAGGAAAAGTCTTGATTTTAAATGTTCAAAATTTTAGCAATCATAGAACATCTAAACATGAAGTTTTTGCAGTTAACTGAGGTTGACTTTGAAAACTGAAATTTTTGATCTCCTAAAAATCTGAGAGTATTTTGTAGTTTACACTTGCATGGAGGTGTTTCAGAAAAATATATGATCATCTTATGTTCATAAAAAGCAAATGAGTAATATATTTTTAAGTATACAAAACATTTATTTTTGTGTGATTTTTTTTTCTCCAGAAATCCCTAAAGGTTTATGAGACAGAAAACCCCAAATGCATGAACTTTGAAGGAACATAGACCCACATGCAAATTTTATATTATTCTTCATACTTCTTTCCCATATAACAAGTGAAAGGATTTCATTAACTAAAGAAATCTGTAGCTCAATGCCTTGTTTTGAATCATATTCTATCATCTTTAGTGGAAGGAAATACATGTAGAGTGTAAGGGGCTTGAACTGACTGATAAAACATTAAGTGGACCTATTGAAAATTCTTTAGATCTTTATTTTCTGTACAATGTATGATTTCAGAACAATCTGTGTGTGTTTTAAACAAGCAGAGGTCATAATTAAGAGAGAAATTGAGCTGAGACCATTTTTAAACCATTTTTAAAGTCAAGAGTCTTTTTTTTTTTTTTTTTTTTGTGAGTCATTTGTAGTTTGCATGAATAATCTAAATTACTTGAACTCATCAACAAAGGTTAGGATACACACATTTGGAAATAATTGAACTTTGCTGAACCATCAAACATATAATTTCCACTTAACTAATTGTTTTCATTGATTTTTTTTTTTTTTTTTTTTTCTTGAGAATAAGCAGGACAGCCAGTTGTATATGGAATATCTGGTATGGAAAGAAGATATATTCTTCAACATTCACCACACACTGACTTCTCTAGAAGTGAAGGAATGCAACATTTTAAAAAATGAAATGAATTTGGAAGACTGTGCAGAGTTGGCAATAGTTTCTTATTGTTTTGCCAAAAAGAATGTTGAGAATGTTTGTTACACTTGAACTGAATACTGTGATTTATTTTAGAGACTGTGCTATTCAATTTGCTGTTTAGCTTCCTTTTCATCATCTCTGTACACATATCCATTGAGAGCAGAATTTACTGGGCACTGCTGATGATTTTTTTTGGTATTTCTTACAGGTTTACGACATGGATTCCTTTGAGATATGGAATATTAATTTTTTCTTTGAGCATGTGTGGCCTGAAAAAGAAAATAAAAAAAAAAGAAAAAAAAGAACAACGTAAACTCCCCCTTCTAACTTCTCAGACAACTATTTTCAAAGAAGCTCTCCAGCTCCCTTATCTCATTAATACACCTGACGGCTGGGCCCAGCAGCTTTTCCATCTCTCTCCAGAGCCTTGGCAATGTCCAAAATGACTGTTATAAGCAATGTGTTTGGCTATTGTTTCAAGTGAAATATGGACAGAATGTAATGCTCCTTGTTTGAGTATCATATTTGTTTTACTACAAGCTATTGCCTGCCTGAATATATGTTTGATGGAATTGGAGAGTGTTATACTTTCCTCAATTACTAAGTACATTTTTGCTTACTTAAAACTACTAAACTATATATGATGATTAATATATATACATATATAAAATAAGTATAATGATTATAACATTTCAAAAATGCCAATACTAAGATTGCCTGCAGAATTATGAGCTTTTGTCTATGTTAAATGTCTGCTCTGTACAAGTGCT
>CM021698.1:113418234-113459581 GCA_011074415.1 Stictonetta naevosa | reverse complement strand
CAAGAAGGATGAAGGTCTTTTCCACACTGACTCACCTTTTGGCCTACCTCCTCCCCACATGAAAGCACTTAATGTTGCAGTTGAAGCTCAAGGACAGCTCTTGGGACACTTCCTTTGGATGACAACCTGAAAAGAGTGGGACGAAGGTCCCAGAATTCTCCTGAGAACAGAGAGAGGTATAATAAAAATTTCCAGAGCATTTGAGTGTATGTGAAAATCCATACCTCTGAGGCAGCTCAATGTCCAGTCCAGACTGCCTCCAGTTTCCTCAGGATGGTGCAACTTTTACTGCCTGTACAAAGTTTGCCTTTGCTCTGGGCTGTGATGAAAAACCTTCACATTTTCTTTCTTCTATGCAAACCTGCACTGGCAGCTTTGTTTTCCAAAATGCTCCTGAGAATTTCGAAAACTGAAAGAAAGGATGTCCTATCCAAATCTAATAATTGTAATGATAACATGTAAGCAGATAAGGCTATAGTTTGGTACAATAAACTATCCACTGTGAGATATTTAAATTCATTGATTGTTCTTTACAAGGCAATGGTAAAATAAAGTGCTTGTAGAGAAAGGAAAGAATATACAGAGAAGAAATAAAACAATAGTGGGACTTCAGCGATAAAACCAAAGAAAAAGATACAGAGGAAAAGTCCACACTAATGCCAAATTAGACAAACCTAAACGTAGTCACCTGTGCAGTGCTTTCTACCTACAAGATCAAGCCTGGCAGTACAAATTAAACAAGAATAGCATGTTTAGAAAAATGTGTAGGTGTCTGAGAAAATAGTTTCGAGTGAGGAGCTTGGAGTGAATTTCTTTTTCTGCAAGTATGTACACCTACTTTGTAGGAGTAATTTAGAGTGTTAATCCTAACCAGGGCCTCACAATAGAGGTGGTTATTGCCCTGTAATGCAAAAGGTAGATGTGGGATGTCATATGTACCAAAGGATGTTTGTTCAAACCTGGTCTTAAGCCAGCAACAGCAGCTACTGAAAAAGGTGAAGAAAAGATCCCAAGAGACCAGATAATATCACAAGAAACTGTCCCACGGCTTCTCTGGTCACAGGCTGTAATGGAAAATGAGAGTGATTCTTGCTTACTGGTGATTGACTTAACTGATGTAGATTTTCATGGCACTGAATAGGAATGGTGTTGCTAGTGTTTATGTACTGAGACTGGTTCCTCACTTTACCCTCTAAATATAGCCTTATGGAGAAGGTGAATGTGCAGGACAGAGGTGGAGGCACGATTCCTATATAACCTATCCATCTATCTATCCTAGCTTTCTGGGTGACCCTAACAAAAATCATTGTATCACTCTAGGGGAAAGAGCAAATGAATAAAGCTATATTACTATTACCAGGCAAAACTGGAACAGAGACACTAACTTATTTTTCTGTGTGTTTGTGTGGTGATCACAAATGACAGAGATGACCTTTCATGAACTGAAGTTATGGGCAGCTCTGCAGAGCCTAAAATTGGGTTGGACAGCATGTCTGCTCAAGCTAATAATGCTGCTGGTACTTGTCAGGGGGCATGTCACTCCTGCTCTTATAAGCTGTGAACAGAAAATTTGGTCTGGGGAAACTTGTTGACCCTCAGAGTCAAACTCATAAAGCTTCAGTCATAAGAGGAGCGCTGGTGAATTTGGTCTGTTGAGAACTTTTGGGGCAACCCTGTTTGGGTGAAAATGCAGTGATATGAAGTCATGATAGAGAGAGTTATATAGCTGAGGACTAACCACATCAAAGAGTGGCCTGAGTCTGTCAGACTCTCTGGCACATAGATTCACAGTATAGCTTTTCTGGACCACAGGTCATCCTCTTTGAGGATGTCACTGTACCTGTATCTTTGCCCAGTGTGAAACAATTACAGAAGGAAATGCAGATCACCAGTCTGGTCTACAACCCTGGTCATCTGTAAGGTCTACACTCTACACTCTACATCGAGTTAAGATTTGCCGGGAAGGTGATAGAAACAGTGTTTTTTGTGAAAGAGCAGCAACAAGCAGCAAAAGAAACATCCGTCAAGAAGAGGAGGAAGAGAAAAACATAACTAAAGCAATTGGTCACCAGCTTGAAATATGCCCAGTAACCAGCCACGGAGCAAACAGATATTCCTGACAAGCTCTGCTCTTTTTATCCCCTTTGTCACACAAAACATATGCTAGGTCTTGAAGGACTTTGCACAAAGTAAATCCTTAGCTCATAAGGCTACACCATGAAAAAGTGAAAGAGTATGCTTTGCTGAATATTCTACCTAAGATTCAAAGAGTAAGAAGTGTTTTTTTTTTTTTTTTTTTTTTTTTTTTTTTTTTTTCCCCTTACTACCCTAAATATCAGTTTGTGAGCGCTTGTGTTGTTCCCAGGTACTTCTTAGTCATGTTGTACTTTGAGAATAGCTATCAATGACACTCTCATTAAACCTTTGAAGTAATTAGCTTATGTTGGTTATAACATATGATACCTAGCCATGTTTTCATTGGTGTCATGATCCCCTGTAGAGCATTAACAAGCAAGCTGGCAAAACTTTATGCCAAAAAGGGTTTGCTCAGGGAAATCTCAGCAGATGATCAGAAAAACTTTAGCACATATTTCTCACAGTTTTTCACTCACACACTTGTGGATCTGCAGAATGATCAGAATCTGGAAGAAATGCTTAAAAACATTTTTTTTTTTTTTTTCTATATCTGTCAATTCCTATTTTACCTGATACAGTGATATTGAGGAGTGGGTACTGCTGTAATGTCAGAAGATTGAAGGAATAACATGCCACACATAGTATATGAACAAAAGTTTATTTCTACCAAACCAAACCAAACCAAAACCACAAAACATTAAACTATTAAGTGGAAAAAACTGGAAGGAAATCATTTACAGAATTTCAAAACTATTTTCTTGCTTTCACCAGTTTTCACATGTGAATTCTCATTTTTTCATGACAAGGCAGCACCTTTCTCTACAACAAACTAATACCAACTGCAAAATATATATCTCAGTGCAGACTTTCCTTCCAGGGATGTAGTCTTTCAAATTCATAGGGATTATATATGACAGGTTTTAAGAAACTAGAATCCAGACTGAATCTCTAAGATATTTAATAGATAATTTATAGTTAAAGCAGAAGAGGATGTATTGTTAGGGTTTGTCTGCATGCACCTATGAGCAGAAAAGATCATGACTCAGCAACTATATTCAAGAATCCTGTCTGGACTTTAGAGAAAACAATCAAGGATAAAATGATCAGAGGCTGGATTCCTATCCTTACTTCAGAACTGCCTAGAACTGTAAGCCTAAAAATAGCTGATCCTGACTTGATTAAGATCTCTTATTGCAACAGTCTCCCCACCATTCTATGACACATCACTATCACAAGTTTTTGCTGACTTATAGATTAACTATAGATTAACTAAGGATAATTTTCTTCATACAGAACATCTGGAAGTCAAACAAACAAACAAACAAACAAACAAAAAACAAAAACAACAACAACAACAAAAAAACACAAACCAACTCATTATATATAATGAGAGTACACCAGGTACAATTGTCTCAATACCATTGCCATCTCTGCTATTGATAACAAGATGAATAATGTATTTCACGAACATGATAAAACAAATGAAAAGCAAACTTAAGATATTTATATTCCCTAGTTCAAAATGTGGCTTAGTTTAATTTTCTCAACATTGGTGTGCCTGTTAGTGAGAAGTCTCTTCCCCAGGTTGGCAACAGAACTAGTAGAACCACTATCAAAGATGTAGCTCTGCCAAGATAAATTTGTTTTCGCTGGCTTTGCTTATAATGTTTGGAAAGACAGTGGGGAAAAAAACAAACAAGCAAGTAAGAACTAGCTGTCAGTGGCTGCCATATTTTTGCTGCCATTAGGTGAATGTAGATGAGCCTTTGAAAAAAAAATCTTACCAAAAAAATATAAAAGGTGTATCAATGTGCTTTCACTATGTAATAGGAAGTAATACTCCCATCTATTAGAATGCAACAGCAAATGTATAATGCTTCAATAGAAGAGACCACGAGTTCTGTAAAATTGAATTGGTTAAACAAATTTATGCCTAAAAATGCTTCCAGTAATAAAGTATTTGGAAATGTTATGGAATATTTTTATATATTGTATATTTTAAAATATCTGCTTTCATGCAACAGTTAGTCCTCAAATATGTTCCCCATGGAAGACAAGTATCTTTATTCCCTTGCTACATATTTCAGAATGTATTGGTGATACCAGGTTGATTGAAGATCACCTTTCTGGAATTCTTGATTGTTGCTTCTGTGTTAATTTCTATCGACCATGTTGCTTTTTCTTGCGCTCATACATTGGATAAGTTTTTCATTTGTCATTCTCCTTCCTAAGCATTCCACCCATAAATAGATCAGTATACTTTTAGAAAAACCGTATGAGCCATACAGACCAAACGAACCATGGTGAAGAATTGAGCTGCCTGCAACAGGTAATGAAGTTCTTCCTTCTTTCTCTGGCTGTCCTTCACATCTCCGTTCACTAAGGAAATATCATATTTTAGTCCTAAATTATAAAATAATTTATTGTTTGCACACAAAATTGTATTTTTACCTTGAAGATAAAAGTTCCACCAATTTTTCACCAGATATTTCACTAGCTAATTTTATTAAGATTTCAATAGTTTGAGATAGTTTGTTTCCACTACATTTCTATAAGAAAAGATTAAGTAGGAGGTTATTTTTTTTTTTTTAATAAAATTTTCTCCCTATTATTACATATTCAGTGGTTAGTTTTACATGCAGAGGTGTTGATTCTCTGAAATGCAGTTCATCTTCCTTGAGTTTAGCTGTCACAAATAAAATAAATGTCCTGGGAATTGTTACTATTTTTGGCTGCGTGCATACACTTTATGGACTGATGTGCTAATTTTCATTAGTTTGGATGAAAACAGATAGCTTGGCTTGTGGCCCCTGTTGTTAAGAACCAAGTTATTTTAAGACTAAGAGAAGACAAAGACTGTGCCTCATTTTTAGGTAAGTCTGGTCATCCGGAAGTGTTACTGAGCTATATGGGTTGAAGGGTTGAATGTAAATGTCAATACTGAAAATTTTGGGAAAGAAAGTCTGTTTTTGTATGATTGGTCTAATCCCTAATTTTTAAAACATATATTTGAAGAAACACTGAGTAAGAAATACTTTGCCAAAATAAAATGTCACTGATCCAAACTGTCCTACATAACTTCTCAAGCTTGCTTTTTATTTATTTATTTATTTAATAATTTTTTTTTTGGATGAACATTTTCTAAAAAGAAAAAAAAAGAGAAAAAAGATTGATGAAGAAAACAACTTGATATTTTAATATACATTTTTCATTTAAGATGTTGCTTCATTGGAATTGAATTTATTCTGTACTTTCTTAAGATGTAAACATTAAAAACTCCCAATTTCTTCCATTATTACCAATTCTTATAATAAGGGAGCCATAGGCAGTCACTAGGAGCAAAGACCTGCTTGGCTAGCTTATAAATATTCTGACAGATTCTCTTAAGTTAAAATCAGCCATGAGGAAGCTATTTTTCCTCCTGAGCTGATCCTTGCTGTGCCATCTGTAACTTTAGTTAAAAAAATGCAGCAAGTAGAGATAGAGTTCCTTCACTGCTTGGGCACATTACCCTTTCTGCATCATCTAAAAGTTGTCACTCTGCACTGTCTGTCAGCACCATCTGGTTCAGAATACAACATTTCAGATATGTCCATTTCTAGAGCTAGATGTGCTGCCACCATATATAATTTGAGTGCTTTTTGCTTTTGTGCAATATCTTCTCAAATTGTAATGCTGATGCTGTATCTGGACCAAAGAGCCGGACTATTTAAACAGAAGCAATGAATTATTCACATCAGAAACAGAGAAAAGCAAACAAACAAAAGTCAGTGGACATATCCTCATTTGCTGGGAAAGACAGAGGGGGGCACATATGGTATGCATTGCTATCACTCTCAGAGGGGCTAGAATATCCTTTGCCAGCTGTGGAGAGCTCTTGGGAGTTCTTCTAGCAGTGGCAGATCATTTAGAGTATCACTGGCTCCATACCATCCAACCTTCCCTCTTTAATGTATCAACCAAGAATGATCTATAGCATGCAAAGATCTCTCTCTACAGGTGCAGTCTTCTGAGAAACATAATCAGTGGCTATACAGCCAGTAATTTTGGTTAGAATTGCAGATCCTGTTTAATATTGGGCCAATCTTACCTAATTTCCCTTATATGGAAAAAAATAATAATAATACTCATAACAGTGCTTGTTTCATTAGCAGGCAGGGAAACTTTATTGTAGAGAATGGAGAGAATGAATGGAGAGATTCAGTGGAACACTCAAACTGCCTTGCACCACTCTCTGACAAAAAAATCATCCATAAATCTGATTTTATGTGGCGGTTGCAATAAGCTTCTGACTGCTTTGTCTCATTAGAGTTGTGGAAAGAAATTGGAATATGTCCCTAGCCTGGCAAACTAGGCCCTCTACCTGTAAATTATTAAACCTTATGTGTGTCAGGTGTGCTTAGAAAGGAATGAGCTAGAGAACAGAGAGAAATAGAGGTTGCATCGTTAGATGCAAGAACCAGAAAAGAGATCAGATGAAAACAATCATATTTTGGTTTGCTTCAGCTTTATTTGCTTATTAGGAAACATGGAACACTGCAACTCTCTATGAAAGGTCATGGCGACATGAGGAAAAAAAAAAATGCTTCCTATGTATGCACCTCTGAATGAAATGTACCACTTTACTGACGGATGCAGGCATTGATTTTGAAGAAATACTCATGCATAGGGAGTCATGCTCAGTCCTAAGACATCATATTTTCATCATAGTGGAAATAGGAAGAATACTTAGTAGAACTAATCAGACAAATTTAGTATGATGCAGATTTATGGGAGTAAATACTGATTCTGGCAGTAGAGTGGACTGCTCAGCAGCAATGAGTTTTCCAGAGAGTGCTGTGTCCTAATTGCTCCATCTAAAATAACAATCCCTTGACAAGTCCCATTTGCTAGCATGAGTTACAAGAACCCTAGTCCACTCTTGATCTGTGTTGGGTGTGCCAAACTGACCCCTCTATGCATCACAGAGCACCACACACAGCTCTCCCTTGGGTTTTATTTGAAAGGATTTTAGGCAATCAAAACCTGACTTGCTTGGGCTCTGTGTTATACCTTTGACTGCATTTCTGAGGGTTGACTGAACACATGCTTTAGCACACAGCATATGAGAAAAAAAATAAGAATCAAAGAATTAAACAAAAGTGTATGTATTTAAATGTAAAATATTTGTACATCTGCAGTTTCTGAGTAAAATGAAACAAATACCATAGGTATTTGCTATGAAATTGGGTATAAAATATATAAAACGATATAAAATATAAAAATATGTGCATGGGACAATGAAGGGCCAGGACCATGACTGTTTCATAGTGGAAGTCTGAACAAAGATATAACCTTACGTTGTTATCTTAAAGGTTCTCCAGAACAATGGCAGTCATCTACAAAGATATGAGTCTCTATAGCATAATATCACAGATTTAGCCATTAAGTGCCATTGGGAGCAATGCTGTTACTCCTAGGAAAAGTGCCATTACTTCCCATAGATAAAACAGTAAAAATCTCCATTTATCTTCTACATGGTGTTATTTAGCAATCAAGTTCCTTTTCTGCTTCAAAATCTGGGATAAATGAAGCACAGCTGGGGGATAGCATATAGGGACTGGTTGTTCTGAAGCTTTTGGTATGAGGCATGGCAGAGGCAGCTTTCAACTGCTTTGGACTCACACTGCTCTGGAGGGCACTGTTAGCTGGCCTACTTTCTGGCAGAAAATGGAGGGCGTTCGTACTATGTACATTTCACCACAATGTGTCAGGTCAAATTTGAGGCTCTGTGGTCCAGCAGTGATTTTGTTTGCTACAATTCCACATATGTTTTGTTTACTGAAACAATAAAAACAAGACAAACTCCTGCTATTACAAAATTTTCACTGACACAACAAATGCAGAGATATGCCTTTAATATACCAGCATGCAATGATTTATAACAATATGTGAGCACACAAAGGATGACTGACCAGTGGCAGAGTGAACTCTAGCAGCATGATTCATTCCAGACATTAAATCCTTATAGCTCTCCTGCATCCTCAATCAAACCCCCATGCTTTCCACATTGCTCACTAGACCCCGAGAATAACATGATTATTTTGGAAGTTCAGTCTCGCCTGCAGGCAAGAACTTGTCCCGTCATAGCTGAAACAAAAGTAGCACAGCAGGACCTTCACTATTAGGAACAGCAGCAGGAATTGTCCTCTTGAAACAACAGCTCTCTTATGTGTGAGCTTAAGTGTGGATATTTCATTTCTATAAATGTCATTCTCATCTGTCTCTGTATCAACCTAGATACATAATGAGCATAATCATTCCTGGCAAATAATGACAAGTGTAGTTCCAGAAAAAATATTCACAGTTTGGAAATGTTTTACACAGTTAGTGTGAATAATAGGGAAAAGGAAATGAAACCACACTGATTTTTGCAAAATTAACCTTCTGATTACTGAAGTAGCTCCTCTAATGAGGGTATCATTTGAAGGGACACCTTGTGTGATGGGACAGCCCCTGCTGCTTGGACAAAGGTCTGGGACTCTTCAGCTCTATTATTCCTCCTTCGCTCTTCCCTTACCCGCTCTTCCCCCTCCCTCCCAAACAAACAAACAAAAAAAGACACACAGACCCCTCAAATATTGCTTGTTAAAACAAATATGTCAGTACACATAAAAAGACTATAATGGGTCAGAATGTGAATGAACATAAAATCTGACAAAATATATCAACAGATAACTTTTCTTAAAACAAATATTTCTTTACAGACAGAACTGTGTCAGTCATGGCCACAGAAACAAAACCAATTTGTCGACAAATTATATTTACACTGCTGGCATCTGGCTACCATAAACTGGTTGCTTTATAAATATAGAGATAGATAAATTAGCTAGATTAAATAGATAGATGAAGGACGCTTCAGCTGAATAGCCATGAACCCTTACTTAAGGGATTTTTCTTATGAATTCTTGTGTAGTATATTACTTTGTTCTGATGGCTTATAGCTTTCAAGGCTCTAAATCGTAGAACTATTGACTTGCATGAAAAATGATGCATGAATCATATTGTACTATAAAGAAAAACATGATACTTGGTTGTTCATTTTTTAATTTGCTATATGAGGAAAAAAACCTTCATTCTCTGACTTCAATTCAGTAATGAATTGCAAAATGGCAAAAAGATGTAAAAAGATCTTTAGTCTTTGGCTTTAAATAGGCTTTAAGGTCTTCCTGATGAACAATTAGTACCCTCAGGCTACTTGCTGCCTCAGTGGGATCCTGGTGCTCTCATTTGCTATACTACACTCAAGTACAGTAATGCTTGCACAGCTTAAATACAGCAACCACTCAGCAGGCAGTTGGATGAGTTGAGTTGTATAGGAAAGAGAGAATATTAGAGGAGTCAGGTCAGAAATCACAGTATTATGTAGAGCAGTAACCCATCTGCTGATTGAAGCAATTACTTAAAAGAATTTAAAAATGATAGTATTCTAAACCCAAATATGAGAAGGAAAAAGGAGAGCTGTGGAGCAAGAAGAACAAAGCACAGATGTGAATTACTCACAGACAATGCTACCGAATATTTATTTAATGATGGAGAATATTTGATGTTCATTTCTCCCTCTTTCTGCCTGTGGTAAATATAGGTCTTACAGGTTTTGGCCCTCTGTACTTTATATATTGTGACAGGGTGTTGTGAGTCTTTGGTGATGCACAATGTATTGCTGAGGACCTGTGTGACTGAGTACTGGCTTGCCTGTGAGGACAGAGGACAATGTATGACACCCTCAGGTTATGCCTCTCAGCTCTCTGCTCCTGTGCTCGGTATCTAAACCTTCTTGAATCTACCAGCTTGTCACGTACACACAGCTCCCTCCTCTTCCACTGTAATACAGACAAGTTTTGCTCTGAACTTGTGTTTATAACCTAACCACCTCAGGTGTGTTGCTGTTGATTGTATTTTGTACTTACCCAGACAGAAACAATGCTGAAGGAAGTGTCTCATCTGTGGGATGCAGTGATTCACCCAATTCAATGCTTTTAAAGCCCTCCAATAAAGCTTTCCTGTTACATTAAAATATCTCTCTGAAATACAGTCATAACTAGCTGGCTGGAACATCTAGGACATAATATGCAGATGACATGTATTTTAGCCTATTATATAGGGTCTACATGACTGCCCTGTAAAATCATTATTATTATTATTTAGTTAATATTTGCAAGCAAACTGATCTCTTTCCATGAAATATGCTTTATTCATTCTTTCTTCTATTATTCACAGACGAAAAACATGCTGATGATAGCATAAATTATTCATTGCTTACATCACACTTATTGAATGTATTTTTGTCCATATCATCTACCTATACCTAAACTGCATATATGGGATCCCAATTTTCTGAATAAGCTTTTAGCCTGTGAATTTGTTATTTGCATTGAAATATTTTGCCCATTTAATCCTTTCTTCAGTATAATTTCTTAAAGAACATTGCATTTTCTAATTAAGTGCACAAAATTAATAATAATTCATACAGTGAGCTATCACTCCTTACTTAAAGCTTAATATGAAAGTAGCAGACATATAAAAGGATACAGTAATATTACCATCCAGTTGAAAATAAAAATCGAACTAAACATGTCTCATTGAAACTGCATTGGTAACCCAGCTAATAGAACTAAGTACACAAAATACATTTGGCAAGGTTATGGGAGCTGACTTCACCATTTGCTCAATTAGCACTGTTTAGTTTTACATTTTGTCCAAAAGACAATAAACCAATTTCTTTTCTCCTTTATCTTCATGCTAGCTTGGAGCAAAGTTATCTAAATGTGGTAATGATATTGTTAAAAGTGGTTTGTACAAACTTCAGAAGCACCCAGTTGTTCTTTCAGTTATGACCTTAAGTGGCCATGATAAATGAACTGGAAGGTATCATCTTCAGTGAGATTAAATGCAACTGAAAAATATTGTTAAAATTGGAGACGGGAGACATGAACACTAAGTTTTCAGGAGAGTAAATTTCAGCTAATTCACTGAAACTAGTGGAATTTGGTTTTCTTTAATTATCATTCAATATATTCATAATCAGTCTCTATGATCTAAACATTGTTACCCCAGAAGATTAGTAAGAGCATACAACAGAGTAGCATATTAAATGTACATAGGTTAGAAATGTGTTCCTCCTCAAGAAACACAATTTCAACAGCTCTTTCTCATTTCTCTTACATTTCTCCTCAAATTTAAAAGCATGAAAAACATGTCACATAATACATCACATATTTTCTATGTTCAGTTATCAAGATCTTGATATGTTACCTACTTTTTTTTTTTTTTTTTAATTTATTTTCAATACGGCATTAAAATTCACAGCTGTTTCAAAAGGAACATAATATCCACCGAAAGGACAGATTTACAGATTTTTAAAGCAAATTTCAAATGCTCAGCTGTCATCATACCATCCGTTGCAATGAGTATAAATAACTTCCTCTTAATATATGAAGAATTGGGATGCAAAAAGAAAAAGATATTTGCATTGCAAGAAAACTCCAGGTGCTCTTAGAGTTATTTGGGACATTTTCCAGTTGACAATATGGAAGTACTGTCACTCAGGCCAGAAAGCTTGTTGCTATGGGGACACAATAGCAGCATCATTTGACAACTTGGCAATTGTTACAGTTGGCAGAGAGAAACTCTGAGAGAGGATCTGTTAGATGATTTCAGGTGGGTGTGCACTAGGGATGGATGGGTGGTTAGGAGAAAAAAAAAAAAAAAAAAAAAGAGAAATTCTTTCTATCTTACAAGCTCTCTTTCACATATGTCTATTTTTTTTTTTTTTAACTATTATTTATTTTTTGGTACAGCTTTATAGAAGCTTAACATTTTTGAAACAAGAAGGAAAGAAGACCCATATGCAGACATCATCTAGCTTTTCATCCATCCTGGTATGGATGTATATTGAACAGCAAAAAATTGTACAAGAACTAGAAAAGGGATAAAGCTGCAGCAAAAGCCAGTAAGATTTTGGTTGTTCTCTCTGAGGAGTCATGTCATAAACCAACAACATTATAGTCCCTCTGTAGCTCAGATGAGATGGTAGTGGGAATATTAGAGTAACTGCAGCTGAGTACATAGAAAGTCAGAGATTAACTAGAGAGAATTTAAAACTGGTAGCACTAATTATCAAGAACTGGAGATTGTTTTATAAAGATGAAAGAACTAACACTGTTTAACTTGTCTGAATGTCAGGTAAGATGCGTGTCACAAGTTTGCTAACAATTCAAGAGTCTGAACATCAAAGACGTTGAGGAAATAGTCAAATAACAGTACTGGAAGAAACTGAGGTGGAACTGAGGAAAATAAAATCTAAAATAAAAATTAATTGGGGAAACAATCCTACTGCTGAGTCTATTATGTTACAAAATGATCACTGTTTGAAGAAGGGTATTCTTCACTTAGAATGTCCCAAGTGACATTGGACAATGCATAGAAAAATGTACATTAGGCAGAAATTATGCAGAGTGTTGCAACTAAGAAATGTATGAATCTTTCCATTTCAATTTCTGGGAGGGGTGAGCAAATCTGGTGACTGTATTGGAGTGCCTTTCAAGTTGAAATAAATAAAGGCAACAAGAATTCAAAAATGTTTCTGTAGCAGTGCATGAAGAATCAGAAATGTGTTGTATTTGAGTAATGTACTTGTATTAACAAAAACATCCAGGTTCACATGCTGCAGGAGGATGGAGGGTGAGAAACAGTGTCCCAACTCAGTCACAGGCAAAAACATGGATGTTTCATGAGCTGCAATGTGGTCTAAATATATTACTAGGCTGATGTTTTGAGGGGTATTTTGGAAGGCTTTTCGTTCCTTAATAGTTTTCCAGGGTAATACTAACTTTCCTGTCTCCACCAGAAGAAACATCAAGGCAAATGTTTTCTATGCTGTTATGGTACAAACTATGCATTAGTTGTGATTATGTTTTTTAATCTTTGTTCCTGCAGGCAAACTGTCTCTTTCCCTTTTGGTCTCTTATGATCATGCCACCCAGGTTCTTTCCTTTCCCTGTGCAAATCAAAATCAATTAAAAGTATCCCCACAGGACTCAGTTTTCAGAGAACATACATATCCACACCTCTAATTGAAGTCAATGATAGCTGCAGGCATGTGGCATCTCTGAAACTCAGGCTCTAAAGAGCTAAGTAAAGAAAAACATATGGATTTTGTAGGTAATATACCATGGGAGAAATCTCTAAATAGACTCTGAAATAATGAAGCTACATGTTTTATGCTATAGTCCAACTTGCAACCACTAGGCCATCTCACCACAGGGGAAAAATGGATATTGAGAGTTATTGAACATTGCCAATTTTTGCTGTGGATCAGCTTGAAGTTATTTAGCACAGATGTTTCTGTAATTGTGACACACTGGGAAAATCCACATGCTCAATAGCCCTTAAACTTGCACTTCCATCTGTGCAGTGTGATGGTCTACAGTTACTGTGTGTGGCTGCAAAATAAAACATACAAGAATGCTCTCTGGCTTAAGATCTACTGCAAGATTTTTCCTAGCACCATCTGCACTTTTATTTACCTATACCCATATGGTTCCATGTTTAGTTGTAGCACAATTACAAGACAGTCATATATGACTAGTGAAAATAAGAGTGTATAAAAAAATGTACAAAATCTGACAGTGTGCTCACAAAGCTTTCACGATATGAAATGGCTGACAGGAATTTAACAGTATACTGTTAAAATCATCAGTCTTTCTATTTATATTGCTCAAAGCTAGGTCATTGAGCCATTTTAGTAGCAATGGAATGACAGGATTCCTATCATTTTACTGGAAAAATAGCATGTTTTGACACCCAGTATTGAAAACCTGGATTCTGGAAAACATTTCCTCATCCTGATATCTTTCTAACATTTAATTATTTTCCAAACAGTAGTGGGGAAAAGACAAACAAACAAACCAAAACCACAAACAAACAAACAAACAGTCACCTCTTTATTTAACAAACACTATGAAATCAAAACAGTGTGTACCAATCCAGAAAATTAGAGGATGACTTTCAACACCTTTGAAATTTAAATAGGCTTGACTGTTAATTATTTGTACCTTATTTGTTCACTTCAGGCTCAGGCTACCAAGGAAAAACAGAATAATCTTTCAGAAATCAGGCATATGTGACTGAGTACAGGACAGAACTTGGTGGTGGTACTATCCATGCAGGTTGGAACATTTTCCATCTTTTGCTGTTGCTTTGCATCCCACTGTCTATTCCCAACTATCTGGAGTGAAAATGGAAGTGTTATTCCAATTCTTGACTTTATAGCCCTGGTACTGGGGTGGGCTTGTCATTTAACCTTTTCTGTACAGTGAGCTGCTGCATATGTTCTGCTACCCTTCCTTGCAGTCTCCCAATTCAGTTTTCTTTAGTAGCCTGGTTGTTGAAATGGGAAGTAAAACAACATCTACTAGTGGATACTGTAAAATATTTCCCATCATGAAGTAATGTTAAATAATTCAAGAAAATTGCTGGGTTCTCATATTTAAGAAGAATGCTTCAGTCTGAGAGATTAAGGGAATTTTTTGCACTTCTAAAACAGATAGCAATCTTATATAATCGTCTGGAACAGTCATTGAATTTTGTCCTATAGAAATCAGGATTACAAAGTAGCAGACTATAATTTGCTTGGAATACAAAAGAAAATGTTTTGTCTTTTGCTAGAAATGCAATGTGATCTGGAATACTCAACAGTTCGAATTCACATCTTCCTTTCTTTCCTTCCAGACTGTCGCTTTGGAAACTGAAATACATCATGATCTGAGGGAAGGAGTGAAGTCTTCATCACTGTTGCAAAAACAGCACATTTCTGGGATGAGTTTTGTTCAGCTCTTGAATCAAACTTTTTGTTTCAGTGGATATCACATAGGTTTATAAGATAGTTGACCTTCAGGTAGATGCACTGTGCATAGTAGCTACCCAGAACTACCGTGTACCTGTTGCTGTATTTACACAGTATTTTATTTCTCTCAAAAAGACAGAAAATGACTTGTGATATAATATGTAATATTAAGGTCCTGTTTGCTAGTGTAACTTTCTACCCAAAATGTATCTGCAAAATCTAGTGTACAAGTATACAAGTTTCTTGAGGAATCACAGCAATCACTAAATTTCATATATTAAACCCAAAACTTTCAAACAATCTATAAGGAAGAAGAATGCCATATTCTCCATTATATATTTTTTTTCCTTATGGTAAAATTCAAGATTAAATCTGTGGTTTTAGGCTTCCCTTTTCCTCTTTCCTTGGTTAAATCTTTTATTATTATTATTATTATTATTATTATTATTATTATTTTCCCTTTTCTTTTATTCCTTTTGTTTATTTGGAATGACTTTGGGGAGCCCTTAACAATATGTGTCAAAATGTAAGGACTGGACTGCATTGTGAACTGTTTCTTTGCTGACTCATCTGCCACAGCTAATCAAGACTTTTTGGTCTGCATACTGCAACATTTAAACCTGTTAGCAGTAAAGAAATGCTCTTTGCTCAAAAGCTTTTTAAATTATAGCACATGGTGGGTGGCTGATAAGAATTTTCTTTTTCTAAAATGGAAACTCGTTTCTTGTTATTGCTAGCTGGTCTCCTGTTCTATTTATCAAGTCACAAGGTTTCTGGTGTCTATTAACATTTTTCTGAGCTGGGAAAATTGTTTCCTATTTAGACAATCTCACACATTTTCTAGTTACTTTCAACTGTGTGTGTGACAGACAAGCCTGGGTTACTTTTTCTTGTCCCACCACCTCATAGGAAGAGGAGCACAGGTCCCAAAGTCTGTTCACTTTGGGAATGGAGTTGAGGACAGGAAAGCATATCCAGGTTTTGTTGGGGGCAACACATCGAGTTCAGTACAGCTATTCAACTGTTCCCACAACAGATCATAATCAGATCATAATTTGGAGGATTATTGGAGGATTATTCTAGATTTTATTCTCTCCCTGCTGCTTTTATGAGGTGTCTGTATTGTTCTCTTCTGTCTGAAGATGTTGGCAGCAACTGTCTTCTTCAGCAAGGGACAGGTTGCGTAGAGGACTTGCATGACTTGGACTCACTGATTTCCCTCAAGGTTTTGGTGGCTGGGGAAAAAGGCACAGTCTGCAAGGCAAGAATCCATGCAGCTTATTGAATAGTGCAGTTTCTGGATGTAATTTCTAAAGAGGAGATCAAGAGCTGTATCACTACTTTCTGTTCTCAATAGTTTTTGGTTTTGTATAGTTAGTATTACCAGACAGCTCTTGCTTTCCAGATAAAGCAAGATGAGTCTCTTTTCAACTGGGTCTCACAAGAACTCAAAGAGAAACAGAAATTAATCTTACAGGATCTATATTTAGTGTGTTCCCCATTTTGGAGTGATATTTACAATGCATTCTTCAGTACAAAAATTTAACACTTAGTTGCCAACAAACTTTTCCCGTTTTGGGATTCATGAAAGTTAATGATGTAATACAGAATCTTTTCTGGGATGTTATATAGATATAGTTATATATGTTAAGACATACAGCACAAAATCACTGAAGTTGTATTTATTGATCTGTGCTTTACAAAAAATTATATTGGTAATTTTACAGACATAGAACATTTAAATTTTCATATGATCTAATACATCCCTTTTATTGAAGTTAAGATATTTATATAGTGAGCTATACCTTTCATGTAAGATTCATTTGATCCATCTTCTTGTTTGATTTTAAGATGATTACTAAAAATCTCAGGACATTTTCACATCATTGGAGAAGTTCGGATAATTTGCAAGTTAATAGGAGCATTGGCTACACCTGTTGTTTACTGAGATTTTCATGGTGGGACACTGATAAAAATAATGAGGTTGGAACACTGTAATTTCAAAGTTCAATAAACTCACAGTTATTGCGAGGTTTTTGTTTTTTGGAAATATTTCTAGGGTGGAAGTAGATTACAGATGATATAGTATAGGTAAACCTTAAAGTGTGCTTACCCAGTCATTTACGTAGACTGTGGGCTATTACTTATAACAATATATCTTTCTGGCTCAACCACCCTCTTTTCTCTCTAGAAGTTCCTACAATAACCGTTCTTCAAAGGTAGAGATACCTTTATTTTTATCATGGAGGTATTATGCATTTCTGGTTCATGTCTCTGCTCTACGTTCCGATTTATTTCACTGGTTGGAAATTATGATATATTAGAAGAAGAAAATAAATTCAAGAAATTTGTTTGTTTAACTGTCAGTTAAAGAAAATACTGTCCCCTGGTCTTCTCTTCTCTGAATTCAACAAACTCATTTCCTTTAGACTTTTCTCATAGGCCATATTTTTAAAACTCTGATCTTTCTTTTGTATTTTTTTTCTACACTGTCTGCACTGATCTATCAATTTATTGAAGTTAATCAGTTTATTGTCCAGGACTAGACACAATATTCCATCTAAGTCTGTAGTGTGAATAAAGCATTGAATAGAGAAGTATTACTTCACATTTCCTTCCAGTTGTATTCTTTCTTATACATCCTGCTATATACTTGCTATGGCATTTGCCTTTTTCACAACAGTATGACACTGTTGACTCATGTTCACCTTGTGACACCTTACAACCCTTAATTTGTTTATAGATATGTTTAAAATGAGATATTCCCCATCCTGCAGTTAATTAATCTAGAAAGAGTGTAGCATCTTGCATCTACAACTAAATGTTTTCATATTTTCTGTCCATATCAGTTTTATTAAGATCATCTTGAATTCTGTCCATGCCCTCCAACATTTGTTCAGTCCCTCCCAGCATATGGTATCTGTTTTTCATAATAAGCATTCCTATCAGGTAATTTATGAAAATATTAAATAGTACCAATTCCAGAAGAAAGACACTATTAGAATTTGTCCTTCTGGGAAAGTATTTCTGATGGAGAAGAAACCAAGGATACAATTCCATTGTCCTAAAATGCACACTTCAATGTTGGCTAAGGAAAGACAATTTGATTTTATTATAGCACTTAAAGTTTTTGTTGTAAATTGAATTCAAAACAATGACAATATATAGGTCTTCATAAAGAAACATACATTTCTGTAGTGAAACAGTTAGTTTTCTAATTTCTCTGTGCCTATTCTTGCCCTTTTAGAGTTGCCAAAGATTTCACCTGTGACCTCAGAAACCTTACCATTCAAATTGTGTTGAAATCTATAATTTTTTTGAAACATTCTGACAACAATAAACTTATTAAACAAAATTAAACAAAACAAACAAAAATGATTTTTTTTTTTAAAAAAAAAAAACTGCCAACCCACTCTAATACCTGTAGCTGAAATACTGATTAGTATAGAGTTAGACTAACAACCAGCATATTTAATGTTACCTGACAAAGTAAGATGAAATTTGAAAGGGGAAAAAGCAGATTGATTTCAAGAAAATCTTTCTGACAAGAAAACCAGTGAGACTGAGCTCCCAAGGGAAGACACAGAAACTGGAATGCTTAGGGGTTTTTGGACTTAAGTGAGCAAGGAACCAACTTTGCCCTGACAGGCAAATAAGCCTAGCTTAGATCACCCATAGAATTAATGCAGACAATTCACAAGTCTGTAGAGGTTAGTGTTGAGGAACACATGCTCTCTATTAGGCACTGCAAAGGAGGAAAGGGGGTCAGTCCTTCTGAGCTTAATGCTTGAATTCATTGCTTGAAATTATCTATAAAGCTTAATGGACTATTTTTTTTTTTTGAGTTTTTCTTACTGTTTTCCCAATGTTGACTATTTAAAGCAATGGTATTTTTTATTTCTTTGAGATAGTTCTTATTACATGTTTATTATAAACTTTCACAGAGAAAAAATAAAATCTTCACTAATTAAGTTTAAAATATAATAATTCTTCTTTGTAAAAAAGAGTAATGAATACTATGCCAGTGACTGTATATTGAAGAATCTACTTTGAACTTGTGAAGGAATAGCAAACATATAGGATTTTTTTTTTTTTTTTTTCTTTTCATAACTATCATGGGATGTTTTCAATTTTTCTTTTTATTTACTCTGTGCAACCAACTGCCCTCTAATTTCTATTCTTTATATGTCATTTTATATGGGTAGTAATAAAGTATGAGAGAGAACAGACCACATGTGACAGATGGTAAGGGTACACTTAATGCACTATTGGGAGAAGTATTACAGAAATGAGGACTATTCAGGAGCACACTGTGAAAAGTATTACATTACACATAGGAGGACAAAGTTTTTTATGGAAAGAGGAAGTCTGAATTTAGCCTTGTTCCAGATTAACCATGGTCCTAGAGTCACTAATGTGACTGATTTCAAGAGGGAGGTCTTGCAGCATTCAGGGATCTGCAATCAGGGACAGTGAAAAAGGTAGTGATCTATACCATTAGCCTATTTCCCAGCTCTCTTCCTCCCTAGCTTCAGAAAAACTGGCATTAAGATATATTAATTAGTTTTTGTACAGTTTCTCCTCAAACTTCATCTTTAAGGAGGGAGACACATACTTGCCAGATGCAGTCAGGTCAGGTTGAGGTTGCTGGGAACACACACTGCTTTCCTCTGGTGGATGGATGCCTACTGGTTATGGACAGCAAGAAGAAATGCCTTGCTGTTCCTGTTGCTCATTTTGTGTTTGATCAGCCACTGAATGGCTTCTGTCATGATACTTCGTTATTCCGTAAGGACAACTTGGCTGTGATTTTTACTTTTGTAGTTAGATTTGGTTTGGATTAAAGAAAAGATGAGAATATAAGTATGAAAGCTAAGGGAAATTATTTCTATATAGAATTATTAATTATATAGAATTAATATATAGGGACTTTTTTTTTTTTTTTTTTTTTTTCATATTTGTTTTCCTGACATACACAGCAACTGAATTCCACTGAAATTGCACTTGGATTAATTCATGACAATTGTATTTAATGTACATTTTTGAAACTTATAAGGGGAATTCATACAGATGAATTTGCCTTAGTTCTTTTTGACCTTTGTCTGTTTACTTGATATGCTTGTCAGAAAGGAGATTGTATTTTACTAAGTGTACACAGTATGACAGAGTGGGTCTCTGATCTCAGCTTGGACCCTAGACACTACAACAATGCAAATGACACAAAAATGATTTTTTTTTTTTTCTAATAGAGAACCTATATATAGTTATGTATCAGTATTTGTTTTTTTTTTTTTTAAATTATTATTATTTTTTTTATTCTTTCCCTCATAGGTTTAGAGTGTTCTTTGCTAGTCACTCAAGTACTAAATATTTAGTATAAATTCATATGAAAGTTGCTTTGATCTTCATGTAAATAAACAGGCTCTCTTTCTCCCATAGGACTCTTTCTTGAAAATGATTTCTTTCATCAAGTAGTTTGTCGCATCTCTGTGAACATCAATACTGTTTCCTTCAGAACTTCAAACAAACATTTCCTGCACATTTACAGGAAATACATTAAACACTATAAATGGCAACCTGATTCGCACCTGATTCAACAGCTAAAGAGGGGCTTGGGCAACTGAGTGGTGTGGCCTTCTCCTGATATCCTGGCAAATACACAATATCTCTTCTGATCTAAAGTTAACAATCACAAACATACATGAATTTGTGTGTGTGCATATATATATACACACATATATATATAAACATATGTATTTATACACATTTACAGACTAAAGTTCTCTTTCCTTATGCAATCTAAACATTTAAATATGATGTTACTTTGTAATCATATTTTGCACTTAGCAAATCTTGTCTTGGAAAACCCCAAAGCACAATGCCACAAACCCTAATAAGAATGTCATTAAAGTACTCTCCTCAGGAATAGGAGAGCAAAGAAAAAGAAATTTACCAAACTGTGAAGAGGTGGATAGAAAACCCATCGAGATGGAAGTTTACCTCTAAGAAAATTTCAGCAGTTTTTAGTCCCCCTCCAACCAGACTGTAAGCTTTGATGCCTCTTAAAAGAAAAAGAAAGAAGAAAAGAAACAAATGAACAAAATACCAACCAACCAACCAAAAAAAGCATCTTAGTATGATTTTTGGTTGATTTTACTCATGGAATCTTTTTTTTTTTTTTTTTTTTTTTTTAATTTTGTCTGCTACGCAAGATTTTCAATAATATCATTCCATTGTGAAGTGTTCCTTTACTCCTCACTTTATTATACATGCAGCTACATGATCAGAATCAGGTCTTTGGGATTTAAAATGTGATATATTGGGCAGGAAGCCATGGAGGAGTTTATCTCCAGAAGACATAGTTTCAAAATGTGAGTGTTTTCTGCAAAAGTACTGATTTGTTGAGAATCTAAGAAAGAGCTAATGGTTCAAATGAGTGATTCTTTTCCCTAGCCAGCTTTCTGGCACTAATTTGTATGATTGTCTTCTTAACCTTGTCATCAACTCTGCAAATTTTGACTTACCATGAGGTCATTTCAGAAGTTTTCTGTAGACTGCCTGCTTTCTTAGAGAACAAACCAGCCATCTGTGAAGCCAATTTTCATAGCTTTACTGGCCTTTAGTGCCCATTTTTGCACTTAGAAAGCTTTGAAATAATTTTAATTGAATCAAACTCATGAATTATAATGTCTGGGAAACACTGCAACATAATAGTATTTCTTTGTGATATTTACATTCTGGCTTGATCATCCTCTCTGGTGTCCTGCTTTGGAGCTCCATTTTGACAATGTTATTCATGATGCAATTGTATGCTCTGCAATCAGTCAAGGCCCTGCTATATAATTCTAGTTTGGTTAAGTGATATGAATATTGAACAGCTAAGCTGTATTATCTTTGAATGAAGGAACTCTTTATTCTTCCTGTCTTAAGACTCAGTTAATATTCCAAATAAATACACAGCTTCCAAATAGGTACACAATTGGCCTTTAGTTAATCTTTAACCAAAGAGATTAAGGAAACTCAAGCCTGTTTGACCCTGTAATACATTTGAATCCACAAACAGTTTCGGTGCCTCCCAGTTTTTCTTCCCAAGAAGCAGCATTTCATTTGTCACTGTCCCAAAGGGAACATTCTCTCATTTCTGAATGAGCAGACACACACAGAATATGCATGGTTTTACAACAATTACATACTTAACTGACACAATTTATGCAAACCTTCCCTCTTTTTGTCCCTAGGTATGTCACGGATACTTTTAATTCTCAATGTAAAGACTGGGTCCAGTTTGATTTTGCTGTTGGAGTGCTGTATATTACACAGACAATGAATGACTAATGGATCCCCAGAGCCTCAACAACTGCAGTCTACCCTCAGTAGACTGGAGTGCTATGGAGACACAACCAAGCTTGGCTCCTTTACCTCAGCCCAGGAATAAGACATAAATAAAGCTGAACATGCTTGGGAAAGAGATGTGCCAGAGTGCTAAATGTGCTGTTGTTAGGCAGAATACTGTAGGACAGTACAGTGTTTTTTATTATTATTGTTATTATTATTATTACCCCCTTCAAAACAGACATTTATATTCATTGTTATTTGGATGACAGCTGAGTTGGGATAGGAATGAGTTATAGGCAGGACTTCTGAGAGTACAGTGAAGGTGTGACAGCTGAAACTCTTCAGTATGTAAATGTATCAGTGAAAGTTCAACAATTTGCTAGTGTTTCTTATAAAAAACTTTCTCCTAGAGCTGATCTGGATTTGTAACCATAGTCTCACTGAAACATTAGTAAATGTAGGTTTTGGTTTTACTTATCAGCCTTGCAAATCATCAATTCTTGAGTTTTATCAAGAGCAGGATCGAGAAGAAGTCTGGAGAAGACTTTGGATTGATCCAGGACAGCAATCACTAATATCCCTATAGCAGTGTAACTTAGGTGCTTAATATTATCCTGGAGCCTAACTGAAGGATTTTGGTGAGAGAAAAAATAAAAATGACCTCACTTTCCAGAGTTATGAAAGTGTGTTATTGAAACTAAATATCTGTTAACTTATCAGTTCACAACATCTTACTTTAGAAATGATCTTTTATTATGACCTTGACATGCTGATACGTTTGACATCAAGATGAGTGTTTCAGTGTTATTTCACTTTTCTTCTGATGAATGCTTTTTAAAAGCTATGTTTGTTATTTGCTCATGTTGAAATCTGTGACTAAAAATTCATGTCACTGATAATGCTAATATGTAAACAAAGATATTGTCACTGGATTTTGGTCAGTTAAATTTCAGGGAGAGCTTTGCAAGTATTATCACTATACTTATTCATCACTTATCACTATTCTTATTCATCAAATGAACATTGTTTATTTAATTTTTTAATAAATCTGAAAAAAACATTGTTTCCTAAGTGTTTGCCTTATTCTTTCATATTTGCACTGCTTTCCTTTTTCTTACACAGCTTTTATCTATTTATTTATTTATTTATTTAATTAATTATATTTCCTGTGATCTGCTTCAGCTGAGAGTATGAAAACTGTTTCAGTGAGATAGTCAGGAAAATACAGTAAAGATTTACTTTTCAGGGGGAGGGAGGATTTGGACTGGTTGTTAGCAGTCTTTCACTGAAAGACTAGTCTGTTTTATTTTTTAAACTTTTATTTGTAAAACAGTCATTGTTAGGAAGCAAATCTCCAGTTAACCTGGTTTCTCAGGCTACTTAAACCATACCAATTACACTGGTGGGCCAGTGCTTTCCCTGGGATAACTCTATTAAGACCAGCTAGATTACACTGCAGTTGGAATAAATTGTGGTGGATTAATCTATGGCAGATGAAATAATTCCTTGATATAGTTCTGAAACAGTGAATCTCTCCACACACTGGCTTCAGGGGGTCCAAAACAATAACAGCTTTGAAAACACCTGGTGAGAGAGGGAAAAAACACCTTTCCTTTTAATATCCTGTGCTCTCCCTCTCCTAGTGTATTCTCAGTGCCCTCCTTCCTCCTTCAATTCTGCTGTTCTCAGTATGAAGAAGTAAGTGGGTCAAGCTAGTGGGTCACTGACAATGCAGTACGCACCTCACTATGTGATGTCATGAGCCATTCAGGATTACATGCTTAAGTTTCTCAAAGCCTATTTCACAGGCCCTAATAAAAGTCTGCTCTCAATGACACAGTGGAGTGAGGTAGACAGAAAAAGTGTGCACATTTCTAAGGTGAAGATACTTTTCAGTTAACAGATGTAAAGTAAACATTAGCAATATTCCTACACTTATCCTTTATGGAAGGTCTTTCAGTCTGAATGTTCCTTTGTTCCCTCCATTTAAAGAGAAAGAGAAGACACTCCAAAGTCCATCCACGTATAGCACAGGATCCTTGTTCTAAAAGGAAAAGAGATCAAATCTTTTACATGCCATTTGGTATCAGTCACATCATGTTATGTAACATGACTGACTTGTCACAACATAATGCACTGGGGAGGAATGACAAAAGACATTTTTCACAGCTATGTTTGAAGAAGCCACAGCTTCAGACAGGCAACCTAATACATTTTCTTGTTAAAGGAACTTCTCCAAACACCTATCGAAAATGTACTCTTTCTGAGTCTATCTCTGGAGATACAAACGTTCTTCAAACATACCTGCATCATACATATGAACATGATAAGACATAATTTATTTACAAAGGAAAAATGACAGAATATAGGCATGCATATCCATAAGCTTATATAACTAGCAGTGCAGTACATATATCACACACAGTTATGTTACACATATTTTATATCTGTGTATTAACTTCTGTGATCACTTTGAATTTGGTAATCCCTGGTGCAACAACTAGTTTAACAGGTTTAGTACAAACATTCAAGGCCCAGTAAATTATATGACTTTTACTGCTATCATAGTAAAGCAAGAATACTTGTGCCAGTGGGCATTTATTCCATCACACAGCTCTTATGAGAATTATGACAATTTATTTCTACTTTCTATCAGAAGCCCCCTTCTGTCCGATTTATGCCAAACCATTTTGCCTGGAACTGCTATCCTTACCTGACACTTGTGTTATTCTCAGCTCTAATTCTGGCTGCCTTTCAGTAGGTTGAAGGGCATTAGTAATGGCTTTTGTGTTAATCCCAGGCAGTGAATATCACAGAAATCAGATGACAGCATTAGCAGAGCTGGTTGACTCAATTCTCCATGAAGACTCCAACACTTGAATGTAATTAGGTCTAATGCATGTCTGTTCTTTGGCAACTGCATAGTCTTATCACCTTTGACTTATCTTCCCAGCAATGTTTTGTCCTTTGCCACACTGAACTCCCATTTCTGGACATGCCACCTCTAGGAGAGCAATTATAGATCTTAGATCTCAGTGCCAAGAAGAATGGAAGAATGGAAGAATGATGTTTGAAAATGTCAGTTCTAGAAACACTTATTCTTTCTTAAAGTTTGATTGTGGTTCAGGCAAGTCAGTCTAGAATGAAAGGATTCAAAATTGGTTAGCTGGTTAGCTTGTTATCTGCAGTTCTTCTGAGAAGTGTTTGTTTCTTTGCTGAAACTCCTTTGTCTCTGACCAGGAGAGTCTGAGAGGATTAGGAAGACCAATAATGTTAATTAACAACCTCATTTAATGATTTTGCAGGATGTAGATTATACTTGCTAGACTATGATAATGTTAATTTTTATTTTTTTGACCATGTAGGCTAGCCTCAATAGTTGTAGTTATTCGTTGGCATTTGACTTCATGGTATAAAATCCTGCATTCTCTTGAATTCACTTCATATTTATAACAGTGAGAGTTATAAATTGATCTCATGATGTAATAATAAATGCAAAATTTCAAGATTCTTAAATGTGACAGCTCAGGAAAACAGGCTATTAACCTTACCATACAAAGGTACATTAATTTCACACACCTTTGTCAAGAACTACATGAAAACTTCCATTTTGATAGTCATGATATGTTATTGTTCTTTCCATATGCTTCACATTGTGGATGTAGAGAAAAAAAAAAAAAGCCTTAGAGAAATGCTAATTTATATTTTCCCTCATCAAAGTGGGGTTGGGACAACTACTGTTGAAATGGAGTCTGGATTATTTATTGCTACTAAAAATGAAAGGCTGTTAATTCCAAGCCCTGACCTAAAAAATGTTGTTCATTTTAGAGTAGAGAGAAAACATAGCAATATTGGAATTTCTCTATCCTTGACTTCAGTATCTTGGCTTTAAAAACACACAAACAAATGAGAATAAAGATACTTCCTACCTTGAAGCAGAGTTTGTGCTTCTGGGCTTAAAGAATGAAAATGAGCTAAGTTTAAACGTTAGGGGTTTTTCATCCCAAAGGTCATTTGATTACAGACAGGTTGTTTACAAGACTGAAGCTCACTGCTATTGAAGTAAATGATTCCAATAACGTTAGATAAAATCTGCTCATTTATTTTATATTTCAACTAGTTTAAATTCAATGCTGATTTTCTTTCCTTGAAATATATTTGACATTCTATTGCATTAAGAAAATAAAGTTTAAAGGGAAGATATTGCCTATGGTCCATTTTTTTAAAAAAAACTTTCATATGACTGGTAAAAATAAAAATGTAGCAATAAAGAATGTCTCCATATTTTCTCTCCAACTAGAGGGGAGGGAAAGAAAAGTCAATACTTGGCTGGAATCATGAGCAGCTTGTTGGCTGAGTTAATCAGTCAGGAGCCCTGCAGCTGGTCAGCTTCACCTCACCGATAAATGTCACGACTCACTGCTGTCAATATGAATTACCAGAAAAGGTTTCCTAGAAACTAAGGATGAGGGAGCCATTTTCCTTTGAATGAATTATACAGGCCAAAATAATACTGAAACAAGATTAGAAAGGGTTGCTCTGATTGACTAGGCAATTATTTAAATGTACCCTGGAGGTAAGACAAACCATGGAAAATAATGCAGCCTAGATTACAAAATGCAAAAAAATTGTGCATTTAACAAAGATTTAAAAGGTTATGCTTAAAAGGTGTTGTACTAAGTCACAGGCAAGTTTGCTTTAGTTTTTTAGTTCAGTGCTAGGAAGGGTATCTCAGGAAACACAAGCTTTCTATATAAAATCTTGAAAGCTTGAAGTTACAGGGAAAGTTTCCTCCTCAATTCACTTGCTATATGCTTTATGTAGCTCCAGCAGAGTTCCTCTCTGGAGGGGGCAAAGGGAGCAAACCTGCACATTCATGACCCACGCTCCAAGAACAGGAGGTGGCCACAAAGTGCAGGGCTTTTGTACTGCCCATAAGGAATAAAAGGAGAACTTGGAAAAAATGCCATGATCCAACATTAATTTTGCTCACAGAGGATAAAGAGCACCCACCAATCTGTGAGCAGGTTGAGTGGTAAGTACTTCTGACGTTAATTACCAAAAATAACAGTGAGTGGGTAACTGCCTTAAAACAGAAAAAATGTGTAGTTTAATCTCTGCTTCTACACCTTGTCTTCATGTGTTGCATGTTAGGTTAGATTTGCTAAAAGCTGAAAAAGGATGTTTATTTTAATTGAAATATTTAATTTAGCAATGCTGAGTTATTTTCATTTCAAGAATATGTTATTTTTATTCAGTGAGGCAGAAAATGGAATTGAACATGGTAAAAAAAACTAAACCAAAAACCAAAAACCAAAAAACAGAAAATGATGTTAAAGTATTTTGAACAGAACCAAAAAAAAAAAAAAAAAAAAATCATAACTAACCAAAATGTTGACTGACTTTGTATACTTTATTTTTAACTTAAGAAATACTTATCAAGGATACAAAAAAAAAAAATCAGAAACATGATTTCTAAAGGAAGAATATTAAATGTAAAAATAAAACATTCCAACACTATAATTTTTTTTTTTTTTTTTTTTTTTTTTTTTTCAGGGGTTCCTGGGAATCCAGTATTCCAGTTAGAACCATAACACCAACTGGTCCAAGCTGGCATCCCAAAGCCCCTGGCTTATGGACACAGCATATGTACTTCTGTTGTGCAAAACAGGCACTGGCATTCCCAAGTAGGCATCGGATTCTTGTGGTTGTGCTCCAGATGAAGTTGGTACAGGTTGCCCATTAGTGCTCCTGAAGAACAGAAGTTACAGCATCTTCCTGATCAACAGACTTTGTACAACACAAAAACTTTTACCTCCACCTTGTTCTGCCTGTAAAATTCACTGACCCAGAAGGTAGTGGTAGATATTCCGCTCCTCCTTTTGGGCTCAGTTTACTATCTACCATGAGCATGGCATTTAGAAATGCATGCAAGGCATTTAGAAAGGCATTGGCAGAACTTCTGATTTGGCAAGTACTGTGCTTCCTTCATGCTGCAAGGTAACCTGAGCATATATATTAATCTTGCTCAGTATCTTTCCATGTGCATAAAACACACTAGAGAAAGTTTAGACTTGATAATCTGCATATCGAGTTGGTAAGAACCCAACAACCCATTGCTGGAGAATTTCAGCTGAACATTCAATGTTTTACTATGCTCGTTCAGCTTCTCTAAATGTATACCACAAAACCAGGAATATATAATCCCAGTCAGAAGCCAGGAATATAAACTATTTTTGCAGAATTGGCTAACACCTGGTTGGATAGCACATCAACAAAAAAAGTAAGAGTAATCAGTACATATTTATTATTATTATTATTATTTTATGTAATACTTTCATTTAACTTAATTCAGCCCTTTCTCCAGCAAAAGTCTTACTCCTGCACGTGTATTGATCTGATCTGTGACATCCCTATTCAGAAAATTAGTCTGTTGGGAAATCCAAGTTTTATAGGAATCAAGGGCACATTCTAGCATCCTAGAAGACAAGGATAACTCAATCTGGGAAGATATGACCACAAGGTGTATCTCCTGACATTGTAAACCAACTCAGTAGAGACCTCAGCAAGAGAGTTGTGACTATCCAATAAGGAGAAGAGAAAGCTCAGGGAGGATCTCATCAATGTATATAAATACCTGAAGGAAGGTTGCAAATAAGATGGAACCAGGTTCTTTTCAGTGGTGCCCAGTGACATGTTAAAAGGCAATGGAAAAAAAACTGAAACATGGGAGGCTCTGTCTGAAAATAAGAAAACTTTTTTTTTTTTTTTTTTTTTTTTACCATGAGGGTGATGGAGCACTAGCACAGGTTGCCCAGAAGGGTTGTGTACTCTCTTCCTTGGAGATCTTCAAAAGCCCCTTGGACATGGGCCTGGGCAACCTGCTCTGGGTGGTCCTGCTTGAGCAAGGAGTTGGACCTGGTGACCAGGTCCCTTCCAAACGCAGCCATTCTGAGATTCTGTGATAAGAGACTATGTGTGGGAAGAGTGTTTACAATCTCAGGATGTAAACTACCATGATTACTAGTCATGTGAGGAGTTGCTTTGTGAGGACAGCATTGATGTTCAATTCTGTACTTTTGTTTGTTTTAAAGTAAGGCACATTCACTTGTTTGTATAATAATGGAGGTCAGTTCAGGATCCTTATCTTGTCTATGCTTTTTCTGTTCTGCTCTTTGGAAATGTATTGTTAGAAAATCTTTTACTTATACTTCTCTTAGAAACAAGGAACTGCTTTTAGTTCCTTTAGGAAAAACAAAAAAATGAAAACAAAACAAACAAACAAAAATCATTAGTATGGACAATTCAATAGAAAAAAAAAAAAAAGTTTAAATTAGAAGAACCCACTTCAAAAAACCACACAAATGAAATAATTTTCCAAAACACATCTTATCTTGGCTGCTATTTTGAGTGTATCAAAGATAATAACTGGATCTCATCTGTATATCTGTTTGTAAATTTCTCATGGCTGGTAAAATTCTTGAATGTATGTATTTTCCAAAATTATTTAAATGCCTTCAAGATTTAAGTCAATATTTACAAATAAATCACAATGAATGTGTGGCAAATAACGTCAGCTGTGTTAACCACAGGATATGGATTATGCAATGTTGACTGTAAGTAATACAGTTTGATACAAAATTGCCAATACATTCTCTTTGAATTTCATATTTTAAAACTAAAAAATGAATTTTCCATAAATATTTGTATTAATTGGAAGAGATTCCATTCAATACTTACTAACTATCTCTCTAAAACAAACAAACAAAAGTTTTATTTTAACTCTCTACATGGGCCAATATAGGATAAAAACTAAAGAGAGAGAAAAGTGAAAAGTATAAAGTGTTCTTAATCAGTCTTATAAACTCAAAGATAAATCATGGAATTATCTCTTTTTGGCTTACATGGAATAACTGTGTGAACACTGTAGAGCTTTATCTTTCTTTTGATTGGGGGATTGTATAAAGACTAACACCAAGGCAGGATTTGGATGTAGCATTGAACTAGATAGGCAAGTTCAGACAAGAGAGAAACTCTCCCCTCTGTCTGGACCTGGCTAATGTTGTTAGGAGCTGTGGAGAATGCAGTAATGCAGCAGAGACAGACAAAAGCCAAGCAGTAAATTGACACACTCATCTCTCCCTGCTGGAACCCTCCCAAAGAACTTTTATTTTCTATAATAAACACCTCCATTGCTCACTTGAAGGTCAAGTAACTGAAGATGTCTCACCACTTTCCAGTCTCTCAATACGTAAGAATTTCCATGTTATGTTATCTTTTCCTTTTTCTTTTACATCACCAGCTTTTCTGTTTCAGCAGAAGCAGCCATCAAAAAAATATGGTTACAAATATCAGTCTGTAAAGTCTGTAGATAGTTCATTTTTACAAATTTCAATCAAACATTGCAGGCAATAAATCAATGCTTTACCCTTATGTAGGTAGCATCATTTATCAGAAATGTCAAAGTTCTATGCCAGCATTAGCCTACTGTAAAGAGGAATCTGAACCCCTAGGGATGCATCTGGAAGACTGCAAGGGCAACATTCATGGAATTGACATTACATGAAATAAAAAACAGACTGAGATTGTCTCCTCCTCTCGTTCCTCTTTCAGGGTGACATAAGCCACTTGAAGAACAGAAAGTAAACAACCTTTATGCATTTTCAGTGAGAAAAATGTTTTTTCCTAATTATGCCATCCCATTGTGTGCTGTGTCTAATATGAAAAAAGAAGGGAATATGAGAAAAAGAAAGCATTGCTTTCAACCAGTTGCCCTTAGACATGGATCAAACCAATGAGCGTATTCTCAGGACAATAAGAAATACAAAGCTTATACGTCACCTTTTCTCCAGGTACCACTGTAAAAGCAAACTGTCAATTATATCCTGAGGAGAAGAAAAAGGACTAATTTGCTGAAGGCCATCCAAGAAGGGTCTGACAATGAGACTGCCTTCTACATTACCACTATGTTCACCAAAATATACAGATGTTGTACCAGCTAAAGATATAAACTAGAACTACAACATTAATGCAGTAAGAGTTTCCTAGACTTATAAATACCAAATACCAAACATTGCTGCTTTGCACATATGCGAAATGAGAAATTACTTAAATAGGTGCCTCCAGTTAGTTATCTCTGATACTTGCAAATGAATAGCCATTTTTAAATAAGCTAGGCCTAAAGGAAAGAAAACCTTAGTGTTACTAAAGAAATATCCCATAATCATGACTCATAAATTTTACTTATTATAAATCATTACATCTTTATGGAATATTGTGTTGGAGAGCAAGGTCAGTTTGAATCATGAGTCAAAATATATATCCTTACAGCTAACTGTAGTGCACAGACTAAGCGGTCAATTAACATCAAGCAAAGTTCACAGTCCTGGTTCTTACAGATGAAAATGCAGAGGCTGGTGATGACTCCAAAGTAATGCAACAGAAGAGGGAAGAAATACAATGATTACTTTCATATTTGTCTTTTTTTTTTTTTTTTTTTTGGTAGCAGTTTCCTCACAAACTGTATGTTCCTAAAAGAGGTCACATATAAAGTGTACCTACTTCCATGTTGTCATCTGAAATATGCATATGCCTAACACAGAGCACTGGAATTGCATTTGATTGTTATGATACAGCTTCCCATCCGTCAAACTTACATTAACCAAAGCTGTGCTCTGTTCTTCTTATTTAGTCTCTCACCTGCCTGTTTGGTGTTTGGGGTTAACCATAATCTGTGTGTGTTTGTTATATTCGGTTTTTGAAAGGTGATCTGGATTCTTCTTAAATTTCCTTCAGAAATACTACCTGTGTTATGAAGCACTCTTGGCCTTCCATATAACTTGGAAGAAATTGGCGAACGATCAGTTTACACAAAGATATTTTGTGTCATTACTAATATTTTGTGTCATTACTAATATGAAATAATTTATTAGTATCTAACAATGCTTTCAGATATTTCAGAAACTACAACAAGTCTGACACAGATTTTTTCTATTTTTATTTTTTTCCCATCGAACATAGTTGCAGAATAAACTGTCAGTTATGCAAAGAGAGATTTCTGCTAAGACAAACACATTGCAGATTCTACCAGCAGAGGAAGACTAAATTTCAGATGATGCAGTGTAAATTCTGCCAACGAATCATAAGGGTCCTGGGCATAGAAACAAAAAGAAATATGCAAATACTGTCAAGAGAATGAATCTTTATCTGCCTTTCTGTCAATTCTGCCTTTGATTGATCCACATCTTAAAGTTGCCACTTCATGCATTTTGCCATTAAGGGTTTCACTTGTTCTTTGAATCTGCAGTTAAGTTTCTTGCTGATGTTACTGTAGATGCTGTTCTTCTAGTTTCAACTTGTGAACCAAGTCCTTTGCCCTTGACTGAGGTATAGAGACTTTCTGGCATCAGAGTAACATTTTCTGAGAGGAGGAATCAGCCTTATGGAAGCTAAAAGTGAATAAACTTTCTGGTAGCATTAGGTTTGTGGCAACAACCCCTTTTTATTTCCATGGTTCTTTTCCCCTTAATTTAAAATTTTGTTTTCCACGTTAACACTATTGCCCTAAGTGATCATCCTTCCTTTCTCTTGACTGATATTTTCAGGGCTATTTATGCAGAAATCCACCTGTGGACTTACTTTATGAAGGTATGAAACTGTACCATATTTTTTTTATTATTATTATTTTTTATTTTTTTTTGCTCCCAGAACTAATAGCTACTCTGGGAGACGATACATGCCTAAAAATGATCCTAACTCAAAATATATAAATATTTTGAAACAAATGAACAAACAAACAAACAACAACAATAACAAAAACAAAACACACAAAAAAAACCTCTGTTTCTCTGTTAGACACTGTTCCTTTGTGCTTCTTGGCATTCTTCCTTTTCTGCTACTTTATTTTTCCAGAAAAAGAGATTATCGCATTTCAACCCTGCTTCTTCCTTCCACCCACCCACTCTCAATTCTTACCTTGTACATTTACAGCTTGGACCATTTTGTATACATCCTGCTCCTTTAGTCTGAATTACTTTCAACATTATTTTTTGTTTAATGATGACAGGTAGGACTCATCCTGTCCTATGGAAACATCAGTCTTTGGAGACTGGAAGCATCCTGTTTCTGTTAATAGAGCTAGGAAATGAAGTTATACTTTGAGCTCCATATAATTTGTCTGCAGTTGATTTTTCAAATAATGGTATTCCCATTCCTTAGATAACAGAAAAGAGGAAGACATAAGAAAAAAAAAAAAAGTGTTTAAACGTGCACACACACTGTCATCTCTGTACAAACCTATAACAGTAACAGAGGAGGAAGAAGGAAAAAAAGAAGATTTTGGTGAAACTTTGGCTTCTCCTTCTAATTCACACAAACTTTACTGTTATAAACTTTCCTTCAATAAATTAAAAAACAACAACAACAACAACCACACGCAACAACAACAAAAACCCACAACAACCAACAACATCAACAACAAAATCATGTTGCAATCTTTTCTCTTGGAACAATGAAGACATAAAAGAAGTTAGCTCAAAACATACGTACAAACTAGGGGACAAGAAGCTGGAGAGCAGCCCTGTAGAAAGGGATCTGGGGGGTTTTGTTCAACAGCAAGTTGAATATGATCAACAGTGTGCCCTGGCAGCCAGGAAGGCTTGCTATATCCTGGGGTGCATCAGGCACAGCATGCTAGCTGGTAAAGGGAAGTGATAGTCCTGCTCTGTTCTGGTGCGGTCTCACCTTGAGAACTGTGTGAAGTTTTGTGAACCAAAGTATAAAAAGGACATAAAACTATTAGAGAGAGTCCAAAGGAGATGGTGATGGATCTAGAGGGGAAGACAAAGATGGTGAAGGATCTGGAGGGGAAGACACATGAGGAGCGGCTGAGGTCCCTTGGTTTGCTCAGCCCAGAGCAGAGCAGGCTGAGGGGAGGCCTCATGGCAGCCTGCAGCTCCTTCACGAGGGGAGCGGAGGGGCAGGCGCTGAACTCTGCTCTCTGGGGACAGTGACAGGACCTGAGGGAATGGCATGGAGCTGGGTCAGGATGGGTGTTAGGAAAGGATTCTTCACTTAGAGAGCGGTTGGGCACCGGAACAGGCTCCCCAGGGAAGTGGTCAAGGCACCGAGCCTGCTGGAGTTCAAGAAGCATTTGAAGAACACTCTCAGGCACATGGTCTAATTTTTGTGTGGTCCTGTGTGGAGCCAGAAGTTGTAATCAGTGATCTTTGTGGGTCCCTTACAACTCAGGATATCCTGTAATTCTATGATTCCATGAAATGTGTTTTTTTTTTGTTTTTTTTTTGTTTGTTTGTTTTTTTGTACTGGGGCAGGTTGGGTGGTGGTGGTGGTGAGTGGCCGAAAACCTGAAAAACTTGATGCAGTATTTCTGATATGGTCTAGCAAGTGTCAAATAATTACTTCCAGTTATTCCTTTGCTGCACTTCTGTTAGCGCAGTGCAAGTTGCTGCCAGACTGTCTTTATGCCAGGGCACACTTCCGGCTCCTATTTACCCCATTGTACATCAGGATCTCCTGATCTTTTTCGGTAGAGCTCTCCCTGGCTGTCCCCCTGGATGGAGGAATGTTTATAGAGTCCACTGTAATTCTATCTTTCTCCATCTATATTGGGATTGCACGGCAAGGTTTTTGGTAGCAGGGGGACTGTAGAAGCATCCTCTGTGAGAAGTGTCCAGAAGCTGCCCCATGTTAGATAAGGGCCAGTTTCAACAAGCTCCAAATGGGAGCTGTTGCTGGCTAGAGCTGAGAAAATAATTGATATTGTTTGCTCCTCTGTGAGAGCACATTTAAGAAAAGGAAAAAAGCCTGCTGTGCAACAGCACCTGGGAGAGTGAGGAGTGAGAACCAGCCCTGCAGACCCCAAGGTCAGTGCAGAAGGAAGGCAGGAGGTGCTCCAGGCACGCAGCAGCAGTTCCCCTGTGGCCTGTGGAGAGGCCCCTGGTGGAGCAGGCTGTCCCCCTGCAGCCCACGGGTCCCACAGGGAGCAGATCTCCACGCTGCAGCCCGTGGAGGAGCCCCCGCTGGAGCAGGTGGATGTGGCCTGGAGGAGGCTGCGGCCCATGGAGAGCCCCCGCAGGAGCAGGCCCCGGGCCGGAGCTGCAGCCCGTGGAGAGGAGCCCACGCAGGAGCAGGGGTCTGGGGGGAGCTGCCGCCCGTGGGGGACCCGTGCTGGAGCAGTTTGCTCCTGGGGGATGGACCCCGTGGTATGGAGCCGTGTGGGAGCAGGTCTTGAAGAGATGCTGCCTGTGGGCAGCCCCCGCAGGCTCAGTTGGGGAAGGACGGCATCCCGTGGGAGGGACCCCACGGGAAGCAGGGGCAGAGTGACCGTGAAGGAGCAGCGGAGATGAAGCGTTAGGGACTGGCTGCAGCCCCCATTCCCTGTTCCCCTGCTTAGGGGGAGAAGAGGGTCGATGAGGGGAAGGTGTTTATAGTTGGCTTTTAGTTTCTCACTGCTCTAGCTTGTTACCAATAGGAAATAATTTATGTTAATGTCTCTATGAATCTGTTTTGCCTGTGACAATAACTGGTGGAGTAATTCAACCCTTTTTTTTTTTTTTTTTTTTTTTAAATCAATTTTTTGAAGCATATCGTCAAGAATTCTGAGTATACAGTCACCGGAATAGCTTTTGAAATCTTTACACATGGTTAATTAAAGTTTGTTGTAACTTGATTGATTTTACACTTAGTTTAATGAGCACTTCAATGTTTTTAGAGATACATTCCAAATGGTGTGACATTTGAGACATTTGTAGCTTTGCCCAGGTCTTGGTATCTCCTGCAACTTCTACATGTTCTGAGGAAAAAATATCTGAAATGTCTCAAAGATGCTATGCAGTAAGTTTTACATTGAAGCTTTTATTCCATATTTTAAGCTCTTTAAAAGCTTTTAAAGTATCATGCAACACATATATGCAAAATATAACTACAGAAGACGTTCAGTCATATTGTAGCAAACACCTAACTCTTTCCATCATCCAGGATAGCCTGCTACCATTCCTATGACATCCCTATGAAAGTGTTACTTTTCCTACTAGGAAGAAAGGTAACCATATTTTTTTTTTTTTTTTTTTCCTGCTGGAAGAACTAGTCATATTTCCCATGGTGAAAGTTCATTGGATGTGAAATTTACAAAAGGGCTCACTTAAATATAAAAAACATGAGCAAAGTGCATTAAAACAGCAGACTGAAACAGAAAAGGTAATAATCCTGGTTAAAACCTGGGGCCTAGCAGATATATTAGCCATTTCTTTGGCATATCAATTGCAAATCCTCTAGTAAGGATATACAGAGATATTGAATACACAGTATTCAATATCCTCCTGACATGCCTTACTACATTCTAGAATTAAGCAGGTTAATGAATTTTCAGAATTAAAATAAATAAATACATAGATAGATAGATAAAGTTCATTACGGGCCTTTTAAAAATGTAGGAAACACTCAAAAATCCCAGAGGTGAACCAAACAATCCTACTGCCCACCCTAATTAAGCCTTTGCAGAACTGGATTCAGTTGCTTTCATTTTCTTCACTTACTGATTATGAAGCTATGGTGCTTATTTTGTAAGGACTACTTTGGGGATTGCATTTAAACATACTGTTTTTACAGAATGTTCTGAGTTCCTCATTTTCTTCTTGCTTTTGATTTGCCTGAATGTCTTGAATTTTAAGGGGATATATTATTAGTCACAATAGAAAGACACTGAAATAAATTTGTTGGATGTTATTTGATTTGGAATCTACAGGGTGATGATCTTGTTAAGCTCATGGGTAGTCAAAGGCAACACTTTAAATAAGATTATAAAGCTAAACTCTTCTTGATGAAAAAAAAAAAAAAAGATATAGTGCACTTGCTTGTTCTCACTGCCTTGGGTTTTTTATTAGAGTAATTCTTAACACAAGTTACATAAGTTCAGAATTCCAGCTTCCAACTTAGCCCTTAAATGATATCTGTTGCTTGAAGGTTTTAAGGCTCCAGGATACGTTATAATGCAGTCTGACAGAAAACCAGGATGACAACACCCTTTTTACCAGTTCCTGCATGCTATGATATCTGTATTAGTGTATGCCTACCCTAGGGTCATCTTTTCTACAGCTTTAAGTCATGAAACAGAATGACATTTTTTTTTTGCATTTGTGAATCTGTATCTGGCATTTCTTCTCTTTTACTCCTAGCAGGCTAGCTGACAGACTCTACATGTATCTGATAGCCTTCTCTCCTCCCATAGTAACCCTGACATCTCAAGAGAGGAGAAGCAGTCATGCATCCAATATCTAGAATTCATCCACCACTTTGAACTAAATGGCTGACTGAGCAAAGAGCAGACCTGAATTCTCCATTGAAACCCCACACTAAAGTTTCCTCTGCTGCCTTAAGCCACCAGAAGCATACAGACGTGACTTAATTGTAGAGTTACTCCTCTGCTTTATGGTTCCTGGGTCAGTGGACTTGAGCTCGAAGCCAAAGGTAAGGAGACAGAGTTATGGCCAGCAGATTCTGGATTCTTGTGTCTCTTTGCTTCTTCACCTCATGAAGAGCACAACAATGAAGCTTCAAGCTATTAAAGAAAGTGAAAAGGAATCTGCTCTGGGACATCTTTAGTTGATACCAGTGGCTAAAAAAGACCCTGGCTAACATGGAAAGTAGAAATCACAAAGTTTGCACTTGGTTATATTTTTGCCCTCTTTTCTGTATTGCCTTCATGCTTAGAAATGTGACAACAAATGTGATATTCAAAAGAAAGCAGAATTCAGAATGAAACTTTAAATAGTTTGGAATGTGCGATTTTTTTTTTTTTTTTTACTGTCTAGTGTGCAAAATTTTTAGATGATTTAAGACAAAATTTTGAACATCACTAAAAATTCATTTTTCATTTTTTTCATATTTATTGTAGTCATGGGAAGGTTCCAGTGCAAAGTAAAATAAAACAAAAACTAGATGAGGTGTTTTTGTACATGCAGTTTCATATCTGGCCAGCTGAAATTAATGTACCCGACTGTGGCTCATGTATTACTCTCCCCAGCTAACCAGAAATGAAACGTCATGTGTCTCAACTTATAGTTTATTGTTTTTAATTTGTAGCCTATCTGTGGAAAGGACAGAGAATCAATGTGATTCTGTTAGGCTCTACCTTTTGTTTTATGACTCTGATCCCTGGCTCATCTAGTCTTTGATGAAACACTTCATGTTAAATACATAGCCAACAGATGAGAACATGTTTTCCAGGTCTAAGGAACTAATGACTTAGAGAGAGTTACTAAAGATAATAGGTAAATCTTAAATCTATACCAAGAGAAAAATGCTGCCATGCTAGAATTTTCAATAATGAAAAAAAAATAAATATAACTATTATAAAGGATCTGATCTCTTAACAACAAAAAGAAAATACTCCTCCCTCCCCCCCAAAACAAACAAACAAAAACCACAAAAAGCTAACCACCAAAAGACAAAAACAAACAAACAAAAAAAAACACACACACAAAAAAACATAAAAACAAAACAAAGCAAAACAAAAACATGCAAACAAACAACAACAACAAAAAACTTACGACAATTAGCAGCTGACTAGGGAAGTGAACTCCAGAAAACTGATGTTCTTAAATCTTGTGGCTTTCTGTCATTTTTGCCTGTAGTTTCACAGTAAAGTCTGGAAAATATACATAATGCTGCACAAACATAAATACATAAATGTGCATAGAGCAAGCATTGGTAAAGAGTGAGCACTATCATTCTTGCAAGCATCAGAAACAACAACGTTTCCAAACTGGTAAAGCAACAACTGCCACCAAATCTCTACTTTGTGGCTAGGGCTGGTCTGGAAAAGAAAAATTGTTTCTGTGTATGATGAGGTGGGGAACATCTGAAAAGAAGGACTATGGCAGAAGGAATGAAGTGAGGAAGAATATGAATAGGACCTTAAGGGAACTTGTGAAAGTATTTTATTTTATTTTATTTTATTTATTTTTATTTTTATTCCTTGTGAGCAGCAGCAATGCCAAAGGGAACAACAATTAAATGGAAATTTTACACTGAGTGCCAAAGCAGTAATTTCTATTTTTTTTTTTTTTTTTTCAGTGAGCAATAAGAGAAATATTTAAATGATAAAACAACCCTTAGGCTCGCAAGCCTCGCATTTTTTTTTTTTTTTTTTTTTTTTTAAATCTTGCTTTGCCAAATAGATTTCACCAAGTTTTCACAGCTCTTCCTAAGCCACCCTAGGCTATAAGAGATCATAAATTAAACCAAAATAATAAAAATATAAATAAAAAGTTGAAGCAAAATAATAATGATAGAAATCACAAAATTCAAACTGAAGTCTCTTTGATGGAAGAATTTTAATGCAGATAAGTAATGGAGTTTCTGTTTTCCTGTTTGCATCATTAATTTGCAATAAAACATGAATTAGGAACAGTTTTCTAAAAGTGCTTTCCCTTCTGTTTTGCAATATGAGACTTATTAGTGAAAATAATCTGTCAAACACTTTCCTTTTCAAGATCTCCTGCTTCTGGCTTGCATCTGAAGTAAGAACAATTTGTGAAGAACTGCTATGCAGTCTAGAAGAATGCTGTTGTTCAATTAATGCTGGTGTACAATGATTTTTTTCCCCTATTTTGGTATTCTGTTTAACAAAGCAGTGCATCATCTTTATATCTTTAGAATAAAAGTGTGATGAGAACAGACAAGTTGGAATAAACCTGAAGAGACTACTGGTAAATGAGCAAAGGTTAATAGTGCAAGAAATGAGACCACATTGTCCTGATAACCAAAAGAAAGGTAGCAAGATAGCTGTTCTATCACTGACTTGAAGGCTGAAGACCAGGAAAAGAAATTCAATTTGCATTACCCAGTAGGAAGGACATACACCCAATTTTCTGTCACTATGCAGAGACTGGACTCCTAAACATAGGAATTCAACAGGTGCCTATCAGGAACTTTTTTTTTTTTTTTTTTTTTTCCTTGTGCAACCAAACTACACTATGAGTTTTTACTATTAACTTCAGTAAAAGTGGTAGTCACATTGTGAAATAATTGCTTTTGCTTTTCTGCCTTTTTTGTTATGTTGTTACATCATTAACTCTCTCTATGCTTTTGAAAGCAATGTGGGGTAAGTCACATCAAGCACAGCATGGTGTGGTGCATCTGTGCAGAATTCACCATTCTCTGCTTCATTGTGATTTCGGACCCTCCAAGAGCAATCAGAAAGATTTGTCCATTACTATTAGACTTGTGCAAGGGAAATAAGAGCATCAGAGTTGAATTATGGGGGGAAAGAAATAAAATCAGAAAGTGCTGGTTTCATTAGTGTCTTCTTGCAAAAAGAGAAAAGCTACTATATACAATTGTTAACACAGAAATAGACATGGAATGATGCCATACATCAAATTACATTACTTACATCTACTTAGGAACAATACTACTAATAAAATAAACCTGAATAAAGCCCTTTTAAAGGTTATTCCAATAAGAAGGCCTGATTCACTGAAGCTTAAAAAAGAGAAAAGGCTTCTTTTTTTTTTTTTAAAAAAAAAAAAAAAAAAAAAAAAAGAGATTGAGTATAATGCCTTGTTTTCACAAGTCAGGAGAGCAATGACTTGATATGGAAAGTGTTTCATCTGGAACAGATCTCTTTCAGAAAAGAAAAGACCTTTAATTGTACAATAGTCTATCAAAGAAATAGCAGGCTAAGATATAGTGTGTCCACACTGAAAAGCAACATATAGAAAGAACAACTATAAAAGGGATTTCAAGAGATGAGAAAAAATATATATATATATTTCTGTTTAGGCTACGCTTCATAAAACTGGATACACTCTTTTTCTTTTTTCTTTTCCTTTTCTTTTTCTTTTTCTTTTCCTTTTTCTTTTTCTTTTTCTTTTTCTTTTTCTTCTTCTTTTTCTTTTTCTTTTTCTTTTTCTTTTTCTTTTTCTTTTTCTTTTTCTTTTTCTTCTTTTTCTTCTTCTTTTTCTTCTT
>CM021698.1:113381684-113418134 GCA_011074415.1 Stictonetta naevosa | reverse complement strand
TCTTCTTTTTCTTTTCCTTTTTCTTTTTCTTTTTCCTTTTCTTTTTCTTTTTCATTTTTTCTTTTTCTTTCTCTTTTTCTTTTTTTTCCATTTCTTTTTCTTTTTTTTTCTTTTTCTTTTTCTTCTTCTTTTTCTTCTTCTTTTTCTTTTCCTTTTTCTTTTTCTTTTTCCTTTTCTTTTTCTTTTTCATTTTTTCTTTTTCTTTCTCTTTTTCTTTTTTTTCCATTTCTTTTTCTTTTTTTTTCTTTTTCTTTTTCTTCTTCTTTTTCTTCTTCTTTTTCTTTTCCTTTTTCTTTTTCTTTTTCCTTTTCTTTTTCTTTTTCATTTTTTCTTTTTCTTTCTCTTTTTCTTTTTTTTCCATTTCTTTTTCTTTTTTTTTCTTTTTCTTTTTCTTCTTCTTTTTCTTCTTCTTTTTCTTTTCCTTTTTCTTTTTCTTTTTCCTTTTCTTTTTCATTTTCTTTTTTTCTTTTTCTTTCTCTTTTTCTTTTTTTTCCTTTTCTTTTTCTTTCTTTCTTTTTCTTTTTTTCCTTTTTCTTTTCTTTTTTTTTTTATTTCTCTTTTTCATTTTTCTTCTTTTTCTTTTTCATTTTCTTTTTCTTTTTCTTTTTCTTTTTCTTTTTTTTTCCTTTTCTTTTTCTTCCTTTTTCTTTTTCCCCTCCCTTTATATTAATTATTGTTCATATTAAATTAAATTGTGCTGTTTAGCTATTAGCATGCGTGATGTACCTTTATGTGCTGCATGGCCTGCTCCTGCCTCCAGCTTTTCCCCTGTGTTAATGCTATTAGTACTTGGAAGGCACTGTTGATTTGCACTTGTGGATATAGCATGAAATTCATTCTGGTCTCTGATCTGGGTAGCTCATAAAGAGTTAAATTATCTGAAGAAAAACATTGAGATTATTAAAATAGTTTCTTATAGAAATTATTCACAAAAAATGAGACCTATTGTAAAATGCAAGGATTAATTTATTAATCAAAGCTTTCTGAACTCGCACATTAAGCAGCTTTGTTATGCTAATTCCCTTATAAATGAATAATGGACTTATTCTCCCATTATTGCCTATCATTTTAAAAGGCCCATTTAGAAAATGAAGATGTCCTTTTCACTTGAAAATTATGATGTGTTTTATGGCACAAGTTTTTTAAATTGAATATTTGCTCCCTATACCCCTCTTCTTCCCCCCTGCCCAAGCTGTACTCGTCAGTCAATGTTCAAATCAAATGCAGTCATAACCATTTGTCATAGAGATGCATAATGTGTGGAAAGAAAGCACAATGGAGACACAATGGGTTTTGAGAACAGAGACCTAAATCTACAAAGATATTTACTTCTCACATATCTGTGGGTGTAGCCTTAGTTCCTATAAATATTTTAAATCAAATTCTGCTATGAATAATGGCATAAAAGAAAAAAAGCAAAGATGGTGTAACTGTAGAAAGCCAGCCAGTTCAGTGAACATAGGATTCATGTTAAACAGAAAAAAAAAAAAAAAAAAAAAAAAAGATACTTATTAGAAGAGCTTAGTCATACCACATGCTTTCTGTGTGATCTTGGAGATATCATTTGCCCTTGTGTATGTCTGTGCTGTCAGTCAAGCACTGGCCTCAGGTCCAAACTTACACGGCAGTTAAATTTGCATAATCAGATCTCTTACAATGAGTTCTGGTGTCTCCTGGGGGAAAGTCCAAGCTAAGTTGGCACCTTGGAGTGTGTTTTCACTTGTTTACTGTGCAGGGACTGGATAGGAGTGATAGAACATTTGAACATACTGCACACAGCTGGCAAGCAAATACCCTTAACATTACTGTGTCATAGAGCACACAAAAATTATTCCTGTTTTAATAATAGCACCCACGACTGACAAACATGAGTTCCTTCAGTCCCAGGTCACAGCTAATAGAACTTCTGCAGGGAAAAACCTTGAAATTTGCCATTTATTACATCCCAAAATAGCCTGGCCCATTCACCTTTTCCTTGTACTCTTATGGCCTGTGTTGGGTTTATATGGCAAGTGTTTGGTAGCAGGGAGGCTGCAGGGGTGGCCTCTGTGAGAAAAGCCTGGAATGTTCCCCATGGTAGGTAAGAGCCAGCTCCAGCCAGCCCCAGAATGGACCCAGTGCTGGTCAGAGTCGAGCCAGTGAGTGACACTGGTTGGTCCTCTGGGAGAGCAGATTTAAGGAAGAAAAAAAAAAAAAAGTAATAATAATAATAAAAAACAAGCTGGCCGACAGCAGCTGGGAGAGAGGAGTGAGAAAATGTAGAGGAAACAACTCTGCAGACGCCAAGGTCAGTGAAGGAAAGAGAGGACGTGTTTCAGGCAGTGGAACAATTGTTTCCCTGCAGCCCGTGGTGTACCACACCTAGCAGATATCCACATGGCAGCCCATGGAGAGCCATCACAAGAGCAGGTCCCGGGCCGGAGCTGCAGCCCGAGGAGAGGAGCCCATGAAGGAGCAGGGGGTTTGGGGGGAGCTGCCACCCGTGGGGGACCCGTGCTGGAGCAGTTTTTTCCTGGGGGACGGACCCCATGATACAGAGCCGTGTGGGAGCAGTTCTTGAAGAGCTGCTTCCTGTGGGCAGCCCCTGCAGGCTCAGTTCAGGAAGGACGACATCCTGTGGGAGGGACCCCACAGGGAGCAGGGGCAGAGAGTGACTGTGAAGGAGTGGCGGAGACGAAGCATTAGGGACTGACTACAACCCCCATTCCCTGTTCTCCTGTGCTGCTCAATGGGAGGACATAGAAGAGCCAGGAGTGAAGTTGAGCCTGGGAATTAGGTGTGTGGGGTGGTGTTTTATTTTTATTTTTGTCACTAACCTGCTCTGTTGCTAACTGGCAATAAATTAAATTAATCTTCCCCAAGACAAACCTGTTTTGCCCATGACAGTAATTGGTGAGTGATCTCACTGTCCTTATCTTGAGCTATGAATTTTTCATCTTTTTTTCTTCCCCTGCTGTGTTGAGGAGGGGAAGAAAGCAGCTTGGTGGGCACATTGCAGACAGCCAAGTTTAACACAACTATGCCTAAATGATCTGAGGTCCTAAAGGCTCTCTGGCATCACTTGTGGTAAGGATAGAAGGCATTTATATGCAACTGAAATGAAGGCCGAGTTCAGGCTGCCTGTAATGCAAAAAGAAGTATGAGTAATAACATCTCCTCTATTTTTTTTTATTATTATTATTTTATTTTTTCCGCAGTTTCTGAAACTATAATCAGTTACATGTTGCCAAACAATCAGTGTGGTGGATAAAGTCAGGCAATTTGACTTCCTTAATCCTTCTTTTTGAAACAATTTTTATCTTGCAGAATGGACAATGCTTTGTGTGTCATTTCCTCAGCTGCAAAGAAGAAATACCATTTGCTTTGTTCTCCATTCACCTGTCCTTTTTTTTTTTTTTTGTCAGGGCTGTAAAATCTTTTGCAGCAAAGTTGCTTCTCATGATATGGATACTTGATACCTAGCACAAGACTTCCTGATGCCAAAATAAAAATGTCTTCTTTTATTAGCTGCTCCCCTTTTAAAGGGCTAATTATGTTGACAAGGGATGAAGGAAAGATATTGTACTCCTATTGCATCAAGAGATTAATAGGGAGGTAGGTCTACATCTCTCTTCAGGTCTGTACGCTGTAGGCTCCATGGTCAGGTGCAGTGATATAAATATATTTTCTTTGCACAGCAATGAACATGCACTCATGATGTTTAATAACATAAATAGTAATAAACATGTAAGTGCTTCAGTGGATGATTTTGTAGAAGCCAAATTTTAAATAACAGCTCTGCTTTTGCTTAAAAATTTGTTTTCCTCATAGCAATTGAACCTTACTTTATTTTCCAATTCAGATGTTCTGTTGTTTTTGTACCTGTGAACTCTCAGTCCCTTAGGGCTGAAAGCACAGCAAAGTATGCGCAACTTTGGCTTGACTTTTGCAGAAATGTGAACAGTTCATCCTCTGTTGGGTGTTGCTAAAGCAAGGGAAACCACAAAGAAAATAGGGATAGCTCAGAGCGGAGTACACATTGAACCTTGTTTTGGCTAACAGGCTGCAATCTGTAATGACAAGGAGTTAAGTGGTTAAGGCTTAGAGAGAATTAGAGTCAGAAGAACACAGCTCTTTTCCGAACTCCGGTGCTGCTTAGGCACATTTCTCTGTGCTTTACCTACTATTTGGGTAATGAAAAACAATGACAGAGTTCATAAGAGTTGGAGTTGAAACTCTTATTGTAACATAAACTCACAGTTTTTATGTGAGCTCCCAGCATGACTTCCAATAACTGGGTCTGACGGTTTTCCTCAAGTTATTGTGAGTGTACAATGGCTTTGCTACCTTATGGATTGTTTTGAGGACAAATACATTGAAATGGTATGTTTTTAAACCACTATCATAATGGCTATGTAGGAAAAAAATCTTATGTAGCAGGTATTTTTTATTTCCTCTAGCTTTGTTTTCTGAAATATATTGGCATATAGGTAATTAGAATGGCAGAAGAAAAAAAAAAAAAAAAAAAAGTGAGCCTCACAACTGAGGCTCAGTTTTCGTTTTTAGCTTAGTCTTCTGGGTGAAAATATATATATTTCTCTTTTAAACCCAAATGAAAATCTTCCTAATTCCAATTCAAAGTGGCAGACTCTGTCCACTGTTAGAAAAGGAGAGATCTTCAGAAAAGAAGCGTAGCTCCTTGCTTAAGTGTGGGAGAGAACCGGACTTTGTGTTGAATGTTAAACCAAGGTATGATTCAGGGGACCAAACATGTACAATGGATTCCTCATAAAGCAGACATATAAAGCCATAGTTGCTTAAAGAAAGTTAGGAGAGGGAGAGGGAAAGAACTCATAGCACTAGATTACCAGCCAAAGTAGAAGGTGTGACCATTTCTCTTCATTTTCACTATGGTTAATTGTCACATAGAGTCTTTATGTGAGACAACAAAAAATGTGTAGTTTTGAATGTTCGTAAGGTGGAAGAAGAGGGAAAACATACCCTCCAAAATAATACTGCAGCTCCCTTTTGGACTGTTGAATTTAACAGCTAATCCTTCAGCTGTCAGTTGTCCTCCCTGTAGACCAGAAATGCTAACACATACTTTTTCTACTGTCCCTGTGGGCACCTCTTTTTGCCAAATTTGCCCACACTGCTCCTACAATGTTCCAAGCCCGGAAAATTTGCTTGTGATTGACCCTGTGCTCTGCCTAGAAGACTGTGAGGGAGGCACTGCTAGCAATTTAATTGCTTATCAATTGGTTAATAAGTGGAATGGTGAAACAAACTGCGCCTTACTAAAAGTGGAAAAAAAAAAAAAAAATGTAACTGAGCGAAATTAGGTAAATTGATCTGGTAGTTTTTAGTCTCTACACCCAGGGCTTTCCAAGCACTGGACCTCATCTGCTTTGGAGTCTACAACAGGAAGTGAGCCACGCATTTGGTCATTATCAGTGTTTTATGAAATCTACATTTTTCAGGCAAGTATCTGAAAATATTCCTAGGCTGTCTTGTTTCCTCTCTTATTCTCCTTTATAATATCACACTACTGATGTGTGCTTTCCTCAATGGAAGTCAAAACTATTCATGTATTTTCCCAATTGCTCTGTATCTGAATTAAGAACAAATAAATCCCCAATATTTCCTGTAACACAGGTGTTCTTGCTTATGACAATCAAATATAAGTGCCTGTGTATTCCTAATTTTATGAGAGAAATGATAAAAATATGAAGAAACATAAAGAGCATGAAAATGAAGGGTCTGTTTTAGGTGGGTATTTAAATGGAAGATTTCAAGTTGCAGATTTGGGAAGTTGTGGAAGACAGAGTAACATTTTTTTTTTTTTTTTTTTTTTTTCCAAAACCACTGTACAGTTACTGTGTCTGTATTAGACCACCAATTTGTGTCTCTAAAGTCACATATGGTACATACTGATCACCTGCAGAGCTGGTGTTCTGCTTTAAACTACTAAGGACTTTAGAGGGAATCAATGAAGCTGTTACAGCAGATGAGTCAGAATACACACACTGTACCAGAGAGTGTAAGGGAAACTGGAGAATGTTCTTGGGTACTCATTATAATGGATAAGCCTCAAGTTCAGGAAAATATAATGGGTAAGCCTCACTTTCAGGAAAATACAAAAATGCTATGTTATGAAGCTTTCCTTTTCTTTTCTTGATAAGCTTCAGGTTCCACCCACATTTTTTAGGTGAGATTTAACCCAAAGCGTTTTAGTTCTGTTTCAGATTTCCTCTCCTCCTCCCCCTCTTTTTTTTTTTTTTTCCCCTCAACTTTTAGAAGTTTTTTTTTTTTTGAATATTTAGTAATTATTTTCCCTTCCTCCCCTTCCGCAGATTTAACATGTATATATTTAAGAATTCTTCAGTCAGACAGCAAGACAGCCTATTGTTGCAAGCAATGTTTGTTTTCAGACTATTTTATGTTTCAGGTAAAAATATGGGCATTTCACATCTGTGTTTTTTCCATTTCACTGTGTAGTATTTCCACCTGCAGGACACAAAGCACTGCCAGCTTTTCAGAGTCTGACCTCTTTCTAGCTAATATAGCAAAAAGGTTGTTTAGGCCGGCAAAGCAAAAAAGCAAAACCAAAAGCAAAACCAAACTGCATTTCTGGGTCTATTTAGGATGCCAGAGATTTAATGTATAAATATACATTTAACAACCTGTTAAAAAGATGGTTTATAACAAATAAATGTGTAAGCACTGACCAATAGATAGGAAGCCCTGTCCATGTGAATCGAAAACATGCATATTTTTTAAACCGCTGTTGTTATTATGAATATTAGAGAAGGCTGACCTGTATATTTCCCTATGCTTTTCTCTATAGTTCGTTTCTGTTTGATTTCTCTTCTTGCAATGGAATCATAGTCTTTTACCAGTGACAAGCTAGTATAGTTATCATGTTATGAAAGCAGAGTGTAGAAGAAAATGAAATGGACAAAGAGGGATAAATGTGTTGAGTATATGAATGCTTTTGACAATTAGCTGTAAATCTTAATTTTTATCAGAAAAAAAACATATTGTCAAAGATTCAACTAGTGTGTGAAGTTATTTAAAACAATTTTCTAATTTTAACTTCTCCTAAGGTTATAAATCAGAAACACTATAACCTGTTTATTTATTGTTTGCTGGGAAACAGAAAACAAAGTTGAATTTTCGAATCATTCTATCTTTTTGTCAAGTGCATATTTTGTTTATAAATAAATAATATTGTGCAATATTTTTGTTTATAAGGTTTCACTCCAAGCAGGATACTAAAGCAGACATAGGTTGAATGTATAGCAGACTTGTACAAGTTTGCAGGTACTGAAAAATGTTTGATTGAATATTTTGAAAAGAAAGGCAAATATAAATGATCTTGTTCATGTGGTAATTGTTGTATTTTGCAGAGTAAAATCATATTTCAGAAGGAGAAGACTTCTCAATACCTGATGGAAAGTTTGAAAAAAAAAAAATCTGTATAGTTACAAAAACCATTTATAGCCATTGTAAATATCCTCCAAGTAACATGTAATTTTAGGTGTTTATGCATGCATTAAATTGAGTTTATTACTCTTTCATCCGTGTCTCTACCTGCCTAAACACTATTTCAGCTATTGAGCACCTAGAGAAGACCTACTTATCTGCACTTACATCCCATCAAAATTTCCTATCACCTCAGTTCATACTTCCTTACAAGGTGTAGATACACAGCCAGGAAGAGGGACCTTTAGGTGGAACTTGACACAAAGTTGAACAGGCGTGGGTGGAAATGGAGTGGAAAATGAAACTCCATATTTTTTTGCATTTACCAGCTAAACTCAGCCGCTCCTCATAAGACAATATTATGCGACATAAACAGCAACAAATTTTAGGGTCAAATTCACCATTAGGTTCTGACTGCTTTGTATTGCTACAGAGACATAAAACAAGTATTAAACTAGCTTAAGCAGATGGGACTGCTGTGATTGTCATGTTTGACCTTGTGCACCACACAGGTCCTGGAATTTTATGTAGTGACTACTGCATCAAAACTATTAGGGTTGTTGCACATTTGCTGGAGCAGGACATGCAGGTCAAAATGATCCAGTTAATCTTGTGAGATAACATGAATCATCATTTAAGCCCTTCCATTCAGATTGTATTTGCCCATTAACCCTACTGCTATAAACTACAGTCTAGGACCTGACTATCAGGTTCAATGTTAGTTTAAAACTGTGATGTAAAAACTAGAAGTTGTTTTATATGTTGGAACCAAGGAAATACCTCTTTTTAACCTATGTGGCAATACTGTGTGAAAGATAATCATATCACTGGCACTATTTTACTGATGGGGAAATTATGACATGAGAGGATTCAGTCTTTGTTGAAAGACCTTACTTCATACAAATAGCCACAAGCTAGCTGCTCCACACTCCAACGTGGCTAAATGCATGAAAATTCTCCTCCCGAAGCTGTATAGCCATATAGGATTGCATCATCTATTTCAAGTTCATTTCAGAGTACAGCCTTGTTACTATGATCGCAGACGGGCTCATGCTAACAAACAGGTCTCAGGAGCTCTGGGACAGAAGCTGTTTTCTACCCAGCAGTGATTTACATTGATACAGTTGCACTTGCCAGTGGAATGGAATGAAAATTTTACCAATTCATCTTCCGTTTCATTTTTTAATCTCTCTGGACCCTATTTGTTGAAATCAAAACCTCTAGGCATAGTCTAGAACAAATTATTTTGTCTTTTGAGTGTTTTTATATTTTTACTAATATTTTTCATTAGAAGCGTCAGTATATAATTAATAAAATTGTGATGAAGAAACAATAAAAAAAAATTATAGAGGTTTTATTGTACTACTGGATGTACTGGAATTGCAGGTAACAATGGAAGACACAAGACATTGAAAACCATCAGAATCCATCTGAATCACTTGCTTTAAATATTTTCTTTTTCATTAAATTCTGTACAAGTCTTGTGACTGTTCAGCAGTCTTCACTGGCTGTAATTTAAGTTGTTGGTCTTGAATTTATATTTTGGGCTACTGAATTTACCACAAAAAGCTTCAACAAAAATGTAACATCTGTTTTGATTTTGGCACACTTAAACCATTTCTCTGGTTGGTGTGCAGAAAACACAGACAGTGAATTGATTAGTCTAGGCTTGCTTACAGAAGTAGTTCTGAGTATGGAATTTAGGCGTCCATCCTTATGTCAGTTGTAGAGGCACATATTTAAGCAAAGTCTATAATATCATTTGCATTTCTGTAATCCAACTAATCCTCCATGATTTATGCCTTTTGGAGATGGCCATCATTGAAATGCATGCCTGGTAATGGCAGTTTCATTATTCTTTAAGCCTAGGTACTTAGATATCTTTTAGAATCTGAGTAGGAAATCCCATCATATTTCTGAAATTTTATTTTATTTCTTCCCATTGGAAGGTTCATGAAAGTCTTGAAAAATTTCCATTGATGCCTATCTGACTAGAGTCTGGCAGTCAGATTTGGCAATATAGACATTTTGATTTGTTTTGCTAGCCACTGTAAAACACACCACAGCACAATCCTCCCTTCCCTTAACATTAAATCTATTACATTTTAAAGTTATAGAACAGGTTTTCCAATCATGGCACTTCATTTGTAAAAAGTTGCAAAGGTGATATCGAGCATCTCCAAAAAATAAATATATGTCTGAAATGTCCTATGTGATTTGCTTTGTTCAGAGATGTTTAATATATATATATATGGTATGTGCATAAAATATTCATTTATAGGGGGGATAAAAGAGGTATTCAAATGTAATTCTGCTATAAAAATACAAGCAGAAAGGAAGTGAGATGCAAGCATAACAAGCTTTCTTTCCTGTTCAACCAGATTTTTTTGGTAAAAAGACGCAGGTGCTCACCACATGAGAAGAGAAGGAATGAAATTTTAAGTCTGTACTCTATATCTACAATAAATTCAATGCAATGTTCATGTGCACATCTGTTATATATTGAAGTATTTTTACTAGCAATTTAAGGAATGTAAGAATATAAAAAGACTGCATCTAAAAAGGGGGAAATTGGCTTACATGAAAAAAGGCTTGAAGGTCTTCTGCTTTCAATGAATGAAGTAATCAGCTCTAAAGCTAGTGAAAAAGTAAGGTCATTTCAGAAGGATGTAAAGACTTGATCTCCTCATATTGGAGACGTTATCTTGTAGACAGGTTCAGAGTCAACAGGCAGGAAGTATCTGAAGACTTCTTCCTGGAACTCTATTAAAAACTCTATTAAAGGCCATATAATTTCTCTCTCTCTCTCTCTTTCTCTCTCTTTTATTTTATTATTATTATTATTATTATTATTTTTCCCTCTGGAATTTCTCCCTGTTTCCCCCAATGCTTATTGCTTTGTTTTGAAGGACTTATATTCTGCTCACAATTACTTGAAAAGACACACCATAGACAAAAGAACATCAAAGAAAGAACAGGGAGTGTTCCTTTTGAGGAATACTATGCATGCATGGCCAATGACAGAAATGATATTTTGATTTAAAAGTTATAATAGTTTTAATATAAAAGTTATAGTATGAATGTAATATAAAATTGCAATTATTCTTTTTCACAGATTAGGAACTCAGTGAAAGGCTATGGCAGCTGATAGGATTTTTTCTTTAAATTCAACAGATTTTGAATCAGATCCAGAGAGTTAAAAGGGACTTTCATTAGTTTTTCAAATGCTGTTCTCTCTGGACCTCCTACAACCTGTCTGAATAGAGAAAAGCGTAATTTTTATTTCATGTCAAGAATTACTCCTACTCAGGTAGCAGTATTTATCCATTGTTTTCTTTAATCCACCAAGTGTATAATTCTAAATAAGCAACCCCAAACTACCTAGTAGAAAAATACAGAGAAAAACACTCAAGGATTTCTAACTGTTTTCCAGGTGGTTTAAACACATAAGGATAACACAACAAACATTTCTTTGACCTGTATTGTGACCATACACAGCTAAAGTCTGCAAGGTATGCTAATAGAATATTCCTTGCAGCTTTCAAGAAGAAAGAGCTTTTTATGACCCCCCCTTTTTTTTTATATATATATATATATATTCCCATTATGTAGATTGACTGTTTTGATAGGCTAGAGTGAATGATGATAGCTTAGTCTCAAGGTGGGAATGAATCTGATTGTCTGTGAATTGGTAGAGAAATGAATAGTCAAAGCAATTGTCAGTTACATTATTGGCTTTGCTTAGATGAAAATCAAATAAAACTTTGAAGCAGCTAATAATTTTGAGAATGATCACTGAATGACAATATCGACAAAACTGAAATGATAAAGAGACCAAAATACAATAAAAGAAGAAAAAGAAAAACAAACAACAACAACAACAAAAAACAAACAGAAAAACAACAACAATAATAAAAAGCTGTATATTGTCTTTCTTATCAGCATCATTAAATTGCTTAGTTCTGAGAGAAGATGAAATGAAATGATTTCTGTGACATTGGAGAAAATGTCACAGACATCAGCTACAGGCTGAGGTCACACAAAATAAGATGGACACATTTTTATAAGGAAATCTTTCTTTAGGAAAGCTATTGTATCCATATTGTATTTCACAAGGTGTGGAGTGACAAATTCTAGCTTGTTGTAAATCTGGCAACGTGTGAAGCAATCCTGATTTAAGTACCTTAGCCCCAAAGACATGGGGCATATATATGATATATATATACCCTGATCTTCAGTGAGAGTGTGCGTATCATCATGTCTATGCCAGTGAGGAGACCTCTGGGCTAGTATTGATTAAAGATGATATATCCATACACTATGCTGCAAATTCATGTGGGATTACTGATTTAGCTTTAATACATTGGTCTGAAAAATGATTTAGGAGTAATTAAATCTCAGCTGTAGGAAGAGTATGGATATGTATGTGAGATAATCACACAATCTCCCAGTTTAATTTGCCACTGAATTTGAATCAACACCAGCCCTTTAGATAAAGATCTGATCTTAATCTTTGTGACAGATTAGTCCACAGAGAGGCAAATAATCTGTGATTCATAACCCTGTCCAGTTCTTTAATGTTTTTGGAAGGCCAACTGTAAAATTATAATGGGATACTCAATATTGAAAGACTAGTTAAAGAATTTTATGATGTTGGAAAAAGTGCTGAATGCAATAACAAATGTTTAAAATAAAAGCTGTTTTAATTGGTTTACCAAGATGTTCTGAAAACGCAAGTAAGGCACTGTGCTCTTAAAGTGCTTCTACTCAGCAACAGCCTCTCACTCTCTAGTTAGTAAGTTAATGAAATTCATGCTAAATAACTTGTATTTCTGAGACAGAGCTTAGGTTTAAGAGGGGAAAAAGTTATTGTAGTTACTGCTGAAAGCCTGTGCTATTTTTAAGGGTCATCCATTTTTAAGAGCATAATTTTTGCCTATGAAAATTGGTAGAACCATTGACACATCTGCTAAATAGGGAATAATGTTTACCAGCAGTATGTGCAATTTAATGGTAACAACTGCAGTGAATTACTGTGCACTAGAATATCTTCCAAGTCTTGTATCTTTCATCACACACCTTTTTTTGTGCTCAGTAATCCCTAAACTTACATAATACAGAGAAAATGGCATTCAAAGTGATCTTTATGAATGTTTTTTGTGTTTCATAGCTTGAAGATAAGAGCTTCTGTCTGCTGTAGAAAGTCTCTGTCAACAGAATCTGCTTGATCAAAGCATTCTTTGTCAGTTATTAGTAGAAGGAGTGAAAATCCACTAAAATGTGATTCTCTGTTATCTGTAGCATTTTCAGCTTGCAGCTTTTGCAATTTTCATGCTTTCCAAATTGTAACAATAGTTTAACATTTCAAATATGTTTTTGACATGCAGCTAGGAGAATATCAGGGAAAATATTTGTTTCTTTTCTTTGGAGAATAATTGAGGATTTTTTAAAATTATTATTATTATTATTTATTTTCTTCCTACCATGTATTTCTGCTGTTGTTTGTTCTGTTCTCTACCTTTTCTAGACTTCCAATCCATGACAATATGTAACCACCATTGCTGAATAGGTTCCTGCTTAGCTTTCCTGGTAAACTAAGCCATTGTCACATACAGAACACTGGCAAAGGCAAGGTAAGAAAAACTGAAAATCTGTCACTGAAAGAGAAAAATAATCGAAAGACACAAAAAGAGTAAGACACAAGATAATGCTGGACTATCTTTTGCCCACCTACTTCTGTGAAAGGTGACTTTCCAGTATCCTCTCATCTTCCCTTAGTTATTAATTCTTTACTTTAAAAATCTCAATACATTGTATTCCCCTTTACTCTTTCCAATATTTTTAAACAATTGAATCACTCCAGTGACTGACTTCCTCCACTATGCCTCATTAAGTAATTGAGTTAAATTGATTCAAAATAAAGTGACACACTTTATTTCACAATGATTAATTTGAATCAACATTTGCCTTTTTTCCATTGCCTATTTATCACACGCTCTTTCTCTTTAATGTTCCCAGAGTTCTTTTGTCTTTAGCAAAGCAAGTAGTGAGCATAGGCATTGTTCAGACATATCTGCAAAGAATACTATGTCAGAACCCTTGCACTCGTAGAGTTTTTTTTTTTTTTTTAAATCCTGATTACTTTCATACCACTAAAGAAAAAAACAAAACAAATCAAAAAAACCTCCAACATATTTTTTTTTCTAGATTACAAAATATGTAGAATTTCAAGTGTTTATCAGAGAATAAAATCAAATTTTGTAAATCCTCTCAAAAGACATTTCTAGACCATAAGAGAAAACTAAGTTCATTTTTTTTTTTTTATTTTATTATTTTTTTTAATGAATAATTGAAAAACATATGGGGAAAATTGAGAGAAAAAGTATTTTTTTTATCCATTGAAAAACTGGAAAAGATAGTGATCAAAGTAAATATATATATATAAAATGAAAGCATTTCATCAAAAATGTTTCCACACAAAGTGTTCAATCAAGATTTTCTGCAATGCCTTTCTCTGTGTTTATGACTCACTGATTAACATTTTATACCATTGTGAGTTTGAAACTGGAGGCCAAATGCGTTAAATGTGAGGATAGATCACTGTAATCACTGATTCCAGATGAATCCCTGAACTTCAGTGCTTTATTAGCATATCAGTTATATTATCCCTGACATGAAATTACACTAGATGATACTCTTCAGAAAACAAATAATAAATGTAAAACCTATGTATCTGTGATACTTCCTCTTCTGATAGCTGCTGGCAACAGTAGGTTCTGATACTAATAGGGAAAGTATATTTCTAAAATGTCAGTGTCTGCAATCAGATTTTCTTTAAATGTATTTACTTAATATAGCAATTAAAACAAAACAAAACAACAAAAAAAAAGAGAGATCTGTTTTTGTTTTCTCTTTGGTCTGAATTCACTCCAGTACAAAAACACCAATGCTTCATTGGTTAAGTTGTTCAACCAGATTGAACCTGCATTTTTTCCTGGAGAATAGATCTAGACTTGTATATTCTAATACAGCTAATGATCCATGTCTAGTCTTGCTATTGTTGGAAGATTGCTATTTATAATTTCTTATAAGCACAATATGCATTTAAAAGAATATTACTGAGGGGGAGAATGCTACTGATGCTAATCCTTTAATATTCAAAAACAAAACTATGCCAGTCAACAAAACTGCAATAGTATTACATTATGCAAATAAAAGCAATTCAGACTATTAAAATATACATAATCACTGTCTATCTTGTGATTTTGCTTTACCATATTTTGATTTTTTCTCAGTTTTGGGAGGTTGGATATATTTCATACTGAAACTTTTAAAACCCAAGAAACTTCTTTTATGGATATAAGAGTATTCGTATGTATACAATTTCAGTTGATGTGAAGGGACATCTAGTCTTTTTATCTCCCAAATGACACGAGTATCCGTCAATATTAATTTCACCAAAGACATTTTTGAATGAACTGGCATAAAAAAATATACGGAACTTATTCTAGAATGCATACATCAAATTAAAAGATTTTGAGTGTATAGCTCAAACTAAGTGGTTTTGGAAGACCTTTATAATGGATACTTTATGAGTGATAGCTAAAATTATGGGTGACTTCAAATATTTATTTTGTTTTCTATAGATAAAGATAAATATTTACTTTTATAGTCATATGACATAGGTTTTATTCTTTTTTTTATGTAATACTCAAAGTCTGCCATGTATTTAGAAGAATTTAGAATTGTTTACCCACCATTGAAGATCAAGAAATCAGAATATCTGTTCTTCACTAAATAGAAAACCTTTAGATTAGGAATATTTGAAAGGTGGTCAAGAAGAAAGTCAAGAAGAGGCAGTCAAAAAGAGGTTCAATGCAACTTCCTAAACATATCAGGTATCCAATAGATGCCATCTTCCCTGTTCATTCCTGATGTTGGTCAGTAAGACTTTTTTCATTTGCTTAGGGTAGGTTCTGGGCAGCTCTGTTTCTAGATCCCTTTCTCTGGATCAAGTGAGGGTATTGAACTGATCATCCTATGATCACAACAGACTGTGTTGTTTCTGCTGTGGATTTTGGAATGAATCAAAGCACAAAGAATCCCAAGGCGGACAGAAATTTCAATTGTGTAAACATTGCTGATGTATGAACAGATAGCGACCCCACTGCAAAGATTTACTGGTGCTGAAACATGCTTGGCAAAGACAAAGTCATCACTGGTTCTAACTCTTTTAGGTTTGTGACTCTTGAAGGCCTGTCTTTCCCTTTTACAACTGTTTTATGTCCACTATTATTACTGATGTTACTTTCTGTCCCATGGTGCAGAAGCTCCATTTGAGAACAAACCTCAAAGGGTAGTTGCCCTGAGGACATAATAGAGTAATAAGATGCAAGCAGGTGAAATATGGAATGTGAAAGCATTGGTGACATGATAAACTCCTGTTAGATCAAAGTTAGAGAGGCAGATGGCCCTCAGGACAAGGACACACAATTGCAAAATGGCATACTTTGTAAATGGGGTGAAAAATAAAATGGAAAAAAAATCCTGAGTGTTCAGTAAAGAAGTGTAAAATGCAGGGAGATCTGGTTGGCGGTGTGATTGATTGATCAAAGGAAAGTTACACTGATCATATATCTGCATTACTAGGCTGTGTGGCACTTAGCTAACTTCTGGGATTAAACCATAACATGTATATGTACTTTTTTGTTACCATTCTAAGGACTTTTACATACTTCTGAGCATTATCTGATACAATAAAAATACATTTATAAAATATATTTAATAATGATGAAAGAAATATAATGCATGCATGATATATGAAGTGGCCTTAAATCAATATGTGCAATATATGACGAATTCAGTGTCTTCCTTCACAGAGCAGAATCTGCTGTCTATAGATGGAGTGAAAGGTGGTTTTATTCCCAGGTTTAGCCTTGAATGATAAATAAATAAAGAAGTGAAGAGATTCTGTCCCAGCCAGTTCCAGGACTCTTAGACAAAGTATCTTTGTCTCCCACCATAAGATCACTGTTTCAGACATGCAAAACATACAGCTTTGTAGAGTTCTACTGTGCATGTTATATTAACCATGGTACAAGGTTATAAAAACCTAACAACAATTAGGGGCTTCAGTCTTTGGAGCACTTCATTAATCTCTTCGTATCCATACCTATATAGATATACCAAAGAGTAAGGATCCTTTTGCTATTCCCTAATTAATAGAGAGAACAGTCAATGTATATATATGTTCTTTACTTCTCTATATTCTTGTCTTGAAAAATACAATCCCTCTGTAACGATTTAGGAACATTCATCCGATTCAAGCTATGCAATCAGAAGAGGAAGAAATTTTCTCTGACAATAAATCCATGAACAAAATCAAAAGCAGACAGATAAAATGAAGCTTGTTCAGCTCAAATCTTTAAATGCTGAAAAGTGTCTTTTACTCCATACAGCACATAGCTACCAAAAAAAAAAAAAAAAAAAAAAAAAGATTTAAAGATTTAATCAGAAAGAATAAAAATAGTGCTCACTTCCTCACTTCAATGTTTTCTGTAGGAGATATGGCTGCATGATATGAAAAATAATATTTACTTAGAAAGTCTCATGTCAAAAAAAAAAAGAAAGGAGAAAAACACTGACAATATTATTTTGTAATTAAATATATTTTTTCAACTCTTATGAAACATACTTCTTTTCCCTTGAGACTGACCAATGCAAAACATTATCTGATACACTAGATCAATGAATTTCTCCATAAACATACTAGTGTTTATATTTGCATGGAAAAAATATCCACATTCTGAAACCATAATACATGTATTTTAATTAAAACAAAACAAAACAAAACAAAACAAAATGTCAGTCTTATGAGAAAAGTCACACTTGCTCTTCAGTATATATATCTGCAATGTGTGTGCCTTCAGCTAGATTCCTAGAGGACTTTTATCTACTAGAAAATAGTCGGATTGCTTGCAGTGAAATAAAATTTGAAATTTATGTAACTTATTTTATTAGTATTCAGAATCAAATATTTGAAATTGCATAGACTGCCATTTTCAGTCATGCAAATACATGTAATTACAGAGTACATATAAGGTAAAGTTCTTTAAAGTGTAAAATTTTCATCAAGACTTCAAGACTGCTGAACATAGAAACTAAGCATTTCCAGTTGTTGCTGCACGGAACTTTAAGTAAAGAGGTAAATTTCTTTTTTTTTTTTTTTTTTTTTTTTTTTTTTTCCCAAGACCTCAGGTCCCACAACAATAGTGTAGTCATCAGCATCATCAATCTGCAATGGGCTCTGCCTGACTGTAGCCACAGAAGTAATCAAGGAAACTAGACCAGGATGGATTTTTCTTCTGCCTGTGGTCATCTATCCATCCACACATATATTTATATTCCAGGAATCGACCATTCGTTATTCAATGACCATGCACAAAAATTGGATAATTTCTGTTCCAAAAAAAAAAAAAGAAAAAAAAAGAAAAAAAAAAAAAGAAAAAAGAAAAAGAAGAAAAGATAATTATAGTAAATTGTTCTTCCAGTCTTTAGGCACCTTAACAGAGAATCAAAAATTGAAGTTCTATAAAAGCAAGCTAATAGTCTTTCTCAGTGCCAGAGAAATAGGAAATATACTGCAGCTTCTGTTCTCCCCAAATCAATACCACTTTCCACATCCTTTGAAGTTTCCACAACACAAAACTGCCCATCAATCAGAAGCTATTGCAGAATAATGAGATGATATGTGCCTGATGAAGCTTAAAGTTCTTTTAACTTGCAAGACTTGGGCAATGGTAGAGCACCATCCACATCATTCCTTGCAGAAGTTCAAAGCTTTGGTCTTTTTGTCCAGAATGAAGACCTTCCCTGAGGTTTGCTACTCAATATTCTAAATGTTTGCATGTCATACATACAGTTTTCCTGGCAGTATTTCTCTGAAACTTTGAAGGCATGGCTTTTGGAACTATGTTTTATATTGTGTAAACTATGCTTGGCACCACAAGTTGCTAGCCTCAGCTGGGGCTTCTTGGCATTATAACAATAGCATCCATGGTGATAATAAGGTTTTGTGATATCTCCTGGGCCAGGGACACCTCTTGTTCTCTTCTCCCATCTGTTCTGAGCTTGAGTTTGTCCCCAGTGTCAGGTGGTAACATATTGCCAAGTAAGCGCTGGGCAAACATGCACTGCTGCCAGAATGATACTCTAAACACATAAAATGGCTGAACTAAGTCAGTGTTGGGCAGCTGTTGTATTGGGGAAGGCATTACGAGGCAGAATTCATGACAAAATACACAGAACATATTGGGGTTACAAAGCATTGCTAGCAGCCTCATAGAGCTGAACCTGGCTTCCTTTTTCTGTCACTATTCTTTGTCCCAATATCTTAAAGATAGGCAGAAGAGCAATTTGTGCTGCAGTTGCCCTTCGAGATGCTCAGGAGGTGAAAGTATAGTTTGTGCCTATTACTATGAAATAAAACCCCATTGGATGTTGAAAATTATTTAAAAGTGTAACCTAGCCCCAGATGTCCTTAAAATCCTTCCAGGCTGACATATCTAAGTAGAGGCAGCTTAATTCTCCAAATCAATATACAAGGGGAAAAAAAGTCAGATGGTGTTTGACAACAAGATAATACAAGTTGTATGACTTCTTTCAGCCTGCTCAATTATTACAAAGGCCAGGGATTATTTAACACACTTAAGAGTTGTTAATTTTCATAGCAGTAGCTTGCAGACAACCTAAATTAAAACAGACTGCTGCTGTGCTGTTACTTTGGATAATCTCTCAGTTAGGTGCTCTAAATTTCCAGACAAGTTCATTAAACACAAACAGACAGAAATGCAGAATCTACACGGGTAAAATATTGCCAAGCAGATGTCAGAGTTTGCTGTGCTGGGCCATGCCAGTGCTGCATTCTTCTATTTGCATATCACCTCATGTTATCTGGTATTATGCTAATTGGTGCTATATATAGTATTTGGCCACATGCTATCAGAGTTTAAAATAATGTTATGACATTTTATCTTGAAATGTGGAATAATTTATGAAGAAGCAGTCAGTTACATGTATTTACAAATGAATGAAAAAATGATTGACTGATGAGTAAACAAGCATGCAGGACTCAGAACCTGATTCGGTTCTGAACAGCAGCATTATTCACTATCCTATTTTCAAATAACTCTTGTGTCTTTCTGATCCCAATCATGAAGTAAAATTAGCTGAAAAATCAAGTGAGGTTGCATACCAATGACATATTAATAATTTTGAAAAATACTTACACTGCTTTTGATTAGAACCTAGAAAGTCTGGCTTGCTGAGTGGTGTTAAGCACATGCTTAATGTGGTGTTAACTGAGAAGTAAAATAAATTATATGGAAAAGGGTGGTTAAATTTCTAGGTTGAATGCTCTTGGCGTTTGCAAAGAATATCTGGCATGTTGTAAGAGAGGTATGGTAAAAAGAAGAAAACAGTAGGAAAGGTAGATAGCTATGAGAAAAGGGTTATTTCTGACAAAATTATAAGGTTCACAAATTCATGCTGACAACTACAGGGGGAGGGGGATTCCTTTAAAGTGATTGAAATGATTGAATACTTGTATCTACATTGTGTGGAGAATATTTAATCCAGAATTATTTTCTTTGTCTTAAATTTTAGTTGAAAAGAGTATTTTGTTGTTGTTGTTGTTTTGCTTGTTTTGTTTTCTTGTGTGTGTGTGTGTTTATTATTAGCTATTAATAGTCAAAAATATAGCTAAACATATCTTTTTATGCCCACAGGAAAAGTTACAGGGAAAAATTGCTTGAATCTACAAAATTGAAAACATATGAAGAAATATAATATTGAAAGAACCATGAGAAATATTTGCTAAAGACAAGAATTGATTGAGAACATGAGCAAATATTTTCAAAATATCTATAATATATGAAGATCTAGATCTTGTCCAAACTGGAGGACAGCAGAAGAGGACAGGGTGGGAAAATAATCTGAATTCATTTTCCACCAACTTTAGAGATTAGCTTTTTGTTATAAGTTGTTTAACGTAAAATATTTATATCAAACTTCATATTTATAGATCACATTCACATTTGTCCACTAACCGGAAACTAAAATAATTTTGTTGTATGTAAACACAGAAGCAGAATATAAATATCTATATAAGTATAAATATGTATATATATATGGACATATGTATGTGTATATACACAATTATTTGTCATTTTGTAAGAACAGTCTTTGGATTTTGGCAGCAATTTGAGAAAGTTTTTAGCAAACTTGAATTGTGGAACCAGTTCAAAACCCTCACAAAATTTGATTCAGCTGTGCTTTAAGCTCAGACAGAATGACTTGATATATCAAATTACATAAATGTAAGAGGCAGTTTGAAATGTAGGACATTATGAGGTTATGATTTCCCTGGAAAACAACATTTTTGTTTTTTCTTTTTCATGTTAGAAGATAAACTGAAAATCTGAAAAAAAGATGTTCTGAATGAACTGTTTGTTTATTTATTTATTTATTTATTTATTTTATTATTATTATTATTTTATTTTTAATTTACCCCCAGCCCTAGGTATTCAAATTACTGTAGTTATAACCTCATTTTACTATAATTTGAGCAATCACTCAGATTATACAAAAACAATGCTGGATAAATATCATGATATTTTCATCTGAGTAATTTGTGATGAAACATTTCAATATGCAATCAATTTATTTACCCTCAGACATACAACCACTGTTTTTATGACTCCATTATTATTTTTTTTTATCCAAGACATCTATTTTGATTGAAAATAATAATGTCTTGGTCACTCAAATCAACAAAAATATATTAAAAAAAAAAAACAACCTGCTTTTAGAATTGAGATTTGGTTGTTCCTTTGAACAGGGAACAGGGAACAGGGCAAACTTACTTGTCACTTTTAAAGGAAAAGTAAAAAGTCATATGCTGACTTTTTAACAAAAAGACCAGCGTTGTCAATTTAAGCTAGATGGTAGTAACACTACCTGAACAAACAGAAGACTATAGTCCTAGTAATACAGAGAAATGTAAAAAGAGTGTAAAAACACTGGCAAACAATATTGTTTTTTTAATTATTACCAAGATTATGGCATACCTGTGTATTAGATCTAGGTTTTACAAATAATTTATTCTCTTTCTCTCATTTCTAAGGCTTTCTTTCCTTTGATAGCTCAATTTGGTCATTGGCTGATAAGCTTTAAAATAATATCTTTGACTAAAGGATTGACAAAATTAATAATGCTATGTGACTGCTTTCTCTAAAATGTTGACATAATAGTCGTTTTTAACTTCTTTCTCTAACATGGCAAGGACAAGACTGGAGTTGTTAAGAATTTTTTTTTTTTTTTTTTTTTTTTTTCAAGATCCAACACATATTTGGCCCCATCAGATCATCCATAAAATCTCAGTCAGAACAATTCTTTGGTGCCATATTGTTTGGCTAACCTCGAATGAATCTATTTATTGAGTGATCAGAGTGTTTACTGATTATGGAGAAAAATGTCGTCTATACTGTGGAAAAATTAATTGGATTTGGAGTGAGCAGCAGAACAAGGTCCTTTGGGACAAATAATACATTTGTTTATATTTATTTTCAAACATTACATTCTCTCTAATATCTTGGAAGAAATTTACATCAGAGCTGTGATCTGAATCCATGCCAGACTTGTCTGAGGAAAGGCTAGTGGTGAAATGCTGAGCTCAAGGCTAATAGAAACTCTTAAAAAACATAATGTGATCTGATGTCATCAAGATACTGATAGTCCTATCACCTTTTAGTGCACTTTTCTGTGATCTTTGTAACCATATTCAGTGGTTAGAGTTTAAGAACTAGATTTGGTCTGTTATTTCCCATGCTATTTATTTATTTATTTATCTATTTATCTATTTATTTATTTTTATATTTAGTGAAAAAAAAAATCTACTGGAAGAAATATGTATATCAAAGAGGTTTTAGTAAATCTCTATAAAAATATATGGAAGTCTTAATCTGCAAGGAGGCATCTTTTGGAATCCTGTCTGGAGACTAAGCCTACTAAGGCTTGTAGGGCACATCATGCTGAGAACAGATTTTGTGTTTGTAAGTTTCCACTCCACCCAGATTTCTGTTACAGCTTCTAGGCTTGGAAAGAAACTCAGGATTGATGCACAGCGAAATTTATTCTCACTTCTAGGAACATCCCAGGGAAATCCCTCTTCAGGAAAGAATCAGAATACTCTCAGTGAGTCTGGACATACAGGTATTTCATTACATTTGTTGACTTTAAATATTTTAATCATCTTTGTACCAAAATTTTGCTGCATGTTTATTTCCATGGGTAATTTATGGTTCATTTTAATTTTTCTAACTTGTAATTTCATGTCACAGTGTGAAAATGTATGGGTAACTATTACATTTTAACATATTAACATTCAATCCGTGCATTTACTAAATTAAATGAATGTTTATGTCTTTTTCTTCTTTCTAATAACATATTTTTACTTGAAAACCAAAACATATTTTGTGGATTCCTCTAGAAAAGCCCTAAAAAGGCATTTTTATTAAGAAAAGTTAAGAAACTTAATTTTTGGAATTCTGGCAGCTGAACCAAAAAATTGGATTATCTCTCAGTCAATGATGGGAAGTACTTTCATAAACAGTCTTATTTATTGGAGTATTAAAATGTTCTTCCCCTTATTTCTATAACGTTTTGCCTGTAGTAAACCAACAGGACTGTTTTGATGTGGCTTCACTGACTTAGCATATGAAGACCACAAAAGATACTGCGAAGCACTTGTTCTTTTCCAGACATCGTGCTTGAAAAGTGCTAATGATCTCCATCCTGTTCTCTTTTTTCTTCACCTGTGAAGGAAACCATGATTGCACTCAGGAGGAAGGTAAAATTAGTGTGTTTTCTCCCCATGAAGATAAACTGTCCTAGTGCATGTGTCTTATTCTTCCAAATCAATGTTTGAGTTTTTTTGGTGACATCTTGTGCCGGAATTTGGCAGAAGTCACAGCAGAGCAGCTGGCTCCAGAATCACTCTGGATAAAACAAGTGATATGATATTGGCTAGAGGAGATCTGACGTATCTGCCTCTGTCTGATACTTGATACTTGTGTGGATATCAAGTCTTCATTCCTTGTTATTTTTAGATGATCAGCTTTCAGCAGTTACCAGGATTACCTTCCCTCATTTACACGTGGTGAAGATGTTATCATTTTATTTCTGAAGGACACTTTGTCACATAAGCCTTTGCCATCTTCAAGTTGTCCTACTTCAAACTACTTCCTATACTCATTTGGAAACAACACTTTATGAAAATGAAAGAGCTCTCGTCAGTGTGCAAGATGGGTAATACAGACGTTTCAGTGATGAAATGCAGAAGTTTTTCAGATCTTCCAAGTTCTGGTTGTAATAAGTCTAGTTTAAATATCTTGAAGCCTCTTCCTTTGAGAAATAAACTTTCAGTTTCTTTTTTTCTTTGACTCAAAATAAAATAAATTTTCATTGGAATCTCTTACTCTTTTTTTTTTTTTTTAAATAAATATACTATTACTATTCTTCCTTCTTTATGTTACTCATTTGAAAAACTTGCATAGATTGAAGGATCTTTTTTCCCTGTAATTTCAATATTTTCTATTGTCTTAGGGAATATGGACAATTCATCCTGAGTAACACCAACATGATAATAGGTACTCCCTTATGGCTATAATGAAAGTGGTTTAAAACTTTGTCAAAATAGCACGGGCACCTAAATAAGTAATTAATTAATTAATTAATTAATTATGGATATACAGGAGAGATGTCTAAATTAAGATTTTTTTCCTTGTGGAATCATTAGTTTTGTAACATATTCTCCCTTCTTTCTCTGACTCAGTGTGGATGTGTTTGTCTTCAGGATATGCTTCAAGAATCACCATTTAAAGCAGACTACTGGGAAAAGGGAATTTGCTTGAAGAGCAGATTTTGTGATGGGATTATCATTTCTCACATCTTCCTTTTAGGAAAAAAAAATAAAAAGAGCAACAAAACCAAATATTCATTGGTTCTTGCTTTATGCAGTGGTGGTTGATAATTTTGAATTCATAGTCATCCAACACATTTTTTTTTTTTTTCTATCCATTTAATCAGCTAGTTACAAATATACAGGTTCATATATACTAGAAGAACTCATATAAATGCTATCTCTATTAAATGACAGGACAATGTGACTGCAGAAATAACTTTAAAATAAATTACATTGAGACCTCACATTCTTTCTTTATAATAATATAGGTGCTATGATTCTTCAGAAATACTTATACAAATGCTTTTTAATTGTTCCTCAATATAGTAAATTTACATAATTTTAATTGCAGATGGCATCTGCTGCTTTTAGAGTACATGGCCAAAGCATATTTCTTCAACTGGCTTATAAATAGATTGTGATTTTCAACACGTCTCTATATGTAACATAACTAGGATAAAACAAGCATTAGTGTAGGGAGAAGATATTTTTGACTGCCTTCTTGAAAAAGTGTCTGGTAGAGGAAAGCATTAAGTTAGGTCTAGAGTGTTTTTAAGGAACATTTTTATAAACTTGATGGTTGCTGACTGATTGCACAAATCAGTTTCAAGGTCTGTGTAGACCTGTTCTTCCAGTTTAATCCATACTGATAATGCAGAGATGAAATATTGCACATTGAGGATATCAGACATGTTTCTGCTGCATGATATGCTTATTGTAGGACCCATTTAGAATTGTCTCCTTATCATCCTGAGGATCTTCGACCATTGCACATTTCTCTGTTGTGCAATCTCACTAATTACCATAATCATTGGTGACATTTAATACTATTACAAAAAACAAAACAAAACAAAACAAAACAACAACTACAACAACAACAACAAAAAACTGTGGAAAACCTCAACATCTTACTTTAAAAAAAGAAAGAGAGCAGAAAAGGGGGCTGGGGGTGAGGGAGAGAGAGAAAAATGAAAATGAAAAGGAAAAGCAAAAAACTATGTCAGCATGTCCCAAGCACCGGAAAACCTTCCAATGTTGAAAATAATGTCTCCTCTTTGAAATCAACTCTTGATAATGACAGATTTATTAGATAAATGTGGGATATTTTTGTATTGGTACATGTAATTCCTGAAAGGCTCTGAGATCTTCTCCACTGTGGTCATTACCTGAATTTGTTCAATTATTATCTTTGTGATATTGTTTTGCTCCAAGAGTCAATGGTACACATGCAGGATGACAATTCTGTTGGTTGGTGGTAATTGATCACTTAAGTTATGTGATTTTGGTTCTATCCATTTGTTCACTGAGGAGTGTGTAAATAAAGTTGTGATGGATTATTTTGTGTGCAAATATGAAATGGTTATCCTGAACAATTGTACAAGAGACTTTGAATTTTAACTTTTTTGATTAGTAGAGGAAACCAGGGTATAAACATAGATAAAACTAATTCATCTAAAGGTTTTTATGAATGTAAAGGGCAAATTGACTCAAAAAGTTCTACTGAGTTTTAAAAAAACTAAGTGTTTCTACAGTCACAAGAAGGATTAAAAGTAAAACCAAGTTTATCTTTGCTCACCTTATTTACATTTATTTCACTATATTTATATTTAAAATATAGAACTGAAATCTCTAACTTTTCCTGAACAGACTAATTGCTGGCTTCATTGCAAGGCTTAACTGGGCTCTTCTACATTCAAAATGTTGCCTTAACGGGAAAATTCAGGAGCGGGTTTTCTGTTTCAGTCATAGCCTCTGGTCCCACATTTAAGCTCTATTGTGAGAAAGGGTCATGTGAACATGTAGAGATATTAACTAAAACATACCTTATTCATTTTATTTGCATTCTGTGATATATATATATATATATTTCCCCTCAGGCTTGTTTTCCAGAAAATATTTTAATAAAATTTTTATAAACTATATAAAAAATGTAATTAGCAGGAAAAAAAAAAAAAGAAATGGAAAATATTCTTTCAACAATTTTCATGTTCTGTGCATTTTGTGAAAAGACTGGCTTTCATTAGAACACACAAAAAACTTCCACAGTGAAAATACATGGCAGATCTCCATCCTAATATTTTGCATTTCAAAATAACAGATTTTAGAATTGTGCTCATACATTTTCATTTTCTAGCTTAAGTGTTGTGCCACTCTTGAGCTTTGATATGGAAAGAAATAACATCTTTGCAGTTCTAATTGAGAACAAGATCAAGAAAACAAGATCAACTGAAAATACAGTGACCTGTACTTTTGATGTGTTTGGCATTTTGTTGTGAACATTGCACAAAGGCTCAGAAAGAACAATGCTTAATTTTCTGATCCCAGATTTAATTTAGAGTTCTGGCAGTCAGAACACCATCTTTGAACTTGTAAAACATATGCATTTGATCTGGAAGCCACTGAGAGAGAATAAATATGGAACCCTACAATGTCACTCATTCAGAGTTTCTTTTTGGCACGTAATAGTTGGCTTGAAAGAGGAGACACAAATAAATACAAGTTCACTCAAACATGAGAAGGCAGGTTTTCCAAGTGAAAACCAGCATCATCTCTGCACTGGTCCCGAGGCCATTTCTGACTTCATTATATTATCAAGGACATTTTGTCCTCACTTTTTTTAGCAATGTGCTATGCACTCAACATAGTTTTTGATAGAATACATATGTTTATGGAGAAACTTCCCTTAGAAATAGACCCCTTTATCTGGAATCAATATTTTATTCCTTTTATCAAGTAATCTCATTCAACTTCATTTATAATATCTCAGGCCTAACAATATAATCTTTGAAAGACAACAGAACAGGAAATAAAGAGAGAAGATGTGAGGAGAGAAAGGAAAAAGCAAGCAACAGAACAGCTTGCTTTGCTTTCATTACTTCTTTCCTGTCAAAAAATGTGCAGAGCCCTCTGTCAGCACACAGATCCTTTCTTCTTCATTCTTTTTAATGATATTCTTGGAGGAGTTACATCTAAGTTCCTTATGCATATCCTTCACTGACTGAGAATCAGAAGGTATATGAGGATCCATTCATTTATATCGTAATTCTGATATCAACCTTTCCTGTTACCACAGAAACACAGTCCATGACCACGTTTAGTATTAAAAAGAAAATATATGATACCATCAATGATGACAGCTCCCATGATTTAATCCTTGATTTTTGCCATAAAATCTGACCTTTACTTGATCTTACTGCTTTACTTGCACATCTGATTTTTAAGACTGCTGATAGCTTGGCTTCATTTACTTCCTCAGTCTGTTCTAATACAAATTTACAAGGATCAGAGTTTCCCAAATATATCAATTCTCTGTGGCTTTTGTCTGATAAATAGAATGGTGTATTTTTGCCTAACCAGAAAACTTGTGTCTGTAATGTCTCTAATGCTTATCATAAATTATCTTGTCTTTCAGGTCTGAAATACAATCTCTCTAGAATATTTTTCTTTCTATCCCATTGTTCTTTTGTCTGAGTGGCTAGCAGTTTCTACATGTCAGACAAAGCACACACAGATCAAGTCCATTCTTAGCTTTCAGGGGTGGTTATAGGTCACAGACATTTGATATCCTTTTCTGATGTTTTTTTTATTTAGGTTCTCCTCATGCTGAGAAATCTGATAAGTGAGTTGTATGTGTTGTTATACCTGCATTCCAACTTTTAGAGTTCAGGAAGGCTGGAATTTGTCAGTAAAGATATGAACCCATATATCACCCAGTGTTTGAAGGTTAGCAACATAAATCTTTCAATAAAAGAACAAAGGTCTACAAGCATGTTCACATTCCCTTAGCTTTCAGTGATAAGGAAGCCATTTTCAAAACAGCAATTAGGTCAAACTATAAAAATGAATACTGTAATTTAGTTCTTCATAAAATAGAGCCAGAATAGCCTTGCATTTATACTCAGTATGTACTGATTAATATCTAAAACCTCTGATTTGCCTCTAAATTTGTTCTCTCTCTCATTTTTTTTAATAACTTTTCTCCCCACTCCAGACTTTTCTTCCATATGCTAAATATTCTCTTTTGTTTTGGCTATTGTACTTTTTAATCCTATTTTACTTCAGGCATTATTCATTACCTAATGAAAAGCACAGTGCCTTTATAGCTAATATATATATATGTATTTGTAAAAATTAGAATCTCTTTTATAGAAAACTCTACTGTTTTAGTTTAGATGTCATGAGAACACTGACTCTGATTATACAGAACATTTCTATTGCCTGTTTCAGTTCCCAAATGTTTTGCAAACATGAATATTTCAGAGATGATGAAAGTAAAGGAGGGATGGTAAATCAAGTGTCCAAGGCTAAAAAGAGATGATCGTTGAACACGATGGAGCTTGTGTCCCTGGATGAGTTTCTTCTTCCTTTGTTGAGATGACCCTTTTCTTTATGGCAGAATCAGCTGACATGGGGCCAGATTTCATAGCAGTGATGCATCACCTCCCACCAATGTGTTTCTGCTTTGGCTGATATGAACACAGTACTTCAGTTTGGTCTAGCAGCTGAATTTTTTTCAGCTGATCTGAGAAAAGGATCACCCTCAGCCTTAGACACAAATACTTTCTGTGTTTCCAGAAATTGAAGAAGTTTAAAGGGAACACACTTTGTAAGAAACTGCTTCTTTTTAAAGAATATACTTTTTGTATCTCAGTCAGCAGGAGCAAATTGTACTGTGACAATTTTATCCCTGATCCCAAACTTGTCATTGACTCTCTAGGAACTGGGTCAAGACATTTCACTAAGATTTTCATCCTGTGTAAAATGGCCGGAAAACAATCTTGAACAATAACTATAATTTTTCTGTGTATTTTAGTCAAAAGGAAAATCAAGTTTCTTTGTGGGCTACTCCACATGTTGTGACACTGTCCCTGTAACAAAGGTCCTTCTTATACATCATCTAAATTACAGTTTATTAATGGAATTTGAAGGAAAGAAACAAAAACCAAAACCCATCTATCTCACTTCAGCAGACTGAGAGACTATCCCTCTCCTCTTGAATATGCAGAAGATTAGAAGATTTTTTTTTTTTTTTTCTTTTTTCCCCAGAATGGAAGAAAAGAGAAGGTGAGAAATCAGATTTCTTTGAATGCTGCAGTGTCAGCTTTGGTCACAGTAATGGTCAATCTGAGCTGCACCATGAGATAATAAATAACAAGGGATAAAAATTTGAATAGTTGGAAAAAAAGAACCAGCTAGCTGAGAAATAAACAATAATAATAATAATAAAAAGGGTAGAATACGTGATTATGACAAGTGCCAGCATCATCCTGACTGCAAATAAATGAGCTAATTTACATGGGATATTTATTTATGAATTCAAGATTGAGGCTGAGCTATAAGAGTGCAGCCAGGAATGCTCATGTTCCCAACACTTCCCATGGGACATGGAACACACCAATATTTAATTGCATCTATGTGGAAAACAAGGGACAGTGAGGTACACTTTAATCTCCATTTTAATGGAGATTTTTTAATGCATAATATCTTAAAAGAGTTTCAGTGGAAGTTCACAACCCAGCTTTGAGTGATGTTCAGTAAGGGATTCGGATAACTCAAGGTAGACATTCAGCATCATTTAGATGATGTAAGCAAAACCAAGACAGCCACAGAGGCTCTGCACATACAGCAATGGACTGCATGAGAGTAATGCCCTTCCAAAGCAGATGCTAGAAGCTTGTGGTGTATCTAAAACTGATCTCAAGAAGTATGTTTAAACTGAATCTAACTTTTCACCAGACAAAGTCTCATTTTTTCAGAGGTTCATACTGACATAAAACTATGTTGTGGTTTAACCTGGCCGGCAGCTACATACCACACAGCCGTTCACTCACCCTCCCCCCCCCCCCCCCCTCTGGGATGGGGGAGAGAAATGGGAAAGTGAAGCCTGTGAGTGGAGATAAAGACAATTTATTAAGACAGGAAAATAATAATAATGATAATAATAATAATAGTACTACTAATAATAATATGTACAAAACAAGTGATGCACAATGCAATTGCTCACCACCCGCTGATTGATGCCCAGCCTATCCCTGAGCAGCCAGCCCCCGCACCCCAGCTAGCCACGCCTATCTATTGTTTAGCATGCAGTCAGATGGTATGGAATACCCCTTTGGCCAATTTGAGTCAGCTGTCCTGGGTCTGTCCCCTCCCAGCTCCTGCTGCACCCTCAGCCTGCCCGCTGGCAGGACAGAGCGAGAAGCTGAAAAGTCCTTGGCTTGGTGTAAGCACTGCTCTGCAACAATTAAAACATCAGCACGTTATCAGCACTCTTATCCTAATCCAAAACATAGCACCCTACCAGCTACTAGGAGGAAAATTAACTGAAACCAAGACAAACTGGAATTAAATACTGGAGATTTCATACTTCATAGCAAAATTACAAATAAGAGAGAATAAGGGAGCATTTTAAATGCTAAAACAAACAAAAAGTAACAACCTTATAGGAACACTTTTGAATACCCTTAACTGTAAAGTCAGATGTCCTAGTTTAGAAGCATAAGGGATGCTATAAAACCTTTCAAATAAAACAGTAGAAAATAAAAGGCGTATCTCTGTAATCTGATACCTAAAAGTGGTTAAGACTTGAAACACATTTATATGCTTTCAGAGTTTAAAACCTCACCCTTTTCCAATAGCATCTACTCTCATTTGTTAGTCCTATGAGGTCAAGAGACACTAAACATTGCTTATGACAACCTGTTACTCATATAAGGTGTTAAAATTTACACAAGCGTGGGACCAGAGCCAGGGCTGCCAGGTGTATGTAGTTTCAAGATAGATTGAGGGTCTCATATAATTTTCTTTTATGATCCTAATACTTATTTCCTGAGATTTAGGCAGATATGTCTGGAGAAAAAGCTGAATTCCTCTGGGATATCTTTTCTAGGAGGAGAAGAAACACTCTACGTGAAACACTGCAGGGAATTTTCTGCCAAGGCAATCTACCAAAGATTTCCTTCTTCTAAATCTGTCAACCTGCTTATACTTTTTAAGTATGCCAGCACGGTTTGCAAGGCATGTAAGGAATCTAAGCAAGCATATAAGCAGCTAATTTGAAGTGCACAGATGCATTTTCTCTTGGGAATTATCTCAACTTCTGAAATTTCAGTCCAATAATTACCAAGGCAAATCACAAAGATTTCCATTTACTAATCTGGGGCTTCCTGAAATCCTCTAATTAATCCACAGCAAGAGGGTTTTGATAGAGTGAGAATGTGCTTTTTGTCGTTCTCTTTTCTGTGCTTCCTTCCCCTCCACTACAGTCACATTGTCAGATGAACAGTTCTGGTGATAAGGCACAAAACTAGTGCCAGGAGGCAATGATTTGTCCTGCATTAATGAGATGCTTTCAGAGATGCTACCAGTGTTCTCCTTCAGTGATATAAACAATATCACAAGGATATTGCTTAATAGAGTCATAAACTGTCTTTAAACTTTAACCAGAAATAGATGGAGATAAAATTGTGTGAGAACATTCAGACAGCATCTATCAACACTGAAACTAGTTGTCAAAGCTTTTAAACTTTTTCTGCTTTCCTCAGTCAGAATCTGTCCTAGAGCTGGACTGTCTATCACAGAGCCAGATGACTAATACACGGCTGCCTTCTACATTCCTGTTGCAGTGACACAATGGAGGAAACCCTTTTGTTCTTGAGAGAGATTCTCTCTAAACAGTCATTGATAAACACTTCCATTGAATTTAAACACCTGGGCATGTACCCACACTGCTCAATAGTGGAGATTAAGTAGTAATAGATAGATAAGTAGTAATACAGAATTAATTTTAAACCAGACCCTCCTGTGCCAGCTTAATTAAGCCCTGCTAAAACTATAGCCAAACTGACATTAGTGAAATAGCATCAAATGGATGTTACTGGTTCCCTTCATAGCTTACAGTAAGCTATCACTACCTGGAGTTTTGTATACCAGTTTCAACTTTCCATTGTTTAAAGAGAGGCACTTTTTGGGTGCACATCAAGTTTATGCATTCACATGATTAGTGTGCTGAATTTCTCACCAGAAAGACTCAAAGCATATCAGAATAGAGACATATAAACATTAAGGATGAAGAAGGGATGATTGCACACCTGTGAATGCACTACCACGTGCTGTATGGCCATGCCAAGTGAGAGAGAAGGGAGGTAGACTCTAAAGCACCCTAACTCCTTACTCTGTGCTTACAGATCACTTAAGCAAATGGCAAAAGAGAAGCAAATGAACCACAGGGAAGATTCAAGATAAGAAGAGAAGAAAAAGGAATAGTTCAGAGAAGAGCTAATTAGAGCTGATCTGCAATGTAAACTTCAATATTGAAGGAGCACAGCTTCCAGAAATCAAGTTAAAATACAGAGTAGTGAATACTGAGGAGAGGTCAGTGTAGAATGAATATTTTTTAGTTGATAGTCCTTGATCTTGAGGTTATTAGATTGCTTCTAAATATCTGCAGAACACCTGTATTAGAAACAGTTATAACCAAGTTAACCAGGGTTTGTATATCCACTAGAAAGCTATTGGGACTACGAAAAACAAAAAATGAAAGACAGTGACATCCAAAGACTGAGACTTATTGAGATCCTTGGTGTAACAGGTGATGGGGATCTAGTATTGGTTTACACTGAGGGATATTAAGGGATTTTAAAACAAGATAAACTTGCCCTTTGTCAAGAGACAAGAATAACGAGAGAGTAGATGAAACTGAAAGGAAATAAATTCAAGCTGATAAAAGGGAGTATCTTTTCATACAATGCATAATTAATCAGTCAAACCCACTGCCATAAGATTTCACTGAGACAGAGTTCAGAAAGAAAAACAGGCATTTATATGGATAATGAGAACATCTTTAGATAAGATTAAAAAAAGAAAAAGGATATAAAAAGTAATGCTTCATGACATAAATCAAGCAGTAGCTTAATGTGGAAGGCTTTAGAGGACATGGCAAAGGAAAGGTAATGCTAACCCACACAGAAATTTTAGTATCTTTTATGAGACTGCACTACTGTTCTGAGCAGGAGGGCAGATACTCTCATGCTGTTCATGTGTTCTATTTGTCAAACTTTCTTGGTTCATAACCCCCAAATCTACAAAGCAGGGACTGTAGGAGAAACAACAGATGCTAGCAAGTATAAAATATTTGGGCATAGAGTAAGGAAGAATTTGACAGCAAGAGGAACAGGGGAATATTTGATTGGCCTCATCCCTTCTGCAGTAGCAAGAGATTGTAAAAGGCTGTGAATTTTAGAATAGTTGAAATTTAGCTATTCCAGCCTGCTGTTTCTGCCTCAGTGGATTCTTCTTCCATCAGCATCAATGGGATTGGAATAAGGCCTCAGGGCAAGCATTTAGCATAGATTTACAAACTACAGATTTATTTAAGAAACTTCTCTGGGGGTATTGACTGGTAAACCTTTGAAAAAACATCCATCCCTGTATATTTTTAAAATGTCAGCTTTCCTTATATCACATGGTGGTACATCCCTGCTTAGGAAATGATTATTTTGGTTCTGACTTGCTGGATGATGAATCACAGGGTGACACACCGTTGCATTTTTAAGGCTGTTGTGTTGCTTTAGGGAATGGTTGAGCTGACCTGTAGAAAGGAAATTGTGGCCAGAACCTTCACTCAAAAAGAGAACTGAGGTTCAACAAAAGTTAGTAGTTTTTCATTTTTTCACATCTTTCTATTTTGGGATTCCAGACATGGCCTAAAATAGCAGAGATTATACTTGTGGATTAAGGCCATATTTAAGTACTTGACTTTTGAGGGGACGAGGCATGCAGTGTAATGAGTCTGTGGATGGAGTTTAAGATCTTGAGCATGTGCATGCAGTAACAGGAGGAAAGCAGACAAACAACTAAGTGGGTTCAGCCAGGAATGTCTAATTTATATTTGCAATCTATTGGTAGGTGGCTGGTACTAGAGCTGCAACTGAGTGTCAATAATAGAGAGTGTCAAAAAATAATAGGCTGCTTAATGGAAAGAAAGAGAAGCAATGTCTGAAGGGAGAACTAGTACTGGCAGCACATCTGGACCACTGGCTAAGAACAGAAAGAGGATGCACATGCAAATACCAAAAGAAATAGGATGAGAATGTTCCCAGTGTTTGCTGACTCTTAGCTATCTTTAGGCACGAAAGAAAGCAAAGGAAACAGCAGTCTTTCAAGCTATTCAGCCTCATTTTGCAAGGCAAAGACGTGGAGAGTAAGCCATCCAAAATTTCAATCTGCTGTGATTCATTCCTCTCTAATTTTGATATATGACTTGATGCATATCAGTGTGCTTCATAATATGCAATGTGAGAATGAGAAACCTAGTCTAGGGCACTTGGTGGGTAGCTTGGAGAAATCTTTTTAAAAATAAGTTATTTTCAGTTCACATTTTAGAAAATAAGACATTTCAATTCATTCTTAAAAACTCTCTTTCCCAGGGAAGGGAAATATATGAACATACATATACACACATAATGCACCTATCCAGTGTCAAGGTTCTAAGCTCCAATTTCAAAAGTTTTAGTCACACAGAAGTCAATGAGTATTTGAAGTACTTGAATACTTTAAATAAGACATTAAGATGCTGAATTAAGCAGAATATTTCCCTTTTCTCAGCTGACATTAATACCTCTTTCAGATCACTTACCTTCCCATTTACCGCAGATGACTGTACCTCTTTCATGAGTGGAACATGAAGACTGCACTCTCTCAAATCTCAGAATAGCAAACTGGAAGGGAGATGCAGCTCTTGCCTCATTCACCCTGCATGTAACCCTCTTTCTGCTACTAGCCTGACTGGCTTACACTAGTCCAAGAGTTCACAACAAAAGGGAAATAGTGTGTTTCGTACAGAGTAGATGTTCTTTCAGGTGTTCTCTCCTTTTTTCATCTCATTACTCCTTTCAGAACTCTGCTTGCTTCTTCTACTAACCATAATTTGAACGGTTAAAAACAATCTAAAGTCGTCAAATAGCTTTTTTCCCACTTGGGGAAATCTGCTCAGTCTTATGTTTATTTAACTGCATACAGTATTCTTACATAATGCTGTACATCGCAGTTAGACAGAATACCTTTGGGGAGGGGAGGGCATGTGGGCTGTGTTTCTTTATTTTTTTTTCCTGTTGTTTCAAAGGTAAACATATTTTCAGCATTTTTTGTGTTCTGCTGTATTGAAAATCATTCTCCCATAGAGAATATGTTTAATATAACTGCCTGTATATGTATACCTTTGAGTAAATATATATGTGCATAGATATTTGCATATGTGCATATATAAAATCACCGCTGTGAACAACTACTTGTTGGATCAAACATGCTTCCTTTCTTTTTCTCTGTGTCTCTCTGAGCCATCACTGATACATCAGGATACAACTAACGAGCTCCACACACAGTAGCAGTATTTTACCTCTAGAGTCATTTATCAGAAAAGACCATTCCTTAGAAACTGGTCACTGCAACCACCAAACAGTGCTAGGCAGCATATATGATTTGCTGTTAGAATATATTTATCTTTTTGTTTGTTTGTTTGTTTTGTTTCCCTTAAGTATTTGAGATAGTTCCTTTTCTTAACATTAGTCAAAATGTAATCATCACTGTATCTCCATCCAACTGTGCATGAAGGAGCATGTACTGTTCTTAGGGTATTTTTCACAGATAAAGAGCTTTTTTTTTTCTTTTTTTCTTTTTTCTTTTTTTTTTTTTCCTTTTTTTCCTCTTTTTTTTTTTTTCCTTAATTTTTTTTTCTGTGCTTATCTTGCAGTATGAAGAACCTGTACAGTAAAGATAATACCCAATTTCCAAACTTTCAAGTGGAGCTTTGTCTTGTACCCAGTGAGTAGAATAAGACAAACACCACAACTAGCTTTTCACATACCTTTTGCCATAATTTTTCATCCAGTCAGATATACATAATATTGATGGAGAGCTGGGAGGAAGGAAGGAAGGAAGGAAGGAAGGAAGGAAGGAAGGAAGGAAGG
>CM021698.1:113336650-113381674 GCA_011074415.1 Stictonetta naevosa | reverse complement strand
AGGAAGGAAGGAAGGAAGGAAGGAAGGAAGGAAGGAAGGAAGGAAGGGAGGAAGGGAGGAAGGAAGGAAGGGAGGAAGGGAGGAAGGGAGGAAGGGAGGAAGGGAGGAAGGGAGGAATACAGAAGTTAATAAATAAATAAATAAATAAAGTGTTCTCTTATTGTTTTTGATCCAGGTCTCCAATAATTATGAATGAGTAATATTCACTGAAAATCTTCCTTTTCACTGAAAGCATCCCATCCAGCATTTTCTGTGTTCTTTGTAAGGTGTCAGTGACCTTAAAAATAAATAAAAAAAACATTATCTGACAGTACTGAAGGCTGGAATTTGGCAAGGTCAGATGCAGTCCTTCTGGGAAGCAGGGTGAAACAAAATTCTCTCTGTATTCTTGCATAGCTTCATGTGTTCATGCTAGGTGTGACTAGATAGTGTTGGAATTTCTACTCCCTTGGTGCCTCCAAGAAAGGGAAGGAGGAAGTAGCAAAGCAGCTTTAGTTGGAAATTAGGATTTTACACCTGAAATAAATGGGTAGCAGATGACTTCCTTTCCTAGCATAATAATAATAATAATAATAATAATAATAATAATAATAATTGACCTAAAAGAGTCGTGATGAAATGTGGTATAATACTGAAATATTCAACGGGTATTGCAGCTTGCTTACCACCTGAGTGCACAGTCTGGCTCACAGAGATTATTATTAAAGTTTTTGAAAGGCAAAGCCTGTCATTCTGAGGGCATGTCACAGAGAGGACAATGTGGGTTCAGGAGAGGGCTTGACAGCACTGCTAAAGATCAGAATTTGTGACTTGGGGTGCAGATGATTGCAGTGCAGACTTTGACACCTCTGGCTGTTTTCCTAAGTTAAGTCCTGCTGGCTGGTGACTGACATTTGCCATCAGTTCAGGGTCCTATGTGAACTTTTGGCATTTAGTCTTCGTCCAGCTTTTATACAGGAATATATATATATATGTATACTTATATGTATATATATATCATAGGTGTCCTTGCTGGTAGTCACAGCAGGGAGGCCTCTAAGAAGGATGACAGAATCAGAGAGTCCCAGAATGTCTGACATTGGAAGGGCCCTCTGGAGGCCACTTGGTCCAAAGCAGGGCCATCCAGAGCAGGCTGCCCAGGCCCATGACCAGGACATCTTTTGAAGATCTCCAAGTAGGAGACTTCACAACCTCTCTGGGCAACTTGTGCCAGTGCTCTGTCACCCCCTCATTAAAAATAAATAAATAAATAAATAAATAAAATTTCCTGTTGTTCAGACCTCAGAGCCTCCTATGTTTCAGTTTGTGCCCATTGTCTCTTATTCTGGCACTGGGCATCACTGAAAAGAGCTGGGCTCCATCTTCATTGTACCCTCCATTCAGATAGTTATACACATTGATTAGAACTCCCCTGAGCCTTATTTTCTCCAGGTTGAATAGTCCCAGGTGTCTCAGCCTTTCCTCATAGGAGAGATGCTCTAACCCCTTTGCTTATCCTCTTTGGCTTATCTTCGACCTTTTCCAGTATGCCCAGGTCTCTCTTGTGCTGGAGGGGGTGAAGGAGGAGTCGGGGGGGAAGGGAGGGAGGGGAGCCAGAACAAGACATAGCAGCCCTTTTGCAGCCTCACCAATGCTGAGTAGAGGGGAAGGATCACCTTCATTCACCTGCTGGTAACACTCCTCCTAATGCAACCCAGGATACCAGGATATATGAACGTAAAAATCTGTTGTGGCCTCACCCACAAACTTGATCTTTTCTGAACAGGGATGCTGACACATCTGCACAGGGAAGCCCGGACTGCCTTTATCTGTTTGTTATACAGATATTCTGCTGGTAAACAGAGAACTTCAGTCTTCAGTCTTGTCAGTCCAATGTCTGTTCAAGTCTAGTTTCTCCTTTTCTTCTTTTTCAGTAGAAAGGCAGAATCTTGGCAATGACCATTCACACAAACTCAGGCTTGCTATCCTCACCCCCACTGGGTTTGCACACAGGAAACATCAGGAATGGTGCCAAAAATAAACCTGGCACAGCAGATAAAACCAGCTGCTATTCTCCAAACAGTACTAGAGTAATTTTCATTCCTCTTATAATAACCCATAGTCTGAGGCACTTACACATTTAAACTCTGAAGTTCTTACCATAGAAAATACTAGCTCAATGTAGAAAAAAAAAAAAAAAAAAAAAAAAAAGGGAACCCGTGGGTTGGTTTTTTTTTTTTTTTTTTTTTTTCATTTTCTTTAATTTTGGTTGTTGTAAATATATTGAATGTGTTATTTGTACATATGTAATCTGCAAAGATGCTAAAACCAAACTCATTTATTTACTGGAGTAATGCCTGTTCTAGTACAGTACTGGCACATACTGCCAGTTGGCCTTCTTCCTGTAGTTTCTTGGTTTAAGTTTTATCTATTCTTCTTGGTAAAAGTATCTTTCACTTCTATGCACAAAGCATGTTGACCCAAGCTAATGCACCACCCAAAAATCATGGAGTTCTGTAAAGTGATGAAAACGTGAAAATATTTCAGTCTTATCTACAGATCTTGCCTTGAGGTGGAAGCCATGGGTGATGAATTCTTCTCTGCCAACATAACCCCTGGTAAGCTAAGCACAAACAAAATCCCACTGCTTGCCATAAACTGGCTATATTTCTTTGTGAACCTTAAGCTTTCATCCAGTTTTTAATTAAGTGGGTATGGATCACATTCTGCAAGGGGTGCTTGACCTGAGGTTTAATAAAAGCAAAAAAAAATTTACTTGTTCTTACTGGCTATTCAGCACAAAATATAGCATAAACCTACCCATCTGTGAAACTCCTATTTGCCCCAGTGTGTGTAATCCCCTAGGTGTGAGATGACAGAAACTATCTAGTCTTCAAATCTTTTTCTTCCTTTAGAAAGAAAGCTGTGCTAGTTTGCTCATGTAGTAGAAAACCAAAGCAAACCTAGTCCTTAGATTTAGTAAAGATGCAAAATGGTGGAATTAAGCATCACAATCAATTATAAATATGGCTTAGCAGGAACGTCCGTTTACCTACTTATGCCATGGTGTCCTTGAATACCAAACAGTTGGTTTATTCACTTTTCAGCATCACTCAAACATTTTCTGCTATATCAGCACCTGTAATCTATCTTTCAAAACATTGTAATCAAGATCTACAGATTATGTACCTAATATAAATGCACTAAAACTCAGCACATGCACTTTAAATAATCAATCGGTATTTAATTAACACACAATTGCTGTCCTAATACTGAATCAAATCCTCTTAAAGTGTGACCATAATTCCCACTAGAGTCATAATGTTCTGAGAGTGAAAGAAATACCCTGTGATCATTAGAAGAGTATTGTAATTTATAGAGTTTTTGTCAAGAGATTAAACAATTCCAGAATCTATTAAACATGAAAAAAAATGCACTTCAGAACAGAAAAGAATTATGGTCTTTTCTTCTTATCTTTTAAAATACATTTTAGTGCTATATGTTGGTTTTAATAAACAGATTATCTCAACATTCTGACCAACTAATGTGCATAAAATTTCTGTATAGTACTTTTTATCAAATATGACTCAGAAAACTGCTTGGGGAAAATGATGCAAATTCAGTTTTTGCCAAGTCTTATAATGAAAATGTAGCACAAATATTAGCTGTAATGATCAAAATAACACTATCAGGAGACATTTCCTTTAATTTTGCAAAAACTAAATGACTTGAGGATCCCTAATAAAAATAATTTCAAGGAAACTCCTTTGTTTTCCATTTGAGAATTTGAAATCTATCTAATAATTGGTTATTTAATGGATAAAATAGTGAACTATAATACAAATTATCTAATATTTAACCAACTTGTCATGTCTCATTCAGAATGTACAAAAAAGAACAGATTTAAGACCAGAATAATATCTTTCTGTGTTGAAGCAAGGATCAATCAAACCCAGTATTTTGACTTCAGCACTGATCAAGATCTGTTAACCAGAAAAGCATATGTATTCAGGATGATATATGGTAGCACTTCAATCAGGATGGCTCCCAGCTTCTTCCTAGGTGGGATTTCTGCAGCTGGGAATGTATTTTCAATTATATTTAGTATGCTTTTCACCAGTGTTTTGATCCCATGTTCCACACCACCACTGCCACCAAGGATTTTTTTTTTTTTTTTTTTTTTTTTTTTTTCCCAATGCCTTTATAAACCTGGCATCTAAAAAATCTCCTGTGGCAAAGATTTCTATGATCTAATTACTTTGCACTGTGAAAAAGTATGTCCATTTTTTTTAGTCTTGCCACCCATCATTGCATGGAATTAGCCTCCAGATTTTCTGCTGTGTTACATCAGTCATGGGTTTGTATACTTCTTCCATCTGCACTTTTAATTGCTTCAATTTCAGTGGGGTGCTGAACACCAGTCCTAAAAACTGATCCACTCAAATGCAAAATATTTTGTACTGGCAATGAGTACTGCATTTTGAAAGAGCAGAGGAATATATGTAGGTTAAAAGTTTGTGGAACTTCATAAAGTCTGTGAAATGTCAGGTTGCTGTTGCTGTGCTATAGCTCCTATACCAACCAAAATCTCTTGATTCAGACTCATATGTGTGCAAGCACATCTACTAGAAAAAACAAACAAACAAACAGACAAACAAACAAAATCAGAGAGAGTCTAGGAAGATATAAGACTCAAAGATGGAATACTTGTGTTAGATAACTCAATCGTTTCTACTACCAGGCTCAGGATTTTATCCACAGAGTTTATTTTTTGTTCAGGATGTTACATAATAATGTCTGTATCAGTGTTGGCACAATAGTTGTCTACCCTTGCCGCTGATAGGGAAATATTTTGTCTGTTGAACTACTGTGGATTCTATTGTGGATTGCTTCTCATACATATGTCCATAAGCGTGTATATTTCTGTACATGTGCATTAATATACATATATATTTGCATGTACACATATATAACCCCTTCCCTCCAGCTGATAGGACACCTGATTTGAAGTCTGCAGATTGAAACCTGTGTGTGAGTGAGACACACCACCAAGGTTTATTCTCTGGAGATTTTTTTTTTTTTTTTTTTTTTTAATCTGATGTGCTCTTTCTGTATCCCTGTGATGTCCTTAAAAGATTGATATTTCTTATTGTTTAGTCTCATCTCCTACAAAATCAACACTGTGTGGCAATCACACACAAAGGCTTTACTGTCAGTTGCTCAGTTTCAACTAAATTTTGCAGGGTAAAAGGTATCCCACAGTTAATTAAGTTTTCTATGGTTTTGTAAAAACAAGCTTGGCCAAATGAAGGAGAAAAATCATACATTTTCTGACAAAGAAAAAGATCCAGCAGGACACCACACATTACCAGACACAGAACAACCAACCTGGATGACAGTATAAATTCTGTAGGAAATCTGTAGGAAATCCTCAGCTGGAGCTTTTTCTTTCTTAAATTTCAAAGTTGATCAAACTGACATGAAACCATGAAAAACTCATGCTCTATACATTCTGTGGGACATACACTGTTATTGTTATGAAGGAGCATTTTTAAAAATACATATATATACACACACATATAATTTCATATATATGTATAGAGGGAGGCTTTGAGTCTTTACTCTCTGTTCATCTCACATTGCCATTAAATTTATGACTATTTAGAATAAGATCTTCAGTGAATAATTCTGTCCTGCATCATGATAGCAATAATTTTGTCTGGGAAACTGAGAATACAAACCTGTCTTCTTGGCATATTAAGGAAGAAATATAATGGTGACATTAAAAAAGTAATATTTATTTTTGAAGCAGACAACTGTCTACATAGAATCCCAGTCTTGATTCATGTCATTAACTTATTAGTCTCTTCAACTTTACCATTTTTTTCTTAAATACATTTATACTACTTAACTGCATCAGCTGTATTGAAAGTTTATTACTCTTTCAGAACTTTCTAGTAATGACTTTTTGAGTTCTCTTTGTGTACATATATATATTCTTTATCATTTAAAGCCCATTCTGGTTGGTCTGAAAGCTCAGAGAGATAATCAAACTTAACTTTGAAGGGCATCATAGATAATGTGACTTGTCCGTTGAAGGATTTCATGCTAAATTTGAAGCTTGAAGTTAACAAGCAATTTATAAAACTATTTTTTTTTCCATGTTTTAAGATGAAATCTCCATGTGCCCTTTACCCATAGAGCTCATACAGGCACCTCTATAATACTTTTATTCACATTTTTCTACTCCGGTATCTGGGTGACTTTCAGTAGTGTGTTAAGCAATGACTTCTATCGAGAACCTATGACTATTCTTTTCATCCTTTCTTGGATGTGAAGTCTTTCTTTCTTTCATATGGCTACTGTATTATATATTTTTACTATTGAAAACTAGGTCACAAAGGGCATTGTAAATACAGAAAAGTTGGTGAGGTTGGATCTTACAAAAAGTCTTAGAAAAGCCCAGAAAAAAAAACACTCCTTCTTTCCTAGAACTGATAAATCACTATAGAAAAATGTTTCATAATGCTCCAGATGGTGATTTTTTTTTCCCTCCCCTCCTCCCTCATGTTATTCATTTTGGATCTTAAAGGAATCTTAGAGGCTTCCCTTGATATATGGACTGATATCTTAAACTAATATTTTATAGAATGAGTTGTTGGCTATATTTGATGATAGTCCATGTTGCTTCAGAAGTTTGCAGATTAATTTAGTTTTCTGGGATATAGTTCACCTGTTTAAGAAACAGCAGTTACATATGTATTTAAAATGTCATTTTTGTTGTCTCTTATTCACTAACTAGGGCACCTATTTTATAATAACAATGAACTTGGCAGCAGCATTTTTCTGTGGATAAGTATTGTGCTATTTTTTTCTGTTTAGAATACAGAATCAAGCAAAAATGAAAATGAAACATTCAGTGTTCAGATAATAGAACTGAAGCCACATGAAGGTTTAGTTCTCCTCTCTGGTTGGGTACCACTGAACTATGTAAAACCTCTAGTTTCCAGAAAATAAATAAATAAATACAAATTCCCCCCCCCCCCCCAAAAGGAAGTTTATATGTTAACATAATAATAAAGAAAAACTTAAAACACTTCTACCATGGCAGAATATCAATATTTGGATTTTTGTTATTATCTGTAAGTAATGTTGATTTCTGTTGATGTGGTTTAAATGCTCTACTCTTTTCCTTCAATCAATGATAGCTGTCTTTTGTTTAGCTGACAACAAACAATTGAATTTTTATGGCTACAAATAAGCTCTGCTCTTTTTTTTTTTTTTTTTTTTAACCAGTTTTATAACACTGAATCACATAATTTCTCACAAATGTCAACATCTTACAATTTGTCTTAGATTTTGGCAATTTTCCAATGCACGTGGTCTAGTTTAGGTGTCACATTAGACAAAATGACTTTTTGCATGAAGTGTCCAGCCAGGTACATTATTCTATTACCACTTGCTAAATGTTGACACTTTCTTATCTGTAGACCAGATTACTGTTTAAAGCAATGTCCTTGGGAATTATCAGCAAACTTTACTTTCTGTTATACACTAATATTATCCATGGGAGCCAATTATTGAAAGTGTTATGAACAGATGGTGCACTGAAGCAACAAGAACTACTGTTCAATAATGTAACATAATGGGCCAGTATACTGCATAACAATGTTACAAATCTTCCACCTATTTGACACTTGAGGAATAAAATTTGCTTATTATTAGAGTACAGATTCTATATTTGGATGGACAAACACAGCTTTTCATTAAAATGCTTTATTTTTGGAATCTTGCTGTAACAGATTATTATTTTACTGGCTTTGGAGGACAGTTATAGATGTCAACATGTATATGTATGTGTGCATGGAGGAGAGGGTTCTTAACATATATTTATCATTTTCTTCTGTTCTGTAGTGCTTTAAGCTAAGAGTTTGAGACAAAATGTTGATAAACCTTCCACCACAAAATTAGTTTCAAATCTAGAAGTGTTCTTTTTTGTTTGTTTGTTTGTTTCATTTCAAATTACAAGTAACAGAAGCTGAGCTGGTCTTCACATGTCTGAATGGATGAACTATCCCACTGAATTTTCATCCCTTTTGAAATTCTAAATGAAGCTACTCAAAAACTCAGAGTGATCTGATGGGCCATATACACACCATTTAACTCTGATTAATTTAAATGCACTTTAGAAGACATCAGCCTGCATTTTGAAAGGTCCTGTTGTTCATGTCACTCATATCCAATGTTTACCATGGAATCTATCCCTTTCGTTATAATTTTCCTTTAAGGGCCAAGTGACTTCACAAACTGTAGTACTAGGAAACTCTAGATTCATTTAATTCATCTAGATTTCTGTTTCATAAATATAAAATATGGGATAAGGCCATTAAAAGGGCAACCTTTACAAGGCCTCTGAGTCCATTTTTAGATACCTTTATTTTTTTTGAATAGACTGACTTTGAACCAATAGTGTTGACAGAAGTCAAAGGAAAGGAACAGACTTCTCGGTATTTCTCCATTATCTATCCCATAGATTAGACAGCAAGGACTTTAAAGGACGGTTTTAATAGGATTAGATATTTCCATTTATGGTCAAAATCTAGGAGAGAATGTAATATGAATATGATGGAAAGTTGAAGGAATGCCAGTAAATGTTTCTAATCAGTTGAAATTTTAGACTAGGGTTTAAGCTGGGAGTGGTAAAACTGACAGCTTCATTTTATACAAATCTATTCAGCCATCCAGTATTGTTAAAAATGGCATCAGGCATTTCCTTCCACTCAGTAATATAAAGTTTCTGTGCTTCCAGAGCAGTGATGGTTTGGATTCAAGTTAAATAAGTTTGTTCAAGCTAAAGTTTCTAAAATATAGAAAGACTTTCTAAAACTCATGAACCTCTTAAATACATTGTGCTGCTGGTTATTATATAGTTACATGTCTGTTGCAGTATCAGCCCTCTTCCCCCCCAAGTTTGATTTAAAGTTATTTTAGCATCTGCTTAACCATGAAATGCTAATCACTACTACGGTACTTAGTTTTTCATCTTTCCTGAAATAACACATCACTTTGGAAAACCGGTGCTATTCTTAGATACAAGAGCCAGTTACTGGTTATTTATGTTAGATATGGCTAAATCTCAGAATTTCCAGTTTGGGGTGAGGATATTATAGTATTGATGCTTAACTGAACATGTCATAAAAAAAAATAAATAAAAAGAAAATAAAGATCATCTCATTAAAAAATACATTAAATATTTGAGAACCTTGTGAAATGCTAACACCTGCAACCTCTGGCTGAACTAGACATATCACTTTCCTGCATTTTTCTGCTTTTTCTCCCGCTATTGAGATACAATCAGATAAAAGACAGCCCTAACTCACTTCTTGATTCCTCCAGCCTGGCAGCTTGCAAACTGCCTTCAATGGGTCTCCCTGGTATTTACCTAGAATGATGCTCAGTTTCTTGGCAAAGTCATAGGGGAAAGCATGCTTTCCAGAGAACCCACTCAAGCTCCATGGACACCACTCTTTACAGAACAAAAAAAAACTAATCTCTGAATTGGCTCATGGAGACCTTAAAGAAAAAAAAGATGATTCAGCTCCCTGACTTCATTTCCCCTGCACACTGAAGACCTCCAGCAGGAATTAAGAGCATGTATGTTTGTCTAATCGAGGCTGTGAGTAGTAATTAAAGTCTAGTGGGGAAATGAAAGATTTTTTTTTTCTTAAAAATCTTTTTTTTTTTTTTTCTTTTTCTTTTTAACTGAAAGCCTCCTCTAAACTTAAAAATTAGATAAAATTACACTAGCAACATCAATACTAGTTCAGGATATATAATTTAATCTGTGCTGTTGTTTTGAGAAGAAGAGTTAGTAATTTATTTATTAATTAATAATTTTTGATGAAGCCAATAATTTTGTCTGCATCTTCTAGCCATGTTAACTTCACAAGATGTAGTTCCCATTTACTATTATGCAAGTTGTTGATTGGTTTTATGAGATTAACTGTGAAAAGAAAATTATTAGAAAGTTCTGTCTACAACTTCATATGAACAAAATGAATGAAGAGAAGTAAATTTGAATTAAGACTTGCTATATTACCCATTACTATTCTTCCATATTTGTTATATATGTAAAGCTAATTTAAATTATCCACTCTTGTTATTTTTCCTGGTGTGTTACAATGCAGTTTTTCTTTTCATATCTTTTTGAAACCTATGTTCATTGTTGTCACAGAGAAACATTTTTTATTTTTTTTTATTTTGTGTGTGTGTGTGTCTGTGTGTCTCTGTGTGTGTGTGTATAACAGGAAATGTGTATTTTAGCTGAACCATTCCTTTGTCCTTTATTCTGTACATCATATTTATATATATTTGAGACTCTTTCTGTGGATCATATCTAGAAAGAGAAAAAATTACATTTGGGATATCACTAGTTGGAGCTTCTGAAAAAAATATATTATTCTGATTCTGCTGCTGAAAAATTAGAAAATTAAAACCAGATACTTATTCATGATGATCTTTCCCTTCATGGGACCTTAATGTCCCTTTGAATGAAGTGATAAGATATCTACCACGGAAGATCCAGCTGGGAAGCATATGCTTTAAGCCACTTCTCCAAATCAAGATTAAGATCAGAGACAAAAGGAGTCTCCTGGGAGATGAGTTCAGATCTGAAAAGATGAGCAGTCTAATAGAAGAATTCAGGGAATCTGCTGATAGTATATAAGCAGATTTCTCAAATGTAAAACAACACTTGGATAAGTTTTATTTTAATGTATAATAAATTTTGTTTTGAAGACACTAGCTCTGTGAAATGCTTTAAGCAAGGATCAAAAGTATAAATGACAAAATGTTTCTTCTGCAAATAACTATGTTTTCAGGGAGAAAAAAGTGCATACTATCAGTTTGTTTCCTAAATACACATCCCTGTTTAATGTACAACTACTGGGAGAATTCTGGGCTCTTATACACCCATAAGACAACAGCAAAAAGGACCATTATTAGGTCTAATCAAAGTTCATCTCCCAGACCTTTTTCACTATAAAGAAGCCATTTTAATGAGATCATTTAGCTTTGTATTTAAAGGGTGCCATATTAACCATTAAATATGTACCTTTTTTTTTTTTAATAAAATATTATTCTATAACAATAAAAATTCTGTCAGGAGGAGAAAAGGACAGATTCATTTTTATTTGTAAGAGTAAGGGAATGAAAAGAAATTGAGATAGTAAATATATTTTTTTCATTTAGGTTTCAAAATTCTGAATACTTTGTACCCCACCTGCTGAATTACACAAGGTTTGCAACAACTTTTCTAAGGCTTTTCTGAAGGCCACATAACCTGTAGCTGTCTCCTTCCCTTTCAGGGATGTTTATAAAACACTTAAAACTACTCAAAGGAAGAATCTTGGACAATGATTTTGATTCTGATCAAATTTGGAAATTTGCTTTCTCTAGATATACATTTGTTTTCTAGGGGGTGTTGATTGCAATGTAGACGTAATGTATCTGCAGAGGCATTATCTTCTCTCGCCTTAGGATTTTATTGTTCCATGAACATTTCTACATATACATATGTAGGCTATTATTCATTTGTTATGTCTCATATTTTTTTTTTTTTTTTTGCCCACTTAGTGGGGTACAGATTGTATGTGGGCATACTTTCTTGAATTCTGACTGCACAGCTTGTTTGTGGAGCATTGTCCCCAGGACAAGCTCTTGGAGTCATAGGTACACAATAACTGGCGTTATTAAAATAAGCCAGTTAAAGCCCCAACTCTGGGGATGGTGAGAAAAAGTGTCCTGATAGTGTGTTTGCCTCATTCTGCAATTATTTTATTTGAGAGAAATGATGGAAACTTAAATCATCATGCTGGATGTCATGGATCAAATTTTCCAGCTCCTTCTGTAAATCAGTTTGTGTTCTAGAACATGGCATTTTTTTGTATCTGGAATTCTATATGTGCATCACATGCCTATATCAGAATCAAGTCATTCATAGGTTAGCTTTGTGGGAAGATCATAATTTTGTCCAAAAATTGAACTCTCGATGAGTTTTGCTGGAGAAAGCTTTTAAGTTGTCTGGTGTTGAGTATGTTGACAATATTTTGTTTGTGATATGGAACTTTTTCTTTGTACTTTACTGTATATTTATAAATGCCATATTGCCATGCTATGTTAACTAAGTGAAGAGATGAGGTATCACATTATCTTAACCTTATTTAGTGATGTTTCAAGATTGAAACCATGTACTGGAGGGAAATGCCTTGGATAAGACAATAGGAAGCTTCAACCACTGATCAATAACTTCTAACAATGAACCCCTGATGAAGCAAACTTCAAGAAACAAGGTGATTAAAATCTGTCGAAGGGAGCAAGACAATAATACTGATACACACTAGAACACTTGAAGGATTTTAGAAATCATCCTGAAGTTGTTTTGTTCCTGACAGATAAAGACTTTGCTAAGACATCACTCTGACTTGAGAACTTGTCTTGTTGTAACTCACAGCTGAGTGACAGGCTTGGCAACTAAGGGATAGAAATCTAATCCCTCCTAATGGACGATAGAGCTCAAATCTTACGACCTCACAGGTTAAAAATGAGTACAAATCTCAGCTATTTTTGAACAATTCTAGTCCCTTACATGAGTAAGACATATTACAACTGGAAAAGTTACACTAAGGATGATGCGTATGATCAAAGGTATGAAATGGCTTCAGTATGAAGGATGATTAAGTTGTGTAGTCTGGCCTGGAAGAGAAATGATACAAGGTGGATATGGCAGGATGTCATGAGTGTCAGGGAGAAGGTAAATAGGAAAAGATTGTTTACTGTCTTTTCTAATACAATATGTAAGGGACATCAGATGACACAAGTATGTGTCAAATTCTAAACTAATAAAAGGAGATACTTCTTCAGGTACAGCTATCTACAGAATTCTCTGCCACTGGACATGAGATGTTCTGAGTGCAGAAAACTGAATGTCACATGCGTGAAAATAAAAAATCACTGAGTAGTACTTTTCTACATAGAGTGCCTGACTGCTATATATTTGGTGTATATTTTAAAGAGTGTCTTTTCTGTGTTTGCTAGAGATCTGTTATTGGCTATGTCAGGTACATAAAATTGGGATAAATTCTTCTTTGGTTTGATACACTATGACTTAGGTTAGACCTGTAAATGTTTCTTATTACAGAAAATTATATTGCCTAGCTGTAATTTCTGCTGATGCCCACATTTCCTACTGAGGGTTATGTCTCATCTGGAAACTGATTTTTCTGGTCACGGGTGGCTGTGAATTCAGAGAAGCGAAAGAGCTAGAGAAGCCTTTATAGAAACACTATACCAGGAACAAGAGGACTGCATGAAATTCTGTGGACTTGGAGGAAAACAAACAAACAAAATCCTTATCATGATCTGTGGTACCAAACAATAGTAGATAACATTTTATAAGTATGTGGATTTAACAATTATGAGATGATTTCAAGTACAGAGTTTGCATTTTTCTCTATATGTGAAGCCTGCACACACCTTGCATACATGTGAATATATTATGAGTTAAACTAAATCTGCAGGACAACTGTTCTTGGTCACTTTTCAGTGAAATTGCCCCTAATGATTTATATATACATAAATTATATATATATATAATTACATTATATATATATATAAATTATTTATATATATAGCATTTGTCACAAAATGGAGACATGCTTTCAGATGGGTCTATATACTCTGGAGATTAAAAAAGAAAAAATATATATCTGCAAGGAAATGGGACTATTTCTTCTTTTGAAAATGTGTCTCAGAATGTTCCACACCATATCTCTTTTATGAAACAACTAGAAATAACACTTTTGCTTTGATACACACAATAGTGGTATAAAATAGAGGGCTTTCCATTTTCTGAAAGATCAGGAGTAGTTTTGTATCAGAACATTGTACCTTTATTTTTTAATATTAGGAAAACTATCACTCTCTGTCATTTCTGAACAATGTTTCTAGGTCTCCATTGATGAAAAGCCAATTTTGTAGAAGAATTGGTAACAGAACAAGACAACTGTCCTTTAAAAAAAAAAAAATAAATAAATAAATAAAAAAATTAGTTGGCTGAACTATGGTGCTGCACAATAACATCTTTTGAGTGGTTAATTTTCAATGTTGTTTTGGTTACTAAGGGAAAATCCATTAGTATATTAGCACTTTAGTCTCTCTCTGAGCTTGCCTATGATTTCACTCTGCCAGTAATCTGTAAGATCATTAGATAAGGAGGTGTGGGTGGGTAGAGGCGACTGTCATTATTAAAATTTAAGACCTTTTCATAAAGAATTCCTGTGCCAGTTAGTGTCTCAACCCTGAATCTGTAAATAATGTTTATTGCTTTCTTCTAAAGAACAAACATTAGAAGGAGGGAAAATTTCAGTGATGGTCACATTCAATTCACCAGACCAACACAAAAATAATTAAGTCATACTGATTTCATACACTGGGGTCATATTAGACCCCTACATAAACAGCTTTGTCCTTTCTACTTTGAAGGTGGCATTACTCCTAAAACATTTCAAGCTATTATTATAGAAAAATATGAGACAGTGCATAATAACATGCATTTTGGTTCCAGTTATGTCCAAACACAAGCAAAATAACACAAAACTAGGGAAAATCAGTATTACATCCATATATATTCTTAATCTCATAAACATGAAAACCAAACAAGAAGTTGGAGCCTAAAGGAGAGGTCTAAAAGTAGTTATTATTATTATTATTTTAACTAGTGTATCAAAACCTTGGCAGTCGTAAATGCTGATTTTTACAGGTAAATATCTCCACTTAAGTCTGGCTTCCAAACAATGTTTTAATAAACCAGGCACATTACATGGTTTCTCACCCCTTGATTTCTACTTCAATTACTGTATCCTGTGATGGTTACAGATACAGTTAATAAGCAGTTAATCAGCTGTCAGTAATATATTCATTATCATTTTCAGATAATTGTATTTAGAGTGGTCCTGTCTAGAATGTGAAGCAAGTATTAATAATGCTATCCTTTACTTGAAATAGCTAAGGTTTCTCAGTAGCAGATGAATGCTTCTGCTGTTCTCTTGACGTACATACAAAGCTGTCAGCTTCTAGTTTCCTGTCAGCTCTCACTCTTCTCACTTTAAATCAAGTCACTTTTTCTTATACTATTTGCCAACTAACAGTAATTAATTTCATGGTATATTTGGCAACAGGTGTATGTTGATTCATTAATGAGCCCGGTATTTAGTTTATTATGTTTGTTTTAAACTTTATCACAATTAATAGAACATATACTATTAAAAGAGTGGTTCTCTTTATTTTTTTTTTTTTTCCACACATCTACTTGTCTGTCCTTGACAGTACTGTGATGCTCTAAAGGATGGATAAATAATCCTACCAAGTGAAAATATATTGATTTAAGTTTGTAAGGATCTTGTACACAGAGCACACTGTTGCACAGAAATGAGCAATTACAATTATACTGGGCTAATACAAAAAAATGTCCATTATTTTTATTTCTTCTTATTGGAATGAAACAGATCCAGTGTTGATATTGCTAATTCTCACATTATATAGACCTAAGCAATTAGGGTATCATGAAGTAAAATCAGAAATGACAAAACTGTGTAAAGCATGCTCTTCAAAACAAGGAAGGATAACTAGTTGGACTCTTCTTAGAGTCACGCATAGAAAAGCCATACAAATACATTCTGATACATAGTTTATTCATTCTAAAATGGAGTTATGGATTGAACAAAACTTTATTTTGTGAAAAATTTCAGCTGCAAGAAAATTGAGTGGACATAAATTGTGAAGCATACAAACATTTAATTTCATTGTTTTTTAAAAGTGATGTACTCAGACTTTATAGGTATGAACACATTGCATAGCACACTGACACAGTGATATCACAGCTAGCTGTTACAGTGGAAGCTATATCCACACAGATCAATTAGCTTTGTAGGGTATATAAACCTTGAGGAAAGAACATAGAACTACTATGTTTAGACATTCTCTGAAAACTCATTTTATGTTGTTAAAAAACATTATGGTTAAAAATTGTACTTTATGATTAAAAAGGATAAAGTCAACCTTACAATATTTCTTTTAAACTTTCTTCTCACTTTTTCAATTCATTGCAGAAAAAGAGAGGAAAAAAAAAAACACGCTACCACCACCAACAAAACCTACGTTAACCTAAAATGACTTATTATTATTATTATTATTATTATTATTCACTAAAAAAAGAACCAGCAACATAAATCCTAATCACTCAGCACATATACAAGTATTCTTCAAGGTAATCCATCCTCGTGCTTCAAGTAGCTTTCAGTCTAAAAGTCAAATATGGAGATTTGACATTCAGACTGGGATTAGAAGGGTGTTCAGTGCAAAGGCTATAGTCTGGGAATGGGCTGTTGAGGATGACCTAATTCAAACACAAGGCAGGTGCTCAAGGTGAAAGGAACAGACATGAATTGTAGGTTGAACCCTGAATTTCATCACAGAACCTTGAATCAAGGACAAGAAATTGTGAGATGATTTGCTAAAAAGCCAGTGGAGGATTTCAAGGAGGGTGTAACCATAGTTTGTCTAATGATGCCCAATTAAGATAATTTTTAATGTGCTAAAAAGAACAGTCATGCTAATCACAAGAACTTTATAGTACTAAACTGTGTTAATATTTCATGGATAAACCCAGTATTTTGTAACCATTTCCTCTAGCTGTTTTTATTATTGCATGAATCATCTCCTAGTTAGTCTCTTTGGCTATTCCTTTCATGGTTAAAGTCTGACAGTAATGCACTGGATCACATCAGCATGAAATATGTTTTTGGATTTTTATACATTCTTGATCATATTTCTAAAGTATAGTTACTGAAACTACTTTAGGGCATAACTGAAGAGCCTTTTTAAAATGTCCCTACCGGTCGTATTGTGCTAATGAGCCTGAGAGTGAAACTGGCTTTGCTGATATAATAGCAACTTTTCAAGGCTGTAAACAATGACTTTAATCAAGATACTAAACGCTTTACAGACAAAATGTTCTTTCAGGGTTTCCTGATTTTATGGAGTCAGAACAAGTGTTTTGCTTTCCTTACTGTTGTGTAATTCTCCTATCTTCAATGTCTTCTTATCCTTATAAATCTTAAAATCTAAAGGCAAATGCTTAATCTATTTTTAATGCTCTGACAGCTGTTAATATTATAGAGTACTGCATGCTGTAAGTAATGTCTTTGCTATGTCTTGCTGAAAAGGAAAGACAAGATACAAAATTCCTCTTGGGAAACATATTTCGTTGTGTTTCTAAAGCATATACATGAGAAAGTCACTGTTACACACCTTTTTGTTCAAAACCCACTTCCTAAAATGACGGACATCAGCAAATTCTGCTTGGAGTGTTCATGATTGCTAACAATGAACCCAGGTCTCTGCAATGAAAGCAAGTTATTTGGCAACATAAAAGTACATTTGGCAAACAGAAACAAGCTGCCATGCAAGTGGTGGGTTGGCTTTGGCTTGCAGCCAAGCACCCACATAGCCACTCATTCACCCAAGCCTGTCCAGTGGGATGAGGGGTGAAAGCGGGAAGAAGGCATGAGAGAGAGTGGTAAGTCAAAACACAGACAGGGATATCACTTACCAATCTCTGCTGTGGGCAAAACAGACTTGGCTTTCAGGAATTAAACCTAATTTATCATCAATTAATATGAATTCAAGAGGGAAATCTTAATGGCGCAGGAACGGTCTGTCCCCACGTGCCCAAAGACGAGCTGGCGGGGAAGAAGACCAGCCTGGCTGAACAGAGAATTGTGGCTTGAGCTTAGGAGAAAAAAGAGGGTTTATAATCTTTGGAAAAGTGGGCAGGCCACTAGGGAGGACTATAAGGATATTGCGAGGCTGTGCAGGGACAAAATTAGAAAAGCCAAAGCTCATCTGGAGCTCAATCTGGCTACTGCCGTTAAAGATAACAAAAAACGTTTTTATAAATACATCAACACAAAAAGGAGGACTAAGGAGAATCTCCATCCTTTACTGGATGCGGGGGGAAACTTAGTTACAAGAGATGAGGAAAAGGTGGAGGTTCTTAATGCCTTCTTCGCCTCAGTCTTTAGCAGCAATACCGGTTGTTCTCTGGATACCCAGTTCCCTGAACTGGTGGAAGGGGATGGGGAGCAGGATGTGGCCCTCACTATCCACGAAGAAATTGTTGGTGACCTGGTACAGCACTTGGATGTGCACAAGTCGATGGGGCCGGATGGAATCCACCCAAGGGTACTGAGAGAACTGGCAGAGGTGCTGGCCAAGCCACTTACCATCATTTATCAACAGTCCTGGCTATTGGGGGAGATCCCAGTTGACTGGCTGCTAGCAAATGTGACGCCCATCCACAAGAAGGGCCGGAGGACTGACCCGGGAAACTACAGGCCTGTCAGTTTGACCTCAGTGCCAGGGAAGCTCATGGAGCAGATTATCTTGAGAGTCATCATGCAGCACTTGCAGGGCAGCCAGGCGATCAGGCCCAGTCAGCATGGGTTTATGAAAGGCAGGTCCTGCTTGATGAACCTGATCTCCTTCTATGACAAAGTGACGCGCTGGGTGGATGAGGGAAAGGCTGTGGATGTGGTCTACCTTGACTTCAGCAAGGCTTTTGACACCGTTTCCCACAGCATTCTCCTCAAGAAACTGGCTGCTCTTGGCTTGGACTGGCGCACGCTTCGTTGGGTTAGAAACTGGCTGGATAGCTGGGCCCAAAGAGTCGTGGTAAATGGAGTCAAATCCAGTTGGAGGCCGGTCACTAGTGGCGTTCCCCAGGGCTCGGTGCTGGGGCCGGTCCTCTTTAATATCTTCATTGATGATCTGGATGAGGGCATTGAGTGCACCCTCAGTAAGTTTGCAGATGACACCAAGTTAGGTGCGTGTGTCGATCTGCTCGAGGGTAGGAAGGCTCTGCAGGAGGATCTGGATAGGCTGCACCGTTGGGCTGAGGTCAACTGCATGAAGTTCAACAAGGCCAAGTGCCGGGTCCTGCACCTGGGGCGCAATAACCCCAAGCAGAGCTACAGGCTGGGAGATGAGTGGTTGGAGAGCTGCCAGGCAGAGAAGGACCTGGGAGTGATGGCTGATAGTCGGCTGAATATGAGCCAGCAGTGTGCTCAGGTGGCCAAGAAGGCCAACAGCATCCTGGCTTACATAAGAAACAGTGTGACCAGCAGGGCTAGGAAGGTGATTGTCCCCCTGTACTCGGCTCTGGTGAGGCCGCACCTCGAGTACTGTGTTCAGTTTTGGGCCCCTCGCTACAAGAAGGACATGGAGGTGCTTGAGCGAGTCCAGAGAAGGGTGACGAAGCTGGTGAGGGATCTGGAGAACAAGTCCTATGAGGAGCGGCTGAGGGAGCTGGGATTGTTCAGCCTGGAGAAAAGGAGGCTCAGGGGCGACCTTATCGCTCTCTACAGGTACCTCAAAGGAGGCTGTAGCGAGGTGGGGGTTGGTCTGTTCTCCCACATGCCTGGTGACAGGACGAGGGGGAATGGGCTTAAGTTGCGCCAAGGGAGTTTTAGGTTGGATCTTAGGAAGAACTTCTTTACCAAAAGGGTTGTTAGGTATTGGAATAGGCTGCCCAGGGAAGTGGTGGAGTCACCATCCCTGGAGGTCTTTAAAAGACGTTTAGATGTAGAGCTTAGGGATATGGTTTAGTGGGGACTGTTAGTGTTAGGTCAGAGGTTGGACTCGATGATCTTGAGGTCTCTTCTAACCTAGAAATTCTGTGATTCTGTGATTCTGTGATTCTGTGAATATTTGAATGTTATTTGGGTACTGGGAAACAAAAGCAAGCAAGAAAAGAAACAGACATTTATACATCTAGGAACAGCTTTCCTCTCTCTTTCAGATGGTGTCAGTTTCCTCAGCTTCACTCCCAGGCACAGCTTCACTTCAGATGCCTTTACGCCCTGCTTTGTTATTGCTGCAGGTTGCATGCAGTCCCTTCAGCAAGGCCATGAGAGGCATAGAGGAACGAAGGGGTTGTGGCCAGGACATAGAAGTTTCTGTCTGCCAGCCCTTCCTGATTGCCCATTTTCTGTGCTCTGGCACAGGTCCTCTGCAGGTCACTGTCCATTTGAGAATGTGTCTGCTCTGCTATGGAAAGCCTCCTCCTTCTCTGGCCTTGCTGTCCCCTTCTGTAGTTTCTCACGCTTTTCTCTCTTTCTCCCTAGTACTTTCTTCCCTTTCCAGCTTGTCTGGGTGATGGGCTCACCCATATTCTAGTGTGGGTTTGCTGATGTGTCCTGCATGGGGCAGCCTCTGGACTTTCTCACAGAGGCCATCCCTACATCCCCCCTCCCTCCATCACCAAACAACTTGCTACCTATACCCAACGTACATTATTTGCATAGAAGTTTGCAATTGTACATTAATTACAGTTCTGTGTATTTCAGAAGCTCTCTGACAACAGGTCCATGGGAATAAATATTCATCTAGTTAGAGAGATATTCAGTTTGATATTTCTGTCTAAGTACAAGAGTTTTAAATATAACAATCACCTGAACCATTTTGAGAAGGATTTTGATATTTCAAAGTATGGCTTTAATACTCAGCAGTGAAAAACAAACAAACAAACAAACAAACAAAAAAAAAACAAAAAACAGAGAACTTAACAGTTCTTTTATTAGATTTATTTTGAATTACATTATTTTATTATTTTTCTTTTTCTTTTGTAATATCCTGCAGAATAAAACAAATCATTGGAATGAAACATCATTTAAGCCAAATGCTAAACACTTCATTTACAAAATGAAATGGAGCATATTCTTTTATTCTGCAATGCAGTTTTTGGAAACTTTATATGTGAAGTATTTTGATAGATTATTATTGCATGGTGCTTTCTTGAGGAACTTCTCTTACATGTTCTCCTTTGAAATGCAGTCTAGTCCCAGTGACATGTAGAAGTCAGGTCTGTATATAATTTAATTTTTGTGCTCATAAAGGGAGATTCTGAAACATTAAATCCCAACCTACACAGCATGTCTTCAGTGTGGATTTGGGTAAATTCCACATGTGGATCTTTCTACTCCCACTCAGTCAAGAAAGGAACACTTAGAGTGACAGAAACTAGGTTAGTGTTTGTATTCTGCTGACATGAAAGAAACCCCAAACTTACCATGGCCCTGAGGCCAATATATTCTGCTTACTGGGTTAATACATTATAGAAGAAACATCTATAACCCTTAATAACTTGTTCTCTGGTATGTTCCACTACAAATATATATATATATATACTGTAATGCTTTCAGGGTTATCAAGGGTCTTTAAATATTTAAAAGACCATCCATCAGCTGAGATAGAGATTTGTCTAGCCCTCCATTTTATTCTTTAGGGTAACCTGAAAGGTATAAAATTCAGGTAGAAGGGAAGAACAGTCATTTTGTGATTCTGGGGGCTGCTGTACAGATCTGCTCAGGTTGGGATGATTTCTCAACTCTTGAATGTTGTTGTTCCCCATTTAGGAATTGCTTTTGACAGAATACCAATACCACCTAGCTCCTTATCCACCCATGTCTGCAGTATTTCAGCAATCACCTTCTAAGTAAAAGTAGTAAGTAGCACTTCTAAGTTGGGTAAAAAAAAAAAAAAAAAAAAAAAAAAAAAAAAAAGATGGTTACTTCTATCCCATAAAAATACTCTCCAACTTGAAGGAAGATGTCTGGAGCTCAGCAAAATAGTTATATCCATAATTCTATCTCCAAGAATGGGCCCCCTAGTAAGAATAAGCATAAATGTTTCTGTGGCTTTCCCACCCTCAATTACTAGTGAAGAAGTGTCTCATAGCACTGGTTATAAAATTCAGATATCTGAAAATGTAGAAGGGGGCTTCCGTCATATGCACAGAGTCTGTCAGCTGCAGTCTGACTACCTGTAATAATTCTGATGATAAAATTAGGTTACCCTAGTGTGGCCTCTTGTTTTTCCAAGCTGCATGTCCTGGGGAGCTGTGGATATTAATCCTCATTAGAGGTGAAGCAGCCCATATACCTGTCCCCTGTGCCCAGGAGCATGGAGTGGTTGTATGCCTTTCCTAACACCCACCCTACCGATAAGCAAGGTGGGACAAGTTCTAGGTGCCTTGCTAGTGTTTTCAACTGTGGGTTGTTCAGTTCAATGCTCTGTACAACTAGTAGGTGGAATTGTCTATTTTTTAATTAAGGGAAGTCAAACTGAATAAGTGGAGATTTTTCATCAGGCTTAACAGTTGCTTATCAGTCAGAATATTTGGATGTATTTTTTAGAAGACAATAAAGAAAACAAAAACAAAAAACAAACAAAAACAAGAAAAACACCAAACCCAGTACATATTGCTTCATATAGTGGGAAGAATGAGTGCCACAGTGGGACATGAATTCCAAAACAAAGCCTTTATACATGTAAAATACAAACTTAAAGTGTTTTTACTGGCAAATATATTTCTGTTTAGAATGCAAAATATAGATATATTTAAGGTTCATTAATATGGAATAATATTTTTAGCAAAACCAAAGAGGTTAGCTCACTGATTTCCATATAGGATATATGCAGGTTATTTTCAAACTGAGATTAGACAGTTTACCTTCTGCTGACAGTCACTGTTTCCCCATGAGTTAGAATAGATGGGAATGCCATTCCAATGCTAATCGGACAATAAGACTCGTTGTCACAGCAGTATTTCATGGAATATTCACGTTTTATATTTTACAATACTTTTTTTTTTCCCACTTACAAAAATGTGCATCTAATTATGCTCATAAATGCATTCATTAGTCCTCATACCATGTACATCTGCCATAGACTAGGGAAAAGATATGATAATATGCAAAAAAAAAAAAAAGAAAAAAAAAAGAAAAAATCATTAATATAATTCTGTTAATGTCTCAAAAAGGTTGATGTAGCATTTCTGTAGTTTGCAAATACTGTGTGCATTATCCAATAGGAATCAGTGAAGTGCCTGGAAAATAACTCTTAGATGACATTTTTTTTTTTTCCTTTATGCCTTTATGTCTGTTTTTTGTTGTTGTTGTTGTTGTTGTTGTTTTTTTTTTTTTTTTTTTTTTTTTCTTAATAACAAATGTAAACTCACAGGCTGGTAGTCCAAAATACTCAGACTGGACCAATTATTAGGACAGTGATGAAGATGCTAAAATAATCATACCAAGTCAGAAAGAAACTAATGATATGTTAACACCTTATTGCAACTAGCATGTTTAGCAAACAAGCCAATCTAAAAGAAACAAAAAAGGAAGCTGCAGTACTGTGTCCCAAAGATACTTTGCTGGTTTCATCTATAGTTTAATTGTCACATGCATAATAAATGCCTTCAGAGGAAGAAAGACTGCCATTGAAGAAATGCCCATATAAAGATACAGAAAGATACAGAAACAGACTATAACTTCTTAATACGGAAATCAGGACTTGTCTCAGCTCTGTTTTCCGAAGGTATAAAAAGTAACAAACAAGGGGATAGATGAGAGGAGAAGAAAGAGCAAACCTGTCTTATGAAATGTCTCTAATCTTTGATCAATCTTATTTTCTATCATGTAAACATTAGAATATCCAAACAACATAAAATATTATAAATACAGTAAGTTGAGCCAGAGGGCTCAGAAGTGAGGAGTCAGCTGTATAAGCTAAAGAAAGCCACACCTTTTATCTGTGTTAAACACTCAATGGGACAATCCCACCATCTATCAAAAATTTATTTTTATGGTCAGGGTATTAAATACAGGCAAAATAGATTAATGGATATCTGTAGTGCCCCATCCATCACAAGTTGTTTCAAGTTTTCTCTTTTCTCAAATGAAGAAAAACCTCTTCTGACTTTTGGCTTTGGGTAGTTAAAACAGTTGAGCAGCTCAATGAAGAACTAAGTGCATGCAGTCAACATGTCTGTGGTGGGAGGTATTATAATGCCAGTTAACTGAAAAAAAAAAAAAAAAAAAAAAAAAAAAGTTCCACTTTTTGCTGCCAGCTTTCTGTCTTGCTGGCTCTGGTTTAGTTTCAAAGGACATCAGTACACGAAGGTGCTGAACTTTCTGAGGTTTTTTTTTTTTTTTTTTTATATTAGGTGATATAAAAGCAATGCAGAACTAGATGATGTCATTCATTTCTTACTGATGAATGATTGCATGATGTCTTATCATCCCTACTAACAACTTTACAAAGATATTAAGATGAGAGGTAGATGAAAACTTGTAGAACTCTATAAGAATATGCTTTGAATTCAGATGGGGCAGAAAAATCTGCATTTTCAAGTGAATTTCTTATTAAAATATAAATAGCAGAATAGGGCTTTCCCAAAATACTGGAATATATATAAATATTTTACTGTTTTTTTGTTTGGTTGGTTGGTTTTGTTTTGCTTTGAATCACATGAAACTTAGCCAGATATAAGACGTAGTAAGGAGGGAACCTAAGATGTTTGCTTATGGGTACAGAAAGATATAGATTGCTCTTTGTTAGCTTCCTGATTAATTAGCAAAACAAACAAAGAAACAACAACAACAACAACACAACAAGCAAACACAATTTTCCCACTCCAATGCAGGAATGATAGTTACAGTCACATGCCATGCTGGCTAATTCTGTCACCAGCCACAAAGGACAGATGACAGTCTGGGCTTTTCTGAGGACACACTTGTACAGAAAGTCTGAAAAATTATCACCTCTGCAGTTAGTAGATGAAAGAGGAATTGTTTTTCCTCTTAAGATGAAGAGGATTGTTTTTCCTCTTACCATTGGCTGGTGGCACCTGGTTCTTTGCTGACCTTTGATCACATAGCATTAATTCCTTTTTCACACTAGTTTACAGGACCACAGAAGCTTGTGGTGAACCACCACCATGGTGTTTTATGGAAACCACAGCTTCCTGTCCCTTGAGAATTCAAAGCTTTCTGTGGAACTAAGCATGTAACATCCATGTATCTGAAGGGGAAAAAAAAAAAAAAAAAAAAAAAGGCAATATTTGCCAATTCTGTTATTATAAACAATGTGTGTTTTTCAGAGTTGGCATGATGTGACTTATTATTCATCTTTTTATCTTTCTGATTGCTTTCTTCCTATTTTTTCATATCAAATCCAAATTCTTACATTCCACTTTTTTTTTTTTTTTTTTTTTTTTTTCCTAAAGCACTGTATTAATTTCTGGGATAAGAGGGCATATTAAATTCATATGCCTTTCCAAATAATGCCATATCCTGCAATCAGATATATTATGGGTTATTCAAGGTGAGTCAGCAAATAGAATTTGCCATGAAGCTGTTTACATATGTATGTATACAAATGACAAATACAGGATACAATGTCAAAAAAGCAGAAAATGCAATCAAGAATTTATATAGTGGCATTACCATTCAAGTGGAAAAAAGCCTCTGTAATACAATGAAGTCACCCTGGATCTGTCAGTTAAAAGCAAATGCCAATGTAAATGATTACCACTAATATTACTTGTAGAAAAATAGCATCCATAGAAGCAACATTTTTTTTTTTTTTTGAGTAGCTATTTGTTGGTATAGAAAAAAACAATGACTCCCTCGTACTTTACCTTTCTCCTTGAAAATGTCTTCTTTTTATGGGGAAGTGCAGCATGAATTGGAATAGCTATAAGCTCTGGGTTTGAATTGAATTATTTCCCGTTTTTCCTTTTAGGGCATGACCTATAAACCCATAATGCTGTGCATGTCTACAAATTTAAATTTTCAACCAAAGCAACTGTGAGATCTAGTTTAGATACCCAGTGTTCTTTGATCATTTTTATGTATATATTTCTTTTCTTTACCGAGTATCCCATTCTGGCAGCACCTGCATCTTGGTGTTTTGGGGTTATGTAAACACAGAAAAACAAACAAAAAGACTATGGTTCAATGAACTCCAAATTTACGGTTTAAAATTATAGGGTTAAACAAGGGGAGGAATATTAATATAGAAGAAACATAGATGAAAGTTACATAGAAAGAAAGATAAAGGTTTATGCAAATAACTCATTAGTGCTGCTGCTTTCCCTGTGTCCATTTTGCTGTGTACACACATGCATAAGAACACAGCCAAACATAGAGCCACTATGTTGGGAATCCTGACAAGCTTACCCCAAAAACATATAAAGTGGACAGAGAAGCACTTTCTGGAAGAACAGTGCTACAGAGGAAGGGATAGGATTGTCACTAAGACACAGGGCTAATCAAAGAGGTACTGTTGGTCCAGGACTGTTGCTATGAGTGTGTTTCCACTGCACAAGGCAGTCTAGCACAGAGACAACAAAGCTGAACGTCAGCTTCCTGTTTCCAATGTAATTATTGCAGTGTGGAGCTTAATATGGTCTAATTTATCTTGCTTTTAATAAGAAGGGAAAAATGTCCAGCTAGTAGCTAGAAGAGAGTTTGAAGAACAGTCTCACTGTTCTGAGCTAACTGTTTAGAGAATATTCCAGGGTCAGCTGTTGTCGACACAATTATTTGACATATATTAACCTGACTGAAAGCAAAACCAGTAGCAATGATAGCTTTGGAATCAGCATTTGGAATACTGATTCTTGCACAACAAGGCTCAACTGGAAACAAAACAAAACAAAAACCCAACAACCCAAAACCAAAACAAAAACACCAAGAAAATATGTTACAATGATCACTTAATTACAATGATCACTAGAAGAGACACTTGAAAGAATTCACGATTTTCTATGAATATTTTTATGGAGGAAACTCATGAGAAAGGAACTCATGTCTTGTTTTAGATTAAGCCTCAAATGATTTTTGAAAAAAATTCATTATTTTCCTTAGAAACATTAATGTCAATAATTATGAAGCTTCTATTTTATTATTTATTCTGTAAAGGATAATGTTTTTTTCTGAGGACTGTTTATAGTGAATTCCATGGGTTGTGTAAATCTCTGCTGACTATTGAGCAGTTTCATCTAAATAAATATTCCCACTTGTAAATAACACTGATTTACAGCACAACTGTAAAACCCAGCACTGCTTCCTCTATCCCAGCCTATCCCATTTTGCTTAGGTATGTGCTGCCAGTGTATTGTGCACAAACACTTACTGAGAACAAGATTTATATCAATACACTCATCTGACCTCTTGATCTAAACTGACTGATCCCTGGTGTTTTGAGGTGAAAAGTGTTTGAATTAATGTCCTGTACAACAGGGTTCAGGAACTTCAACAATTTAAATCTTCTGAAACATTCCAGCAACATTTTATGATCATAAATCAAAGTAGTTTATACTCTTAGTAGTATTGACAGGATTTCAAATATTTCTAAAGGCAATATTTTCTAAAGGGAAAATATTTCTTTGGCACCGAGCCAGATCTCTATTTCTTAAAATACAGGTTATAATATTTTGCCCATAACTCCAATTCATGTGGCTTAAAATTCATAAATACATAGGAACTTAATGGATGTCAAGTGTACAAAGTATCTAGTGCGAACTTTTGCATGTTCCATGACATAGAATGTCATCCATTTATTCCTCTCTATCAAAATTACTCATATTTAACAATGTATAGATCTCCAATATGTGTTAAAAGATATCAAATGATGGAAACTCCACAACTATCCTTTTATTTCATTACTTTATCACTGTTCTGCTTTGCTTACATGCATGTGTGCCTCATTTCCATTTAAAGCAGATTAGCTTTAATTTCCAGAGGCTTCCAGCAACAACTTTCTGTGAGATAAAAAGCTTGCTTTTTAAATTTTAAAAAATCTTTATAAAGAACATATATATACACACATTACTCACTTTGTGTATATATATGTATATATATTTGATAAAAAACAGATCAACCTCTCACTCAGAGGCATTTTCCCCAGTTTCTGCATTACTTTTTCTGCTCTTCTAAGCTTGGTAGTTTACAAACTGTAGAAACAACAGCAACAACCACAACAAATGAAAGACACATTCTACTATCAATCCTGTCAATGTCAAATATAGACTCCTCTGTACTGAGAGATGCTTCACTTTCACAATCCAATAATTGACTATGAAACCTTTTTGCTGTCTTACTATGCAAATAAAAGGGAATTCAGTCTGTAAGGAAAAAAGGAATTTGTTAGCTGGCCAAAGCACAATGAATTATAAGAGGCAATAAATATTATGGTTCACCTTTAACCTAAAAGAGACCATCTCCTGGGCTAATAAACACTGTCCTGTTAGTCTATACTATGTATAGAAAACATACCAACACTGTTGTGACACTTGGTGTCTTGATATTTGTATGATTAACTTACAGAAGCATGACAACCATGGTAATGCTGTCAGTGCTGCTATAGTTCATACTTACAGATGCTCAGGTTACCCCCAGAGTAAAGGAACATATATAACCCTGTAAGGCTTTTGAATGAATACATGAAAAGATTGTTTAAAAGAAAAAAAGGTTTTGAGGAGTGTTTATTTGGAGCTGCTTCTTTATAAGACAAGATCTATGATATCTGTCAATTATCTTGTTACTGCCAAACCATGAACTTGTGAAAGGAAATTACTGCTAAGTTTTGTTCTAATGAAAGAACTTCTCCAGATTTTAGCAATATGCAAAAGTTAATCTTGTCTAGTTTCTGCTGCGTAAATATTCAACATCCCAGTAATAACTTCAAATTTCAAATGGCTACTCACAGGGCTACTTTAAAAAGAAACAGGTATATAAGTTGCCATTCCTCTACCTGACAGTCGACACCAAGGATTTCATTAGCCTGATTTATCTCAGCCTCCCACAGGAGGCTCATGTTGAAGGTTTTTTCTTCTGTTATGAACTCTACATTTTTTCTACAATCATAATTTCCTAGGGTACGGTTGCAAATGTTAGAGTTCAGAGTCCCTACAACCTTGTTTCTTTGACTACACTAAGGCCATTTAATGACAGGGTCTGATGTAGGCAGGGGTTTTGATTGCTTGGAATGAACATCTAGCCATCATTATTTGATAATCTACAAATCCACGTGCCATTAGAAAAATTATCATCAGTGTTTTGATATTTATTTCCATACCACTGAAATGAAATATAGAACAAGTCTAGGTCTAACATTAATGACTGCAAAGCAGTGCTAGCAATATCTGTTTTCAGAGATGATTCCCTTTTTGACAACTGCTTTGAGATCAGTCAGGAAGTGAGTACTTAATCATTTTAACATAGGCTTTATTGATATTATGCAGAGTTCATTTTTACATCGGAAAATCCATGATAAAATTCAAATACCTTACAGAAGACTAAAGTATCTTACATCCATATTAACCTTTATTAATCAAGCAAGAAAACATCAGCAAACTGGTAAAACTTCAGTGACTTGAAAAACAAATATCCCAGAGTTATCACTTTTTAAAATAACACAGATTCTCTGCTTAGTGCCAAAACTGTGAGAATAGCATTCATGTCCAGTATAAGTTTAGCTCAACCCAGTTTTTAGTTTTATTTGTGACAGTGCTCCATAAGAGATCATTGTGATTCAATTATCATTTCCTTACTTCAGTTCAATAAAGCTTCTCAGGCTGAGATGCCTTTCAGTAAAAAAAATTATCATTACCTTGCCCTGGCTACATGTGTTAGTTACGTGGGAAAATAAAAGTATGAACAAATGAAATCAAGATATCAGAAATGAACCTGAGAAACCTAAGACTTACCTAATTGTTAGAGACTTTACTAGGAAAATCTGACCTTCCCGTTGAAGTCAGATTTTCGGATGTACCTCATTAGGGTTTTTCTGTGTTGTTTTGCTATTTTTTTTCCCAGTAGTGAGAGGCAACCACTATTAAAGATAGTTATTTAGGATTTCTGTTCACTTGACATAGCCTTTACTGTGTGGCAGTTAGGCATCTGCTTAATCATTTAGTTACCACCTAAAGAGATACCTTCAAATAATCATCCTCTGAATCTCTCTCTAACTTGCAAGAAACACACAGGTGATTAAATTTCAAAATCTGGGAAGATGACACCTATACCCCTAGTGTTTGATATTACAAGGTCTCCATAAAAAATACAGAAATTTCCTTAAAAAGCAGGTGTAAGGTGTATTACAATTTCACATTTTGTAACAATGTATAGACCCAGAAATATCTGTCAGGCATGAGCCATATGACAAGATGGAGTAAATAGAGACCCTAGAATGCTGTTACATACTTCCTAAGAAAGAACTTATTTAATTTAGTTAAAAGTTCATCCCTGTCTACTCAGACTTTCAGATGCAGAAACAGAGTTAAAGTTTAATACTTAAGCCAAAGACACATAGATTTAAACATAAAATGAGACCAAAAAAATATAAATGTTTCACAAGTGAGCATTTTACATCTACAATGAATAGCAGCCATGCCACTGAATGTTACCAGGGATTTATCCAGGTAAAATGTGCATTTGCTGCTAGGTAGCATGATAATGTTTTTTATTTCCAGAAAGACTGTAGATCAAAGAGAGTCAGGCTGTGCTGATAAGCTTGGATGGTGGAACTGTCAGTTGAAAGACATTTTCTGTTCACACCTATTACCACCAAAAGACTGAGGCTATCTTGGAATTACAGCCTTTGGAAAAGAAAAGTGGAAAGCTGATGCATTCCAGCATCAGTGCTTTCCCACTCCAAGTCCTTTGTGCAGTCATTAGGACACTCACTGATCTGTTTCTATACATACATTAGCACTTTAATCAACCAAAAAGGGAGAAACACACTTCACTGTGTTTCAGATTCCAATGTGGGGGCAGAAGATGAGCATTTGAACTGGGAGAAAGCAAAGGAGTGACTACAAGCATAAGTAATTCTCGTGTCAAGGCTTTGACAAGTCATTTGTTGGAAAACCTATTTTACTGATTGCAGACTACACTTAACACATGTGCCATCCAGGGATGTGTCAACTCCCTTGCAGCATACCAATTAATGGCAGTCATTGGTGGTAAAAGTAGCTCTTTTAATCTTATTAAAAAAGTGGCATACAATATAATTTCCTTTGTGGGAATGTCTGAATGCATTTTATCTGCTGAGAAAGAACATCACCATATTTGAACATGTTAAACAAAAAACTCCCAGCCTCCCTGTGTCTTTTGACTAGCTATGACTGTTTTCAGACAGAGATCATACTTTTTAAAATCTGATCAATACCAAAGCAGTTTGGGTACCTCAATTATACCTATTCACTATTTAAAATTGGTTTTAAGTAAATCACATTTTGGTATGAAAACACTTAAAATATTTCACTTGGTATACAGATTTTAAACAGGATGCCTTGATACGTTAGACGTTCTTATTCTTCTTGATTTTTAATTACATGCATGAAAAACATTACTGGTTAGTTTTGATCTAGAATTTAGATACTTAATTGTACTTTTGTAACCACAGCTGTTGCAAAACTCTACTATCCACTAGCTCCAATAATATCTAACCCTCTAGGTATGTGTAGTTGTTTAGATCTTTTCAGTTCCTTGGAGACCCCATTTACAATAAGTATCTCAGAAGAGAAATTCTCCCTCTTACCTCTGCTATGACCTTCAACAGAAGAGATAGGGTGCTGCACCAGTAATTGCAGTCAAAACTTCAATGGGCAGTTCACTCCCTTGGTCTGGCCTGCAAGTTTTATTCTTCTTGTTTGAGCAGGTGTTTAGCTATTAAAAATGGGCTTCCCAGAGAGACTGTGCATCTCTGCCTTTGAAGGTGCTCAAGATGTGACTGGGTAAGGCCATGAGAAACCTTATCTGATTTGATGTACTTTGGGAAGGGTTTTGGACTAGGTGACCTGTCCACCTAGTTGGTTCCTCCCAACCTATTATTGCTAATAATTTGGAGGATACTTTCACCACCAAAATTAAACAAATGTGGTGATGGGTATAATGTGTTTAAGGCACATTGTTCTCTTTGTTTGGTCAAACTATCCTTTTATGTAGGACAAATAACTTTTTTTTAAAACAAACAAACAAACAAACAAAAAACAACAACCAAAAAACCCACCAAAAACACTTCCTATAGAAATGAAATATTTCTTACACTATTCACAGCGTGACAGCTATGTAATAAATTATTCTCTTTCCTTAGTCTTTAAACACTGTTTACATTTGTAGACTGACATTATGCACCTTTTCCTCAGTATTTGGAAACTTAACAAAATATTAACAAATGTTAAAGTCTGCAGCCTTGACTGATCAATCTGTTCCTAAACCCCAGTGGTATATTTTATTTGTACTTGGTCATACACTCTTTCATTTCTCTCAAATTCTCTTTCACAAAGAATAATTCAGGAACATGTATACATATATCTACCACACAGTGGCAATACCCAAACATTATTCCACTTTAACCCCCCTCTTTTCCTCTAAAAAATAATAATGCCATGTAAGCCCAAATGCTATTACTGATTAAGGACACATAATAACATTAGGTTCATTAGTGTTGGGGTGAATAGCTGGGTTATACCTGCCATAACCTTGCTGGTGGTTAAAGATGGAGCTGCAGAATGCTTGACTATACACTGATGAAGCTAGTAGGGCTTTTGGCACTGATTTCAATGACAACAGGAGAAAGTTTTGTTCTCTCCACTTTCATTACTTCTCTGACTGTGCAGGTGAAAAGATTGTTGATTGCTCCATATTATTGTGAGCTAAAATGAGATACCTACTCTCTTTTGAGGTTTCTGTCAACAGTACTGTTTCTATTACCCTTTGAGAATGTGTGCTGTGGATTACTCTTTCATAGATTTAATATTTGAAATGGCTGTGAGGGATGAGACCTGTGGTCCATGTAATCCTGCAGGTCTGTCATTTGAACAGAAAACTAACAGGTGCTTCAGGAAAGGGAGAAGAAACTAGAAGTAAGAGGTATGTTTAAATTGTACAGTGAGAATATTTCTTCCTAATCAGTATGGTTTTTTTTTGTTTTTTTTTTTGTTTTTTTTTTTAAAGGTGGTATAAAATGTTAAATCACCTTTTGTACACTTTGTTCATGTGTGAATCCTTCTGATCCTGTTTTGAACAGCCTTCAAACAGACTGTCCTGATGGTGTACCTTGCAAAAAATGCAAACATAACTTCATCAACAGTCGTTTTGTGCTGAAGTGAAAAAAAGGCACCCATTTAAAACTGTGTTTATACCATCTCAGAAACTGTCAGGTTGTGTGTGGATTAATTTATAGGCTATATCTATACATATCTATAGAATACAGCAGGTCACATACTGTTCTCTGGATCTGAGAACAAATAGCTTGCATATATATGGATAAAGTTCCCCACAAAATGAGGAAATAATGGAAGTAATCTGAAGTCAGCTGTACAGCCTAAGTTGTCCTTGTCACTGCTTGTTAATGTGGTGTTTGGTCATGACTGAACCAAATATTAAGAGTAACAGGAATGAAACAGTGTGAACTATCACAGCCCAGTGTATGATCTGTTGTTGTTTAATTTATTATAAAATAAATAGATAAATAAAATAAGCAAATCAGCCTCACCTCAATCCCTGGAAAGGTGATAGAACAACTCATCCTGGAGGTCATCTCTATGCATGTGGAAGACAAGAATGTGATTGGGAGTATGGCATGAAGGGACAGAGTGCCTCCTCATCAAAATTTTTGATGATACTAAACCAGGAGGAGTGGCTGATATCCCAGAATGCTGTACTGCCATTCAGAAGGATCTTGACAATCTGGAGAAATGAGCAGAGAGGAACCCTTTGAAATTCAATATAACCCCAAGCACCAGTACAGTCTGGGGGATAACCTGCTGGAAATTAGTACTTCAAAGAAGGACCTGGGGGTTCTTGTGGACAACAGATTAACCATGAGCCAGCAATGTGCCCTTGTGGCCTAGGAGTCCAATGGTATCCTGGGCTGCATTAGGAAGAGCTAGCGGGCCAAGGGAGGCAATCCTCCTCCTCTATTCAGTCCTGGTGAGGTCTCACCTGGAGTACTGTGTCCAGTTCTGGGCTCCCCCATACAAGAGAGACATGGAGCTCTTGGAGAGAATCCAGTGGAGGGCTACTGAAACGATTAAGGTATTGAAGCATATCTCATAGGAAAAAAGCTGAGGGACCTGGGGCTGTTCAGCCTGGAGAAGGGGCTCTGATCAATGTGTATAAGTCTCTGAAGGTAGGGTGTCAAGAGGATAGAGCCAGACTCTTCTAAGTGGTGCCTAGTTATAGGACAAGAGGCAACAGGGACAAACTGCAACACAAAATGGCCAACTGAACATGAGGAAAACCTTTTTTGCTGTGACAAAACCTTTTTTGCTGTGAGGGTGACTGAGCAATGGCACAGGTTTCCCAGAGAGATTATGGAGACTCCCTCACTGGAGATACTCCAAAACTGGACACAATCCTGGGACTCAAGATATCATCTAGTCCAACCTCCTTGCTCCAGGGGACTGTGCTAGAGCAGGGATGTTGGACTAGATGATCATTTCATCCATTCTGTGATTCTGTGATTCTATGATAACTATATATTATTATTATAACATATGATAATTATAATACATCATCATAATAATATAACACAATAATTCATAAATGCAAACTGTTTTTATACCATAATAGACCATAATAGGTCTCCATCCAACCCTGATGGAGTGTTAAACACTAGCCAGGCAGGCTGGCAGCAAAGTGGTGCTTTTTTTTTTTTTTGTATTTTTTTTTGTTTGTTTGTTAAAATTATTTTGAAATAGATATACTGAGGTACTAACGGGCCAAATCCTGTTCTTAACCCTGCCATCAGAATGGTTTCAAAGAATGATTATCAATATGGTGCTTTTTGCCTTATATATAAAAAATGAAAACAGAGAAATTAATAAATCAATATCAAATTATTAATACATCATAAATATAACATGCATAATTACAATATGATTAAATAATTGATAAATCATTAATACATAATCATAGTAATAAGGGCATTTATATAATATTTTATTATAATTATCACATATTTATATTACACAATATAATATGCAACAGTAAAATTTATATATTTATATAAATAAATATTTTATCAATATATAATATATACATATACATAAGTTTTGGGTACTACAATTCTGTTTTATATCCCCCCCCCCCAAACAAGTGGAGGCAATGGAAGTAATTTGTAGATAACAAAAACCTATAGGAGCTCAAAGTGCCGCAATAGCCTGTTGAAATCCATTATTCTAGAGAGCTTCTATCCATTTCATGTAAAGCCAGTTGATGCTGGTATGTACTTACTACATGTGGAAATGAGTTGGGAAGCACAGGACTGCAACTTTCCTCTGAAGAACAGCAGTATTTCAGTTATCTGAAAATATTTTGAGAATGTCTGTAACCAATAAGAAGAATAAAGTTGATAACACTGAGATACTGAAAACATTCTTTCATCTTTTTTAGAAATAACAAAGTCTTTAGAGGAAATTGAAAATGCAGGGAACAAGATTATTTCTACCTATTCTCAGGTTTTTTTTTTTTTTCTTTTTTTTTTTTCTTTTTTTAAGCAGCACTTATAGTGAACTGTAAGAGTTTTTTCTCTGAACATGTACAAAACAAAGCGACCCACACAACTGGAACAATTAAACAGTGAATTTTGAATGTGTTCTTTCTAGACATCTGGGGCAGGTGGGATACTGTAAAAATACGCTCCGTGCTGAAAATATCCTCCTAACATCTGTCAAATTCAGTGGTGAGCCAGTGCAGTTGGGCACAATATAATTCCAAACTCATGGACACTCACAGATTTCCTTACATTTACACACTGTGAGCATCTTGATTGACTCGAGTGGAACTACTCCCAGTGCATTGAAATATATGAACAAAAAAGCTTGACAGGATCTGGTCTTAAGACATTAAGTTGTGTTAGACATTTTGCTCTGTAGAAGACTGATCAAGGAGCTAATTTGACTGGTGCCAGCCTCCTTTTTGCTAAAAGTATGTATCCTAATGACTGAAAAATGTGATGTGAATATTCCAGAAAGCTTGACAATACATTGGAGGAGCGAAAGCAGCAGATTTCTCATTTGCATACTGTATATGTTCTGCAGTGAGTAGTTATGGATGGCTTTTTGCTGCTCTGCTAGCCTTTTCAATATGTAAAATGTTGAGTACTGGTTAGCTGGCACTTCCTACTTTAATTGGCACATGGATAGACTGTTTCTCTCTAACAGTTCCAGAAGAATGCTATGGACTTGAGATTAGTAAAATAGGTGCATATATTTCAGTAAATGCAGAAATTGCTAGCACCATCTATTGGTAAAAAAATATAAAAATTAAAGCTATTTTCAAAAAATATGCATGTACTCAAATTACAGCTTGATTGAATAAATGAGTGCTCTTGTTTTAATTATTTTAAATGTCATTAAAATATATGTAAATATATCTTTTTATAACCAGACATTTTGTCTGGGGGCTGCGTCATACTGAAGACACTCATGACTTTAAAAATGCTCACTGTTTTGTTTAAAGTCCTGATAGGCCTCTGAAAACAGCATCTTTTCCTTTCTGGGGAAAATCTAAGCAGGCTGGGAACTTGGGTGGGATCTTTGCTGTAATACAAGTTAAAAAAAGTAAATCAGAGTGTTGCTCTATAGCGAGCCTTTTTGACTTATGTTTATATTCCATTATTGAAGTGTTTTAATTTTCTATAACAAAGACAGCAGATTCCAAGAATGAAAGGAATCTAATACCTGTAGGAACTGAGGAAAGGGTTTTTGAGGAGCACATGGCCTTATGTTAAAAAATAAAATAAAATAAAAAATAAAAATCATCACAACATAATAATCTATTCCATACATGAAAGAGCTCATGCTTTTAACTGTTTTTACACACTGACTCAGCCTCTGCAGTAATAAACTTAAGTGAAGGACTTGATAGGCTTGACGCATGTTGATCTGCTCTTGATATGATGGTATATTGACTTCTGTATGATCTTTGAGAAAGGCAGATATACAGCATGTGTCAGAAATGATTTCCCATGGCTAAGGCACTGTTTTGGAAAAATATCTATACACCTTTCATATTGTTTTATATTAGTGTATTGCTTCGTGTATTGCTTCATTTGGTTCATGGCCTCAGAGACTTTTATTTTTAAGTCAAGTTTCACTGCAATGTGATTTTGGTATTGTGAAAAATGAATAAATGTGACTGTCAATGTGGTAGAAAATCCACAGTCATTTTAAAAAATATATTATTATTATTATACCCTCATGTTTTAGACTACAGCAGATGGAGGTGATACACAATTTAATGTGTACGGTTTCAATGGTGGTGACATATTTTTTTTCTTTCTGATTTATGGTCCATCTCAGCATGAGCTGTCCTGTGTTTCCTTATTTTGGCTAGTGTTATATTCACCCTGATAAAGTCACTTTCAGAAAGAGATTCTTCCCTTATGGGATTGCCAAAATAACTGGTAAGGCCCCAAGATGAGGCTAAAGATAATATTTGGATTGTTTTTATGAAGCATTTAATTATGTCTTAAATTCTGATTGAAGGTTAGGATGCATGGGAGCACAGAAATACTCAGGCTAAGTTTTTAATATATTGCCAGTTAGAGTAATCACCAGGGAAGCTGAGGCAAGAAGTTATTCTGATTCCAAGTATAACAATGAGTAGTATGCATTAATTTATTCACCCTGAACCTAAAGTAGCTCAAGAGTTCTTTCCTTTCCTGAAGAAAGTCATTCCAAAGGCTCTCTCACTTTAGCAGTAAGTTTCAGATTTTAAAAGTGGTACATACCTTCATGGGAATACCTGAGGGGAGCAACAAGACTTGTTGACTAAAGGAAAAGGAAAGCTCTGGGCACTGTCTGCATTCCTGTGCCCCTCTATGGAGGCTGAGATGCTATAGAAGCTTCCTCTACTGCAGAGCACAGCCTTAGGGGCTTAGGGGGTCGTCACCTCTGCATCCTCATTTGCTGCTCCCCCACATTCTAGCTGCTGCTTTGGTGATGCTGTGATGGGGATCATTGAAATGAAGCAGCTTCAAAATGATTCTAGAAAGAAAGGATTTTTTTTTTTTTTTTTTTTTTTCGGGCTGTATCCCATCACAGTTTATAAGGTGGACTGGCTTACAGGGTAGCTCTGGTTACAACTATAGCAGCTTGGGTGAAGAGACCCAGGGTCACAGAGAAAAGGCAGATACCCTTATGGTTTTCTCTTGAAGCCTGTGTCTTGTGGAGTTACAAGCTTGTTTGTTTCAAAAGCAGAAAACTGGGAGTGTTGTAACACAGCTAACATGTTTTCAACATCTAAGAAAGTTTATGGTTACCTGGGTTCTGGTCTTTCACTTTAATCACACACCTTCCCTGTTTTCATAGAAAATCAAAACATCCTCAAATGGGTTAATTCATGTAAGAAATCCCAGCCATTCTCTTTTCCTCAGAAGAATGCTCGAGATTCACACGTATGCTTTATCTGCTGAATACCTGTTATTCTCTACCAGGGTGAGAATAATGATCACAACATATACAACAAATCGTGCAAGAACTCCCAAGTTAGATCTGAAAAAAAAAAAAAAAAAAAGAAGTACTAGGACAAGGAGAGCCTCATTAACAAGGTCTAGTACTTAATGTCCCAAATAGGTTGTGGAAGTACTGTGTTAATACAGCTCACACATGATATCTACACACGGCATTGCATTGTACATAACCCACAAGACAACCAGCCTCTGCCACTTGCCCCAGCCTTGGCAGGGGAAACCAATATTAAGTCTACCTGAGTGGAGTTTCAGCCAGTGCAGGTGGAAGCAGGAAGGAAGCTGTCAGTCCCTATGTATTTTCTAGCTGGTACTGGTTTCAGAATTGTGGTGTGAAAGCACTTATGATGTACGAATAATGTTTCAGTTCCTGGAGGAAGCTTTGGGTCAGCAGTCATATACTTTCTCCTTAGGTCAGAAAGAGGAACCTGAATATCATAAACCTATCATATGGTAGTTTTATTCATTATGGAAATATTTGTATCATGTTCCCTTGCAGAAAGCATTATTTTTCATTTTTTATGTCTAAGCTGGCTTCAGACATGAAGAAAGCAATAGCTAGAGGGGGTCTTCTTTAGAAGACATTTCAAAAATGAAACTATGGAAAATAAGATACAAAAATAAACTATGGAAAATAATGAGGTTTTGATCTTGGATCTCAGTAAGCCTTATGGGGAAACTTTTTGTAACACTGTAATCAAATGAGAATGATGCTTTCCCTCCTGAAAATCAATATCACTTTGTTTATCTCTGGATAAGGCTCAGCAGTTGGTTACAGTCCTCATTGACCTTTTTTGCTACATCACCTTCCCCCCTCAAAAATCTCTGCAGCTGCATAATCTGCTAAAAGAATTGTCAACTGAATAAGTGAGTTTGAAAAGCTCTTTGGTGTCTCTCAAGTCTTCTTGCTGTGCATAAGCGCTGTCATTGCCCTGCTCTACTTCGTGTGCTGTGAACAAAACAGGCTTTATAACAAATCTTTTCAGTCCAAACTGTTTCCTACTGCTACTGAAGGATCAAATTTTGTTTGTTTTCTTGAAATAGAGGCTTCAGAGATTAGAAAATACAGTTTTTGGACAGTCAGCAATAAAAGTCACTTTTCATAAGATAAAAAGAAATTGGGACTTCTGAATCAATTGTATGCAACCCAAAATCCAACTGGAGGCAAAGTTCAATAAGTTCCATGTAAGAAGTCACACAGAACTTCTTTGACCCAGCTTGGATCATGCTAAATGGTTAAGTTTACAAATGAGAATGAATCTGGATCTGGGTAACAGAGATAAAATTAAATATAGCAATAAAATTATTATTATTATTAATATTATTTGAATTCATAATATGCCAATGGGTATTCGTACATTATTAAGCATTTGATATGCTTAACCCTCCTTCTCTGATCATCAAAATATAGTTTGGTTTCATTCTGATATGGAACGGAAAGTAAATTAAACAAACAAATAAACAAATAACAACAAAACTCCAGCTTTTACAAAACAAGAAATTTGTATTCCACCTAATTCCACTTTCCCTCCCTTGCTGAAAATCAGTGTAATAACTAGACAGTTCTTTCCCAATACAACAGAAAACTTAAACGGAACCATTTAGTGGCTGCAAAATAATTTCACAATGGCTTTGCTAAATCACTTGGAAATATAGAATCACATCAGTCTTGCACAGTAAGAGAAAAAAATATTAATGCAATGCATATACTAGATTAATGAGATGAGCTGTGACAGTAAAGCTTTTCAGTGGGTACTGTAGTATGGCTGAGGAAACATTTTCATTCAAACTCATATTTTCAGGCTCTTATCCATTTGTAGGGTATTGCTTATGGAGTGAAATTCATCAGGCTGACTCAACATCTGAAAGGTAGCTTATTTTGCATAAAGAAAGCTAAGCAATATTTTCTTTTATTGTCTATAAGGAGAAAGATTTTTCTTTATATTCTCATATTTCAGTCCTGTTCTCTTCATGTGCTCCTGTCTGTATCTCATTCTCTCCCCGCCAATAAACGCCCCCCGCCCACTTCTTGTTGATAGCTCAGGAAAAAATTAGTTTTTAATGGAACAGAAAACACTGTTTTCCCAGAGCACAGGTTGTGCTTAGCTATGCTACATACAAACAAAAGGGGAAGTGAAAAATAAGGGGCTTTAAGTACATTATTTTCCAGACTGATATGAGAGCCTGATTCTGTAGTGACTGTGCATGCAGAATGCTCATTAACTCCAATGCAACTACAGAATGCCCATACAAATGTCCACCTTGGTGGAATAAATATAGCTGGATATAAAACTGAATGGACTGTTGGTCAGGCTGTCATTTCTAGATGACCTTGATTTTAAATTTTCTTTCTTCTGTGTCACTGCTGTGCCTGACATTTTCCATAATGACACTAGGTAAAGATCTATTGTTTCTCCAGAGCAAGCTGGTTTCATTGACAATGTGGAATTGCTCCAGTGGAGGTGACTTTCAAGCACATGGTACAAATCTGTTTAACAGACTGGGATGTAATTTAGCTTGCTTTGCACACCAGTTCCCTGACAGACTGGCAAGGAAGAAAGAAGGCTGTTTCCCTGGCAGCCTTTTCCCTTCCTCCTTTCAGTCTCGGAGGTGGTTTGTATGGTGGCCTAACTGCCTTGCTCTGGGAACCTGTCCTAGTTCAAGCCTGTCCTAACATGTTTCTACAGCACTTTCTGAAAGGACCACTGGAAAAACCTGAGTGTTCAGATGTGAATAATAAGAAAAGGCTCTGGAATTATCATGAAGACTCTGGGAAATACCTTACAGAGAATGTTTTGGATCACATTTTGGTGAAAGGAATACTGAGAGGTCTTTTAATAGAAATGTAATTTTCAGGAATAAATCAGAGGGCACTAAAAGATTCTTAAATACATTGGGAAACGGCATAATAAACTTCAAGTGCTCAGACAGCACGTGCATATCGAGAGTCTCTATCCCTTCATGTCTTCAAATCAGAATAAAACATATTTTTAAGAGCTGTGTTTTAACTAAATATGTTAATAATTCACTGGGGAGAACCTGGCTGACATACTAGCTAGCATGCATATTTTCAGACAATGAATTCTTTAGCCAAGTCTGTGTAATCCTCAAACCCCTAACCTCAGCCTCTTTGAGACGTGAGTACACAAGAAGGACATGGATGTATTAGAACGAGTCTGGAGAAGGGCCGCAAAGATGATAAAGGGGCTAGAGAACCTCTTCTACAAAGACAGGAAGAAAGAGTTGGGGTTTCTCAAGCTGGAGAAGAGAAGGCTCCAGGGTGACCTTATACTGGCTTTCCAATACCCGAATGGAACCTACAGGAAAGCTGGGGAGGGACACTGTCAGGGAGTGTAGTGATAGGACAAGGGGGAAAGGTTTTAAACTAAAAAAGGTTATGTTTAGATTAGATATAAGGAGGAAATTCTTTACTTTGAGGATGATGAGGCACAGGAATAGGCTGCCCAGTAAAGCTGTGGATGTCTGCTCCCTGGAAGCGTTCAAGGCCAGGCTGGATGGGGCTTTGGGCAGCCTGCTCTAGTGTGGAGTATCCCTGGCTATGACAGGGGGATTGGAACTAGGGGATCTTTAAGGTCCTTTCCAACCCAAAACATTCTATGATTCTATAATACTATTCTTGCACACCCCACTGTTCACTGTGGTTATATGTGCTGCCTTGATAGGCTCGATTGGCTGATACAATGGGAATCCTAAAGGGATTGGTCATACATTCTTATTAGCATGTCTGATAATAACAATGTGAAAAAGTGTGTGTAGCTACAACTAATAACTGAATATTTAGCTGAAAATTAGGAACAGAATAAAATAAAATAAAATAAAATAATAAAATAACACATTTAACAATCAGGTTCCTTATTAGCTACTGCAACATCTCAGTTACTTGGACTTTCTTAACTTTGGTCTGTGTTAACCTAGGGAGTTTCTTTTGTTTACTTCTTTAGTACCATTGGTCTCTCTCTCCCCATGCTCACTCCCCACTGGGGCTGTGAGGAGTCCTTTTTTTTTATTTGTCCAGGTTGGGATGACATATATATATATATATTTAAATCTACCCCTCAGGAGGACATTTTCATTAGTGTTTCACTTAGAAATCTTGTCATTCATACACAAATTACCATAGCTTTTCTTTCTTCTATTAACCTCTGCCAAAGTATTTGAGTTATCATAAGCAAATAGAAATATAACACTGAAGTTCTGGGGGGGCTGAATTTCCCTCCTTTCCTCTCCAGTTTCCCTGTTTTCTATTCCTCAATTAATATGATTTTTTTTTTTTTTCTTTTCTATATAAGGATATTTCTTCCCGTTTATAAAAATTTCAAAATTGTGATAAAAATATATGATTCATGTGTGCTAAGAATTAGTTATTACATAAACAGCTGATTAATGCCAGAAAGACAGCTATCTTATAGCACTGCATATAGGCTGGAGGTAATAAAGAAACAGAACTAAACATCTAAGAATGAGTTCTTAACTGTTAATTCTTTAACAATCAATCAGGATTGGCTTGTGTTGCAGAAAGGTACTGTTACCTGGTGGATCATGACAGCAATACTTCACTTTCTGCCCATGCCATGGGGGAGCAGTCAACATCTTCATTCTGGATGCATATGCTATTTGCCAGCTCCTTATTTCAACTCTTTGATAAATGATGTACTTCCTTCTCTTTTCCATCAGTTTTATAGTTTTCTTCTTTTTCTTTTTTTTTTCTTTTTTCTCCTGTAACTTTTCATCACAGACCTCCTCCCAACTCAACATTTAGCATTAGCTTTAGAAGTCTCTCCAATGTGTTTGAAAAGATTCATCCTAGCACATCTTGCAGAATCATGTTTAATTGATGTAGTTGTTTGTTTGTTTGTTTGTTTAAGTATTTTGTGGCCCCTGATACACTGATTGTGGACTACCTGAATTCTAACATTTTTGCAAATATTGCTCCTTGATTGACAGCACTGTCTCAGGAGACACTGAGACCTGTAGTGTCGTACTTTTCTTCCCCTGTCATCTCAAATATCATTTCTGAAACATTTATCACAAGACATTGCCATTGGAAAAATAATGGGGCTGCATGATAGTAGCTCAGATATACCCAGCCTCTCTGCTTCAGTGACAGGTCCTGGTGTTGGCTACTTGAGATAATAGAAGAGTTCAGATCTGTCAATAGATGTAGAGAGAAGGACAGAAGACAGTACCCGAAATGGCACTGCACATGCTCAGTGGGGACAAGAGAGCTGTCAATGTGGAGTAAGTGCAGATTGCAGCAGAGATAGTGCTCCCTGGGAAATGATAACATTTGTTGAAAGGGCAAGAGAGGGATCTGCTCACAAAAGTTGCATGCCATTAGATGTTCACAAATACAGTCCATGCATAATAACGATTGTGTACTTGTTTTCAAGAGAAACTGTCTGCTTCCTTTATAGGCTTTGTAAAGCTTTTTACAGTATTACTTTCAGTTGCTTTTTTTTGTTTGTTTGTTATTAATGATTTTTCTTTGTCAAAGTAAATATGAATTTTAAAGGGAAAAATATTTTCTGCCTCAGTATTGCTTTTAGTTTTAACCTGTAGAACTTTCCTAAAATAATTACTAACAAAGAGCAAAAGGTGGTGACTTTCCTTCCAAAACGACTAAGAGCATAAGTCACTTTGGGAGGTTTTCAAAGATGCTGTGAAGCAAATATTCTCCCATGCCTCATTCCCACAGAAGTGAAGGGAAGTTAAGTCCCTATAGCTGAGGGATCTATCTAGATTTTCACTGAAACCTGAGTTCCAAGGTCACACTCTCAATGTTATTTTTTTCCAGCGCTTAGGATTCTAGGCATTCCATGATGAAAATGCAGGGAGAGACTTTCCTATCTTAAAACAGTACATGATCTGGATTTTCCCATGATGTAAAAAATAAAGAAAACCAAAAAAGCAGAGATGGTGGCATGAAGAAATACTGCAATCCAAGAAGACAACACATTTAACTTAACTTGAGCATATGGTCTTCATCATGATATCTGGAGGTGTTACTTTTGTTTGCTAAAAGTTGCATTGTCAGTTATCATAAAGAACTGTATTTTTTCTTCTTGCACACAAATGCCTATGCTATATACTCATACAGTATATGAAAATTAAACATTCTTATATATTAAAGAAAAAGGTTATGAAACCTGAGAAGGTCGGTAATTAGACCTAAGTAAAGTTGTTAACTAGGAGTTTTGTTTTCTAAACTCAGTCTTTTTGCCTAATGCTGTTTTCTGCTGTGGACTTAGACTAAATTCCTAAAAAAAAAAAACAAAAACCAAAAAACAAACAAACAAACAAAAAAAACCAATAAAACAAAGCCTGTAAAATCACAATGTGCTGTATTCCCTGTTAATATTTACAGGCTGCTTTACCTGAAGCTTCATTGAAAAGGACCATACTATGGTATCTCCCCATAAAAAACAGCCATTAAGGTTGAAAATTTCAAGTTCAGCAATACCATTTAAAGGATCAAGTTTCAGAGAGCTAATGAGATATTTCCCACAGACCACATATACTTCAGGTACTTTCACCTTTAATTAATATGGCTCCTTGGATGAAAAAAAAAAAAAAAAAAAAAAA
>CM021698.1:113296390-113320631 GCA_011074415.1 Stictonetta naevosa | reverse complement strand
AATGAGTACTGGAAATGCACTCTAGAAATGATTAAGTGTAATGTGGAAACATTCCATCTTATTCATGTGTTTTAGGAAAAGTTTTATACTTAAAGGAAAAAAAAAAAAAAAAGAATTTAGACCAAACATGCAGGCACCACTTCTGACTTTGGTGATATTCATATTCATTTTGAATTCATTGACCAAAGTTGTTGTGGCGGAGGGAGTTGTCTGTTTTCTCTTTTTGTTATTGGTTTTGGTTTTTCTTTTTCAAAAACTGTATCAGAAGAAGGACAGATCAGGTCTTCCTCTTATTTGCGGACAGAGGGAACTTTATAGATAATAAACACTGTCTAATAGAAATTCTACTTTTTCTCCTTTTTTTGGGGAGCTTTGAAAGAGGTGCAACCCACTGAAGTGAAGGTCATAAGATCAAAACAATAATCAATGGGCAAACGTACATTATATGATGGTTGGTCTCATGGGGCACATACTACCCTACTATCAGTTGCTTATATTGTAACAGAGCTCTCTACAGGGATTTACCAAATCAGTGAGCTGAACTGCTGACACCTGAGAGCCACAGTATGCACAAACTCAGCCTGTTGTGATTTACAGGGTCATCATAAATCTCACAGACACAGAATGACAAAACTGTCCTGGATTTAAAAACATGAAGTATACAGGTGAAGCTTACTTCTTATATCTAATCCTCTCACATGGGAGTAATATAACGCAGGACCTAACTCATTCAGACATAAATGCAAGACTTGATCATAACCTTCCATTCAGTACTCCCAATGTCATTGGCAGTGTTATCTATTTTGATACTGTAGCTATTTTTTTCTTCAAATTTAGCAAAATAACCATGATCTATGATTTATAAACTATAGCTTTTGAGAAGTGTGGACTTTCATATCACTGCTGTACTATAATTTCTCAAGCAGTAAATTACAAGTCTAAATGAGCCATACAGTCCCATGGTGAATTTCCTAGAGAATTCTGCCGTACAGTCTGTGTATGCATTTCTTTGTATACATGGCCACTGAGTTATAATGCAGGGTAATTCTTACAAAAAGGCAGAATGTCTAACTGCCAGGAGAGAAAAACTCAATGAATATGAGAAGTTTAATGTGGCAACAGCTTCCTTAAAACTGTGTGCTATCATGTGGCAAATGTGATTTTGGAAAAAAAGAAAAAAATAAATAAATCAATGTATTTACACAAATTTTACTCTGCCCTGAAAGAGATTAGGTATAAGATTATAGTCAATAATCACTTCTTTGGGAAAAAGTGATCCAAAGACTTTAAGAATCTAAAATAAAGGATTGAAGATAAATTGTACAGAGAAAAAGAAATCATTCCCTCTTTGTCTCTCTGTAATATAAAGATATTGGGATATTGGATATCAGGAATACATATAAGGGGGTGAAAGAGAGCTTGTGCAAAAGTATTTAGACCATTTAAGTATCCACTACTAATAAAACAAATAATGCCCCGTGAAACCTATTTGGTCTAGGTTATAAGGATTTCTTTCTTAATGTAGAGTGATAAAATAGGTCCAGCAAACTGCCATATTTTATTCTTTGGTGCTGTTCAGCAGCTGCAACCATAATTCGAGGATATAATGTTTATAAGGGATGACAGAAAGAAATTCAAGCCCTGTTGTGGGTAAGCAGTTTGTTTTTCAAATTCTTTCCTACTTTAGTGGTGTCAGTTTGAACTCTGCTCCATTTTTGTTTGTTATGCTGAATGTTTAATAAAATTACTAAATGAATTTGAAATCCCTTTTTATGTTCTATTTCCTACATTTAATAAACAAAACAAGAGAAGAAAAGAAAGAAACAAAAACAAGCAACCTTCCCCTACCCCCCATAAAACAGTTGACTGCTCATGGAAGATATCACTACAGAATATAATTGATCTTAGTAGAAGGAAACATTGAATCTTGTCAACCCATCTCTCTTATTTTCTACTTGTAGATGTTTTTCAATTCCTTGTGAGGGTGCTGATGATTGATTTCTTCTTCACTGCCTGTCATAATTACAGAGCTGATTGTAGAAATATTTAGTTATGTCTGTATGATTTGTTGTTTTTTCCAGAAAAAATTACTGAGATCTGGGCTGATTTCTCATGGAATTTGTTTAATAACAGCCAATGGTGAGGATGGTATAATTATGTAGATGTCAGCTATTGAAGATATCATTGTGTTACCATCAGACAATGTGACTGGGCTCTGTAGGCTTAGATGATAAATAGATAAGTCACATATTTTACAGTAGCTCAGAGGAGAAAAAATATTCCCTTGGAATGGATATTCATGGATTTATTTCAAAACAAACAAGCAACAACAACAGAACACAAAACCATCAGTGAAGTGTCTAACTTCTTGATCTTTTCTTTGTTAATTCCAAATCATATCCATACTGAAAAAAAATAAAATAATAATACTGCTTTCTAATGTGTTTCTGGAAATGCTTGATGTTAACCTCAGGCCAAATAACATGCAAGCTTGCCATTTTCTGAGAAATACAAAAGAATACAAATACTTCCTTGAGCATGTGAAGCAGTGAGAGTGATTTCCAATAGGTTTTTGTCTTTTTTTTTTCTTTTTTTTTTTGAGGTGACTAAGGAGATAAGAGAACTGATTGAAGTTTTCTTTGTGTTTCTGACACTTGTAAGTATTCTCTTCAATCATGACTATGAGGCTTATTACACACTAATAGAGTTTCTATTTTCTTCATGCCTAACCTCATAAGTCTTGTAGGATCATAATTATCTTTAGAATCCATTCTGCTTGTTCAGATTTGCTTGAAACTGGGTGAACCAGACACATGGCTAGTAATTATCATATATACTTTCTATCTGTAGGAAACTAGGTTGAAAAGCAAACGGGTTACAAAAGTGGAGACTATTTGGCAAAGACAGTGGATAGAGACTGAATGGAATTAAAACTCCTATGAGTAGGAGTAAATTTATACTACCCGCACATATTTGACTGTTATCAGTTTAGTCGGTAAATGTCTTTCAGATATGTCTTTCAAATGTTCAGCCTCATTAAAAGCTTCTCTTTAAAAGATGACTTGCTCTTCCTGTGGCATTATCTTTCCTGTAATAGAAGTAGAATTAAGGGAGCAGCCTTCATTATTCCCATCTGTCTTTTGCAGAATTTATCTGTACAATACATTCTCCTGTTCCTTATTTTTTCCTTAATGTCAAAGAATTTGAGTGATAGGACTTCAATAAGTCCTTGGAGAGAGTATCACATGCTCCAAATGTCTACATCCTAAAAGACACTCATCGGGAAACATTTTTTTCCCTGTTCTGATATGGAAAAGTCCTTCAGGAATTTAATTAAACTAAAATTGACCACTGTTTCTAGGTGTCCTGGTTTCAGTTAGGATAGAGTTAATTTTCCTCCCAGTAGCTGGTAGGGCGCTATGTTTTGGATTAGGATGAGAAGAGTGCTGATAACATGCTGATGTTTTAATTGCTGCAGAGCAGTGCTTACACCAAGCCAAGGACTTTTCAGCTACTCGCTCTGTCCTGCCAGCGGACAGGCTGGGGGTGCAGCAGGAGCTGGGAGGGGACAGACCCAGGACAGCTGACCCCAACTGGCCAAAGGGGTATTCCATACCATCTGACATCATGCTCAACAATATATAGGGGTGGCTAGCCGGGGTGGGGGCCGGCTGCTCGGGGATGGGCTGGGCATCGGTCAGCGGGGGGTGAGCAATTGCATTTGTGCATCACTTGTTATTTACATATTATTATTATTATTATATTTTCTGTCCCTAATAAACTGTCTCTATCTCAACCCACAGGCTTCAGTTTTTCTCGTTTCTCTTCCCCATCCCAGAGAGGGAGGGGGAAGGGTGAGCGAACGGCTGTGTGGTGTTTAGCTGCCGGCCAGGTTAAACCACAACATAGGAATAATTCTGAACTTTTTTTTTTTTTTTAATGTGATAAAGAGATACTTTTTCCACAGTTATAAGACAACAGAGGCTGATTTTTATCTCTGTACTTTAAATGCTAAATGATTTACTAAATGGCAGGAAGAATTCCAAAATACATCTTTTACTGGTAGTTATATATATACATACTTCTCTTTCCTAAAGTGTTTTCTCACAGAAAGAACAATCAGGAAGAGGAATGTTTTTGTAAATATCTTGAATTTAGTGGACTTACAAAAAACCACTCCCATTATTTTAATTGGTGGATGATGAATGGGAAGCCACAACTCTGTAACAATACCACTATATTGACTCTCAATACTAATGATACCAGGATTTCACGGAAGATAAGAAATCCCGAGAATTCTTCTTCCAAAACAAAACGCCCAGAAGACCTGAGAATACTCTTTCCACCAAGTCATTTCGGCTTTAAGATATGTATTCACATTCACTGGGAATCACAGACCTCAGGCCCCTAGAGCTCCTCAATGATGAAGAACTAGATGCTTGACAGCCTTGTGAGGTTTGATAAATGACTGGAATATAATTTCAACATTTCCCAAATGAAATATGTATTTAATTAATTAATTTGAGATTTAGCTTTAATCTTTCTTATATATATGTATATATATATATGTATATATATATATGTATATATGTATATAATTTCTTAGGAAAATAAATTGTATCTTCTGATGAGTTCTTGTAGATTTTATATGGTAAGACAAGTACAACAAAAACTAGAAACTTATAATTAACATGGTTTCATTTTGGAATTGAAATATTAGACACAATTGAAAAAAAAAAAAAAAAAAAAAAAAATTTTAAAAAAACCACAAAATTTTATTTTAAAACCCCAAAAAAAAAAAAAAAAAAAAAAAAAAAATTTCAGATACCTTCAAAGTCTTAGATTCAGAGCCCAGAGAAAAAGTACTCACATACTCATAATATTTTCATTGCTTTTAGAAATAGGAAATAATAAAGAACCATGGGAAAGCCTTTTGCAGTATTTTCCTTTGGGATTTGCAAACTCAAGAATTTTGCAATATAGCATTTAAGATAAGGATTTAGATACATAGAGCTTTTTACAACTCATTCTTCATGATTACAGATTTCTTTCCATGAAGATATCATGATCTGCACAGTCCAACACCACTTTTCTTAGTAGATTCTTTTCCCATTATCAAAGCTAAGCATGGGTGTTTCTCGTTATTCGGCTAAGCTCCTTCTGTTAACCATGTGCCACCCTCTCAGTTCTGAATATGAGTGCATTTGCCCTTACCTGCAGTATAGGTTCCTAGAGGGTCATTTAAAAGATACCATCCCTCTCAGCAAAAGTACAGATGGACATTTTATTGAGCTGTGTGAAGGAAACTTTTCAGCTCCAGGAATGCCTAGTAGGGTCATGATAGCCATTAATAAAAAAGCATACAAGCTTGACAGGAGTCCTTTAGTAACTCCTTGGCAAATATTTGCAGAAAATGATATCCCTTTTTTTTTTTTTTTTTTTTTTTTTGTACACTACTCCCGACTGTGTCATGAGAGAAGTTTTATCTCTCAATTGAACTTTTACAAGACTATTACAAATCTTGTAATTCAGGGCCTACTAAAACAAACATAGTTTTCCCTATTCTACATTAAACAGTTAATTAAAGGACAAATATAATATTTTGCTATGAATCCATGCAGATCACTCTAATATTGCTCAAAGTACATCTTTGTTTGGGATCTTGGAAGAGCTCAGGCTAAGCAGGTTCAAAACTGCTTTGGGGTTGATGGGGAAGTGGGGCCACTACTTTTAGGTAAAAATTTTAGGGGAACCAACAGCTATGAGTTAAGTAGTCTCTCCGCACAGCCACAAGCATAGAATCACAGAATCACAGAATCATAGAATCACAGAATGGCTTGGGTTGGAAGGAACCTTAAAGATCCCCCAACTCCAGCTGCCCTGCCATAGGCAGCGATGCCACCCACTAGATCAGGTTGCCCAGGGCCTCATCCAACTTTGTCTTGAATACCTCCAGGAATGGGGCATCAACAACCTCTCTGGGAAGCCTGTTCCAGTGCCTCACCACCCTCTGAGTGAAGAATTTCCTTCTAACCTCTAATCTAAATCTTCTCTCTTTGAGTTTAAACCCCTTGTTCTGTCATTATCTGACTGAGCAAAAAGTTGCTCTCCACCTTTCATATAAGCCCCCTTTAAGTACTGTAAAGTTGCAATAAGGTCACCCCAGAGCCTTCACTTCTGACTGAACATCCCCAGCTCTCTCAGCCTTTCTTCATAGGAGAGGTGCTCCAGCCCTCTGATCAGCTTCGTAGCCCTCCTCTGGACCTGCTCTAAAAAGTCCACATTCTTCTTGCTCTGGTGGCCCCCGTCCTGGACGCAGTACTCCAAGTGGTGTCTCACTAGGGTAGAGCAAGGGGCACAGTCACCTCCCCCAACCTGCTGGCCACTCTGTTGATGCAGCCCAGGATGCAGTTGGCCTTCTGGGCTGCAAGTATGTACTGCTGGCTCATGTTGAGACTTTCATCCACCAGAACCCCCAAGTCGTTTTCTGCCGGGCTTCTCTCGGTGAGTTCTTCTCCCGGTCTATACTCATGTCTGTGATTGTCCTGACCCAGTGTGGTGGTTTTACCTTTCTGGGAAGCTGAACTAGACCACAACTGCTCTCTCACTCCCCCTCCTTAGAAGAAGAGAGGAAGAAGAAAGTATGCTGGAAAACAAAACAAAACAAACCAAACAAACAAACAAAAAACTCATGGGTTGAGATAAGGATAATTTAATTAAAGGGAAAAGGAAGAGGGAAAACAAAAACAGAAAAAACAACAACAAAACAAGCAAGGGCCATGCTGAAGCACACACAGAGAGAAAATAAATTACTCTCTACTTACCATCAACAAGCATGATTTGCCCTTGGTGAAGCCAAGCTGACTGTGTCAGATCACCTCTTTGTCTTGCATGTGCCTTGACATTTCTTCCAGGAGGATCTCTTCCATGGTCTTGCCAGGCACAGAGCTGAGGCTCACTGGTCTGTAGTTCCCCAGGTCCTCCTTTATACACTTGTTAAAAAATAGAAGTGATGTTTCCCTTTTTCTAGTCATCAGAGATTTCATCTGACTGCCAGGACTTTTCAAATATGATGGAGAGAGTCTTGGCAACTCCATAAGCCAATTCCTTCAGGACACTGGGATGCATGTCATCTGGCCCCATAGACTTGTATTTGTTCAATTTCATCAGGTGGTCTTGAACCTGGTCTTTGCTTACAGTGGCTAGGAGGACTTTGCTCCCCCATCCCTCATCTATGGGTTCAGAGAAACGAGAGACATGGTAAGCTTGACTGGCAGTGAAGACTGAGGCAAAGAAGTTGTTGAGTATCTCAGCCTTCTCCATGTCTGTTGTTACCAGTTCACCCTCCTCATCCATCACAGGGGGCACACTCTTCTTGGACTTTCTATTCTGAGCAATGTGCCTAGATAATCTTTTGCTATTCTTTGCATCCCTTGCCAAGCTCAGTTCCATCTGTGCCTTGGCTTTCCTGATTCCATCCCTGCACATCTGGACGGCATCCCTGTGCTCTTCCCAGGCCACATGGTCCCTGCTTCCACTGTCTATTTCCTTCTTGTGCCTCAGTTTGACCAACAAGTTCTTGCTCAGCCATCCCACTTGTCTTCCCTTCCTTACCATTTTCTTAAACAGGGTGATGAAGAGTTCTTGTGCTCTAAGGAAAATATTCTTAAAGAGTAGCCAGCTCTTTTACAAACCAACATAACCTAGGAAGAGTCAAGGCTTATTCTAAGTGTGTTTTGTTAGCACACTAGTACAATTGTTGCACTGATAAATTGATTTTGTTGTTACTCTTTTGAATCTCAAACTCTTTGGTTCTGCAAGCACCCTTAAATAGCAAAATACCTTTGAAAATAATAGAATAATTTAACCCCTCAATTTCTGTCAATTATTAGTTGAGACCTTAACTTTGAAAAGGATTTCTTAACAGAACAATAGCATGACAATCATGACTGATCTGACTAGATTATGACAAGAACAGATTTGTTTAAGGACTAAATGAAAGGTTTGACCTAGACAGATATTGCAGTACTGAGGGCTCCCCTTCTCTTCTTTAATTCACTTAGGAATTAATATTTTATCTTCAAGATAACATAAGCTACAGAATTTCAGTTAAAGGTGGGCTTATGTAACTTAGGGCAAAGTCTGATATTCTTGGGATAGCTGAAACTCCTCCATATTTCAATAAAGATCAGGAATTTGCCTTTGAGGTAAGCTTTCTGCTGACCCTGATACTATCCTGAACTTCCAGGAAATAATACTTTGCATGTTGCGAGTGAAATCAAAATGATTCAGTAACTAACAATCAAAGTCAAGAACAGCAGCAATTATTATTTTTTTTCTTTCCAAAAATATATCATCCCATATATTATCCCCCCACTCACAACAAAATATCAAGTGATGTCTTCCTGATTCAATTTAAAGACTATCAACTTTCAAAAAGCCCCTGGAAGTCATTTGTAACCACATCTCATATTCTCAGCTATTCCTTCTGTGTTGCCAAACTAATCTTAACTCTGACCAAGCAATAAATAACATGATTATTATGTTGAAATCTGTTCAGTGATGATGTGAAGCTAAAAAGAATGTGGAGCTTAAATTTTCTGTTTACAGTAACTACTTGCTAAATTCAGAAACAGCTATGCTGATGGCCAAAGGTCTTTTATATGTTCCCAAAGCTTTTTGGAAAGAGTTATTTAAAAGGCTCCCAACTGTATCAAATTGTGCTGAGCTAGTTTTGGCTTGCTGTCATAACTTCCTCTTAAAGTAGAAAAGAATAAATCAGATAACTCTCATCTATGTCATGAAACTCAGGAGTCCTATACTACTAGTCTGAAAGTTTCTGCTGAAGAGATCTCATGGTGAAATGCCATGTTCAGACTGTACTTAGAGAACTTTGTTCGTTTATTTATTTATTTATTTATTTTTTATATGTGTGTGTGTGAGAGAGAGAGAGACTTACTAAATAACTTATTGAAAGATTTTCTAAGATAAAACTTCATGGGTGGTGAGTCTCACTCTCTTGTTCCTGTGTACTTTCTTTAGAAGTTTGGTTGTAGGGTATCTGTGATCCAAGAGCTGCCTCAGCACAAGATTTATCACTACTCTGTGCTCCCTGCTCCAGTGCTCCCCTGTTCTTGCACATGATGTGTCTCATCAGAAAATCTTCAATAAACTGACACTTCATTTACTGAGCTGGCCATGCGATGAAGCATGCTTGCTGGCACCCATGGAAGGCTTTCAGTGTTGAAGACTATGTACACAGAGTGAGAAACAGAGCTGACATCCCCTACAAACAACAGTACTACACAACTTTATCTTTCAGATGCACATTTCTTCTTCATTTTCCTCTGCTTCCTTCTGTCAATGACTAAGCAACGACCACATCAAAGCTTGGGTCAAATGCAGGACATCTGGGATAGCATAAAAACTACTGCTCAACAACTTGTCATGAAGGGATTACCCAGGAAAGTTCAGAGCCAGCTCTGTGGGAGTTAAAAACATCAGTTTTCGGAAAATTTAATCATTTGGCATAGTCAGTGGGGGTTCCTAAGAGTATATTACCTGTTGAAATCTTAAATTGTTTCCAACTCAGTTCAAATTGCAATTTTAAAAATGTTGTAAATTAGCTACTTTTGATGCTTTTCACAGGGACAACAAAATGTGCAAACCTGACCTTAAATTACCTTCAAATCTTGTTTTCCAAAAGCTACGAGGGGACATGAAAGTACCTAAGATTTTAGGTAGGCATAAGATTGAATTAACCATGTTAATCCCTCCCTTGAAGTAACTAACCCCAAAATTTTCACCAAACAGTGAAAAGTACTCTGATCTTGTGACAGAACAAGCATGATAAAAGTTAACCCAATTATGTAACATTTACAAAAATATGAGCAACTGAAAATAAGCTCTTCTCTTGTAAAATGCCTGGCAGAAATAATTGTAGGTAATGTTATCAGCCCTACCTGCAGTAATGTATACTATACGCAAGTACAAAAGATATATTTACATACCTCAGTGAAACCAGTTTTTTTTTTTTAACACCACCCATTGCCATAACAAATTGTTTCTCAAAACTGTCATTTAATTAGAGAAAGTTGTGAGAGACAATTTAAAAATTATTGTAATAGCCCCCACTATAATATTACTTAATGGCACCACACAACATATTACTAAAATTTACTCCTGCCTTTCCTTTCTATCTGGACATGAGCTGTTTATGGTGCTAGCATTATACATGTGCATTAATGGTAGGAGACTGCAACCCTATAGTAGGTGACTCAAAAAGGATGAGAAGTCTATTAATATCTTCCATTCCAGTGTTATCATGTTCTGTACCTTTTCCAGTTCTTCTTTTGGCTGTGGAAATTTCTCAACAACATTAGGTAATGAGAGAAAACATGTGGAGCTGAGCAGTTGAGCACTGCCTGATGTTTACAGGAATTCACACACACAAAACAAACAAACAAACAAAAAAAAAAACTAGTCTTCTCCAAACTAAAAATGCATTTTTCTTATGCACTAGGATGTTGAGACATAAAAATAATGAGTATCTTAATAGGAATTAGGAGAAAGAGAGGCAGAAATGATGCATCAGTTTTAGAAGTTAAAAATAATTCAGAATATTCTGTTGGAGATTGCAGCTTTGTGTCAAACTGTGGATGAGGTAGTCATGTCTTTGTAAATTATGGGCATTGCATGCAAACAATGGCTTCATTTATTGGTCTGCTCTATGTGTGCTTACAGTGTTTGTAATTGAGGATGATTATGGTTAATGATTCTACTAATGTGTACTTTCAAACCAGCAGGACAGTGTAATTTGTATCAAACCTATTCAGTATCTCTTCAGGCATTTTGCCTAGTTTAATCTTAACCCAGCACTTGCTGCAGAGGAAACCTCTGGAATTTTCACAGCTGGCTGAAATAGGAGATTTCATGGTACTTTCACAGTGCACTCAAAAGGAATTAAAGCTTCCACAGCCTTCTTATCAACTGGATGGCTCCTAGCCTGTCATACTTTAATATGACAAGGCCAAGGTACAGGAAATTGATGTATTTACAATGCAAAAAGTCAAAAAAAAAATCTGTTTGTGAACATCAGTTTGTGAACTGTATATTCACAAGCAAAATAAAGTGTTTCTGAAGAACAGATTTATATTTCTAAAATTTTGGGAATAAGGAAAAAAAGTCCATAGTCAAGTATTCCTTTCAAGAAGTAGGACTAACTTGTTAGGGCACTTTAATGAATGTCTTTAAGGAAAAAGAACTTCCTCAGTTTATCATTTAAATAAGGAAAAAAAAAAAAAAAAAAGAAAGAAAGAAAGGAATAAAGGAAGTAAAAGGAAGGAAGGAAAGAAGGAAGGAAGGAAGAGAGAAAGAAAGAGAAAGAAATAAAGAAAAAAAAAGAAAAACAATATAATAAGCTTTGAAGGAAGTATCTTGATTATTATGTTGTTAGGAAAATCAAACCAACAAACAAACCTTAAACCTATGTTAGTTTTTTTTTTTTTTTTTTACCCTAATGGCATTCCTGGGAAGTTTCACAGTATACAGGTAACTCTAGGAGCTCTTAGCTTCTAGGTTACAGATAGGGAACTGAGAAATTAGAGGCATGTCAAAGTACACAAAAACAAGCAAGGCTGAAGAATCATTTCAACATAACTGAGGATTCAACTGGGTTTCTATGCAGCTTATTGTGTCTCTGTCTTTTTGTTTCCAAGCTTTTTAATTATTTTAATTATTTAATTATTTAATTATTTTTATTATTTATTTATTTTTAAATGCTCTCTACTACATTTTTCAGTTGGTGATGCCAGTCAATAGTCTTCCAGTACAATGAAGACAATTAACATGACTATATCAGCTCGCCCCATTTGATCTGACACATTACTTTTTTTTTTTTTATATACAGATATGTATTCATTGAAATGTTGGCTTTTTAATCCGGAAGGTTATCTGAGTATTTTCCCAGACTTACTGAATTGCTCATTGATTCCATAATTACTTGTTGTCTATGATTGCTTCAGTTTTCTTGCTCTCTGTGTTTCGCTATGCTTGGTCTCACATTTGCTCTTTTGTGTTAGACTTTGGAGATCAGCATGTGGCTTAAGTCGTGAGATTGTCAAGAGTTTTAGGTACAAAGAAGTATGTATGAAACTAGTTTTTAGTTAGTACCACATTTATAAGTCTTCCAGGGACTCCAGGCAGTTGAGATCTCTATATTGCTGAGTAGAAGAGTACATATTCACCTAATGATTTCTCTCTCTATATGAACTATAATTTCTATTTTCTGGGTAATACTTTGAGATTGAAGGAGGATGACCCTCCTCATGTAAACTGTACTTCACTTCTACCATTGAAGCTACAGTTTATTGCCTCTAATTGTCCCACAGTCCCACTCCTAGGGAAGAAATTAAAATGCTCATAAATGTCCATAATTAGTATTTCAAATTTGAATGAATAGAATTTTCCCAGACATGGAGGAATGCAACCTTCTCCTTCTATTTAAACTTCAATTGGACTGTAAAAGGAAAGAAAAAACCTAGTCCTTGAGATAAAACAAGAAACCTATTACCATGGCAGTGCACAACATAAACATAACCATCTGATGTAGCTTTTTTACAAACAACTTGCTGTCTTGTCAAAGGGAGATGAATGAAATCTCACAAAGACTCTAAACTCCTCATGCATTTTCATAGTTGCAGCTGTAGTTTTCAAGGGTTCCATTTCAAAAGGGGAAACAAGTCATAAATGCTTACATGAAAAAATATACAATGATCTACAACCCAGGAGGAGCTCTGATTTTGAGCAATGCTATTGTATTTCAATCCAGTATCAAGAAACTATTTTTATTCACTAGATTCTAATGTAAATAGATGCATTTCTTATCTGGGAAAGAAACAGCTTTTCCACTCCAAGTAGAATGTTATGTTGTTATTGAAAAATATTAGGAGTTTTTGAAAAGAAAATGAACACTTGTTTTTACAGGTCAGAGAGCATGACTCATGGTGACTAGTAGTTGTAAGCTAACAGAATGGAACAGAATGGAACAGGTGGACTAAATACTCCATTCATTTCAGCAAGTCTAAGAAACTTCAATAACATTGCGTTAATGAATTTTAGGTGTACTTCATTACCTCTGCTTAAATTTATAAACCACAAAATAAACGTGATTCACTTGGGATACTTAGAAACTTCAATAGCCAACTCAGGTTACAACAAGCAAAATTCAGAAGATTGATCAAGGAATTAAATTGTCTCACAATTGTCTAGCAAAATTTCAGAATGGACAAGCCTCCTATTGGAAGATTAGAAAATAAACCTGGCTGTACTGGCATTTCTTCTAGAACTGAAGCACACAAAGATTTTAATGTTATGTGACTATGAATTTGGACCTTCACAGACATACATATAAGTGAAAATATAATGGATAACTATTGGTTTCCTTTTCTTACATAACTTTGCAACTTACTGAACACAAGCAAAGAAAAATGCACAAAGTTGTTAGACTAAAATCTGGTTTTGTTTTGTTTTGTTTTTAAATGCTGTCTTTGGTAGCTGATGGACTTAAGGCTGAACATTGTGGTTGCCCTCTACCTCCTGTGATGTGACAAAATTTGTGATTTGAAGAAAGAAGTGATGACTCTACTGGCTGAACTGCTCCATGGTGAATGAAATCCATCTAGAAACAACAGTTCACAGGTCATTATGTAACTAAACTGCAACTCTTGCAAGAGCTTCCCCAGGTACAGCCAAAATCAAAATATTTAAGTTCTTAGATTAAACTTAAAATGCTTAGTTTTCAGGCACCTGGAAATAAACAAACAAACAAACAAACAAATAAATAAATAAATCATATCCCAATATAATATACAGAACATGGAATACTGACACAACCGATAAATAAATCCATGTAATGTTTTCCATAAAAAAAAAAAAAAAGGTGAAAGAAAATTTAACAGTCTTAGTATTGACAAAAAAAATAATACCTGCAAAGAATCCTAAAATATCCTTTAATGATTCCAGCCATCATCTTTCACAAAGTCTTGTGGCCTCAAGTAATTTCAATAATTTATTTTTATGTCTGAGTAACTTCACAGAGCAACCACTACAATCTGCCTTCAAGTTATAAAAAAAAAAAATATCTACTCAGCAACTGTCCAATTGTAAAGTGTTGACACTCTGCTGGCGGTAGGTACATTTGCTGACTGTAAATGTTGTATGCAAGGACGTACACGTTTCTTTAAGATGCAAGGGTTCTGCTGGCTGATGCTTGCAATTTCTTACTATTTCTGGAACTTCAGAAAAAGGAAAACTGAAGGTTACATTGTTGTTTTCATAATTTTCAATATATCACCATTTGACATTTAATAGAAAACCAGGTTACCTGACTCTTTATTCAGATCCTGTGTCTAAGTAGAACAATATTTTGTGCTTCAAAATAAATAAATAAATAAATTGTTTGCCTTCATAAAGAAGCTTCTGTTACTAAAATCAGTTGTAATAAATTACTGTGATTGAGGGGGAAAAAAAGTAGCTATTGCAAAACAAATTTTATGCAACTGTACAGATGACCTATTAATAGCAAGAAAAATAGTCTGTATAAGGTTGGGGATATCAGGCAATGTCTTTTAGGAGAGATTGTTTATTAGGGTGTGTATTAGGATAGATAGTGTTTATTATCAAACATAATAGCTACTTTCCTTGATCATTTATTACATTAGCATTTGAAGTAGATTATTGACTAGGTTTTATTCTTGAAAGCTAGTATATACCTTTCTGTATATATGTCCAAACTTCTCAATGCACTGGCTTCACTCTTGGATTTTAATTGAAATTTACTTCTTTATGGGCCAGCTTTTTTACAAGTTTGTGCAATGTTAGCAGAATTAGGATTTTATACTACTTAAACCAGACTGACTATATGAAAAGCAATTTCAGGATATTAGATAAGATAGTGAAGGGACAAAGCCATTCGGAACCGTTGGGTTTTGCAGCTTTAAAAATACAATACATTTGCGATTATTTTGAATAGGATTTAATTTCTGATTTTACAAATAGCAGGGTTTGAATTCGAAGGATATTCATCTAATGTACTTCGGATGTTAGCCTTTATCCAGGGTTTATCAGGGTCATGTACAGCACAAGTACACTAGGGATCATGAAATTACTGAAGTTATAGAACAGATCAAAGAATAAATTGAATAAAATTGTTTGATTTAAAGAGGTCATCCTGTTTTCTGCACATTTAAGAAACAAATGAAAAAATAGCCTGTTTCATATTTTTAACCATTTCTGAAGCTGGGTGGCTGGAAAAGTGTTTTGTTTTGTTTTGTTTTGTTGTTTTTTTTACTTGTGTTACCGTGTTTCAGGGTGATGTTTTTCTGGGACAGTATAAAGGTAATATTACTACAGAATTTTAAAGGCTTTTATCAGGATGATAAGACAGAAACTCTAACTGAAACTCTAAGACAGTTGTTTTACTGTTACAGAGGTTACATAATGTTTTATGGAGAGTCAGCATTTCCTTCTTCATAAAATAAAAGGTTCAGGGAAGAAGCTATTCCTTAGGTATTCTGTGTTCTTACAAGGCTGAAGTAACAGCCACATTACAATAATCTCATTAAACATAGAATAAGACTAAACAGCAGATGCATTTCCCTATTAGCATATTATTCTCTTTTCTTCCAAAACCAGCTGGTAACCTTTTATTGCCTGATGTCTACTACAGGGGCAAACTGTAGAGAGTTGCTCTCTAATTGACACTGAATCCTGAGCTCTGTGTATTCTGTGCATTCTTTCAATAGGTAGGAATCAGAAGAGAAGACATTTTTTCTGGTACCACAAGCTGCTTTATGAAAGTGAATGTTAGTAGGGGTTCTGATCTTAATCAGTGCTGGAGGCGGTCACATCATAAATGCAAATTATAATAATTTCCCCACTTTTTTTTTTTTTTTTTTTTTTTCACTCTCATATACATAAGCCTTTCTTTGAACCTGAGAATCACTTTTGTTTGTGGGAGTTATGGCAGATCTTTCTGTGTTTCAGAGATTCCTTTTTTTTTTTTTTTTAATAATTTACTTGACTATAGTTACAAAACAGATTTCTAGTTTATGCAGGACTTACCCTGGATGAAATGTGTAGTATACTGTAACAATCTCTAGATGTATTCATATAGACATGGGTATGTATAAGGATATATTGAAAAGTACTACATTTTCCTAGGCTACAAAGTATTTCAGGGGACTAGGTCTCCAAATTTATACAAACTCCAATTTATACAAACATTTGCAGAATATACAATAAGTGGAAAGTATGAGTAAAACAAAGAATTAACTGATGTGGAAATAATTTGGAGGGTTTTTTGCTTTCATGCTTAAAACTCATTCTTATTGTCCTTTTTGTCTATTTCTTGTTCCAAGGGTAAAAACTCATCAGAATGCTTACAAAATTCCTCTTATGTATAAAATATCCTTGTGTATAACAGAAACCATATAGAAACTGCTACTGTTTGCAATATATTTGTAGATTTCTTAAATAGAAAATAATGGATGGATGAGTGGGAGATATCTGGACTCTGGCAATCTACTATTCATGCAGGGATCTTGTGATATAACCTGATGATCCCCAGCTCCTCACAAATCCCAACAAGGAAAACACAAGGTTGGCCACAGAAGGGCTAACCTTCAATGCACTGGTCTTTGCACTATACCAGTTATTCAACAGTAAACCTTCAAGAGCTTCATAAAAGCTAGCCTATGTTATTATATCTATAAGGTAAGAATCAGTAAATGAAGACATAAGGCTTTCTATCCAACCTGGAATACCAGAGAGGCAGAAGCTATGTTCTGAACCGTCCCAAGGAGAATAGGTCAAGAAAAGAGCTAAAACCACATAACATTCTTTCAGAGCTCCATTTCTGTACTGTCAGATGAAGGCTGCCCAGTGTCTGGTAACCATTAAACCAAACAAGCCATCAGAGTTCAGCATGACTACACACATGCTTTGATTTTGCAAAAGTATCCTACATCAGCTTGATGGCTGATGCTGGCCTCCTTATGTCTCTGAAAGCATGTATGAAATATGCACTGACAGAACGGGCTAGATGCTCTGAGTTATATCTGCACTGATGGGGTTAGAGCTGCCGTCACAAATGCTTTCCACCTCCTCTCCCCCTACCATCACAATGATGTCCCTAGATGTACCTCAAGTCTATTTTCATTCCCTTGAAATGAACATAGGTTGTTAGGCATATGTTGGCCACTTCTTTATTAAACGTTATCAAATCATCACAGAACATGTATTATACATATATTTAATGTAAAAGCTCTGGCTTTCATTAAATAATATTTTTCTCAGTAAAAGAGTGTGAGTGACTTTGGAGGATGGAATGAAATTATTTTAAGGGCTGAAAATATATCCATTAAAAGAAAATTGAAACAAAGTCTAATAATTTTAGTTCTGAAAACTGAGTTTTCACTTTTAGATCAGTTCTGCTCATGCCTGTTTTTCCAGGTGACTGTGGCAATGATGAACAGGTTTTTTTTGCTGTTTTGTTGTTGTTTTGTTTTGTTTTCAGGAGAGAAGCTAGTAGATTATATACACATATATATAAATAGATATATATTGCTACTTTTCAAATTTATCACAGAATCACAGAATCATAGAATGGTTGAGGTTGCAAGGGACCTCCAGAGACCATCGAGTCCAGTCCCCCTGCTCAAGCAGCATCACCTAGAGCATGTTACACATGATCATATCCAGATGGGTTTTGAATATCTCCATAGTAGGAGACTCCACAACCTCTCTGGGCAGCCTGTTCTGGTGCTCTGTCATCCAAACTGTAAAGAAGTTTCTACTTATTACCCTTTGTCCTACCACTGGCCACCAAGAAGAGTTTGACCCCATCCTCTTTACATGGTCCCCTAAGGTATTTGTAGGGATTGATGAGATCTCCTCTCATTCTTCTCTTCTCTAGGCTAAACAGCCACAGCTCGCTTAGTCTTTCCTCGTAGGACAGCTGCTCCAATCCCTTAATCATCTTTGTGCCTCTGCGCTGGACCCTCACTAGAATTTCTATGTCCCTCTTGTACTCGGGAGCCCAGAACTGCACACAATATTCCAGGTGTGGCCTCACCAAAGCTGAGTAGAGGGGGAGGATCACTTCTTTTGACCTGCTGTCCACACTCCTCTTGATGCAGGCTAGGATCCCATTGGCCTTCCTGGCCACAGGGGCACACTGCTGGCTCATGGTTAACTTGTTAGAATCATAGAATACCCCAAGTTGGAAGGGACCCATAAGCATCATCAAGTCCAACTCCCGGTTGGACTTGTCCAATTTCTTTGTTGTCCACTATGACCCCCAGGTCCCTCTCTGCAGAGCTGCTCTCCAGCAGGTCAGCACCCAACTTGTACTGGTGCCTGGGGTTGTTCCTCACCAGGTGCAGGACCCTGCACTTCACAGAATCACAGAATTGTAGGGGTTGGAAGGGACCTCAAGAGATCATTGGGTCCAACCCCCCCTGCCAAAGCAGGTTCCCTAGAGCAGGTTGCCCAGGTAGGCGTCCAGAGGGGCCTTGAATATCTCCAGAGAAGGAGACTCCACAACCACCCTGGGCAGCCTGTTCTGATGCTCCGTCACCCTTATCGTGAAGGAGTTCTTTCGCATCTTGGTGTGGTACTTCCTGTGATTAATTTTTTAGCCATTGCCCCTTGTCCTGTCCCCACAAGCCACTGAGAAGAGTTTGGCCAAATCCCTCTGTCTCCCACACTTAAGGTATTTGTAACATTAATAAGATCCCCTCTCAGTCTTCTTTTCTCAAGACTGAACAGACTCAGGTCTCTCAGCCTTTCCTCATAGGGAAGATGCTTCAGGCCCTGTATCATCTTTGTTGCCTTCCACTGGACTCTTTCCAGGATATCCCTGACTTTTTTTGTACCAGGGAGCCCAGAACTGGACACAGTACTCCAGGTGAGGCCTGACCAGGGCAGAGTAGAGCGGGAGGATCACCTCCCTTGACCTGCTGGTCACGCTCCGTTTAATGCACGCCAGGATCCCATTGGCCTTCTTGGCCACGAGGGCACACTGCTGGCTCATGGTCAACCTGTCATCCGCCAGTACCCCCAGGTCCTTCTTCCCAGAGCTCCTCTCCAGCAGGTCATCCCCCAGCCTATACTGATACATGTGGTTGTTCCTTCCCAGGTGCAGGACTCTACACTTGCTCTTGTTAAACTTCATTTTGTTTCTTCTTGCCCAGTTCTCCAGCCTGTCCAGGTCTCGCTGAATGGCAGCACAACCTTCTGGTGTGTCGGCCACTCCTCCCAGCTTTGTATCATCGGCATACTTGCTGAGGTTGGACACTATTCCCTCATCAAGGTTGTCAATGATGTTGAACAAGATTGGACCCAGCACTGACCCCTGGAGAACACTGCTGGTCACAGGTCTCAAGCCCGAATCTGTGCCACCGATCACCACCCTCTTGAGCTCGGCCAGTCAGCCAGTTCTCAACCCACCTTACTGTCCATTTGTCTATCCCACACTTTCTCAGCTTTGCTAGGATGATGTAGTGGGAGACTGTATCAAAAGCCTTGCTAAATCAAGGTAGATTACATCCACTGCTCTCCCCCCATCTACCCAGCTGACGATGCCATCATAGAAAGCAATGAGGTTGGTCGAGCACAATGTCCCCTTGGTGAATCCATGCTGACTACTCCTCATAACCTTCTTCTTTTCCACTTGCTTGGAGATTGCATCCAGAACAAGCTGTTCCAACACCTTTCCAGGGACAGAGGTGAGACTGACGGTCCTGTAGTGTCCCGGATCCTCCTTCTTGCCCTTCTTGAAGACCAGAATGACATAGGCTATCCTCCAGTCTTCAGGTACGTCTTCTGTTCTCCAAGACCTCTCAAAGATGATACAGAGTGGCTCAGCCATCACCTCCACCAGCTCCCTCAACACACGTGGATGCATCCCATTAGGGCCCATGGATTTCTGTGTGTTGATCCCACTCAGACACTCCTGACCCACTCCCTCTTCAACAAGAGGGTATCTTCCCATTTCTCAGACTTTTTCTCCTCCCTCCAGTGTCCAGGAGTCCCAGTGGGGAATCTTTGAAGCAAAGACTGAAGCAAAGAAGGCATTCAGTATCTCCGCCTTCTCAGCATCCCAAGTTACCAGGACGCCCCCCTCATTCAGCAGGGGACCCACACTATCCCTAGTCTTCCTTTTACTGTTTACATACTTAAAAACAAACAAACAAACAAACAACAAATATAAACCTTCTTATTATCCTTTATATTTTTTGCAAGTTTCATCTCCAGGTGGGCTTTAGCCTTCCTTGGTGCATCCCTGCAGGCCCTGGCAACACCCCTATACTCCTCCCAAGGGGACAGGCCCTTTTTCCACATTTCATAGACCTTCCTCTTTCTTCTGATCTTGTCAGTGAGCTCCTTGTTCTTCCATGCAGGTCTCCTGCCCCCCCTTCCCCAATTTCCTACTCTTAGGGATGCACCGATCCTGAGCTTGGAAGAAGTGTTGTTAAAGTGTTGCCCAGCACAAGCACCTTTGCCTTCTAGCAATCTAGCCCTTGAGATACCCCAAAGTAGGGCCCAGAAGAGGTTGAAGCTGGCTCTCTGAAAGTCCAGGGTAGCAATCCTACTTTTTGCCTTCTTCTTCCACCAAGTCACACCCCTAACAAGCCCATCCCTGTTGTTAAGAACAAGGTCAAGGAGCACCCCCCGCTTCGTCAGCTCCTCCACCACCTGCATCAGAAAATTATCTTCAACACATTGTAGGAACTGTTTGGACTGCGCGTTTTCGCCAAGTTGCTTACCCAACAAATGGCTAGATAATTGAAGTCCCCCATGAGAACCAGCGCCCGGGATTGTGACGCTACTTCCATCTGCTTTTAGAAGGCCTCATCAAGCTCCTCCTCCTGACCTGGTACACCCCCACAACAGTGTCACCCATACCATCCTGCCCCTTAATTCTCACCCACAAGCTCTCCAATCGTTCTTCACCCTCCCCCAGGTGGAGCTGGGTACATTCTAATTGCTCCCTCACATAAAAGGCAACTCCTCCCTCTCACTTCCCCAGCCTTTCTTTCCTAAAGAGGACACTGCTCTCCATGACAGCGTTCTAGTCATGCAACCTGTCCTACCACATCTCCATGATCACAATGAGATCGTGGCCCCGTGACCATACACAGATCTCGAGCTCATCCTGTTTATTTCATGCATTGGTATACAGGCATTTTAGGGAAGCAGCAGGCACAGTTACCCCTAGAGGGTTGCAAGAAGAAGATTCCGGATGGGGTATCAGGATCATTATCTTCTCTGAGGAGCACTCAGATGATCCTATGAGACAACTCAGAGGATTTTCCCTGCTATCTTCAACAGTGACAGCAAAGACAGCATCCTCCAGCCCTTCTCTGTCACTTCTAACTACCCTTCCTTCCCCCGTCAAACCTAGTTTAAACCCCTGGTAATCAGTCCAGAGAGCTTGCTCCCCAATACACTTGTGCCCCACTTGCCGAGTCAGAGTCCATCAGCAGCACACATACCTGGCTTCTCAAAAGCCTGCTCGAGATCAAAATACCCAAAACCTTGGTCTAGACACCCCCTCTCAGCCAGTCATTTACCTGTTTGTTCTCCTCCTTCTTTCTGGGTCCCAGTCACCCATCGGAAGGACAGAGGAGATCATTACCTTCACCCCCTATCCCTTCAACATCCTTCCCAGGGATGCAAAGTCCTTTTTAATATTACTCATTTTTCTTGTTGCAGCTTCCCAGGACCCAGCCTGAATGACAATAAGAGGATAGTAGTCGTCCAGTTTAATGAGCTGTGGCAGAGCCTTCCTAACATCCCTGACATGTGCTCCAGGAAGACAACACACCTCTCTGGAGAGGTTATCTGGGCAGCAAATGGGAGCCTCAGTGCTCCCCAGCAAGGAGTCCCCCATCACTAAGACTCTTCTCCCTTTTTTTTGTAGCACTGGTTTGGATGCAGTGCCCCAACCAGCCACGCTCCCTATGCTTGTTACTTCCCGTGACCTTGACATGCTTCTCAGGGCCCGGGTTCTGACTACTGCCCATACTCTCATCCTTTTTCCTGCCCAAGAGTGTCAAATCTATTACCCAGCGACACTGTGGAGGTTGGTGGCACCGTGGGTATTGGGGGCAGAGGCTTCCTTCTGCTTTGAGCTGAGATGGGGATACAGCCCCTTTCCTCTTGTGGGCGGTCAAGTCTTCTGTCCTGCAGGTGAGAGGCTGGATTGGCTACTACCCCTTTCAGGGACATAGGATGGGGCTGCTGGGCCTCAGTAGGGGCAGGTTGACACTTCCTATCCATCACTCTCAGAGACTCCCAGGAGCCCTTCAGGCTGCCAATTTCTCACTGCAGCCCGGTTATCTGCTCAAGCAGTTCCTTGACCAGGGCACACCTGCACCCATGACAGCCCTCTCTTCCCTCAGGGCCCAACGGGGCCTCCAGATTCCAGAGCTCCCCACAGTTTCCAGTCTGGACTGCCACTTCACTTCTCAAGGGATCCACGCGGGTGCCCACAAGAGCCCAGAGAGGCCATGTTCCCTCAGTTTGGGTTGCCACCTTGGCCCATACACTGAGACGGGTGCCCACCATGGTGTGTTATAAGTTGTAAGAGACAGAGTTCCCAGATGAGAGGAGAGGAAGAGAAAGGGAGGTGGGAAAAGGAGAAGAGGATCATCCCTGCACTCTTCCCTGCTACATTAGAACTGTCTGCACTAACTGCCAAGCTGGTCCTGGGTCATGGTGCTCCCTAGGGACTGCTTTTATAGCATCAGGGGGTGGCTGATGTCACCCCTGGTTCCGCCCTCACACTGTCAGCCCCACGGTGGCACAAGCACGGCTCCTGCTTGCTCGGTGTGGGGCTGGGGCTGCAGCTATGACTAAATGGCTCCGTGCTGTGTTATTGGGGGGAAGGGGGGGAAGGTCTGCTCCATCTGTCTCCCTGCCAGGTTCCCTCACTGCAGTCAGTCTGTGTGAGGTCCTCGCTAAAATGTCTTGCCCTTGTTGAACTTCATGAGGTTCTTCTCCACCCAACTCTCCACCCTGCCCAGGTCACTCTGAATGGTTGCACAGGCCTCTGGTGTGTCTGCCACTCCACCAAGCTTTGTACCATCCACAAACTTTCTGAGGGTGAACTCTGTCGCTTCATTTAGGTCACTGATGATTAAGTTGAATAGCAATGGACACAGTAATGATACTATTAGCCACAAACCTCCAATCAGACTCAGCACCAGTGAGCACAACACTCTGAGCTTGGCCATCCGGCCAATTCTGGATCCACCCCACTGTCCACTCATGGATACTACACTTATGGAGCTTTCCTTGGAGGATGTTATGGGAGACAGCATTGAAAGCCTTGCTGAAATCAAGGTAGACAACATCCACTGCTCTCCCCTCATCCATACAGCCAGTCATCTCATTGTAGATGACTATCAGGTTGGTTAAACATGACTTTCCCCTGATGAATCCATGTTGACTGCTCCTGGTCACCTTCTTTTCCTCCATGTGCTTAGAGAGAACCTCTAGGATGAGCTGTTCCATCACTTTTCCAGAGATGGAGGTGAGGCTGACTGGCCTGTAGTTTCCTGGGTCTTCTTTCTTGCCCTTCTTGAAGACTGGAGTAAAGTTGGCTTCCTTCTAGTCCTCAGGCACCTCTCTTGTTCTCGAATACCTTTCAAAGATGATAGAGAATGGCTTAGCACTAACACCTGCCCCTTTCCTCAGTACCCTTGGGTACATCCCATCAGGGCCTGTAGACTTGTGGGTGTCTAGCTTGCCTATATAATGTCTAATCCAATCCTCTTCAACCAGGGGAAAGTCTTCCTCTCTGCAGGTTTTCTCTCTTGTTTCTGGGCTTGGTAGTGCTTGGGGGCTAGCCTTATCAGTGACGGCATAGGCAAAGAGGACATTCAGTAACTCCACCTTCTCTGTATTGACCATCACCAAGGCACCCACCTCATATAGCAGCACACTCACATTTTCCTTAGTTTTCCTTTTGTTTCTGATGTATCTGAAGATCGCTTTCTTGTTATCCTTGATGTCTCTTGCTAACTTTAATTGTAACTGGGCCTTGGCCTTCCTCATTGCTTCCCTGCATTCTCTGACAATGTTCTTATGTTCCACCCAAGTGGTCTGTCCCTTCCCCATCATGTGCACTTTCTTCTTCTGTTTAAGTTTTCCCAAGAGCTCCTTGCCCATCCAC
>CM021698.1:113282615-113296290 GCA_011074415.1 Stictonetta naevosa | reverse complement strand
CCCCCCCCGCTTTTCTTCTTTCTCATAGGGATGCACTGATCCTGAGCTTGGAGGAACTGGTGCTTGAATATTAGCCAACTTTCCTGGACCCTCTTTCCCTCTAGGGCCCTGGCCCAGGGGATTCTTTCAATCAGGTCCCTGAAGAGGTCAAAGTTAGCTCTCTTGAAATCCAGGGTTATACTTTTCGTGATCACTGCAGCCAAGACTGCTCTCAACCTTCATGTTTCTAACTAGACCATCTCTGTTTGTTAGTACCAGGCCCCTCTCCTTGTTGGCTCATCTACCACCTGTGTCAAGAAGTCGTCCTCAATGTTCTGCAGTAATCTCCTGGGCAGTTTGTTCTGTGCTGTGTTGTCTTCCCAGCAAATATCGGGGTGGTTAAAGTCCCCCATAAGAACCAGGGCCTGCTAATGTGAGGCAACTTGCAGCTGCCTGTAGAAGATCTCATCCACTTCCTCTTCCTGATCCAGTGGGCTGTAGTAAACACCCACCACAATGTCACCCCTGTTGGCCTGCCCTTTAATCCTCACCCATAGGCTCTCAGCTCATGCTTTGTCCTCCCCTAGGCAGAGTTGCATACATTCCAGTTGCTCCCTCATGTAAACAGCAACTCCACCACCTTGCCTTCCTGGCCTGTCCTTCCTAAAAAGCACAAAGCCATCCATGGCCACACTCAAGTCATGGGAGCTGTCCCACCATGTCTCAGTAATTGTGAGGAGATCATAGCCCTGCAACCACATGCACACCTCCAGTTCCCTTTGTTTATTCCCCATGCTGCCTGTGTTTACTTAGAGGCATTTGAGTTGGGCTCCCAATGTATCTGCTTTTCTAGACTGGGCAACTGTAACTCATCCATGTGGCCCTACCTTAGCTCTCCTGTTAAGCTCTACTCCCTCTCTAGGCTCTGGGCATCCTTTGCCAGCTTTGGTGTTCAAATGGAGTGAGTGGGATGGCATGTCATCCTGTACCTTACCTCCAGCAACCCTGATGACATTCCCCTCCCCCACTGAATTTAGTTTAAAGCCCGATCAATGATCCCTGCCAGATCATGACCAAGGACCCTCTCACCCCTTTCAGAAAGATGAATCCTGTCTGATGCCAGCAAGCCTGGTGCCATGTAAGGCTTCGTGTAGCCAAAGAACTCAAAATTTTGGTGATGACACCAGCCATGGAGCCACATGTTAATGGATACTATCCTACTGTTCCTGTCACTGGGGAGAATGTAGGAAAATGTGGCTTGTGAACCCAAGTCCTTGACCATCCATCCCAATTCCTTGAAGTCCCTTTTGATTGCTCTCAGGCTATATGTTGTCTCTTCTTCACCTCCCAGTTGTAGCACCAGCAATGGGTAATAGTCTGAAGGTTGAACCAAGCTTGGAAGTCTTCTGGTGACATCCTTAACCAGTGCCCCAGGTATGCAGCAGACTTCCCTTAGAGGAGGGTCCCTGCTACATATTGGACCCTCTGTTCCCCCTATTGTGGAATCACCAGTGGTCACAATACAGGGTGTTGGCCTTTCCAACCCTGGCAATATCTCTGGTGGAGAGGGATCATTGCCTCCTCCATCCATTGGTTGCCTTTTAGCATCCAGGTCCTCATACCCTTTGCTCAGGGCTACCTGATAGGGTGAGATGGGTGAAAGTGGATACATACCTACAATAATTTGGTGGTCTGCTCTAATATATATATATTTAAATTAATTACAAATATTTATTGTTTCTGTTTCCCATTTATCTTCTAGCACCTTGCATTACTGATGTTTTCAGTTCCTCGGGATGGAAGCTGTCTTTGTGTTATGTCTTTAAACAGTGCTTATCACAATGGGTTATTTGACAGAGGCTCCTAGACACAACAATAGTGGTAAAAAGTACTTGTCATTGTCTTCTCTGCCTTTGAAATAACAGAAAATTTATACATGCTATTTTATTTTTTTTATTATTTTTTTTCCTCAAGAAAAAGTTCCATACCACTGCAAGGTTATAGTAAATTGTATACGTCTGGTAAACAAACTAAATTTTCAATAATGTTATTCATAAAACTAAAATTATCAAGAACTTTTATGTCAGTGATGGTTAAAGATCATTGTTCAGAAGCAGTAATGTAAAACAAGAAGCAACAGCTTGTGTGGGTTACAAATGTAATTATATATAAATGTTTTATATCATGCATAGACATAGCTATTTGATGAGTGAGTACATGCCAATAAACTCAAATATATTTATTAATGCTAGTGTCTGCAGGGTTGTTATGTAAATTAAACATTCTGCCAGCATGTATTTGCCTAAGCAAATACATTTTATTAATAGCTTGATAGTTAATTGGTAGTTATTCAGGTTTGTGGCTTTTATCATTTATTAATATGGTATTCTATGATCAGGTATTAAAATTAAGTGAGATCCTAGCAAGTGTTTCTGTTGTCTGTCAATAGTCCTTTCCTGAAGTGAAAACTACAACCTCAAGAGTTTATGCAGAACTTAATACACTTTTCTCAGCAAAATATTGGGAATTTATTAAGAAAACCTGATATAATGTGTTTTCTACAGGACCATTGTTTCAACATAATCACACATGCACAAGTCTTTGTAAAAAATGTATTTGCATAAAAATTCTGTATCTGTTTCAATTGAAATTTATTGTACAATTTCTAATATTATTTCGTCAACTATATCTACTAGTAATTTATTGTAAAATCAGCAAATTTTAACCAATGTTTACAGAATAAACAAATAAATAAATAAATCAAATGGGAAACAGGAACTTAAGAAACAAACAAACAAAAAAATAAAAATGAGGTTCACCTATCTGGATGTGTAGCTCCCAATAGCCAGACAATTGTAATATAACTATTTTTAACACATAATATCACTCAACAGTTCATCACTTTGCCCAGGTATTTAGTTTGATATGAACTAGTTTAACTCTTAGGGTATTCACCTTAAATTATTATTATTATTTTCCATTATGCCCCTTGTACTTAGACTTATGTAAAAAAAAAAACATTTTTGCTTTCCATTTCTTTCTCCCCCAAACATTTTATTTGACAAGGAGGTCTTGAGATATATTTCCCAGAAGCATTTTTCCTCTATCTGACTTCTCTGAAGTATTTATCAAAACACTTTTTTTTTTTTTTCTTTCTTTCTGATTTGGTAGTAAGCCGAATGTCATCACAAGAATTTTCCCCTGCTGCTAAAATCTTGTAACAACCCCGTGTTGATAAATCCGTTCTAATACTGGCTCAGGGTGTTGTAGTACAGCTAATACTTCTTTAACTAATAGTAGCAGAAAGACGGGTTGTGCACAAATTGCAAGTGGATTTAACCTTCAAGTTAAAACCTTCAGTTTTTACCTGGCAAAGATCTTGTTCCAGATCTTTACATGGTTGAACAGATAGTGCCAGAAAACAGCTGTGCGTGTGAGGCACAAACCAAATGGTTCATTGAAGCTTCACCCTCTGTTGCATCCAGGAGATTTTAACAGCTTGTACCTTTCCAGGAAAAAAAAAAAAATTATAAAAAAAAAAAATGCATAGGTTTTGGTGGCTATTGTGTTCCTCACGAGTTCTTTACAGTCCTGATGTAAAGACTGTTTGCAGATTCAGGATGATTTTTAATATAAATTTCTAGCATTTGCTCATATATTGAAACATTTTTCATTGATTCCTGTGTTGGCAATCCCTATATACACATCCATTGTTTCTATTGAGAAGTGGAAATATCTATCTATGTCACCTTTGCAGTCTCTGTTCCAGGATTTTTTCCTCCAAGAAAAGGATGTATCAGCCAGACAAAATGTGCTGCCTTCTGTTGAACACCTGCTGTCAGCTCAACAGTATATGTAGTAGCATGTGCATGAGCTCATGGCAACCATCTTGCTGAAGCAACCATACTCTGGCACCAGAGTGAACTGCTCATTGGTTCCCACTGTTATATCTCTGTGTGTCCCTCCATGAACTAACATGCTACAGATCCTTGAAGGGGTTGTGGTACCTACAGAGGAGATTACAGCACCACGTAGCGGCCATAACTCTGTCCCAAGAGCAGTATAGCTACTGGCAGCAAGGAATGATGACTGGGCATGCTGCTGCCACACTTTTGGGCCACATATCTGCTACACAGTGGCAAAAACAATTCTCCTCTATCTCTCTCTGTTTGCTCCTGACATCTTTCACACCCAACACTTTGGGTGGATTCTTCTCTGTCTGCAAAGTAGATGTCTGAACTCTTTATCAGCCATTGTTTGTAGCTAGGGAGAAAAGCATAAATTTCTAGAGATTTTTTTTTTTTTTTTTTTTTTTACTTAAAGGTTGGTGTCTAGAATGAGTCAGATGAACCATATTTACTCTCTCATTTTCTCTCTTTAGTTATACATGCATTTGGACAGCATTATTAGGCACAGATATCCTCATTGTAAGTAAATATAAATTGCAACAAAATTAAATCCACTATTTAACCCTAATTTCCTTTCTTAACTATGAAACAAGGATATCTCTTAATGTCCCAGTTTTTGTTTCCCACCTTCTGTAGATGCTGCCCAAATAGTAAGAATATGCTCACACTCATTTTAAGAAGTGCTGCATTCACAAAAGCATTTAAAATTTCTCTTTGAGAAGATATGTGATACTGAATATTAAAACATTGTCCCTTCTCACCCTGCACATATATCTTAAGACCAGTAGAAATTTTGTCAGCTGTAGGAACCCTAAACCTCAAAGGCAGAAAACTGATAGTTTTGTTAAAATATTTGAACCTAGGAATAAGACCAGACTTCAACTTTATTTGATAAAGATTTGATTTCTAGTTTCTGATGTCTTTTGTTTGGACAAAAATTATTTGTGATACAAAAGAAATATATGTTTTATTCACTGATACACTTAGTCATTAATTCATAGCAAGACTGGACTCATGATATACACACTATTTATTATGCATAGTTTTCTATTTTTAATACCTCTTTATATTCATATTACCACATATTTGTAAGTGTTCTCTGTTGTGTAATGGTTGCACATACTCTTAACTTTTCAATGTAGAATCTCAATGGAAATGGCTATGATTTACAAAATCTAAAGGGAGAGTTCTATTTTAATGAATATATATATATATAAATAAAAGCCTTTGAATGACTATTTAATTGTTTAGCAGTACCACCTGGTATGATGGTCTGTCATGGTAGTGTTAATGAGGAATTTTCAGCCTTTAGCAATGGAAGAAGTGTTAAAACCAGGAGTCAGTGAATGAATCAGCTACCAACATATCAAATAAAAAGCCTTTCAAAACAAGTTGCTTCTCTAAGAAAAAAGAAACCATGACACTTTCTTGTTCTTTGCCTCCCATTATTTTGTTATACATGCATTCATTCACTGAATTTTTGTGTGAGAAACGTTAGAGCTGTTCCTAGGTTGAATAAGCAAGAAATATTAATTGCAATATGGGGAAATATAGATATTTAGTCTTCTGTATAAACTGAAGTACTGGCAGACATTACTTTATTTGTATATATTACACAGACAGATGACTCAGGGCTAGGATTTTCAATAAATAAATAAATAAATAAATAAGGTTGATGTTGTAGAAAGCCAGTCTGAATTTGTGATATTTTGAAATTCCTTATTATGGATATTGTTCTTGAAAAATGTCAACACCACTTCAAAACAGATTTCAGATTCTTAAGAGATAATTGATTCTTCTGTAGGCAAATTACATACCAAGAAACTCTCAAAAAAAATTAATTAGATACCTCTTATCGACTTAAGACACTTATAGTCTTTGGGACAGGATCAAAATTTTATAGAATGGCTCACACAGCTTAACAGATAGTTCATACTCATAACACTTGACTAAATATTTGACTTCTTGTCATTGACATTGCAGAAAAAAAAAAAAAATACACTTCCTAATTCATTTTGTTTTTACTCCTTTTGGTTGAGTGAGGCCTTCCAAGGCTCTGTAATGATTTTTGACATTTAAAAGTTACGGAGTTTGTTTTGGAGGTAAGAAATGGGCTAAAATCTACATTTTGTGACAGGATCTGTAATCTACATGTCACTTAATCTCCAGAGTACTTCCTTCTTCAGATGTTTGGTAATCCAAGCTCTGAGATGCAGTCTCAGTCTTCAAAACCATCCTCCATGACTGTATATCAGTCACACTGAATTAAAGTGTGTATTTCATTGAGATCCACCTTGTAAAACTCTGAATAAGACTGCATATACTCGAAATAATTTATTAATGGTGGAGGGTGATTAGCTGCTAGAAGAGACTGGCATAATGGCCTACCATGGTGTAAAGATACATCCCTTTTCATCCTTTTTTTTTTTTTTTTTTTGTAAAACAAAGTCTTTATGGCAAATCTGATATTATACAGTGATTAAAGAAAATTATTACAATACAAAATATATCTGTTACTTTACAGTTTTATTTCTTGGACTGAAAAGTTTTTTTTTTCTTTTTTTTTTTTTCTTTTTTTAAATGTAAATCTTTCAGATTTAATAGAAGTTGAGTGTAGCAGAATGGCAAGGCCAAGCCATCTATTATGATTTTTCAGCTATCCATAATTTATCTCTTTCCAACATTTCTTTTATTTAATAAAATATTCAAAAAAAAAAAACAAAACAATATGAAGATAGTCATAATACAACCACATCTGAATATATTCTAAATATAGTTTTCTGATTATGTTATCAGAGGTAAAAAAAGCACAGCAAGGAAAAAAAAAAAAAAAAAAGTAGTAAAATACAGTGAAATCTTATTCATTTACACTCTGGCAGAGTCATTACTTATTATCAAGTGCATGTGCAAACAATAAATAAACAAGATAAAGCCTCACAAAAATGATAACACAAGTTCTATTAAAGCCAAAGTACCATTATAGTGTGAAACCTTGTAGCTACATTCCCTGTGAAGTGGAGATAATATGGATTTTTGATACTTTTTACTTACTGATAATGCACATGCTACCACAGAATATCTTAGCCATGGAAAAATATTAAATGTATAAATCATATCAGCTTATTTCTTTTCTGCCCCTTACACTCTCTGATAGCACTGGTTTGAAGTACTCTTTATGAGTTTGCTTGCTTGTTCTACTTTCTCCCATTTTCATCCTTTACTTTTTTTTCTTCTATTCTGGGAAACCTAGGTCAAATGTGTAGTTTCATAAAGCATCCTGCTGAGAAAGATCTACCTATTTTTTCTATTTTTTTTGTCATTTATTCTGAATGTCCTGTTTTTAATTTTTGCTGGCAGTTCCATGCTCTCAGGAGACTGTAAATGTAACAAGGGGATGTTGATTTAAAGACATGAGAACAACCGAATAAAAACACTTGACAACCAAAATTGTAACTATGCATCTATACCATACAAATTCCATTGCCTAGCACTGAGACAAGGATATCATAAAGCCCTATTGCAGCAACACTTAATATTTTCTCTCATCCAGCAGGGAAAAAAGGTCGCTGCGTTATATCTGAGAAAGCTGTTGAAGTTAAGATTCTAAATCAAATCATAGAGAGTAAAAAGGCTAAAGCTGGCAGTCAGTCCGTAATAAGTCAGTCAGTCAGTCCATAATAAGCAATTTTCCCATCTGGTATTGTGTGGTCATCCAGGAGCTGAGAAACCAAAGCAAAGCTACAGAAGTTATACAATAGTTCTAGTGAGTCAGGAGCTTGCATACTGCTTGGTCATGAACTCCACAGTTTTTTGGGTTGTCCACTAATTGCATAACCAGGAACTGCATCATCAACATTTTAGGAAGAATGTGTTAAGGGACCTCTATGTTAACTAGACTGGTAAGATAAAAAAGATTATGGTGTCCTTAATACCATACATGACTAGTATTCATCTTAAAATTCTATTTTCATTGATGAAAGAATTAAGCCAAAGATCTCTAATATCAGTATTTCTCTTTGGTCATTTAGTAGTTTGAACTAAGTTTTGCCTTCTACTTTTTTTTTCTTTTTTTTTTTTTTTTTTTTTTCATTTTGTGGGATGGTTAATATATATTCAAAGTTATTACTTCACACAATAATTTTTAACAATACAAAACTTCCCATTCATCACATGAATTAGGAGTTCATATAAAATGAAAGAATATTATGAAAATGACTGTGTTTTTTCAAGGTTAATTTTTCAAATATGCTGTTTAGCTCACAGAAAGGATTGCCAGAAACACTTTAAATGAAGGCTGAATACCAAAATAATTGAGTGTTAACAGAGATTGTTACTATTCCTTACAAATTATTGACATTTTTTTTTATTTTGAAATATTTAAAATATAGCTATTCAGAAATCTGGATGCATTCAAAAGTAATTTTTCCCGCAAAAATTATTTACAAGGTATCCTGGGCAATTTTCTACTTCAACCTGAACTGAAAGTTTTCTGTTATCCCTAGAGTAAGTCTCTTTTTTTACGTCCTTCTTTTCTTTTCCATTCATTGTCACTTCATCCCATGGAAAGAAATGAGAAATTTGCATAGAAGAATACTGAAATCTATACCTTTGGAGAGCAAATTCACAGTGAAGAACTGAAAATGGTTTGCTTTCATTTCTATATCAATGCTAACCTTTGAAGACTACTAGCCCAAATGTTTCAGCTGGTAAATACTGAGCTGAGAGAGAAAATGCTAGATTTATCTAGCATTTATTAGATAGCTTTATTAAAAACTATATGGAGTATTATATGAAATATTAAAGTATTACTTCTGCAGATTATTTATTTTATTTCTATTGATGGCAGAGATTATCCCCTATCCTATCTCTTACTCCTACTGGCGACTACAAGTCATACCTGCTGAAAGAAACAGATCATGTGGTGTTAGTGGAAGATATTCCACAGAGGCAAACCTACTTGCAGTGAATATGACACACTCTCATGGGGAGTCATAAGAGAGGGCAGACAATGAATCAACAAGATTTGAACTAGTGGGCTTTTCTTGGCCATGAACATGATTTATATGAGCTGGTAGTAAAAGGCTGAGAGATGAGACCATGAAAGCAAACAAAAATTCAAAGTTATCAAACTCACTTTAAATTTAATTATGGCTTTATCAGTTGAAGAAGCAATGCATTCATTGTTCTGGTTCTGTCCTGGAACACTGACAGCTGGAATTTATTTCTTCCACTGTCAATAACAACTTCTCTTTGACCTTGGGCAAGCAGTTCCTTGGGTATGTGCCTTCATTTCTCCTTCTTCTCGGTGTAAGTTTTGGCCTTTTACAAAGTATTATCTTAGAGATGTACAGTGCCTTTCTCAAGAGAAACAATGTATAATAAAATGTCTGTAAAGTACTAAATTCCTTGCTTTTCTGACCTAGAATTAATGAATAGGAGAAGATTTTGAAAATCAAAGAAAAATTAGAACAATTTTGATCCATTCAGAAGGACAGAGGATTGGGAGAATATCTTAGACATTAGCAGAATACAAGCAAGCTTACATCATTTTTGTCCAGTTAAAAGCTTTCTTTCCTGAACTTTTTTTTCACACACACACACAAAAAAACAAAACAGAAAAAAAGTGCACATGAAGCCAGGATATAAAAATAGCCAGTTGCCATCTTTGATTGAGGGAGAAAGACACAAGCCAGATTTATTGGCTGTCTAGAGACCTTATGTTCAGTTTTTTCTTGTAACATTCACACCAATTAAATGTGAGAGTTTATATGTTGTTCTATCTGTAAAAATGACAGCCAGATCCTTGTCTAGCTCATTTAATTGTCTCTGTGGGATACCCACCCCTGTATAGCAAGCAGTATTTCATACACCTACTGTAAAATCCCATTTGACTGAATATTTCCAAGTAAAAAAATTGTTCAGAAAAAGTGATATTCAATAAGAGATTGCATTCCTTTCTCTCAAGTTAACATAAGCTTTTTGAATGGAATTTTGAAATGTTATTAAGATGAATGTGAAAAAACAAATATAAAACTAGCCATATACATAAACATATATATCACAAGTAAGTGTTCAGGCCAGATGTGGTTGTTAGCATGCACAATTTTATTATTGTTGCTACTTGGAATACACAACCAGAAACTGAAAATCCAGCGAAGTCATCATGCTCCAAACTAAGTATAAAGAAGCATGCAAAATTTTCCCAGTAAAGTAGCTGATCCTCTCTCCTGTAGTTGTTTTCTCCAGTCTCATTGAAAGACTTCACTCTTGTGTGGCACCTTTTTAAAATACCTCTTGTTCAGTTCCAGGGTGTTAGCTAAGTACACTATAAAGCTATTTGTAGGAAAATCAGCTGGTGATTTTAAAGTGTGGACATTGATTAATAATTTGACATAGGTTTTGACTAGCAAAAGTGATGAAACTCAGAAACTACTTATTGGTATAAAGTGGTTTCACAAGAATCAAGGGAATTTGAGAACTAGAATATTCTCTAGACATTAGAAAGTATATATGAAGATATCTGGCAATTTATATAAATCATATGATCTTCACTTGAAATATTTCCTAAATCATCTTAAAATTTTAACTGTCTACTCAATGTTCAATCTTCTAAAACACACAAAAGAAGTCAGTATTCCAGTTTTAAAGTACCTTTTATTAAATTTAGTCTTCAGCTTCAAGAATTGCATATCTATTTTTGTTTCCATCTTTGTTTCTGTTTTTGTCCTTCATAACTGTAAATCCAGTCTTTTGTTATTTTGAGAACAAAACTAACCTAGCAGCCTGTTACTTGGTAACAAGTTGCTGTTAAATTAAATTATTCAGAGTTGATAATATTGCAAATGGAGACTTTTAAGAAACATTGATAATGTTCTCTAATAGTGTCAATTAAAAATGTAATATTTCCAATATAATTAACCATATACAGTAGCTGCTGAAAGTGATACATATTTTCTGTGATGACTGTTATATGAGATTATTTTAGATATGTCTTTACATATATTAACTAGTATTATATTCAATGACTGTTTGCACCAGTTTCATAACTACTGTTGAAAATAGGTAAAGGTATCAGAATATATTTCAAAATGAAAACATAATGAGATCAGTTCATTCTTGTTCTGTTAATGTCTTTACTTTGTTTGTTTGTTTATTTGTTTGTTTGTTGTTCTTTTTTTGTTGTTGTTCTTATGAAGGTCAATGATATTTAGTGGTTTAAGATCACTACCTCTGTGTTTAAGAGTGTATTTCTTTTTATTTTTACAGCATTGACCATTAAAATTATATTGTATCATTCCTTTCAGCATTTTTTATAAATTTAAACTTTCTCCATTACTTTTCTTTCTGTCTGATACACCGAGTAAGTACTTTTACTTTCCAAATCCTTTCTGCTTTACCAAAGCAGATGAGGACATCACCTCAAACTGCTAAGAATTATCTTTTTGCCAGTTGCAGCTATTGAGATCTGTTAGAAGTTAAAACAGATTTGTTCATTTTCTGACTACCACTCCATACAGTTCAATGAAGTGTCAGGTTGCAAATCAAGTAGAGAATTCCTGGAGCAATGCATTACATTTACATCTTAGATTACTTTGAGTATATTAATTTTATCCCATTCTTAGCAGCAATTTTTCACCAAATCAGCAGTACTCAAGCAGGCAACATATACCTTTCTGGCACTTTCTGAACAGGTTTTCATGCAGATCATGAGCCATTTCAGGAGGCAGACTTTGCCTTACAATTTTAACCCAGATTTTAATGGCAGCATGATATAACATAATAATATTATGTTGTTTACAAATATTATTTACAACTGGAGGCATCCTGGAAACAGTAACTTCCCCCACTGACAGAAGGGATGAATTAAGGAAAGAAAGAAGTACATTTCTTGTATTTTCAGTGGCTTGCCTAGGTTACTGACATTCTTCGATTCTCTGAAGAACAATGATTCCATGTTAGGCCTCTGTGATTTCACTAATGGAAAACAATTTAAAGAGTATTGCCTGATACAAGACAGTGTTTTTAATTGTTATTAACTAGTAACATATTTATTTGAAAAGAGAAAAAAAATTGAAGTGACCTACATTCCATCTGTAATCTCTTGTGTTTAGGTCCTGGAAATACCTTGACTTTGGGGGATATTTATTTATTTATTTTTCTGTCTGTACTATAGATATACAGGACTCTACCTCTATCAGCAAGACAAAACATATTGCAATAGCATGCGATGTTAGGGACTGTATTGTTATAGTCAGTAGTGCATTCCTGATTCATTCTCTTACTCCAGTTTATAGTCATGTCCTTTTATAAATCAGGGACTACAGTTGTACAAAATTTACTTAATAAAACATAAAAATTATGATAAATTGACCAATTTTCAGTTTCTAGGACAAGAGAAAAAAAGTATATTTTACTTTCTGTAAGACTTTGAAATTGAAAGTCTATAGGTTAAATGGCTCAAAGTAATAAATATTAACTGAATTAATCTACTGACTGACAGTTAGCTTAAACTGAGCAATATTGGTAGATAAGAGGAAGAGGGGACCAGAGAAGAGTGGATAAAACTAGAAAGTCTACTGTTTAGACAATATTTCCCCTCCCTTCCCTTCCCTTCCCTTCCCTTCCCTTCCCTTCCCTTCCCTTCCCTTCCCTTCCATTCCCCTTTCCTGTCTAGAAGCAACCTCCAGAACCAAAACTAAACTGCAGATATTTCTCCTGCACTTTGTTGTTGATATTTGTTTTGTTTTCTCTCTCTCCTGCCCGCCTCCCTCTTCTTTTTTGTCTAAGGTTTCTTTGTTTATTTTCAATGAAACAACATTGAATTCCAACTAGAAAACTTATCAAGCCCTTCTCTATAAATTTCTCTTTCTTTCCAAAAAACAGGTAGTAATTACTTACATTAATACCTGTCAGTCAGGTAAGGAACTTTAATAGAAATATATCAGTGAATGGAAAATGGAATGGAGTGAAAACATTGCTCAATTCTTTCAATTTCTGTGCAAATGGCTTTAACTTCTGTGTGTGTGTCTGTATCCATTAAAAGAGTTTTAAAAATTATTGTGTTCATTGCTTTTAATTGGGTTAAGACAGTTGTGGTGTCTGTATAAAATCAATACAGTAAACTGCTTAATATTACGAAGTGACATAATCATATTAAGAACTTGTCTTTCACAGACCACTTATTCCATACATATTTATATGTTACAGTCCCAATCTGGATAAAGACTTTAGCTGGTTTTGGTTTGAGTTTTGGATTTTTGAGTTTTAGGCTGTGATGTGAAATTCAGGTGGAATGAATATCTGCGAACTACAATATCAGGGAGAGCTAATTTAGACGTCTTTTAACACACAAAAAGGAAGTTGGCTTTCATTTTTCTGTGCTAACATTTTAACAAGAGCATGAAAAATAACTGAGTTTAAATTATTTTTAAGTTTGACTTTAAAGCTATCTGGATATAAATTCAACACAAGTCCCCAAAGTGAACAATGATAGAATGAAACTAGAAAGCTGGATTTCAGTTCATATTCCGTATAAATATATGGATGCATTCAGAGTCAGGACCAGTATACTATGAAAGATTAGGTAAGACTTCAGTGCATCTTCTGAATGTGCTTTGCTAACATGTATTATTAAACTGATGTGCTTTCTTTCTTTCTTTTTCTTTCTTTCTTTCTTTCTTTCTTTCTTTCTTTCTTTCTTTCTTTCTTTCTTTCTTTCTTTCTTTCTTTCTTTCTTTCTTTCTTTCTTTCTTTCTTTCTTTCTTTCTTTCTTTCTTTCTTTCTTTCTT
>CM021698.1:113228681-113266966 GCA_011074415.1 Stictonetta naevosa | reverse complement strand
AGGAAGGAAGGAAGGAAGCAAGCAAGGAAGGAAGCAAGCAAGGAAGGAAGCAAGCAAGGAAGGAAGCAAGCAAGGAAGGAAGCAAGAAAAGAAGTCCCAATTCAGTATAATTTTCAGAAAATTTATTGGTCTTATGAACAAGCCCAGAGGATTATGGGAGCAGAGTGCGTTGGATGGTGCATTTTGGCTCCACATTACCTGTCATATCTGGCATGCTCTGGACCCCACTGCTGCTCCCTCCCACTGAGCCCACAGTTCCTTCCAAAACTGGCAGCCACACCAGTGTACAGGCTAGGTTTAGCCTACAGAAAGGCCAGTGAACACTCTCCTAGTATTTATACAGATTAATTATTGATATGTTACACACTTAAGAATTATCTAGTGTCACAATTGCCCACAAGTGTCATTTCTTATTCCTCTCCTTTTTCTTGTGTTTAATTGAATATTGACATTTTCTTTTTTGTTTCTCTGTAGTCTTTCTGAGGAAAAAAAAAATAAATCTCAGTTCAAGTAACTTCTGCAGTCTGCACTACTATTATTAGTTTTATAAATACTACTTGGACATCTGTTTTTCTGTATGATCTTATCAAACCGGAATGCACAGAGTTAAATCAAAGGCTTTTACTAAAACAAAGGCTAGGAGATAAAACGATGATGAGAGATAATGTACTTTTGTATGGATCACCTGGGATTCTTGGGACACAAAAGGAAGCTTTTAAGTGGAAAATACAGCAGGATTTGATCCCAGAAGGATATTGGACTACATTCTTTGCAAACAAATCTTAGCTCAAAGGGTATACTAAGGATTTAGAGATGGCAGTTCAAGTAGGAAGGAAGGAAATTAGGGCAGCTGACTGGATATGAAAAAGTAAGAAACAAGTTACAGCAAGTGGTATGCATTTTCAGTATCAGAGAAGGAGAGAACTGCATTGAATGACATGTACTAAAGCTTCCAAGAAAATATTATGGCATTAAGGTTCTGGAGGGATACAAAAAAGTTTAATTCTGACAGTGGTGAATTTCATGATTGCTACATTTTTCTGATCTTGTGTAAAACCATAAGAATACTATGGGCAGGGTTTGTTTTGTGGAAGTGCTTGGGTCTAATGCAGTTTCAGAAACTGTAATATACATACGGTACTGTAGTTATCTGTATAAGACTTGTAGACATGGCACAGAACCAGTTAGAAGCTTCTGCAGCTTCCCAGATACCTCTGGTTCCTTTTATTTTGCCATTCAGTTTCTTGCCCACAGGTGTTTTACTTTTGTCACTAATGGCAGTTTATATTTGTATTTTGTATGGTTATTTGAATAGTGAGAGCCAAATATGCTTAATTGTGTAGATCCATTTTTGGCACTTGCTTCCTCTGGTTTAGTGAACTTCCATTTTAACATGTTACTTCCTTAATTCACACAACAAATTTTTCATTTTCTCACTGCAGGATCATAGCTAAATCTTGGTTGTGTAATCCCTCTACTGGATGGTCTCTGATCCCTGGAAAAGGCAATGGGAACATTCAGTGTTATAAAACTACTAAAATTTCTCAGTTACACTGATCTTTTTTATAAGCTTCTGTTACCTGCCAGAACTGAGTTTCCTGATTTCTGAGTATTTCCTCAATAGCTGACAGTTTTATCATTGCAACGGTTTGCAGTTGCCATGATTTTGAAGAAAGCGTCTGTCACATAACTCATTATCAACAACATTAAGTTACTCGGCTTATACTCTGTATTCAGTAAGGTAAGTATGATAGGATTTGGTTGCTAAGCTTTGGTGTTTATAACTATTTCAGAGTTCATATGCTATATCAGAAGGATGGCAAAGGTTCCAGAAGTCTGTGTCATAGTTGCCAAAACTGCCTGGATGTCTTAAGGGGTATCTTACAAGAATGTCTTAAACAAACAAGTCCTACACCAAATGTAGCTTGCAGAATCCTTAGGTTGTAATCATATAACAACCTCTACTGCTGTTCATATCCCTTAATTTTACACCAGGAAGTATTTACAGATTCTTATAATGTAGTCCCAGACACGGTCACTTGTGGCTGTGAAGATGAGATCATAGTGATGGATGACTAAATCACAAAAGGTGAGAAAGGGAGGTGTGCAGTACAGAATTCTGTTCCTGTCATGATATTTTTGGTTTTCAGGTTGTACATAGAAAGCCAAAAATTACTCTAGCACTGAATATAATTTGAACTAACCTTACGAGAAAAAACAATGAACATTTTTCTATTGGTTTAGCTGTCTATACTGTAATCACTGTATGACCAAATAATCATTAATGCTGGCAAAGGACAGAGTTCAAGTCACAGGTTCAAGGTCCACGGATGACAGTAGCTGTGCCTGCTTATATGGGTTTAAACTGTTATGAAACTATATCCATGAGAAATGTTTAGAATAAAGGATGCTCAGGTTGTTCTGTATAGCTGTTTCTGTTGTCTCCCCCCCCCCCCCCCCTTTTTTTTTTTAGTTCACTGTCTGTTAACAAGGATAGCATTCACATAGTAAGGCAAACAGATTTTTCTATCTGATGTGAAGGTAATATAGAATGTGTATAATTTGTATATTTTGTTGACAGGTTATTCTCTGTAGTTTCTCATTTCTTTCAGAAACTGCTTGATATAGCACTTCCTTAATACATGGCATATAATACTTCTCGTATGATAGAGAAAAAGAATATTAACACATCAGAGCTATAAATGTGGGAGAGCAGACATGCACAACAATAGAAAATCTGTCAAGAAAAAAAATAAATTATTTCCATTCATCATAGTGCATTTGAGTATAAATAGAACTTTTACTTTATATATTACATATATGTATATGCATATATATGTTGTGAAGTATATTGTTTATATCTTTCTTGTAATAAATTTCAAGCAGTGAGCATTACAAATTTCCATTGATACATTACAGGTATTATAAGCATGTACATATTCGTATTATAATCAAATTCATTAACACCATTCTATCCTCTCCTTTGCCATGGTGATATGCAATTTATATACAATTTGTTAATTTCCTGGAGTACTTATATCTATTATACTTTTTGTTAAATGTCTGTTTCTGTTTAACATATTTGTATAGAATTTAATAGAAAGATGATCAATGCAATACTAATAAGCAGTAGCATACCAGAAAAGAATATGTTAAGCAGATTTGGAAACTCAGTGTAACTTAATTATTTATTTAGATGAAAATAATGTAATTCCATTTTCTTGCTTTTTTTTTTTAAGTTGTTTTCATACACTGAAAATACTTCTTTCTTCTCTTGTCATACTAAATTCATTTATGTTTTAAATCCTCTTGAAAAGAAAAAGGAAAGAAATGAAAGGAAGAAAGAATGGAAAGAAATAAAGAATACTTAAAATATTCAATTATATTTTTGTTAATCTAATGGAAATGGAATTTTAAAATACTAAGACAATGAGTCGATAAAATAATTCACAATGGTAAGCTACTAAATGTGTTTTAATTTTGTCACACTCTCAGCTGCTTTATGGCAGTTAACCCAGAAATGAAACCAATTGATGATAATTTCAGGCTGAACTACCTACGTTGTTATCAATTTAGGTCGTTTGTGTAGCTGAAGGACTTGAAGTCTCTGGTCTGAATTCAGTGTCTGTTGCTGTGCCAGATGACACCAAAACAATGGCCAAACTTTAGAGGATTCCTTCTCTAGTCTATTGGAAAACACACTAGTCATGTAAACACAGTTGGGGGTGGGAGGGTGGGGGTTTAGAAGGTGATGTACCCAGGCCTGAGAATGCCCAGATTAAATCAAAGCTGTTAAATCATAGGAGGCTACAGGCTGAAACCTGGATCAAAGTAAATTATAACTTAAAACGATGGAAATTTTCAAATTGAAAAGATGAAACAGCTTCTTTCTACAGAGGTCTTTTCCACTCTACTTTATTCACTGCAATACCATTAGATACTTAATTTAGATAGCACATTAAATCACCACAACAGAGAGAAGCTATGGCGTTCACTGCAATATTCTGCGGTTAGCAGAGTTGTACACACTTTTTTTTTTTTTTTTTTTTTTTTCCTGTGGGCACATTACATCTAACTGTATAAAATTCTAAGTTTAAGGCCAGATTACGAATAGGTAGCTGAACAAAATGTACTTTGCAACAGCTCTTTGCAGCAAGATGGTGGACCCAAGGACTGTTACTTTTGCCAAGCCAATTTTAAAATATTCAGCTTACCAAAAGTGCATGTCTGTGCTATGTAATTCTCTCAGTCTTGCTATTCATTTTCTTCAAAATGATTGGTGTTTTACTTGAGCATAATTTTGAATATGATGGTCAGATTTAAAGCATGTTGTCTGATATCATTTGATAAATGTGTCGTGTTGACATTTTTAATAGCTATCTGCAAGGAAATGTGAATATTGTCATGGTTTATCTTGTTACATGAATCTATGAATTCCAACTGAAACATCTGGATTTTCCTCAGTTTTCAAGGTGTTAGTGACACTGCTTGAAAAGAAAAGGATTACAGGCTTTCGCTTTTTTATTAAACTGTTGTGTTCATATCTTGCAAAATGTATTAAAATGGGAGCAAAAAAAAAAAATAAAAAATGACAATCCCCTCCTCCCCCAGAAGCAGGTTGCTATTTTTGTCAAAGCAGATCCCAAGTTTTTAAACCTCTCGAAGCTTGGGAAAAACTTATTAAGAAGTAAAATGAGAATAAGGAGAAATCTTTGTAAACTAATTTCAAATCATGGAATAAGATAAAATAGTATTAGTACCTCCCCACATATTGTCTTTCTTTCCTACGAACCAAATTATTTTTTCATTTTTAGGGTAAATTGTCAGTCTGCTTGGGAATTGATTCTTGGTTTGGAAATTTCTACATAATAAGCTTAAAAATGTTGTTTTCATAACATTTAAAAAAATCACTTTATCCTTCTTGTAAATTGTTTTACTCTTGCATGTGTATATACATATGAATCTAGACAAGAACACAGCGTATGGGATGATTTTTTTTTTTTTTTTTTTTACTGAAAATTCATCAGATACAGATCACAAGGAGCCACAGCATATGACTGTGAGCTTGTTCTCAAACACACAGAAATCACAGTCTAACTGTAAATTGTTTTGAATCTGAATGTCACTTTTTTTTTTTTCCCCCAAAAAAGTGTGCTGTTTCGTACTGCTTTAAAATACTGCATTTTCAAGCTGCTAGATATAAAGTCATGTAAGCAGTGACTCACTCTCCTTTTGCAGCTTTCTATGTGATGTCAGTTGTGTTCAACGATACTTTATTAGCATGACAAGATATACAGAAGTGTTGCCAAAGTGTGAGAGAGACAGGCTGCTCAGGTATCTCTGAGAGACAGATAACATCTGCCCCATGTAGAGTTTCATACAGTGTATGAGGCTTTATCTTCTATGTCTGTCTGTCATAAATATCCATTGCTGTTCCTGTGGCAGGCTCTGGAAAATGAAAAACAAATCTTGTAAGTGCATCATCACATTTGCTGTGCAGCCTAAAAAGGGTCTAGCTCAAAAAGACTCTAAAACTCTGAAACAAGAATTGCATATCAACAGTGCAGGGTTTCTCAGGCAAAACACAATATAGATAGATCATGAGATTGTATACTGAAAAAACAAAACAAAACAAAACAAAACACACAAAAATAAATAAAAGGAGACAGACAAAAGCTTTGAAATAAGACAAATATTATAAATTAATTTTTAGCAGTTATATTAAACTTACCCTTAGACATTGAATGTAAACATTGAATATCTAGAGATATTCATGAGATATTCATAGAGATATTCATATGTGGAAGAACATGGAAATATTGGTATTGGAACAGTTCTGTGACATATGTATATGTGTATGTATTTATTTATATATATTTTTAAAGGGGATTATTATTATTTTTTTTTTAAGGGTATGAATTTTACACCTGGCTTTAATGAAACTTCAATTTTTTACAGATTAATTTTGTTATAGTCATTGTATGGACTTGTTCAGGTTTCTTAACGAAGTTCCAATATGCACAAACACAAAATTGGGTACTCTGTTTGTCTGCTCTAAAAATGGAAAATTAGTGGTTGAAACTTCAGTCATAAACTTTTTCTAACATTTTAAAAATGTAAGTTATCCAAATAAATGCAAAATAAAGTAACTGAAGTTTCATTATTTTGTTCTGTAAAATTTTAGTCAATGCAATTTCATACCCTTAATGCAAAAAGCAAAAGAAGAAAAGTTTTACAATTTCTTTCAGTCTGCCACTTCATATTTTTCCAGCTTTACTCCTTTGATAAATACTTTGAAAAAAAAAAAAAAAAAAAAGTTCTAATGTTTGTAGCTGAACTTTTTGGATCTGATTTCTTTTTTTTTTTTTTACTTTTTTTTTTTCTGCATCTTACTTAGGTGGTTTGTCCTGACCTTGACAGCTCTGTAGCACATTACTGAAAAATTACAGCAATAATTCCATACCATTATGCCTAATATTACAGCAACATCCTGCAGTTTTGCATGCTGAATATGAGAGGAATTCATGTTTATTTACTTTAATGGCTAGATAATGAGTCTGAGATACACAGATCAAAGTGAGCTGCTAAGAGAGAGGCTGTTATGAGCCATAATAGCATTCTCCAGTTTGAGAAGAGGGATCTAATCACTTTAGTGCAATGAGAGAAGGGGTAAGTGTAGGGAAGAGGAAAAAAAAAGTTGTGCCCCACCTATATTTAAAATAATGTAAGCCAAATGCTACAGCTTTGCCTGTCAACCATCTGGCAGCCCTTTGGACTTTGCGAGAAATTCCCTTTTTTATTAAAGCAGTCAGAATTTCACACTGGTTCACACTAGTTTTATAGAGTTGGATCATCATTTGGAGACTTAGATATCCCCAAATCATCTCTCTGCATGTTGGCAGAGGCTACGCTTTACTCATAAATGAAGAATGTCCTACTAGAACATCTACAGAGTGTAACAGGCATACTGAAGACTTCAGAGACCAATTACCTTCTATTAACAAAAAAGAGACAGATATAGTATTAAATGAAATATCAGGGATCTTTCAAGACAAATATGTCCTTTTGGACAGCATGAAAAGAAGAAACAGAAATATTTCAAACTGAAAAGTTATTTTTCCTCCCATTTATTCACAGGCATTGTTAACAATATCCTAGAGCCATCCACTGCTGCATGGGAACACAAGCCAACTTTCTGCTATTTGTTGCTCTTCATAATGAAGTCAGATAAGATCATTCAATCATAGGTGAATCCTGAATGGGAAATTTATCTAATTTGTTCTCATCTTTTTGTCTAGGTATTACCAATGAAAAGAGGAAAATGCAGGGGGCTTATGCAGTTTCATGTATTTTACATTTGAGAGCAGCATGAAACAGACTGCATACCGCTAAGAAATTCAGAGTGATAAGCAGCTCTGCAGGTCACTGCAAACAAGATTTGCATTGTAGTTCCTATAGCATTCCATGCTGCCCATGCATCTAGTACTACAGTGAATACATAAAGTCATAATTTTAGTGTATTTCAAAGGTTTTTTTTGTTTGTTTTGTTTTGTTTTGTTTTTGGGGGGGCAGAGATTAGAGGGGGAGAATATGTGGAAGCAACAGTTAGGTTTATATCAGCACCTTCAAAGTCACTTTTTCTCATGACACTTTGCATGTGGAAAATTCCAAGGCCCAGTTCACAGAGGCATAACTTTGTCCACTGCCTAATCACTTTTTTCTTTCAATTAAGTAATCCAGTACATAATTAATAGATAAGAGGCAAGATAAAGTACATTTCACCCAGTATAATTAAATTCATATAGGTTCAGGAATAATTTGACATGTAAAGCATTTGTAAACTCTAAACAATCTATAGGAAAAACATAGAGGAGAAAGTTATGTAAATATGCTTTTTTCCCCAAAATTATATTTCTATTTCTATTTCCTAAAATTAATATGTGATTAAGTCTTCATTTGAATGTAATATTTTATAAGGAAGGTTATTTTAAACATTGCTGTGTTTACTTGGTAGCAAGCACTCTGGTCAGTGAGAATTTCTTCTTTTGCATTATTGGTTACCATCTTTTCATCTTTTTTTTTTTTTTTTTTTTTTAATCTTTTGAATGTTTTCTTTTGTTTAGCTTTTATATAACCCATAGAGCAACCCTTTCTCTCCTTCTGCATACTAATATTAACATCATTTATAGTGCCCAATAAGCTATAGGTAAATTAATTACCAAATATATCAAAAGAGAAAATACAGCTTAATGGAAATGTCAAAAAGCACAGGCCAGTGATTTTTTTATATGATATATTTGGAAATTAACATTCTAACACCATTCCAGTTCACAGGATGAAAGTTGTAGTAAGAAATGCCATAAAATCTACTCTGCATAGCACAGATTGTTGTTGAAAAATGAAATTGTGAAAACTTAGTTTTTGATCCTCTCTCAAGACAGCAATCTCAGAGTCGTTTCTGGATGAAATTAAATAAAGGTGCTCCTCAGCTTTTATTTGCAGCACTGATCTGCAACTGTCTCTTTTTCCAAGCGGTTTTAGGGGATGCACATTTATTATTTAAGGAAAATCCACAAGGAACATTTTTATATCACCAGAATAGAAATAATACCATAACAATAAAGATCAAGGATTGATGCAATTGTGAGTACAAGTAATAGCTGCCTTGTGTGGCTGTCATCTCCTCGAGGGAATTCTTTAGAATGGCTTTCATTTTATAAAATGTGTTTGTTTCAGTGCTATATTATATGAGTAGGGAAGAGTATTCTGGTGTTTCTTTTTTCTTTCTTTCTTTCTTTCTTTCTTTCTTTCTTTCTTTCTTTCTTCCTTTCTTTCTTTCTTTCTTTTTTTTTTTGTTTTGTTTTGTTTTGTTTTCTCCCCCAAGGAAAAGAAAAATCATTTAAAATTGGTGTGACTGGTTTCATGAACTTTGAGACAGCTTTGAACTTCAAAGAAATAAAATAAATAGAAAAATCACAGAGAAGCCATTGATATATGTATATAGTTTAAAGGTATTTTTCCTTTCTAACCTGGTTTTAAACCAGAAGATGCCAGTATCTCAGATGTTGTTCTCAAAGGCTAATCCTTTTCCATGTACAACAGTCAAGGAATACATCAGTGTCATGCATTACCTGCTGGCCAGTGCTGTTCAGCAACTCTACATGTCTTCTGGAGACATCAAATAAGAGCTGAAGCCAAAGGAATTTACAGCAATTAATTGAGTATCTTGCCCAAAAGTCCATGATAACAAAATAATTGTCCTATCTCTCTATATATGGATTAATATACTACATATTTTGTACATGGTGAAAGCACAAAACTTGAGGGAATGATGAGATATTGTCCAGTTTTACTGAGCACATCTTGACCTAAATTCAGTCAACACATTTTCCTATTGGTTTATTATTCATGAAGACAGCATTTATATTTCAGTTGCCAGCAGAGGTATAACAGAAGTAGCAAAAATGTGACAGAGTTAATAAGAATTCCAAAACCAACAATAATCTAGGACAACACCATATTTTTCTCCTTTTTCCTTCTCTGCTCTTATGTCCCTAGGTCAGTTCTATTAGAACCAAGTAAAACAACAACAAAACCTTCTATTTTTCCCTAATTCAGTAGGTAACCAAACCAAACCAAACCAACGAGATAAATATTTATATCAATAATATCAATAAATATCAATATTGATATTTATATCAATAAATGAAATGCTAGTTTAGAAAGGTACAATGGAGAGCAGAAATGATGACTTTGCCAATGCCCAGGTGATAGAGGCTTGAAAACAGAATGGTTTATTTTGAAACTTATATTTTAGGTTTGTGTGATGATAACAGAGAAAACCCATGAATACAAAATTTAAAAGGAAAATAAATTCTGATATTTATCAGAATGTTGTGGGTACTGATGTATAGCTACTAAGTACCACCTAAAAGTATTAACATTGTAAGGACATTCAGGTTTCTCCAAGCTGGCAAGTAATGCTGCTTCATACATTGTGCAACCATACTGAACTTACTGCAAGTCTTCCTGCAATGTGGGAATATAGAAACATTTGTACTGTTCAATATTTTTATTACTTCAGCTCACATTTCTGTGAGATAAAGGAGGTGATAGTGCATGACATTGCTCTACCTGATTTATTGTGCCAATAGGTATTGCATGTTTTGTTTTCTTCGCTGTATCTACAAAGAAACAAAGACTTTTGGCAAGACAATTGCTTTACTTTTCTCACTAAAATATATTCCTTCTATGTAGACATTTTCCTGAGCTTCAGTCCTTCACAATAGTATTAAATCACATATGTCATTTGTCAAGAATAGTCTTAATATCTTAATCATCTTCTATTGGATTGAATTGGATGAAACTGTAAACAACACATTAATTAAAATGTTCATTCTCTATTTGAGATATTACAATGACAAGGAGGCAAAAGAGATAAATAAAAAAGGATCAGAAGCAGGAACTTCATCCAGAAAATGGCTTCAGATATCAGAGAAAAAAAAAAATCAGAATCTGGACTTTTAACAGAAAACAAAAAATGCACAAGATATTAATACTAAAATTTGCAGAAGTCTGGGTATCATGATGCAAAGTAATGTGATAGGGAAAAGAAAAAAAAAAAAAAAAAAAAAAAAAGGCTAATGCAACCAACCTGCATAACTAGTAAACACTTCTCTTCACTGCAAGGAAAACTCCACCCAGATCTTATGATTTAGGATATGAGAAATAAAAATGGTAAAGGCAAGGGGAAGACTATTCATGAGGAAATATCAAAAAAGAAATATCAAAAAAAGCATTATCAAAAAGGGAACACGAACACGTTCTACAAGAATTTTCATGGTGTGAAGACAAAGGACTTTTCCTTGAATTTCACTAGGGAGCATTAATGGAAAGAGAGGCAAGTAATAAAGCCTTGTAGTATTAAAATAAATACTGGAATTTATTTATTTAAAGAACCAAGAAAATTGTCTTGTCAGGAGAATTCTGCTAGGGCAATGAAGTACAGTTGAAGAGAAATATCAGAAAAAAATGCAAATTAGCAGCAAAATATGAGGGAATATCAGACACCCCATGGAAATAAAAGTATGTCAACTACAATGTTAATTAGTACATCATGAGCATAAAGAAAACACAGGTACATCAGCATCAGAGTAACGTAGACAGGAAGTAAGAAACAATAGAAATAAATAAATACATAAAATTCGATCACAGGAGCCACTGGAAGCAGACAAAAGCATATTTGCTTAGTAGCTAGTTAGCAGCTGTAGCATCACATTTCCTCCTTACTCTGTTAGTGATGTAAACCTTCTGTAAGGAGAGAACCCTACTTATAAAGCAGGTTAAGTTACCTTCTTTTATGTCTGTCTCTGTATTGGGTTTACATGGCAAGGGTTGGATAGCTCAGGGGCTGCGCAGGTGCAGCCCAGCAGCTGTCCCATGTTAGATAAAAGCCAGTTCCAGAGGTGAGAAACAAAGTTGTGTTTTTGCAATAGAAAGTGTTTTTGCGGTGGAAAATTCCACTAACCTTGCATATTCAAAAGTGATTGTACAGCATAGCATTGTAGAGTATGTTAAGCAGATAAGGGGAAGGTTCAACTGTCTCAAAATAAGGACGATAGCTAAGAAAAACAGGATGAGCAGTACAAAATCAGTAAAAACAAAAATCACAGGCCCTCTAGTCATGAGAGAAGAAGGACAAAAAAAAAAAAAAAAAAAAGGAAATTAAATGGAAATTAAATTTTATATATTGGTATAGAAGTGCGTCAAGTAGGTTGTGAACCTGTAGTACTCTGCTAATGAGGAAACAGAGGGAAAATCATGTGTTGGGTAGTAGGAAATATAAGGTTATGATAAACTTTTACTGTACAATCCTGCTTGCAGGATGCCCACCATTGCAATCACGAATAAAATAGCTTTAGAGAAGATCCTGTCTGAAGAAAATTATTGAGATATTTCTCACACAGTTGGCTCCAAAACAGACACCCTGCTGGCCAGAAGTGAGCCAGTGTGCAATGCTGGTTGTGCCTTGAAGAGAATAGATTTAAAACTGCTGCACAACAGTAGCTGGGAGAAAGGAGTGAGAAAATACAGAGCAAAGCAACACTGCAGATACCAAGGTCAGTGCAGAAGGAGGGCAGGAGGTGCTCCAGGCACCACAGCAGAAAGTTCCCCTGCGGCATGTGGAGAGGTCCCTGGTGGAGCAGGCTGTCCCCCTGCAGCCCACGGGTCCCACAGGGAGCAGATCTCCACGCTGCAGCCCGTGGAGGAGCCCCCGCTGGAGCAGGTGGATGTGGCCTGGAGGAGGCTGAGGCCCATGGAGAGCCCCCGCAGGAGCAGGCCCCGGGCTGGAGCTGCAGCCCGTGGAGAGGAGCCCACGCAGGAGCAAGGGTCTGGGGGGAGCTGCTGCCCATGGGGGACCCGTGCTGGAGCAGTTTGCTCCTGGGGGATGGAGGGACCCCGTGGTATGGAACCATGTGGGAGCAGTTCTTGAAGAGCTGCTGCCTGTGGGAAGCCCTTGCAGGATCAGTTCAGGAAGGACGGCATCCCATGGTAGGGACCCCATGCTTGAGCTGGAGTAGAGAGTGACCGTGAAGGAGCAGCAGAGATGAAGCATTAGGGACTGAACGCAGCCCCCATTCCCCATTCCTCTGCCAGTCTGGGGAAGAGGTAGAAGAGAGTGGATGGGGGGACAAAGAAGATGTTTACAGTTTGCTTTTAATTTCTCACCATTCTAGTCCATTAGGGATAGGCAATAAATTTTATTAATCACCATATGATGAGACTGTTTTCCTTTGACAATAATTGTTGAGCCATCTCCCTGTCCTTGTCTCAACCATTGAGCCCTTTTCTGTCTAATTTCTTTCTCTCTTTCTTTGAGGAGGAGGGGTGAAAGAGTGGTATGGTGGAGTTCAGCTGCCCAGCTGGGTAAAACTACCCCACTATTTAGAATGTACTACTGACAGAATTGTCTGGTTATTCTTGATGTTTCCCTCCCATGGTATCTCCAAGGTGTAATTGTACCAAAGCTCATTGCTTCAGTCATGTTTATTGCTTGTAGTATAACCAAATAAAATCTGCCAAAATTAAGAATCAGATTTGCCCATATTCTTTTTTTTTTTTTTTTTTTATTGGCAGATTAATTTGCTCATACATTAATGCAAATTCTTTCCACTCTGTATGTCAGTTGTAGTCAGAGGTTTTTATACAGAAATACCTAATCATTTCATGGAGCCTGAACAACAACTTTCTTCATTATTTCACACAGCTTCCAGTGGTGTGGAGTGATTGATACTTGCAAGGTTTCATCAAGAGTGTTCCGAAAGCCCTAAGAACTGAGCTGTCATGATGCCCCAGACTAATCAGCACTACATCCTTTCTCAGGAACAAACCACAGTACATACACTTTGACATTCCATATAGCTACTGTCCATATAAAAGAAAAATGTGTCTATGATAGTTTGACTCCATTTCATGCTAATTTATTATTCAGAGTTGACAACTACCTCATAACCAACTGAAAGTTGACATTTTCCAAAACTATTTTTAAATGAATTTACATTTTTAGTTAAAATTACCATATTCTCTAAAGTATATTCAAAGCAAGCTATATTCTTAGTGAGTCCTGTGATATCTGACATGTCATCAATATGAGTCAGACAGTCTTAGGGTGTCAGATACATCTCTCCTTTGCTTTCAATGGAGACATGCCCATTTCAAGCATTTAAAGATGTAATTCAGTGTGCACTGCTTTCAGCATCTAGAGCTGTCCTGAACTGAAGGTCTGATTTGTGCAGCTGCTGCTGTGAATCTACCCTTCTAATTTCTCACTCAAAAGAATTTGGTCTGAAAACAATAACAATGACAAAATACAGTAAAAATGGCTGAGCTTGTAATTTTTTCTGTTCCTGAAATTTTGTGAAAAACAAAACAAACAAACAAAAAAAAAAACACAACTGTGAACTAAAGGCCAAGAGTATTAGAAGTGTTTGCCTTGAAAAGAGGTAATGTGATTAAAAATACTTTTTTTTTTTTTTTTTTTTTTCCTTAAAAAGAAGATTAAAATAGTATGATCATTACACTGTCCCATCCCATCCCAATTAGAGGTTGACTAGAAAGATGGCACATCAACAAATAACCAAATATTTTCTTATAAAATGTTTAAAATAACAATGGAAGCAATTAACATAGAGTTCACTGAAACATCATTAGAAAAAAAGTTTATGCAATATCTTCTTAAAGTAAAACTCAAGTCATGTTCGTACTTTTCAGATCAAGATGGCTTCAACAAGGAATGAGGTTAGTGGTACTAACCTTTCAGGGCCCTGAAAGCTGGAACTAATTGTGAAGCATTTCCTTACACTAAATAGAATACCTGAGTGATAAAATGGTGGATGAAATTCAGTGTTAATAAACATAAAAACCTGACTAGAGAAAAACAATTCTAACTTTACACATATAATGAGGGGATCTGTAACTATTTCTAATATTCACTAAGGAAGTTCAGTGCTTATAATAAACAGTAAAAGCATCAGCTCAATAAATTGACGCAGTCAGAGATTAAATCAAATGTTAGAGATCCATATAAAAGCAATAAAAAAACTAGAAAGCAAAATTTCACAGCATGTATGTATCTCAAGTGTTTAGGGCAGGTCTGATCTCCTCAATTCAAGAAGAATACAAAGCAAAATGATTTGGAGAGAGATGTCAAAGATAAATCAGTGGTATGGATTGGCTTCCATTGTCTTCCAGAAGATAATGCTGAATAGACTAGAATCTTTTAATTTGAAAGATAGAAAGCTATGGTGGTTTTGCCCAGCTGGGTAGCTAAACTCCAGCACGTCACTCTTTCACCCTTCCTCCTTAAAGAAAGAAAAATAGAAAGGAAAAGAGCTCAACAGTTGAGACAAGGACAAGGAGATTAAATTTCTAAAGCTAATCTTTGTAAATTAGTTAACAAAGGTGTTTTCTCTTACATATAGAATAACAAACTAAATAATACCAAACTAAATGTAGCATATTTCTTGATGCTCCATTGTCTTGGACATGCTGAATCTCATGGAACTGTATGGAAATTTCTTCTCAACAAAATAAACATATTAAGGAAAAAAGAATATTCTTATTTGCAGACTGGTTCATTGTGTGCTTCAGATGTACAATTAATTATACAAAAAGGCTATTCAACTTCTTCCTATATCAATAGCTTCAGATCTTTGTTTAATTGAATTAACTTGTTTGAGCTTTGAACGCATTGTCAAAGAAAATCACAGCTGTAGGAATTTAAAATACCTTTAAAGTGTTATCAACAGTATCAAACAATATGAGCTTGAAAGAACAATGAAATGAAAACTGGCCTTTTCTCTGGAGATATCATATAAATTTACAGTGCAAGCTGACAAAGTGTTTTTCCTTAATGTTATTGTCATTTCCTATGTCAGTATTAGAAACTCAGTATGACTTCCACTAGCCTTTTTGGGCTGAAGTGGTACCATCATGTAGCAGCCCAGATGTGCTTGAATATCTCTAAGTATTGCTCTTAGCAACCTGAGAGTAAATGTTGCTTTACATTATCTTTAAGACTAGACACTGGAAAAGGGAATTATGAGACACCACTGATGAAATGAGGAAGCACTTTGTATTAAACTGAATTGGCGAACCTATAATGAAGTGAAAGATATTTGAGTCTTCCACACGGAGTGCTAAGTTCTAATATATTCATGTGTATTTTCATTTTGGATTTGAACTAAAGAACTTATTTTGAAAAATTAAATCTGTGAAGATGAATCTCTTCACTGACAAAAACTATATTTACTTTCACTTTGTCGTAAAGAGCCTTGTTAGATTTTACCCAGTATTTCTCTGTGCTTGAGATATAAAAGCAAGTAACATAGTGCATTTTTTATCACAGTCATGTGAAATTCAAGGGTTCTTCTGATACAAATTATGTTTACAAAAGATCAGATCATGTGGATTGGAGGATGTAGGCAGCACAAGGAATTAGTACATCACTCTCTTTGAGTAGGTGTAGAGGAACAGGTTCAAACCTATCTCACATCCAAAGTGAAAATAAACAAAATGCGATCTCACTCTACCACCAAGGAATTCATTACAAAATATATATTTCTGCTCTGCATTCATCAGCTATGGAATTGCACACTTTCAACAACAAAAATACACATCCTGGCTGTGAGCTAAAGACTCCCACTCATGCTCAGTAAAGCAGATCACTGTAGCCACTTAAGTTGTTACCATTAGCCCACTACCTACTTTATGCAGTTGCTGGAGGTTAGACCCTCACAGCAGAGATGGAAAAAAGAGTGTTTGTGAGCATGTTTCATCTGTTTCATTCTGGCATACCAGTACAAACTACTGTTGCTGGCAGCTTAAGTGATTAAGACAGTGACTGGAGTGCTTCAAGTATACTTTTATTCTCCTCTACTTCATGGGTCATAAGTTACCATCTTAAACCACAGAAGGAAGATTTACCATAGTATGTCTCTCTGCAACAAAAAAGAGTCTGCATATGCCAATTTTTACAAAGATACATAAATCTAGTAACTTATCAAACCTTTCTTTTCCTCCATTTCACCTGCACACCTTTTTTTTTTTTTTTTTTTTTTTATTAACATTGAAGGCTTTCACTCAGACTGGGTCTCTGTTTGGGAAGACCTGATTCTCCAGTTTCCTTGAATAACTTTGTAGTCCTGATGAAAACAAAAATAACAAAATTCCTCTTAAGCCAAAATTATCTGTCTCCAAACACACCTAATATACCCAAACCATGAGTTATCTAGATATGAAAAAACAAAACACTTGAAAAGTTGACTAATTGTAGTTAACCTCAGCATCTCAGTCTTCTGTATGGCTTTTTTGAATTTCTGTATGCAAGCTCCATAAACAAAACGTTTTTCTTTCTTGTGTAATAATGATGACAACAACAACAATAACAATAAAACACCACCAAAACTCACAAATGTCTTGGTTATCAACCATCTTGAGTTTTGTACCACTATAATAATAATAATTATAATAATAATAAAATTATATAGTAGGTGTCTTCCACAGGTAGAGATGCCTTCTACAGAGTTGTCTTCTCTGTTCCCAACAAAACCACCACCAACAACAAAAAACCAACAAACAAATAAAAATCCAGGGTCTCTCAATCTGACTGAGCTATCTGATCCCAACTGACAGGTTGCAGAAGTAATTTAGGGTTCAAATCATCTTAATCTTCCAACCTAGGGATAGTAAAGAACAATATTATGAAATTTAGTATGTTGAAAGAAGGAAAAAAACTATAGTCTGCATACAAAAATCTCCTTACCCAGGGAGGCAAGTGATCCAGAGGCTTAATCAATTGCAACTTCTAAACTTCAAAACAGAAGACAGAAAGTTATTTACAATGCAGAAATTCATCTCAAATTGCTTAGATCTATGTTGTGCTATTGTTCTTTTTCATCCAGTTTTTTACCTTTGGTCTGTATGACTAAAGACTATAAATGATCTAATCATATAAAAGACAGATCCTGGCTCCCAGTTAACTTAATACTAAGGAGTGACATCTCTTATAACCCTTTAGAACATCCAACTTCCATCCAGTTACATAAGAAACATTGACTTCAGTACTGATGCCCACAGCTTATCTTTTGTGAAGGCATTCTAAGGTTTAATAAATAGTTCTCAATGCACTTTGTGAGTAAGCACTAAGTAGTGAAACTTATAGTAGCCCAAATTTTGTAAAGTACTGAATCAAGCTATTAAATAAAAATGTAGTTTCATTTTTGAAAACAAATCATTACAGTGATTGTTGGTACAAAATACTCTTTGATCACTAATATTTAAAATGTCAAATGTTTTCAGTTATTTTTGCTTAATATTTATATTTTTTGCCATTTTTGGAAAAGATTGCTAGGTAATATCATAGAGCAAATACATTTAGTTTAGAAACTGATACATTGAAGCTCTGTTTTTATCTCCCAAAAGACAGTTGGAAAGGTAATTATAACATGCAAATTACTTTCCATTGAGATGCAAATTAAAAATTATATACTGAAGTACAATATCTACAACCACAACCTATGCTTAGTATTTCTACAGGTAGACTGAATTCCAACAGAGAATTTACTCTCTGATTTATGTGCCTTAGGCTAATTTCTCCAAAGTATAGCTTCTGTGTTTCACTTTTCACTGCTATGTAGTTTTGCTTCTTCAGACCCATGTTTTCAAAAGTTTCTGAGTTCTCTTATTGAAGATGTTTTCATTAAGAAGAAATCTCTCAGTCTTTGGGCTGTGCTTTAAGCCTTTGTCTTTGATGAAATGGTTGTCGCAGCCTTTATAGTCTCTCTAATTAATGTAAAAACCCCAAATCAAAACACAAGTCAGTCAGATTAAAACATTTGCAGTACATTTTAATTATAGTCTTTGTAGGGCTTTTCCTTATGACTATTTTCAATCCTCCTTTTATGAAAGATTAGGAAACAAGGACACAAGGCACTGCCAGAGAGAGAAAAGGACACCTGACCCAATAAGTCATTCCCTTTAAGTTTATCTCACACCCATTTTCTTGCTTAGTAACTATGTCCTTTGATTCCCTCCCTGCTCAGACATGCAGAGTTCTCTTTTAAATTGATTTGAGCTATTTGCTTTGATGGCTTTACTTGGCAACTGCATTAAGTGAAATTCTCTGCTTGAACTCTTTGTGTGTTATATCTCTCTACTTTTAAATTGTGGTCTCTAATTCTGAATAATTCATACTGTGAATATTTTGTCCTACCTTGGCTATTGTTTCCTTCTCATAATTCTAGACATCATTTGGGTCATCTTAAGAGCTTCCCATTTGTCTTCATTTAAAAAAAAAATAATTCTATTAAAATAGTCTGAAAATCTTTTTCATTCCAATTGCTTATAACATGCTCTAAGCTGACAAAAACTTACTAACCTAAAACTCAAAACAATGTGGTAGAAAAAGTAAGTCTTGACTAATACTCTTTACTGAAGTAATTCTCCTTCAATCTGTTTTTGGCAACAAATTCCTAACTTTTTAAGCTCACAGTGTATTGTACCCAAATATTCCGTAGCTGTTTAGCCTGAAGTATTTATTACCTTTTTTTTCCACTCTAACCTGTTTTAAGCTCTATCTGCCCATACAATTAGGCTGTTAAATTGAAATTGTGCTTGGTTACATCACCTGTGCTATGGAAAAGGAAAAAAATAGATAAATAAGAGGGCACTAGGGCATTTTATTTTATTTATTTATTTATTTATTTATTTTATTTTATTTTTTTCAGACCAGAAGTGTAGTTCAGGGCAAATTTGGTTTCTAAGCTATCAGATGTTGTAGTCTTCAGATTCTCTTTGTATCTGTCATTTCTACTTCACCTATACCATAGGTAGCTAGTGCTTAAGCATAAAAAACTGTGTCTGTATTACACTTGTGTATTCTGCAGTATGCTTCATGGCCTTCAAGCTGCAGTTTCCTTACCTGGGACCTCTTAGAAGTGCATTGCCTGCCTGCACTCTTGAGCTTGCTTCCAAAGGAGAGTAAAGTAAAGGGTTCATCCCAGTGCAGTGATATTCTGCACATTCAAGGAGTGCTGAGGGATTAGTTTCTTTGGCTGTGCAAAGAAAATCAAAGACCAGTCCTTCTTTGTTTATTAAGTTTTAAGGACACAGCTTGATGCTCAATAAGTGAGGTCAAACGTAATGGAACAACAGACTTAGAGTTTTTAGACAGAGAAACAAATTTCTGCTCATTTTGCCAAAACTGTCACAGTCTGGAAAGTAGCCAGAGAGCAAACAGCCTAACACTCAGGATATTCACCAAGTTGTGGGGAAGGTCTTTGTTCTGGTACTGGTTTACAGGACTGTAGGAGTGCTTTTTCCAAGGTATTTTCCAAATAAAAAGTTGCAAAACTGAAAGGGAAGGAGTTGAACCAGCTTGTCTCACGCTAACTGAATATTCTAGTAACTATTCTACTGAATAGAAAATGACCAGTTATGTTTTCAAAGACAGGAGTGACTCCTCCTCTGCTCACCTAAAGAAAATTCCATTACACTACCTGCCTTTCAGTTCAGGATTTGCACACTAAGGATACCAAGCAAATCTCCTAACAATACAAGCCCCCCTTGGATTATTAGATCGAAGCTCATCCCTATTGTTTCCTTACAGGTCAGTTCTTCTTAATAACCTACTTGTGCCTGTGTAGGCATCTGAAGAGTGTAAGATAGCAGTATCCCAGAAGCTCAGAGGGGAGAAATAGGCAGCTCCTGAGGAAGATTTAAATTTCCAAATACAGGAGTGAACAGCAACCACTCTGCAGTTGCCTATATATACAAGTACGTTTCAGAACCAATGAATTCCTGCATTTCAGTGTATGCCTTGTTCACATTTTTTTCTGTAACAAGACAAGTCATGCAAACATGATCTTCCTTGTAAGGTCTTCCCTACATATATATATATGGAAAGAAAATGAATGTATAAAGGCTGGAATGCTAGACACATCATACCCAGCAAGTTAAGTAGATCAGTATTGTTAAAAAATTTGCATTTGTGGTGGGTTGACTCTGGCCAGCAGCCAAGCACCCACACAGTCACACGCTTGCTCCTTCCCCACTATTACATGAGGGAGAAAATAGAAAAAACAAGATCAAGAAAAACTGTGTTCAAAATAACGCCTCACCAATTACTGCTGTGGACAAGACAGGCTTGACTTGGGAAATTTAACTTAATTCAGAACATTAAGTCAATTATGTCTCAAGTATTGGGAAACAAAAAAGAAAATATTTAAACACTTAAGAAAACAAAACAAAGCAAAACAAAATAAAACAAACTTCTCTCCTCTTTCTCAGTATTGATCCAATACAACATTGTTTTAATTCAGCTGATCTATAAGAACCACTGCCTAGTTCACTATGTTTTTGGGTGTTGTGCCTATGTTGTGCGCAAGTGCTGCTGCCCTTAATTCTTGTAGCCCAAGTGGAAAGTTGGATCTGTTCCTCAGAGGCTTAGTAGTGAGCTGTGGCATGCCACTGGTTTACGGTATCAAGTGAAAGATCACACCCTAAAAAAAAAATTAAAAAAAAAAAAAAATGTAGAGCATTTAGAAACCAATTACAGTGACCTTCCACTGGACACATTAGTCTGAAATGTTGTCTTTGGTTTGACTTTTAGTGTTTGTTTTCTCCTATAATAATGATTTTAAAATGTCTCTATGCTTTTGTTTCAGATAATTTTAAAGTGTTCTGTTTATTATTTATGTAGTAACCTTTGCATTGTTATTTTATCACACTGACCTCTAATGTAATTTCCACCCCTTCGGATAAATAGTAACTAGAAAAATATGTAAATATCCTGCAATGTCCTAACTCAGGGGTTTGTTTTGTCCCCCTTCATTTTACTTTTAATTGTTTTGACTGTTTTTTATAATTAGTTTCCTGACCACCAAAAATGATTATAATGGACATTTCTATGGGCCGTTCTGTATTCTTTAAATATGAACGTTTTTCTTACTAATTCAAAATATTTAGTGGCTAGCCAAGGAGTTTTATCTTCATAGCTCCAGATGAAATGAAAGAATTCTATGAATTCAGAGATGCAAAGAGCATGGATATATTTACTTCAACACTCATGCTTGTTTATTTTTTATTTTTTTTGGAACAACATCTATTGATCTACTAAAAGTAGTTTGCAATTCTTTTCTGTAATGGAATCGATATTAAATGATTAAGATAAGGAATCATGTCATATTATTTTCCTATTGCAAGAAAGCACATAATTGCCCATTGGTGCTTTCCCAAAACCAGGCATTAAACCTGTGAGGGAAAAGATTAGTCCTCTTAAAACACAGCTTCATCATCTGATAATCTCTGTACTGCTGGGAATAAAGGAAGGCACAGGCAGAGCTGATTCCTGTATTTGGGACAGTGCTGTTCACTCCAGTGTCTTGGAGAATATGAACAGTCCGAGGATGGCAATGCTTTTCCCATCTTTCGTACCAGTGTCTGCCCATATTAGTGGAGAATATTTTTTCTTCATGATTGTGACAGATGGGAGAGATCTACCACTTGTTTTTTTCTTCCTGCCCAGCTGCAATCTCTCAGTAAGGAATCCTCTCTACTTATTATTTAAAAATAAATAAATAAATAAAAATCCAAAGAAGTAGACTCATGGCACTTTCAATGGTTTTTAAGTGCCAGGCAGATATGTGACTACAACCAAGTACGTTGCTTCCCATTTCTTTCTCTCTCTCTCTCTTTCTCTCTCTCTCTCTCTCTCTTTTTTTTTTTTTTTTTTTTTTTTTTTAATCCAACCCCTACTGTGTTGTGCAGTTGAGCTGGAGGGTCCAGATGCCACTGCTGCTCTAAATACCTTGGTAAAATACAAGTCAGAGGGAAAAGCTACAGCTGTGCCACCTCCCTCCATTGTTTCAGGGACATTACTACCCCCAGGACCAATGGCTTTTGAATTACATCCTGCTGTTATGTGCACTGCCTTTTACCACTCCTGTGCTAGAAGACACTGAAAAGAAAACTGTAATTTGGAGGTTTTGTTGTAATGTGATTTTTAATTTCCTCCCAAATAATTTTTGGTCCTCTTCATCCCTTCCCTTCTCTTTGTTTGCAAAATGCTTCATGCTTTAAAAATGAAAATGTCTTTCCCAAAATAAATCAAGAGGAGAAATATGTCTTCTCATGTGAATACCATAACACCTGAAAATGTTAAGCTTGATTCCAATTACCCTGTATTTTTCCCCCTACAATGTTTTCGCATTTCTCAGCACAAGAATCCCAGTACTGGTTCTGTAAATATAGGACTTGTAATACCTCATACTATTTTATTTGCAATTTCTCCCATTCAGTAACTTACCTATATTCCAACACATTAATGCATATTTTCAACAATTAAAAATAAGAAAATCAACAACAAAGACACCATTGATTTTGTTGAAAGTGTGGGGATCAGCAGTTCAATTCACAGGTTGTTCTCATTACTTGGATGATAGATTTGAACAACTGGGAAACTTCACAGTTAATCTGATAAAGGAAAATTCAATTCATTTTGTGTATACAGCTATTTATAAATCACCTATTCAGGGAACATAAATAATGCCATGTAATTTAGAGGACAAATTATATACTATAAATAATGAATATTATCAACGATCATCTCATGGATGAATCATAAGTTAAAATTTATTGACACAAGGTATTTACTGAAGAACTGTAAATAGCAAAACATATTTGTGAAATTCAGAACCTGCACCCAGATAATTTGCAAAGTGAAGAAAGTTAAATTGTTGTGCATATTCTATTATTCTGAATATATGAATAATTTATATACATGGCTATTCAGCTGACTGAGTCTCCATGGGGAAATAGATATGTGTGTGTGTATATATATATATATACTTTCTCCCCTGTGTTTAGTAGTTACTTACTAAACATGGAAAAGGTAGTAACACTTTTCTGAGTCAGATCAGATAATTAATGCATCTTGACTACATCAGCTCTGTTCAGTCTTGTAGGTGCCCTAAATGTCTTCCTTTATGTCAACTAGCTGACTTTGTTAATGCCCAAATACATGGAACTGACAGAAAATAATGCCCCAGGAAACTAGATTTCATGTGTTTTGAATTTTTTGTGTAAAACCAAAAGGAATCGCTAATGTTCTGTGTGTTTACTCTGCTGCATAATATTCATTCATGAGTACCTAATGCTTGAAGGACAAAGCAGGGCCTGTATCCTAGAGCCTAGGTAATTTCTAAGCACTACACAAAAGAGAGTCCCAGATTATTACTATTTTTAATCTAAGTAATGTAACTAAAAGTAGTTTAATTCCAGTTTACATAATGACAGAGAGGGTTAATGTCATGTAAAATAAATTGTCTGAGATTTCTTTTTTTTTTTTTCATGTTTATTGTTCACAATTTACCTACCTTTGTGCCACTAACGTTTCCAGCACAAACTATTTTTTAGAAATACTTGAAGAAAGGCAAGCCAGTCCTTGTTGTGGGCAACACTATATATCTTATTCATAGGGCTGGCCAAGAAAAAAGTGTGAAGTTGAGCTTCACAACAGGCGTTTGGTTTGCAAAGTTCACATAAATATTTTTTCAAAACAAGTTGTTACAGCTGAGAGGCTACTCGCCAAGTCACATTGAAATTCAAACAAATATTTACAAAAAATGCATGACACATAGCTATTAAGGAAATATTTACATAACCCCTCTGACACAATCCACTAAATTCTGTGCATCTCTGCTTTCTACTTCCTGCAGCATAGGAAGATAATAGAGGGCTACATTATAAAGAAGTATTTTGTTTTGATACTTTGGTCTGTCTGAAGCCATAATGAAAATCTTCTAACAAAATCTATTCTCAAGAGCATTATTGACTGAAAAAAAAGACCTTGATGACTTCAGCTAAATGCTTTGTGAAGGAGAGAGATTCTCACCACTATCCCTATCTGAACTGCCACATCACACATTTTGAGGGTCAATGGTTGTGTCTTTTTTGTTCATTTATTTTCAAAAAGTTAAAATGGACACAAATATTAAAAATAAGACAGATTTTAGATCACAAATGTAATTTCTTATGAGGGCAATAGTTGTTCAGCTCCAGGATGATATGACCACACTGATCTGCTCTCTCTGGAGTAGTTCTGAATCTCCAGACTTAGATTTGGCAAGCTGCAGACTGTCACAGCTAGTGGAGTTAATCTTTTATCTTTCAACACAAATTGTATTTTATTACAGTCAATAAATGTTTTATCGAGCACAGATCTGTCTTTCCACAGAAAAGAGAAAAAAAATAAGAACAAATTGTTTGTCTTACAGGAAATGCAGGTAAAATTACTCAGATTAAGATATATTTTTCTTTCCTACCTTTCTTGGACTGGTTAAAAGCTAAAATGTGAGTGCTATAGTTAAGATTGAATATAAATTCACTTGTAGACTACCTCATAAGATGTAATGAGAATTAGCCTCTATGGCATCTGTATTCTCCAGAGAGATCATTTGACCTGTTCTAGTTGTGAATTTGGAATCCAATATATGTATATATCAGAAAGATCTATCTCAAGTTGTGGTTGTAGTATATTATTTTGTTAAATTCCAATATACTGATAAAAGAGATGAGAAAAGTAAACAATGTTTTTTTTTTAATATACCATTTTTCTTAGATCATTGTTAAAGCTTTCTATCCTAATAGTGTAGATAGAATAACTACTGTACATAGATGCGTAGTGAGGTGATTGCTTTTTAAACTGCAAAACTGGAAAGCCTTTTCACACTATCTTTTTTTTTTTTTTTTTTTTTTTTTTAATAGGTGGAAGTGCTGGTCTTTTATTCAAAATCCCTTTATATTCAGAAATCTAATCTGATAATGATGTGGAAATGAAACATTTTGGAGCATACATTTTGGAGTTTGATGTCATATAGACACTTCTAATCTTTCTGACTCTCAGGACAATATCAAGTTGTTGAAAACTGTAACAGGTCTTAATTCAATGTAATGAATCTGGCACCTTCTGGTTTTCAGGTACCAAACATACATATATCCAGTGGCATAAGTTAAGATATATTCTAAGCCTCACTTTGCAAATATAAATCCTAATGTAAATTTTAATAATTTAACTAAGAAATACTTTATTATTTATAAATATTTACTTATTTAACCTTTTGGTTTTCAGGATAGAACCTTCCATAATTCTCTGGTGGCTGTAGTAAACACAATCCTTTTTCTTTAGGTGTGATTGTGTCTTCCCCAAATGAAATCTTCAGTTATCCTCTCTTGTTGATTAAGAACTAAGAACTCTAAACAATAAATGCTTAATAAGATTATATCATGTTTTAACTGTTCTTTAATTTTAATTGAAATCCTAATTTCTAGCTTATAGTAAGTAGGACTTTCTCTGATTTTTTTTTTTTTTTTTAATAAATTAGTTTTCTCTTTGCTATGATTATGCTCAGTGAATGTACAGGAATGATTTTTTCTTCACAATTATTTTTAAATATATTATTTATCAAAATTATTCCAAATTCAGTAGTGCTGTAAATCTCCTACAACAGTCTGAAAATTCTTCTTTGACTTCTTACATCCTTCCTTATGTTAAAGGAAGTTGCATTTCTGGAAGTTTTGACACTACATTAAAATTCTAATGCAGAGTCTCCAATTTGATTTTCAGTCCATCTTCAGTTTCCAAAATACTAATCTTTGCAATGCTGCAAAATTATTATGTTGGTTATTCAGAAGATATGATTAGAACAGTTAAGTTAAGCTGGATGTCCTTACAAAAAGTAAAGTTTAAATGGCTCAAATTCATTCAAAGAACAAGGTCAATTTAACCAAACATGTTTTAAAGAAAAAGAAGGAAATACAGTCCAATTAATGAAATTTACTTATTTCAGCATTTACAAAAATAAAAAATAAAACGCACACATGCATACACAAAAAAAAAAAACTATTTGATTGTTTTCTCTTAGAACAACTTTTAATCTATTTTTATTCATATAATATAAAAGTAAATTACAACTGGTTTGTTTTAAAAAAGGACTTATAAGGAGGAAATAAATGAAAGTTTGTTTTCACATCTGAAACTACCCTAATTTATTTTTATCACAGATTAGAGGTCTTCCAGAGAGAAAGAACAATAGATGTGATTTTTTTTTTTTTCATTTTTCTGAGGTTTCACACTGTTTTTCTGACAGTCTTATCAACAAGGAAGTGTGATTTAGATAGAACTTTTATAATGTAGGTACACAAGCAGTTGTAAAATTATATTCAAGGAAATATAGTCATGCAGTTATTACTATGGGTTCTTTTATTCACAGAATTTTGTTGTATCAATATTGTATGATCAGCTGCATGCCACATCTCAGTCATGCTCTGAAGATAGTGGAATTTGTCATTGTTTTCATTATTATTATTATTATTATTTTTTTTGTAACAGACATGGTAATTGCAAAGTTTGCTATTGATGCCAGGGTGAGTGTGTTAACAGGCAATCTAAGAGGAAAAGAAAAGATTTGTACATGACCCTAAGAATTGGAAAAAAAAAAAAAAAAAAAAAAAAAAAAAAGATTTTTATTCAAGAAGTAGCAAGTACAAGAAGTAATGAGCTGCAGTGAATACACTGTTTTGAATGGTGGGTTACGTATCAGGTCACCAGAGGAAGATTTATGCATTATAGCAGAACACAGCCTGGGTGGGAATTAGCAATGACATGAAGTGGTGGAATAGGGTATGTCAGCCTTGAGGACATAAACATGAATGTCATTTGTAAAATCTATGAATTTTTTTTTCTTTTTTTATGTGTTTGCACTAGAGCAGTATAAGATATTTAGGATGCTGAATTTCAGAAAAATAAAATAACTGACAATAATAATCTACAAAATGACTTGTAGGTTTAAGAATGAAAAGCATAAGATTATTAACTGGAAAGGGAAATACAAAAAAGGTCCTCAGATATGTAAGGATGAAGGGGAAAAAAAAAAAACAAAACAACCTTTCGGGACTACTGTATATAGGAAAGTAAGATACAGTCTTATAGTAGAACAAGAAAAATCAAGTTGCAGACTAGGAAAAAAAAAAAAGACAAAACTAATTACTGACACAGAAGGCCTAGGAGTACTGTAAAATATCTATTGTACAGCTTAAGAAAATATCTTTCTGGAATAACATAGCTATAGCTGACCCTACCAAGATGCAGAAAAATAGTTCATATTGCATTGCTATTTTTTTCCCTGCATATATAAAAATCTGACTGTGAAGGGATGCTTTGAAAAAAGATCCTATCTCCTGTCTTTATCAGACATCCCTGATCTCCACAGGGACAGGTTTCTCTAGTTTCTTTCTGTGAACTCTTTCTTTCAGTACATCATCTAAATATTGTTCACCTGTCATCAAGCATTCGTTCTGTTTCTTTTGAAAGCAAATATCATAGCAAAACACATCCCAAGTTTATTTGCCATTTCAGTTCCTGAAGCATGGGTTAGAATATTCACTGTTGTGGGATACCATTACTAAAAACATTTTTTTTTTTTTTTCATTAAAACACCCTAAATAAGCACTTACTGATGTTCATCTTCTCCAACTACCCCATAAGTTATTATACATATTGAGAATGCATCCCTTAAGTCTACAAGGTCTCATTTGTTTTTCATCTAATTCATTTTTGTTCTAAAATCATAAGAAATAGGTCATCAGCTGGTGTGAAATTACAACAATCGTTTTAGTTTTACTTCATCAACTGTACATATTATGAGTGGATCTGCAGAGTAGCAACTTACTGCTGTCTTTTGGCACAACTGAAAGATTATAATGCCTTGTACTCATGCTGAAATCAGTAGGGTTACTGGAGTCTGTGACTTGGACACCCTGAGTACCAATTGATCCCCAAATTTGGTTATGTGGCTTGCTATGCAAGGGAGTTTCTAAAAGAGCTGAAGATGTCTTCACCTTCGACTGAAAGGCAGGGATGTCTTCCTAAGGAGATGTTGAAAATCACAGAATCACAGAATGGTTAAGGTTGGAAGTGACCTCTGAAGGTCATCTGGTCCAAGTCTACCCTTGAAATCCACCTCTCTCCAACTTAGAAATCAAGATGTCATGTCGTACCATGTCAAAGGCTTTGCAGAAGTGCAGGAAGATGGCATTGGTCGGTCTTCCCTTGCCAACTGATACAGATACTCCATCACAGAAGTCCACCAGGTTGGTCAGGCATGATTTGCCCTTAGTGAAGCCATTCTGGCTGTCTCAGGTCACCTCTTTGTTTTGCATGTGCCTTTACGTTGCTTCCAGGAGGATCTGTTCCACAGTCTTGCCAGGCACAGAGTTGAGGCTCACCTAATATCTGTAGTTCTCCTTTCTACGCTTTTTAAAAATGGGAGTGATGTTTCTCTTTTTCCAGTCACCAGGGACTTTACCTGACTGCTAGGACTTTTCAAATATGATGTAGAGAGGCTTGGCAACTGCATCAACCAGTTCCCTCAGGACCCTAGGATACATGTCATTGGGCCCCATAGACTTGTAAATGTTCAGTTTCATTAGGTCGTCTCAAACCCACTCTTTGTTTACAGTGGGTGGGACTTTGCTCTCGTTTTTAGATTCAGGAAAACGAGAGATGTAGGAAGCCTGACTGGCAGTGAAGACTGGGGCAAAGAAATTGCTGAGTACCTCAGCTCACTTGCTTGTATAGGGGATAGGAGAGTTCTTGTGTTCTAAGAAAAAAATACCCTGAAAGAATTACTGAAATCCAAGAAGACAACATCCACAGTTTCCCCTCATCTGTCAGTCTGTTCATTGCATTATAGAAGCTTATTTTCTTGTTCAGGTATGACTTTCCCTTGCTGAATCCATGCTGACTACTCCTGATGATTTTCTTCTTATTCATGGGCCTGGAAATAGTTTATAGGAATAGCTGTTCTATCACGTTCCCAGGGATTTAGATTAAGCTGACCACCCTGTATTTCTCTGGGTCCTCCTTCTTGCCCCTTTTGAAAATAGGGGTATCATTTGCTCTCCTCTCTTCAGGCACCTCTCCCAGTTGCCATGATCTAGCAAAGATTATTGACAGTGGCCTTGCAATCACATTTGCTAGCTCTCAGCACTTGTGGGTGCAGCCCATGAGGGCCCATGGACTTGTGAATGTCCAGTTTGCTCAAGTATTTCCTGAACTGATCCTCTTCCAGCGAAGATACATTTTCCTTGACCCAGCCTTTCAGCCTGGCCTCTAGAACCTGTGATTCCTGAATATCAGTCTTGCTCATAAAGACAGAGGCAAAAAAGTCATTCAGTACCTCAGCCTTTTCACTGTTTTGGTTCTACTGTTTCCTTCAGGAAATGGCTCACATTTCCCCTAGTCTTCCTTTTGTCATTGAGGTACTTGCAGAAACCCTTCTTTTTGCCCTCTATCAGGGCAGTAGCCTTGCTTCTGCCCTCTACAGGCTTCTATTTTGTGTTTGATTTTGGCCAAGATATTCTTGTTCAGGCCTCCTGACATTTTTGTTTGTTTTCCTTTGTGGGTGTGCATCACTTCTGAGTTTGGAGGAGGTGATCCTTGAATATTAATGAGTTTTCTTTGTCCCTTCTTCCCACCAGGGCTTTATCCCATGGTACTCTACCAAGCAGATCTGAAGAGGCCTCAGGTCTGCTCTTACACATTCCAGGGTTGTGAGCCTGCTGTGCACCCTCCTCACTGCCCTAAAGATTCCCAGTGCATTGGAGTTTATGCCATCTCTCACCTATGTGGTGCAGGATGAAAAACATTGGGGTCCCTTAAGATCATACTTTTATTTTGGTTCAGATGTTCCCTTCATTTATATAATTGGTTCTTTTTTCCAGTCTGTTTCTCCCTTTAGCAGATGAGAATACTTGCTTCAAATTGATCATCATTCCCATGAGATGATGCTTTCTTTGTCCTGGAAACAAGACTTTTATCAAAGCATTCTAAACCTTAAAAATATTTTAAAGGTATTAATTATATTAATAGGCAACTTTACTTCTGATTGACTTTTACTTTCCTTTCCTGGTGACTTTGTGACTTCTAGCAATAAATAGTAAATAATGTCTCTCTTTTTTTTTTTTTTTTTTTCCTTTTCCTTTTGATGGTAGCATCTGCCCCTGGACAAACAGTTGACTAATTCAAAGCAAGAAAGTTTTTCCACCATAACCAAAAATAAGTATTTTTGGGCCCATCATTCTATTTTCAGTATCCTAATTGTCTGTCTCCTAATTTACATTACATTAATTACTAAGATATTAGACTACAATGCTCAAACACAGCTATTTGAAATAGATGAATAGGTTTACTTGTAGTAATTAGAAGTAAAAACATATAAGAATTTTCATTGTAAGATAATAGGCAATTATAGATTTTTTTTTTCCATTTGTCACGTTTTAAACTTACGGATGGCGTATTTTACTGTAAAATTCTTAGCTTCTTTTTAGCTAAAGAAAGAAAGAAAGAAAGAAAGAAAGAAATAATAAAGCACTGGTATTCTAACATTGCACTAAAAATGATACTTAGTTATTTGGCCTAGAAATATAAGCAAAAATCTAAATGTACTATTAGCCTTTAAGACACCTTTTTCAAATGTCATTCTTTGAGGATGAAAACATTTGTTTTGTAAAGCTCTTAACATTTCAAGCTGAAAGGCTTGAACAAGCTTTGAACTCTGGAGTTTGTGATGACTAAAAATTAAAGGGAAAAATAACATTAAATGGTACTGTAGGTTGTGATGCTGTCTTTTTTTTTTTTTAAGTGCCTGAGCATCTCAAACTCCTCAAATGTACAATTTTTCTTGGAGCAGCCTGTGAGCCAAAGAGCCCCATGTGTCCCATGGAATGTTGTTGCTTTATTTAGAAATATTCTTACATGAGGCAGAAAATGAAAGTGAATTCTCTGTCATATGTCAATAAACAGCTATCTGAACCATTTTCTGTCCATAGATACTGAAGCATGCCAGTGGAAGCAGAGCTGTTGAACTCCACACTTTTGCCAGATTGAGAATATATATATATATATATTCCTTTTATTGGCACAAAATAAAGATAATAAAATTACTTCTAAATAATCATACATACATGTGACTTCTCAGAAAAGCTGAAAGGAGTCCAATGACTCAGGGAAAGACTTTAACACAGATTTCTGGATTACAAAGTTGTTTACTACTCAAAAAGGAAAAGAACCAATAAACTACTCATTTCTTTGCAGAATACATTCCAAGAAGAATGTAGCTTCCCAGGTACATCACAGGTAGTTTATAAGTTCAAGAAATACCTTTTTGTGTATTTCCCTATTTGATCTTAAAAACAAACAGAAAAAAAAAAAAATAATAATAATAAAAAAAAAAAAAAAAACATAAAAGACAAAAAATATATATCTTTTGAGTTATGTGTCCTTCCATCACAAGGAAAAGCAATAAAATACTAATAATGGCTCACAGTCACAGAGGCTGTAAAGAGACCCTAAATCCTTTATACAAATGGTTACAGTCTAATTGTCTCATCTGCTCATTGGTATTACAGCCTTCCATCAACAGTGTGCTGTTGAACTTGTACACTCTCCAAGTCACAGATAGGCTTTAAAGAGGGAAGATAACTTTTATTTGTTACAGGCAATAAAACCAGAGTCTCTACTGACTGTCTGACAAGTAGGCGTCTGATACTGTGATTCCAGTCAGGCAGAACACAAATCAAAATAGTGTCTAAAGGGTAAAGTAATGGAGGAATAAGAAGTATAAAACCTACACAATAAAATTATATTACAATGACAGAAAATTAGGAAATGAGGAGTAGAGCCTAAAAATAGAACACACCCATCCCTTGAAGCCATATACACTAGACATGGCTGTTACTGAAACAGCATCATCTTTTTGCCTTCAGTTTAGACTCGACAGTAGTGCTATATTGAGGTTGTTTTGGAAGATCATGCTGGTGCATATGCTCACCTCTGCTTTTACGCAACCAAACACACAATATATTCCCTTATGTTTCTATATATCCTACAAGGTGTCAGTGAAAAGGCAAGTGCTTGGTTTAATTCTGCTTCTTCCAGTGTTGATTAAAAAAACAAACAAACAAACAAAAAAACAAAATAAAACAAATCAAAATAAAAAATAAAAAAAATATATAAAAAAAAAACAACAGCCAACCAAACAAACAAAAACACAAGGAAACAAACCCACTACAGGTCTTGGAAATATGTTGCAAGTTATTTCCTTATTGGAAGAAGATGTTATATAAAAAGAAAGGTTAGTTATTAAATCAGCACAGACAACAAAGATATTACATACACATGGACATGTGCACACAAAAATACATCCCTTCAATTATTCAGCTTTTGCAGTTTTTCCTCCAACTTGTCTCCAGCTTATTTGATACCCCTATCTGACAGTGACACCTGCTAGAAAAGCCTAGTGTTACCACTGACAGCTCCCCTGGAGTTGCTGCTTGTCATTGCCTAATTCTCTGTCAGCAGTATGTACCAGCTCTAACTTACGCTATATTTTTAATTTCCGTTTTCTCCTTGGGGCAACCTATGCTTATTATCAACTGAGGATAACACTCCTAGGCCTGCTTTTCTGCCAGCCCTCCTTTTGCTGAAGTGAAGATGAAAATGATATCTGTAAACCAAAACAATTTAATTGTATGCTTAAATTTTAAATCCCTGGCTAGAAATCAACTGATTGTTCCCATTCCTTTCATGTTACAATTCACTCAGTACTTCAGCAGAAACATTTTCTCTGTTTCACATTAGCCTTTGTTAGTTTTAAAATATCAATCTTCAGGATCTGAAGGCCATTTTAGCTTAATCTCTGATAACACAATGGATAAATACCTCATGGTGATAAAAGATTTTTTTTTTTTTTTTTTCCTACCTCTTCCCCAAAGTCTTCCTCCTCTGGGGTAAATTAGAATATCCTTTTTGCATGTGTGAGTAAAGTTAAAGTTTGCACTGAAAAAATAAATGATATTCTCATTTAAATTATATCCACTAAAATCAATAGTGGTATATCAGTATGAAAATCATAAGAAAGGATGGGATTTTATTCTTAGCCTTTAAGTTTCACTAGCCAATGAATATATCTCTTAGCAGTCTCTGGGAACAGTTCTACAGAAATCAGATAGGAGAACTCTGAATGAAGTTATGCCAACTTCTCTAGACAAATCCAGCAAGAAGATGCAGGATTATTATATATAAAATATTCTTTTAAGGTTATATTTTAAATGGTGAATACAGAATTCTAATTTATTCAGAATACTACTATTTGCTTTAGGTTAGTGGAAATATTATTTCTTAACTAATAATTAAATAACAATGTTAGAAAGGTAAGGGTCTTGGCAGACATTGGAAATACTACATGTTCCCACTGATCTAAGAGATGATCCTCTCTTAACATTTGCTTGAACTATGCACCTAAGAAACTTTGTATCTAAGTGGAAACCCTTTGCCTTTATTGTTTCACCCAAGAATGTATATCTGACTCTTAGATCTAATTGGATATGAGATTATTGGCATATAATCAATTAATCATTTTCACAATAGTCAATTTCACAAAGTTTTGCAACAACAAAGAGTTTAAGCTTCTAATGAATAAATTATAGTATCTGGATTTTTATGTCAGAGGGTTTCCAGTCTTATTACCTGTAATAAATAAAGATGAAAATGGCATTTAGAAAAATTTCACTAAATAAATAAATAAATAAAATTCTGACCATATGCCTTCATAGCAGATTTCTGCTTCTGTTCTGGAGGACTGATCACATTTGGATGGAGCTAGATCTTTAACTTTAGATGCAGCAGTGTACTTGTGGGACTTGTCCCACGTAGGGTGAGCACTCTGACAACCGGGAAACAAAACGTTACCAGATTTAGGCAACCAGTCAAAAATTGGTAAGAAAGTTATAATTTCAGAATCTGCATCACAACCCACAGAGTAAACAAATTCACACACACACACACACACACAAAAAGACTCGTCAAATAATTTAGAATAACAAATTTAAGCAAGAAAGTTCTGATATGTTTGTAGACATTCTGCAGACAGAAAAAGAGGCTAACTCATTTAATAAATGATTCATAATGAATCATTCTCCCAGTATAGTAACAAAATAAAATGTATTTATACATGACTTCCACAGGAGCTTGTAAACCTGTGAAAATTTATTTAGGAACAAAGCTTGGTTTTCTTACAAAACTATCTATAAAGACATCCAGCAAGCTAGATTCCAGCTTTTGCAATGTAATTTCCCCACACAATTGAGTCCTCATAAGCAAAGCCATTTCAGGGACAATAAAACCTTTCCTATTAATCCACTATCTTCACATATAAAAGGTTCAGCTGGCAACCCAATCTGAAAAGCGCCATGTAAACTTCTGTCAATAGAAATCATGAAATATAACATGTTGCTTCAACTGGCTGGGGAGAGCCATCAGAGACTTGCTTTTTCCCTTATGGCACTTGAATGAGCTGTCCTTTTTCGACAGACTTGGTTTAGCAGCAGCAAATTCTGTGTCTCTCAGGAAAGTGAGCATGAATGTTTGGCACCTTGAGTCTTTTTCATTGACACTGTGTGAGCTAGATCCTTGCAGGTGCTTTTTCTTTTGTTTGGTTGGTTGATATTTTTTTTTTTTATTTCCTTTTTGTCTTGATAGGGTGATATGTATGCAGTTCAGAAAGCCCCAGAGGACCCCAAAAGGATAGAAAGTCTGTGTATCTGACTGCAAATCAGCCAACTACCTGATTCCTAGAACAGCGTAGTAACTGGCTGGGGATTTTATCTGTTCCTCTGGCTGATGCCAGTAAGCAGGCGTGTTTATTAACAATTTATTTACAGAACACAGATTGATTTCAGGAGAGAAACATCACCAGCTTCTTCAAAGTGTGAGCAAATGATTTCTTCCTGGCCCTAAAATAATCTATTATTGTCAAGGTATCTCTTTGCATTGGTCTGTATCACAGGGTTTTAGACTGAAACAATGAACTTGCACAGGAAACACAGCATAGGATGAAAATATTTTCCATTTTTCTTGAAGGAAACCTGTTAAATTGGTGAAGCAACCTTCATAAGTTGCTTTCAGCAATTAGCTAAAAAACAAAACACAACACAACAAAACAAACAAACAAAAAAACCCACATACATGCCTTAACCAATTAATTCCATACACATGCTCACTAACTCTCACAGCTCATCCCTCACAAGTGGTCAGGAACCAGATGCAAAATCTACATTCAGAATACATTGAGATGATCTTTACACTATGAAACATATTCTATCTTAGTCTCCAAAATCACCAGCTCACCAAACTATAATGATGAAAGATAAAGCACAACTATTTTATAGTCAGTCATTCTAGGAAGTTTGTTTAGAATTTTTTCTTTCACTAAAATTATGCATTTTTATCTTCCTTTTCTTAAAATAGCTGAGATGCAGTCAAATACTTCACGACATTATTTTTAGAAGTTAAACTGATTTTTCCAATAAGATTACCTTAGTCATGAATATTTCTTTTCATGATGAAAAGAATAATTATAAGAAGATTATTTGATTAAACTCAGAATCTGATTTAGCTGTTCTTTTCTGAATAAAGTCCATTTTATGGAGTAATGCTACTAAATGTCACTTCTGAATTTATTTAATTTTTGTGGTTCTGCTGAGAGTCACACTGAGCAACTAATATATTTTTTGCATCTGATAATTTGTTAGCATGCATACACAATTTCTTAGCTGTTTCAAATAGTTTATGAATGAAAAGCACTGGGTAAAAATTATGATGACTCAGTTTTAAGATCAATACTTTTCTTAAAAATTGATGAGTTCTATATAAAAAGGAATTACTACAGAAAGTGGTTCATTGTATTTCCTGTAATAATCTATCGGCCTGAAGTGTAGGTCCTCTCAATGAAGTTACCAGAGATGTAGTATAAAAATAACAATGCAGAGCACAATTTACCTCCAGAGAAGAATATGAATAATAATAAAAATAAATATCTGAGTCAGGTCTCCATCAAAGAAAATAAAATCCCATGTAAATCTGTTTTCATGAATAAATTATGTTTAATAAATTCATAATTACCTCATTGTGATAAATATTGAATTAATTGAGTAAACAATTTTGCATAGAACTTTTGATAAATCACAAAATAACAGCATGTTATCTGTTTACTTGAATGCAACCCAAACAAAATATTCATTCAACACACAGTTTTACATCTGCAACATTGTGCTTAATGCCAACCAAAATTCGAGTTTAGTGACTTTGCTCACTAAGATACTAATTTCTTGGAAAAGAAAGAAATACCATATGCATTTAGGTTGTTTTTCCTTGTAATACATTCTGCTGAAATGTTTTTATGTTAGTGAGATCCTAACTGAGAAACAGAGACTGTCATGCAACATATCCTTTTATTTATATGCCAAGTACATCCCCTGTTTACCACATTGAAAGAATAAAAGTTGTTCCATTGAGATGTCAGAATGTTGCCCTGATAATACAAATAAATGGAGCTTTTCATACTTCTTGGTTGCAGATGAATAAATTGCTCATTATAGAAAGAACAGGCAGTTTACCCTCCATATTTTTTTTTTTTTTTTTTTTTTTTTTACCCTTCCAGAGGGCAGTGCTCACATATATGGAGAATTCTTCACAACATAGACTACAAAATCTTCTCTCTCTATCTAGCCTATTTTCTAATCCTACTAACTTATAAAATCCTCACAAATTGCATCTTCAAAGAGGGTCATTCCGATAAGTGGAACCTAATTCGGAGGTAAGAATTAATCAGTATGATAAGTAAGAGCCCACAGAATTCAAATGTTCTGGAACACAAAATTCTAAAATTCTAGGCTGGATGTGTGTCTATGTTGATACCGTACCATGCCTTCAAGAATGTATCTATTCCTTGTTAAAAAACAAACAAACAAAAAACCTTAAAAGCATTCACAATATTATCCAAAGAAGTAAGAAGAAAGAATATTTGAGAAGGGTATTTGAAAGAGGCAGTATGACCAGAGGTTGGAAGAAGACAAGGAAGAGAAGGAAACAGCTGCAAGAAGAAAGTGTCATGCAAACAGACATCTAATGGGAAAAAGGAATGAGGAAAACAGTTACTTTTGCACTCATATATGACCACACATCCTTGATTACAGATATCTGTACTTACATACAGGAAAACATGTATATTTTCCATTTTGGTATTTTCATATTTTTCTTTCAAAATGTGCTTTACATTAATTTTACAGAAAATGAATGAAGCCCCTTAGTAAAGGGTGTGGCATGTAGACACACCTACAAATAACTGCTATAACAGAGTGCAGGCTGACAAATGACTGTGATTATTATTAGAACAATTTAATTTGTCACTGCCAATAGAGACATGACACATGAAGTCTAAATAAAAGAGAGCTTTAGAATGTGATAACATCCCTGTGATAGTCCTGTGTACCTGCAGTTTATGCACAATCCAGTAAGGATATCTCACTGCACTGAGAAGCTCAGTCAGGGTGAGCCAAATTTTCTTACTCTTTACTTGGTAATGTTCTTTACAGACCTAAAATTTTCCCTTTCCATTATTTTTATTTCTGATCTTTCTTTGTTTTCTGTTTTTTCAATTACACTCTTATCTTTTTACTTTTTCCCCTCTAGGTTCTTCCACATTTTTATTCTCTCTTTTTTCTTCTGTTTCTCTTCTTGTCCATCCATGTTTATTTTTCAGCTTACATCATGCATTAAAACAATGCCAGGGAAAAAAATAAATAAATAAAAATAAAAGAAAAAAAAAAAA
>CM021698.1:113214651-113228581 GCA_011074415.1 Stictonetta naevosa | reverse complement strand
AAGATATCTGTCATCCCTGGTCCTTTATGACAACCCAAAAAACACTAAACAAGGGTGTACAGTCATAGTTTGACCAACACTTCTTACACTGTACCCATAGGTCTGCATTTTTATGTTACACCTGGCAAATTGAAAAGTAATAGAAATTGTCAGATGTTGTTTTATATGTTTTAATCCTTGGTGAAGTCATGTAGAGCTGTCTGCTGTGTGAGTAATTGGACATGATACAGTATATTATGGTAGTAAGGCAGTTAATTGCCCTTGGGGGTGAAAAAAAAAAAAAAAAAAAGGCATCATATTTGGTGGTATTCAAAGAATGGTCAAATTACAGTTATTAACTTCATCTTGACATAAAAATAGTTTTAATCCTCTGCAACAATCAGGATAATTAAGCAAGGAGAATGACAAGACTGGTGATAGAAGAAAGGATACTAATGTGTTCCTGCTGATGCACTGATTTAAAACTTGATGAATCTGAGCAGGGATTTGAGTCCTTCACAGAAGCTGCTGCCAGGGCTAAAATTTGGATAAGGTCATGAATGTAGAGAATGTTACTACTTGACATTTCCACAAATCATCCCTCTCAAAGCTTCATTCTCTGGCTAACTCTCATGCAATAAAGTTGCAGTGCCTTGTGTTTGTTTGCTCAATAACTTACAATTTCACACTCATAATTCTAGGGGTTTTCTCTTTCTTCTGGCTCTTCCTCAGTGAGAAGAGCCAGAAATCTCACTCTTATAACACCTGGGAAAAGTAATTGAAAATATGCCCTTAAAAAAGAATCAAGTTGTTATTTATTCTGCAAGACAAAGCCAAGGCACTCATCCCAGACATTTTTGACAGTGAGAATGATAGAGGAAGGATCATACTTTATTGGACAGCCTCTTGCTTGTGTTCTGTCTCTCACCCTAACACAATGACTACAATCAAGAAGGGGAAATTGCATGTGTCAGTGTCCTAAGGAGAGAAAGAAAACAGGGTATATAATAGCAATGTTTTGAAATTCAGTTATTACAGTGAGGTTATATGCAACTCCTCAAGCCCAGGGGGATTGGTGGGAGTGGAATATGACTATTTATTTATTGATATATAATTTCTGAAAAACCCAGCATTGTGAAAAAAAAAAAAAAAAAAAAAAACTTACAGGATAGTGGAAAGCAAATCGAGTCAATAAATGTCTAAATGCTCCACTACTCTGGAGCACTTAAACATTTTTGTCACTTATGAAGTAGAGAAACTATTGGCCTTTAGTCTTGCTCAGATAATGGTGGATTAAAAATTTAGCACAATGGTAAAATCTGAGGATTAATGAATAAACAAAGATCATGATCTAACAAGGCATTCAAGATAGAGGACAGCTAACTATTTTTTCTATGCAAGGATGCAAACTTCCCTTCAAAGATCTTAATTGAAAAGAAATGATTGGACAGCAGGAATGATATTATAAAATAGATTTTGATTCCATAGTGTTGGATTAAATCCGAAGCATGTTTAACTTTCATCTGTTATTGTATCTGCCTGAAACTTTATTTAAATGTTCTGATAGAAATGCTGAAAATGGAAGAGTTCACTAGCTGCTCCCAGATTTAATTGACAGATTGTAACTCCAAAATTTTCATCATTCTATGATGTGTGAGCTATTTTGTGTAGGACTTCAAAAATAATCTCTTGTCATAATGGAAGTTATAACCTCTGCTAGATAAATGCTCCCAGAAGTGGGCAAAGAAGTCCCAGTTTCTTTGGATTTGACTTAGTGGAAAAAAAAATGTAGTATGTCAGGTTTCTTTTACCTTGTGATGGGAATGTTTGACTGGACAATTTGGGAGTTAAGCAAAACAATGGGCTTAATACTCTCAGACCATCATGTATGTAAAATCATTTGGGAAGGAAACATTAAACACAGTACAACCTACAATCTACAAGGTAACACTGAATTGGTCTTTTTTTCATTAGGTATTTAAAAGTGAAATGAGAAGTTATTTTAGTAAGAGATTGGAAATGTAATGACAGGTATTTGCTACAGTGGAATCTAAGCTTTTAAAGCAGCCTTGTTCAGCTTGTAAATTACACCAGATTATATAGTTTCTCCTTTATGGAACTATTTTTGGTTATACTAAGAGTACCCAGAAAATATGAATAGCTTTCTTCTTTAATTCTGGTATGTTCTTTCTTTTTCTTCCTTACCTCACTTATTTATTTATTTATTTATTTATTTCCCTTCAATTCCCCATCCCATCTCCTTACTTACTTTGGCTTATTTTGAGAATCACCTGGATAATTCCTTTTCTCTGAGACAATCAGTGTTTCAGTTTCCCAAAACCTCTTCTCATAAGTCTGATCTTCATTTGAAAAACACTGTTTGATATAGACATGTTGGTAATCCTTGAGAAAGCCAAACTACATTCTGTAATTTTCCTCTAATACAGAGTTTTCTAAGTGAACCACCTCTTTAATATTAAAAAATAACTTGATTTGAAAAACTTAAGGGAAAAAAAAAAAAAAAAAAGTTTATTTTATTTTGCCTTATGGAAGTCAATACTTTGCCTTGTGGAAGTCAATATTTGTGTGAGAAAGCTTATTAAAAAAAAAAAAAAGAAAAAGAAAAAGAAAGAAAAAGAGAGAGAGAGAGAGAAAAGGAAGAGTCCAGACTGACAAAATTTTTAATGAATGTAAAATGACACCAAAGGTGGCTGTTATGAAATTGGAAGTCTCAAACCCCTAAAGAGAAATGATCTAAATGGAATAAAGTAATTTATTTGATTTCTGAGTTTTATATCCTTGTGGACAAATAGCAGCAATCTCTGCAGAGCACAACAGTCTAAAATTAAGCCCACAGGAGCAGAAATACAGTCCATGGTAAGAGAGCTTTTTTATGGAGGGAACCAGGGCTTATTGTGACATTTACTAACCTGGCCATACAGATTTCACATATCAGCATGAATTAAGGAAGGATGATCAAATCCCAAAGCATTAATAATAATAATAATACCATGTACAAAACATGCTTCAAAACTGAGCAGAGGTATACGTAAACATCTGAAGAACAGATGAAGATAGAAGGGAGAGAAAAGTTCATTATAACATGTTAAGAATATTATTCCAAGAAAAAAAATACGGCAAAGGCATTGAGGTGACAAGCTTGCTGTGGCTATCAGTTTCATCATGCACACCAGACAAGTATAAGGCTAAGGAAGATGGTCATAATATGTCACAGTGCAAACTACCTGGCATTACTAAACTGCACACATCAGCAGAATAGTACAAGGTACATTATAGAAGAGGAACTGAACAGCAGTTATATGATGTATTTTTTTGTGGGTGAGGCAGTTAAATAACATAGAGTGGTGAAGTTACGTGTTAACATCTTAAAAGGGGCCTTAAAGAAATACTCATAAGTATCAAAACATCAAGGTAATTACATCCCTGAAGAAGATTCAGAAAAAATGTAGATCGCAACACAGCACTGCTAACATGAAATAAATGTAATGAAAATGAAAATAAATAATGATCCCACAAAGCATTACATTGTAAAGAATATCAACTAGAACAATGACAAATCAAACTTTCTATGACTCTAGTGCCAGTGTTGCCTGTAATGTATGAATTGCCACAAAAATCTGGAGTCAAATAGGACAAAGAATTCCATAGAATCACAGAATCATCTAATCATCTAGGTTGGAAGAAACCTCTAAGATCACCGAGTCTAACCTCTGACCTAACACTAACAAGTGCTCCACTAAACCATATCACTAAGCTCAACATCTAAACATCTTTTAAAGACCTCCAGGGATGTTGCCTGACCCACTTCCCTGGTCAGCCTTTTCCAATGCCTAACAACCCTTTCAGTAAAGAAGTTCTTCCTAATATCCAGCCTAAACCTCCCCTGGTGCAACTTTAGCACATCCCCCTCATCCTGTCACCAGGCATGTAGGAGAATAGACCAACCCCCACCTCGCTACAGCCTCCTTTAAGGTACTTGTAGAGTGTGATAAGGTCACCCCTGAGCCTTCTCTTTTCCAGGCTGAACAATCCCAGCTCCCTCAGCCTCTCCTTGTAACACTTGTTCTTGAGACCCCTCACCAGCTTCATTGCCCTTCTCTGGACTCACTCGAGCACCTCAATGTCCTTCTTGTAGCGAGGGGCCCAAAACTGAACACAGTACTCGAGGTGCGGCTTCACCAGAGCCAAGTACAGGGAAAATGGGAGAACCATTTGATAAGGTTAGCTTGATGGCTTCAGGAGATAGATAAGAACTAGATAAGGCAGATCTTTGAAAAAAATAATAATATGAAAACTTGACAGTGTTCCTCTGTTACTTTGTAACAGCACTTCCAGTGAAGAAGATAATCAGACCCAAAATACAAAGATAAATCAGGAAGAAGAAAATAGCAAGGTAACCATTCTCGCCTCTTGGATGGCACTTCAAAAGAGTGTTCAGCATGCAGTACTCAGCAGCACAAGAGATATTCCAGAAGAATGGCATGCTAGAAGGGCTGATGGGAGTCAGAATAATTTTTTTGACATTTTAGTACTTTGCAGCATGAGAAAAGTGCACAACAAAAACTTAATCATAGTGCTTACAAATGCAGAAAATGTCATCTAAAATGAGATCACAACAAAATGCAAATCAGAGTAGTGCATACACAGACTAGCACACTTTGATCATTCCCTAGGAAAAGAATGCATCAGAACTAAGCCAAAAAAGTGAAAACAATAAAGTATTTAATAGTCCCCCCACCATCCAAAATAGCTGGAATTTTTATTTGGGATGATGACCAGTTATAACCCATATACAGACTAACAAAATGCAAAGAGTACCTCTGAGAACTATAAAGAAAGCTACTGAAAACATGAAGGGAAAACAAGAAACAAGCTGTCCCAATCTCAGTGATTTGGACCAAATCTGAAGGACACCATTGCTTCTGATAAACTGTCCCAGTATAAATTCATTGAAGAAAAGATAATGGCAACCAGAGTGATGCTAGACACTTCCAGAGCATCTATGAGAGCAGCATAATTGCAAAAAGAGTTGTTGATGCAGAAGTACAGAAGGAAACATTTTGCTACTTCTAGTAAGAAACATAAGCTTCACCTGTATAGGACTAGCTCCATACAAACATTAGAAACAGGCTACAGTGTTCATAACAAAACCTCACTGCATGGAACACAAACCCCTCAGATTTTCATTTCAAAATCTCAGCTGTGTAAGTCAGCGTCAAATGACAGGGTGAAAGGTAAGCCTAGATAGCAGGTCACATCTTTTACAGAAGAAGCAAATGAAGTGGAATACACCTCTGTATAACACTATCATGTTTATCTGTGTCTGCCAGTAAGTCAGGAAACAGAATAAAAGAAAAAGGATGGCAACAAAGTAATATTTTTGCATTTCAAATGCAAAAATAAAGTCAGGCAAAATAAGGTTAAGAAGTGTTTGGACAACACTCTCAGACATATTTGTGTCTGATTTTTGGGTGTGGTCCTGTGCAGATACAAGTGTTGGACCTGATGATCCTTGTGGGTGCTTTCCAACTCAGAATACTCTATTCTTCTATGCCTATATGGAATAGCTTGCCCCAAGACAAGGTCTTTGAGGTTCTTGGAGAGCGTGACTATATCTGATTTTTAACAACTTTTTTCCATGGCATCAGTCTGAAAAGTATTTTCAAATATATGCTGCAATGCTAAAAGTGGTCAAGAGACATATTTCACTAACTTTACTATGGAGATGTACACACTAAAAAAATCTTGCATTTATGCAAACTAGTCAAGTAAAAATTGCAAAGAACCAGTGTTGGTTGGTGCTACACTTCAGAGTCTGACAAGAACTGCTCTATTTGAGCATGAAGGAAGCTGCTACTTCCAGATAACTTGTTACAGTCATGCTTTTAAATACCTGAACAAAGCAGTATGTTTTTCAGCACTGAAGTGAGACAAATTATAACTATTTCCACAGACATAGTATTTGCATTTTGGGTCATAAAATTCACCATGCCTTGGTGTACATTTGGAAAAAAATAGGAGTGACTGGATTTGCACATCTACCATCTCCAGTCGGTGCTAATAACTGTGCTATCAATGACCTAACTGAATATATATAGTTAAGCTACCTATAGTTAACTATAAATAGTTAAGCTTTGACCTCTCTTTACGAAATTCCTTAAGTACAATTAGAGACTTATCTTCACTACTGTGAATGAGAAGGGTCTAATCACAGACTTTCTTTTGCAAGTCTTCCTTTAAAAAAACAAGAGCTGTAAATCATGACATAGTACAATGGAGCTGAATAATTGACAGCATGAGGAAGAAACATCAGGCTCAAATTTTCAGAAGAGGGGCTACTATATCTCTTTAGCAATGGGTGAGTGATCGATCAGTGGTTAACCAGGCAGAGCATGGCAGATCTTACAGAAAGTATTAGACAACTGTCTTTCCAACACTTGTTAGGTTCTCATTTCACTCTTACTCATGCAGTTATGTGTACACCATGGAAGTAAAAACTGAGGTCTGAAATATCATGCAGAGAGAGGGCAGACCATGTGAAGACTACAGCTCTGCTGCCAGTAGCACACACAGAATTAATACAGATACTAACACATCATCTATGAGTGTACTATTCATTTCAGGTGCAACAGAATTTTAGCTCAAGAGGAAAACTGCATATGATATCCATTGATGCACTAATCAGCTAGAACATTAGTAATATCCTCTCCAAAGTTTTTGTGCATATAGAGGACATACTTTATACACAGCTGGTTATCAACTTCCATTATTCCTTTACGAGAAGTTTCTACTTTGGGGTCCCAGTGTGTGTCCTAAGCTAAGTTTCTAAGAACACCTATTTAGAAAGCCTCATTCATAAATAAATAAATTTTCCTTGGCCCCAAAAGTATTCTCCTTTCCTGTGGGCAGTCTAAGCTGGTAGAGATAGGTGGGCCATAAATCAGACATTTGCAAACCAAAAATCCCTACAAAATCTTGCGGTGCTGATGTCTTATTTAAAGAAATAGTTCAGTCTTTCAAGGACAGCCAGATTCTCAGCTTTTATAAATATTAATGTTTTATGTGTTGTATATAAGTGATATAGGTCACCTGATAAAAACTGAGCATTGTTGTACCAAAGCATAAGGCAAAAGTTTGGATGCCACCACCTTGGTCATCAAGTTCAGCCCCTGCTACCAGAGCAAATACAGAATGTTATCCCATTGAAAAAATCATAGATCTTAACTACGAAAGTAGTTTAGATTTATTTTTCTTACATTCTTCAAATGTAGTACTTCTCCTGCAGTGGAAAATACTGGTAATGAGTGTAACTGGCTTGCTGCAGAAGTGCCTTGCTGCTCCAAATCACAGAACCACAGACGGGAGTGTCAGGACTATGGAACTGAAGAGTAATTATTATCACCTGCTTGGTAAGAGTTGCCCTACTTTAAAACTTCCTTGGACTCAGTACAAGACATAATTCCAACAGTGGCAGGGAAGAAGTGACAAGATAGAACATGTTTTAAAAACATAGGTATATATATCTGTTTTGTGGTTGAATTTAGTGGATATATCAGCATAGCCCTGCTGGTCCTCCTTGTTTTAATTCTGATTATTTGTACTTCAAAATTTTAGTTGCTTCCTGTACCACACAGGCAGACAATTGATTTCTACTATAAGATGACCAATAAGTCTACTTAATACATTTTTTTCCATGGGGGTGGGGGGGGGGGGAGCTCAGAATTGCTCAGGAAAGCATGGCAAAAGATGATGATAGTTCTTTAATTTGGGTTTCTATTATGTTAAATCTATTCAGTATTATCTGTAATACTGCCACACATAATGACTGTGTTTGGAATTAACATAGGTTTAACATGTAATTCAATGGGTATTCAGTGTAACTTAGCAACAGCTAAGCATTTTTTTCCTTCTGAAAACTAGATCATAGCTGTTGATGATTTCAGTTGGTGGACTGAGAGGCACACATTACTCTGAATTCCTGATTTTCCCAATTAAAGGTGTAAGATGCTATTTATTTAAAATGAAAAAATGTGTACATTATCAGAATAAATAATTCCAGCATCAAAACTCTGGAAGTTATTAGAATTGTCTGGATCATAACACATTAATAGTTTTATGATTTATAAAGGCTATATTCATAGACAAGTGTTTTTTTCTTTTTTTGTTTATTTTGATTTTTTTTTTTTTGTAATTGTATTTGTGGATGTATTTTGTATAGCAAATGACACAGAGGAGGCTTTTAATCTATAAATACTCTTCTCTCAAGGATCATGCTCTGTATGGCAATATGTTCTCTCTAAATAAATAATCAGAATAAAACTTATTGTATATACACAGTTTAAGTAATGAATTAATCCAAGTAAATATATAACCCTCCCCCTGCCACCAAAAAAAAAAAAAAAAAAAAAAAAAAAGTACATTGAAGAATTGATGTGCAACAGAACACTCAGTTTGTATATCCAGAGGATTTTATAGAGATTCATTAATGGCTACAGACTAGCAGGATGAGCTCATCTGTCTAGAGGTCATTGATCTACAATATTTAAAAGGCAGTATTCAAGATTTATTGAAGACTTTTTCTTTTATTAGTATGAGAACAGGTTTCATGGGGAAAAAAAAAAAGAGCTGTTGACAAGTTAGGAACATAAGAAGAGAAAGGTCTGAAAATTTTTTTCTTCTGTGTTGTTTAATAGACATAATTGCATGACTTTGTATTCAATGACTTTTGTTAGAATTTTCAAGAAATATTAACTTTATTACTTTTGACACTGCTTTATCAATGAACACACAATAATAGGCAAAGAAGTTGCCAATACATTGGCTACTAAAACTCCAAATGCATCCCAAGAGTTGGGATTTTGGTCTCAGAGGGCTTTCAGTCCTCATATCTTAATTCTGGCTGATGTTTAGGTAAACTGATGCTTGTCCCTGCACATCTCTAAATTTTCAGTGTCTATAAAATGGCTCAGCATGAGAAAAAGTAAAACAAGTCAGGTCTCAACAAACATCTAAATGTTCCTACACTGTTTCAACAAATAGAGAATGAACTTCAGAAGTAGTAGAGCAACAGTAGGGCAGAACATTTGTCAGACTTGATGAGCTTGGCAACTTAATTGTCACAGGAATAGAAGCAACAAGACAAATTAATACTATCTAAAATGTGAAGAGTTGGGACGAAATATGTTTTTATGACCTTAAAGGAATGAAAAGGGTCTTTGAGTCTTTTGAGATTTGAGCATATAGCTAAGGTGAAGTAGGAAAACACATGATCCAACACCAGAAGTGTGAGAAACCCCAGCACTTATTTGTTTTCTATTGAATTTGGTGTACAGAAATCATGAAATTATTTCTCAAGAAAAAACATCACTAATAATTTTGCTACTGAAGTTAGAAAGAATAAGCAATATTTTTTTCTGGTTAAATGAACAAAGAGAGTCTCATAAGAATACTATCTTGTGCAGCAGTTCATAAGGTGTCAAAATGGTCTATAGAATTTTTGTTTCATTATTCTAAATAACTTATTTAATATTCAAGAAAATAAAGAAAAATATTTGTACAGAGAGTTCATTTTTCTTTTTATGCACTGCTGGTAAGAGGTATTTCAATAAATGTTGCAATTTAATGAATGATTGATAATTTTTTTAGACTTGAGATGAGATATTGCAGTTGTTGTTCAAGCATCACCAAGTGAATTGGAAAGAAAATTCACCATCAAAAGGAGTGACTGTGGGTTATATTTGTGGAGTTACAAGCAAATGCTAATAAGCTCTCAATAGGGGACTAGTAGGTGGAGAGAAAAGAAAAGAGACAGAGTTGCTCTTACTTAAGTCATACTTTTGGAGAGAAATTCTCTCCAGGAAGACTAAAGCAGCACTTTTTCTACTAGGATACAATAGCTGAGAGCTACTGAACCGTTCCAAGAAAACCTAACAGTATAAAATGGACATGTCATTGTTGAGGCAGTCAACAACACCTCTATAAATTAAGTTGATGGTTTAAGTAATAGATAACAAACAACATTGCTGAGACCTATAGACATATTATGTAGGCCAGCAAAAAAAAAAAAAAAAAAAAAAAATTGTAATAATAATTCATTTTTAGCATGTCATTGAACTGTGGTAGATTCAAATAAATTGGATAGAAAAGGATAGTTTTTTTTTTTTTTTTTTCACATTTATGTATACTTCTGTATCTCATTCACTTTAATGAATATCCAACCCAGATTTTTCAAAAGTCTCTTTGAAATGTGTGAGTCTCTAATGTCCTTTTTAAAAAATAAAAATAATAAAAAAAAAAATTAAATCATATTTTGAACCTAAAAATCAATCAAAAGAAACATATATTTTAATGTGAGACAGAGCAAAAGCTTATATATTTGGGTACTTTTATCATTTTTATTTTGTTGTTGTTGAGTGCAGGCTGATGACTCCTTTGTATAACCAGGCACTGAATTTTCATGAACAAATGTCATTTAGATGATCTGGTATGATCACAAATACAGTCAAAACACAATTAACCTTAGTTTCTCAAATAAAATGTTACATTCTCACTTGTCTTATAAGTAAGGAGATCTGTGATTTCCGAAAAATATTCTATTTGAATTCTTGTCTTCCTTGTCTCCATTTTCTTTTTCTATTCCATGTAAATAATCGTACACTTCAATATACACCTTATACCATCACCAAATTCTCTAGAATATAGAACTAACAGAACTAACCTTCTGTCTTTTACACATTTATCTGGGTATTTGCATTTCTGGATGTTCAAAGGGGTTTGGGGTTGTCTGTTTTTCTGAATATTGCACTATGTATGCTTTATAGTATCTATGTTTGATTCATTTAACCTATACTAAAGGAAAGAACTAACATAATGTTTAGCATATAGTACATTCATTTGTGTGTGCTTCAGGATTTTTTTTGTTTAAATTCATCCTTTGCCCTTGTTAAAGAGTTCAAAATATTCCCTTAGAAATGATTCTACTTTCATTAATAGAAATTTTTAATCCTCAAGAGAGAAAGGATTACTGTTGAGTTTGAAAATTTCTGCTCTCTGACTTCATGTAGAGGCACTAGACTTAAAAACAAAAGCTTAAGAAAAATAATAAAATAGGTGAACTGAACCCAAAAGAAAAAAATAAGTGATTGAGCCAAATAATACGAACAGGATAAAGCCTGTGAACTCACTAGATGCTAGATATGAAGAGCAGTTACTGGTGCAGAGGTTATATTTGATACTTCAGCAGTTTCTTGCTGTATATTAGCACACAAATGTTCTGTTAAGAGAAAATTTTTCTGTCTTTTTGGCTGTATGATCCTGCTGAAATCCCTAGTCTCTTAATCTTTTGAAAGGGTCATCCTTCACATTGCTTAAGGGATCTCAGTGTTTTCTAGCAAAAAACTTCAGTTTTTAATATCTGCTTCTGACCAGTTCCTTTTATGCTTTGTCTACATTATACAAATCTATGAATATTGCTTTTTGCAGATAGAGAAAAAATATATGTGATTGTCCTTAATGAGACACTGTATGAACAGAAAAAAAAAAAAAAGGCAACAAATTTCATAAAACTGCACAGCTGTAGTGGCACTGGAAACTTGTAACATCACTAGCAGAATGTACTCTATAAGCAGAACTCCCTGGAATGTATTCATACTTCAAGCCTCTACGGCCAACAAATTTTAATTAAAAAAAATATAAAAAAAAAAAAAAAAAAAAAAAAAAGACAGGAAACAGCTCATAAACACCTTTAGACATCAAGACCTCTGAGCTGCTGTTCATCTGATAAATGACCACATGGAATAACTACCAAAGTTATAGGAAGTTATTAAAATACTTCTGTAAGGTGATGTAAAGTCAAAAATGGTATACATTGAACTACTCAGAAGAGACTCTCCTGAGTTCTGATACAAGAATGTTCTAGTCCTAAAGAAAAATGTGGACACTTTCTTAATTCAAAATTGTCAGCAGAAATGAGGGAATTCCTATAATGTTCCTAGAATTATTTAATTTGAAAATAAAATAAAATAAAAACTTAAACTGAGTGTATTTGGTGACAAATGAAACAAGGAGTGTCCTTGGAGCGTAGCATGAAAAATCAAGAAAGCAGAAGTAATACATTTAAAAGAACCATTAAAATGTTAGTAACAAGTTTTAGAGATGTCTGTAATATGATAAATCTTTATATAGATCTTCTGTAAGACCTATATGGACCTTCTATAAGGTCATTCTTACCAGAGCTACATTCTTGTTATTAAACTATGGCTTTGTTACTTCAATGAGTTCCAAAACTATAGTCTTATATAGGTGCAGTTTTGTTTTGTAAAGAACAAGCAAGCTAGGTTCATAGCTGAAAAAAAAATGGTGCAGTTCTACACTTGGTATTATGCATATAAATTCTAGATCGCAGCAAGCACAGTAAACCTCATCAATCCTTTCCACTCATCTTCAAATCTGCTTCCTGAAACATCTTTAGATCTTTCTACCAGGCCTTTTGAAGTAAGTATTGCAGATGAGTTTTCTTTACTTATACAAGGGCAGGAAAGAGGTGCCATCATTTTGTTCACAGAATGTAGATATGAAGAAAAATTGCTCCGATATTTGACAATGCTCTCTGTTTCTCCTCTTCTGATATAAATATTGGTTTGTAAACGGGAATGGGAGGGTTTTGTTTTGTTTTGTTTTGTTTTGTTTTGTCTCTGAAGGGAAAGGCTCAGCCTGCTTTTTCATCAGCAATTGTTAATGAAAATGATAGATAATTAATCCAAGGTCCCTCAAACCAGGACTAAAATGTGTTGTGAAGACTGAAATATCAATGATACAGAGAAAAGATATGGCCTCTATGAATTAATAATCCTAAAATAATCCCAGGGTTGCCACACAGAATGAAGGAATTATCTAACACATTAATAACTGTAGAACAGCAATTTTCTAGGGGAAAAAAAATAAAATCATGTCCATATCATTTATTTTTTTTTTTTTTTTTCCAAACTGAATCCAGACAAAAGTGCATTTATTTGAAACCTAATAATGAAAATGAGACAGGAAATAAAGATGTAACAGGACGTGGGAAATTTTCATTCTGCCTCAACATTTGTCATTTTTCTCAAGGTGTAGCCTCTATCTTCATTTTTGTCCAAAGTCAGAATAATGATACTTCAGTGCTAGAAGGGATTTTTTTTTTTCCTTTTTATTTAACTTGTGTGTGTGTGTGTGTTTTCTGAGATAGGAGAACCATAGACGACAATCATAAAATCATAGAATCATTAAGGTTGGAAAAGACCTCCAAGATCATCTGGCCCAACTGTCCCCCTATCACCAATACTACTCACTAAACTATGTCCCTAAGCACCACGTCCAACCTTTCCTTAAACATCCCCAAGAATGGTGACTCCACCACCTCTCTGGGTAACCCATTCCAATGCCTGACTGCTCTTTATGAGAATAAATTTCTTCCAGTTTCCAGCCTGAACCTTTCCTGGCACAACTTCCTCCAAGAAGCCTCTAATATAAGCCATTTCCTCTTGTTCTATTGTTAGTTATCTATGAGAAGAGGCCAACACCTAGCTCCCCACAACTTCCTTTCAGGTAGTTGTAGAGAGCAATAAGGTCTTCCCTGAGCCTCCTCTTCTACAGACTAAGCAACCCCACTTCCCTCAGCTGCTCCTTATCAAACTTGTGTTGCAGACCCTTTACCAGCTTCATAGCCCTTCTCTGAAAATGCTCCAGGGCCTCAATATCCTTCTTGTAGTGAGGGCCCCCAGAATGAACACAATATTTGAGGTGCAGGCAAGCACTGTAGATGCAGATTAAATGCTGCAAGCACTGCAGATGCAGCTTCAATATTCTTATTTCAGTAACACTTATAGCTTTGGTGGCATGTACTTTATGAACTTTTTTTACAAGATGCCTTCTATGCACCTATGTGGCTTAACAC
>CM021698.1:113204139-113214174 GCA_011074415.1 Stictonetta naevosa | reverse complement strand
TTTTTTCTTTCTTTTTTTTTTTTTTTAAGAAGCAAGTGGAGGGTTGGGGGGTGAGTGGGAGGAATTGTTTTGCTTCTGAGTCTTCTGATGGGGAAAACTGCTGAAAGATTAGGCTTTTAAGAATATATTTACAATTTTCCCTTCATTTCATAACAAAGACCATTGACAAGCTTGTCTTGAAGATGTTTAATTGTAGTTTACTTGATAATGACTATACTTCTTTGCTAATTCTAAACTCATTTTAAAATACTGTTATGTAGATTTAGCAAGTAAGATCACCAGTTCTGTTAAAGTTCCAGAGTTAATAACCCAATGTTATCTTTCATATGTGAATAATATGCTTCTTTAAGATCACAGAAATCATAGTAATTATAAACAATATATAAAATCTGTTGTTTGATAAGTCATTTACCAAATTATCTATTAATCTTAGCCAGTTATAAACTGTTTGTTTTTTTTTTTTTTTTTTGCATCTGCTTTAATATGAAGTAAAATCTTGATTTTTTTTTCTGTAGACTTATAACTGTTTAATTAGTCAACACAAAAGGAACTCATTTGAGATTTATCCAAGAAATCCAGTGATTCAGTTGTCTACTACCAACCTCAGGCCATGGGGACATTGACATTTCCCTTAACAGCATTACCAGCTTGATCAGTCCACTTTCTCTCTTCAAGCTGTGACTCTTCTTGTGTTGTCCCTCAGTTGTGCTCAGGCAAATGTCTGTTGAGGTTAGCAGAGAAATACATCAGAGAAAGAATGGTAAAATAATACTCCTCATAGCTGCTCGCCCCACCAAAAGCAAAGTAATAAAATGTGTAATGTCTATGTAACATGGTGACTGTGAAACAAAACCATCCAACCTTCTTTACAAGCTATTTCCCACAATATTTTTAATTTATTTGTAACCATATTTTAAAAGTCATCATCACTAAAATCTCCAGTAGAGACTTAACATGGAAGAACCTCCCAATGGCCAGCTGGAATACTCTATCTAAATGACACATACTTGATCTTCGTATTGACAATATCTATTCTCATGGTTGCACTCTGTAACTTCCTCACTTTCACATTTTGTTGTATTTCTATCTGACATTCTGTTGAATAACCTTTTAGAAGTCCAGCTAGTGAAAGATATAGTAGTGCATCAGCTGGAGAGCACAACTGTAGTATACCTTCATATGAATTTTGTGTTATTTCTCTTTATCGTATAATTATCTTAACCTTTACAATTTTGTGATATGGTACAGGAATTTCTTCTTGGTCTCTCTGGTTAATTCCTGGCTAATATTAGGCAGAGGCCAGCTTGAACTGTTGAATTAATACTGCAGCAGCATAGTAAACAGAGTACTGGGAGGATGAGGGCCCTTTTTCAGTTACAAGAATTTATTCAGAAGGATGTGATCTTCCCTGCAGCTCCACGTAGTAATGACAATAAAAACAATAAGTGCTCTCAGTTAAGATATCAGCATCTCAAATTTTACCTCTGGTCCAAGGTAATTGTGTCTGAAACTACCGACCTCCGTAACATGCTGCAAAGTATGTCTTTTCATAGAATCATAGAATCATTAAGGTTGGAAAAGACCTCCAAGATCATCTGGTCCAACTACCCCCCTACTACCACTATCACCCACTAAACCATGTCCCTAAGTACCACGTCCAGTTAGGTTTTTGGAAAAAGTCATAGAATCATGAGGCAGAAGGAAAGAAGGAAGTGCTTTTGTGGAGGTTAGAGCACATTAGCACATCATGGTCACTGTCACTGTCAAAGTTAAAAAATGGCAAAAACACAGGCACATGTCACCAACCCAAACAGCAGAATTTGAGAATCCATCCTGAAATATGAACAGCCTGGATATAGTGTCCTTGTTCAGTGCAGTTTCCAAAACTGTAAATAAGAAGGAGTACACAGATACGTGAAAACAGGCATCCAGATGTAACAGGCAATGACATGTTTCTGTGCTAAGATTGAGAGTAAAAACAAGGTGTTGCAGGACAAAAATTACCTGCATTTCACAGTAGATCGGTATACCTTTTTGTAAGACCCCTTCTCTATTCAGAAGCAATTAAACATCTTTTGTAAATAAATGTAATTTTATCAAAGATATCTATTTTCTTCATACTATACTTTATAGGGAGTTACTTCATTGTTTCAGAAAGCTAACAAAAGATTAAATATCCTTCTTAATAATCCTAAAGTTTTCATCATGTTCATTCTGCTCTTGCAATCTTTGGGAGTCTATTTACGTGGCAAAGCATGGACTTAAATAATAGCTATATCCCTCTCCTCTCCTCTCCTCTCCTCTCCTCTCCTCTCCTCTCCTCTCCTCTCCTCTCCTCTCCTCTCCTCTCCTCTCCTCTCCTCTCCTCTCCTCTCCTCTCCTCTCCTCTCCTCTCCTCTCATCTCCTCTCCTCTCATCTCCTCTCCTCTCCTCTCCTCTCCTCTCCTCTCCTCTCCTCTCCTCTTTTCTTCTCTTTTGATTAAAATGCATGTATTTACATCTGTGCTACCTGCCTTCATCTTTCTTTACTAACTCCAGTTTTCTAAAAAAAAAGTTTCTTCACAGATCACTTTCCCAAGGCTGAAATCACTCCAATTATTACTTTGCCAATAGGATTTTGCATTTTTTTTTCTTTTTTTTTTTTTGTTACCCAAATGACTTTAAGACAAAATAAAATAAAATAAAATATTGCTAATGCTTTTTCTATGTTCTCCTGTCACTGGGAGAAAAGCCAAGATCAGCCATCCTGTTTTATCCTTTTCTACATGAGACAGCACTACTTTTTGTTTGGTGAGGTCTTTGCTAGTGAGCCATAGGGATGGACGATGTTTCTTATTTTACTGATACTTCTGAAATATAAAGAACTCCTAATATATTTTGTTATCTGCTCAGATTAGCTTTGAGGTACCATTTTACCAGTGCAAAGCTCGATATTTGTAACAATTCAGAGGTAAAGTCAGACTGTCAAATTTTATTTAAAGAGAGGAAAAGTTTAAAGGTGTTTGATTTATTTTTTTCTGAATTTCTAGAGACACCTTTATCCCTGTTGTTTATCATCTTAATATGTTCTGTAACATAAAAATGACTGACCCCACAGCAAACTGATTTTTTAATTATTTTTCATTAAATAAAATAAGACTGTTTAAAACAGTATCTTCCTTCAGTGGTATAGGAATCATTGATATTACTGGACAAGTATACTTAAATATATTGTTTTAGTATATTTAAAACAAACAGAAAGGAAATAATGAAGTCATTTATGAAGAAACATGTCATGTTAAATGCAGTAGATAGAATTCTGTTTGTATAAGCATAGTCAATAATATCACCCATAGACACAAATTACACTATGTGACACCTGGACTCTTTAGATCTAGTACAATCAATTACTCTGAAGAAACATGCTAAGTTTTGCACACAGATTTCCAATTTCAAGCTTTTGAAGACTGGAGATGAGCACATAAATACGCAGTTAAATCTTTCATGTTTCTTTCCAGAGTGCCTATTTTAGATTATCAAGTTGCTGAAGTAAATAAAGAAGTAATTTAAAACTACAGAAGATTTTGAGCAGGTGCAACCTGGACAAGTCTTATTCATTTAGATGTAATTTTGTTCTGACTATTGCTTGCATGAGGAGTAAATCCATGAAGTCACTTACATCAGTTTGGAATCAGAATAGGTTCCACAGACTTTAGAAGAGTGAATTAGTTCTGCAGACATGCTCTCACAAGGTCCCATTAGCCGCAGGAGTGACATGTCCACTTTGAGACAGCCTGTCAAAAGCAATATTCTGTGTATGTCCTACTCACTGTCTCTGTTTGCCTTCAATTCCTTGTTTCTAAAACACTGTATCTCTACTCATTTCATTGTAGTCTAGTATTGCTGATACAATACATTAAATGTTTGGTTTTCTTTAAAAGGTACTTTTTATTCAGGTCCTTCACTGGGAATCACAAATCTTGCATTGACTCCCCTCAATAGTTAAAGACAATAGCCAATGGATCCTAGTAAAATGACCTGCCAAAAATTCAGGAAACATTGATTTTTCAAATTTTATGTGTTTTTAATTTTTGAGATGTGTTCCATAAAATGTCCTGATTCAACTATTTTGTGATTTTCTCATGGTCTTCATGATATGTACAATATGAAAATGTAAAAAATACACTTAGTGAAACATTTAGTTTGGGTATTGGTACAACATGTGCTGGAAACAGTGCTGACTTTTACCCAAAAGATCTAAACATAAGCTATATTAATGAAAACAAATGTTTAATTTCTTCTTTTCCTATTCTGCAAAATAATATTTCCTAAAATATTATTTAGTAGGCTCTCAAATTAGCACTGATAAAGGCACAGTTGCCATTAATGTGCAAAAGGAAAAAGAAGCAGATTCTAAATAATGTTGTTCAGACTACAAGCCAGATTTGTAGTCTGTTCCTCTTCTGAAAATAGTATAATACTTTTCACTAATTATTCTAAACACTGCAGCACCCCTTAGACAAACTGAAATATTTTGAATAATCAGCATGTGACACCACAGTGTTTTATTTTAAGATTGGGCCTGTTCCCAGTTCTTAAAATAATAATGCCTTATTGACAGATCAGTTTTGATATGTCCACACTAGGAAGCTGAACTAAGAGTCTGTAGTTTCAGTGGTTAAATATTTGAACATTAGCTGTGATTTTTCAGCCATACTCATCCCTTTCTCACTCTTGACCTCCTTGTTTTGGTGACCATGCCACATTTACCTTATGGGAGTAACTAAAGAGAAATTCCAAAAGGGATTTCTGAAAGAAAGGGACAAACTGATTTCCTGGGTTTAGGAAATCCATAGTTTCCATAGTTTAGCAACTGTGTAGAAATCACATATCTTGTTAAAATGAAGGTTAAGGTTCTATGCATCCTTACATATTTGGCATGACAGTTTTCAAAGTAATGTTCCAAAGTTCCTGAGACAGTTTCAGCACAGTGGCAACTTTCTTCTTCATCCCCTGTGAGGAAGCCTGATAGTTCACAAAGTGACTGAATCAATGTTCGTAAGTCTGTACGAAGAAGCTACTGGTTGTATAGCATTAGAGGATGGCATTCATTGGGCAGAAAGCTGCTTCTGGCCTTGGACGTATGGACCATAAGACTAAACTACTCTGGACTCAAGGAGTGCATGTTTGGTAACTCAACTCATTCTGCAGATTTAGAATTTTGCCTACTTCATCATGTGAGGTGTAACCAACATTAACATACAAACAACTGTGATCATGCCAGTAGCTCTTCACTGATATGACAGATTACTTTCAAATTAATATTTTTCAAGCCATATCCACTTTATCTCTTTTGAGTGTGAGCAAACAAGTGCCTGCTCTTTTAACATAAGCAGTTTTTTTTTTTTTTTTTTTTTTTTCTTCTTCTTTTCTTCAAATTTTGGTTAAATTAACTGAGATGACCTGCAAGATCAGATGACCTGCTATCTCCAGACTGGATCAGAGAATGTAAGCAGTGCACTACAATCTACTTTAATCCTATTACATGTCACTCTCAGGCCTTTGCTGTGATTAGACAATTAGTTACCAATGTCTATCTAATGGATTTACTACAAGACATTAGCTGATGAAAATTCTGCAGTGTTAGCTGCTTGCCTTTTCTTTATAATGAGGAATGAAATTGTGTCAAAGAAATTTGTTATTTTAATATCTTTTGTAACAATATTTGTAGTGGTAGTGATAGAAATTAAAAATGAACTGCTGCTGAGGTTAACCTGTTCTGTGAGTCAGCCTGATGGTTATTTGGAGATGCGTTTGAGTTATTATGTAAGGGAAGTGATTGATCTAACTTCAAAATTAACATATCTAATATGTAGCTTCAGTTAGAATGCAGTGCTTAAGAAATGTGATTGGCAAAATATTGTCACACTGCTCAAACTATTAGTCAATAGTTTAGAAGCAATGAAAATGAAGGGGAAGTGTTTTGTTACAGCTTCTGAAAATACTCGCTTAGAGTTTAACTTACCAAGAGGATGTAGTGTTTTGTGTCAGCTTCCTTCTGTACACAAGTCACTCCTCTTCTTTGACTACAGTCAGATGGAAAAGAAATATCACCCAGACTGGTGTGGACTTTCTTCAGAACTTTAATTGGCTCTGGGCATAAATGTCTGTTTTGAGACATCAGAACACTCCAGCAACTACCTAAACAATTAATCAGCCAGTTTCTAAATCATTCAATTATCTGCAAAATCTTTACATCAAATAAATAAATAAATAAATAATAATAATAATAATAAACTGTCAGGTATTAGGGGACAAACATGCCCTGAGCAGATACTCGGTGAAGTTTAAATGTGGTGGTTATTCACTGGCCTAATGTTTAGGAAAACAGTTGGCAGATATTTATCACAGCAGAACCAGCACTGATTTTCACTCTAGTTGGCAGATGGAGAGGAGCCAAGAGTGAATATTAATCTGAAATTTTATTACCTAATATATCCTCTTGCCTGATCCACGTCCGGCAAATGTGAGATTCCCCAGATGGCTGATGTGTGTGAGCTTGTATTGCTGTGGTCATGACCACAGACATTTTGTGAATAAAGGCTTTCATACTCTAATTCTGTCTCTTGGGCGTTCTTTATAGACATTCAAAAGAAAAAAAGAATGATTTAATGTATATTAACATCTGAACCTAATTAGCTAGGCTAATGGGAAAGGTAAACAAACATGACATCCATGGATTCACTTCTCTGAATCTGCAAAGATTTGATGAACATTGAGTTTTTCTCCATGACTCAAAAATGACTAGAAACTGTGGGCAGATTATTTTTAATTGAGACATACTGACACAAAGTGTTATATCTTTGAGATATATTTTGCAAATTTAATTGCCTTGCCACAATTTCTCAGGTTTATCTTGTTTTAAGGGTTTCTCTGGTCAGAAATATCAATTTATACTCTATGAAATTCAATTGGAACTTATGATCCTTTTTTTTTTTTTTTTTAAATCTTTTTGTCTCCAGGATGTAAATTGTGGTTGAAAACATCGTAACATTTAGTTTTGAACTACTATAATATCTATATTATCTGAACTACTATCTGAACTACTATATTCAGATACAATCATATTTAAAAAATAACTGTGTATTTGCGTACATTATATTATATATATACATACTGTTTAAAATTAATATTAGCATAAAATCTAAATGTCAAATGAAATGAAACAGGATGATACTTTTGAAATTAAGCCTTTTGGCACTATCAGAATGAAACAAGAAGATGAAATGATTCATTTTAACACTTTCACTTGGAAAATTTCTTCAAAATTTAAATGTTCCTGTAGAATAACAAACTAATTTTGGAGTTAACTGTGTTCTGCTGAAGCATTTTTGAGGAGCTGTAGGTGGAGCCTACCTCTGGGTGTCCTCATCTGTAAATTTACCTTTCATGGAGGTGAAGGCTACCAGGCATGTTAAATCTATGATTCATTTCAGAATCTGGCCATAAAGAATGCAACTTCATCTGAAGCCAGAATCACACTGAGACAAGACAGGGCCAAACCACAGTGTGAAATATTTTGATATGTGCCCTCCACTAATGAGCTTTCCATGCAGAAATAGTACAAACATGCTTCCATATAGAATTACATCAGTATAGGGAATTTTTCCTCCAGGAGTGTTTCGTGTGTCAGATGTACCTGAGCATATAGTCCAAACAGATAATTTGGGAGTTATGGCATTTCCTAACAGCTTTTCTAAAACATTTAACTGGTAAAACTAAGCATGAAAGACCTGTGTTTTGTGATTATTAAAAATGTAATTTCCTAATATTTATGATCACTGCTTTTGGTTGTTATTACAAGTATCTGGTTTGTACTATGGCACAAAAGGATACCATTTTGCAAAATGCAACCCTGTTAAAACTAAAAAAACAAACAAACAAACAAACAACAACAAAACAAAACAAAACAAAACAAAAAACATTACAGGGATGTTTTCATGACCAAAAACATTGCAAAAATCATGTTGTTAAAACACAAATACAAGCACAAACATTTGACATATAGATCAAATACACAGAACCCCATAAGTGGATATTTGACCAAAACTGCCCACGTTACAGATGACCAGCTTGCACTGGAAGAAAAAGTCACAGCCCAGACATGGTTTGGCACTGCTGTCTATCACACTGTGCCAGGACAGAACAAGCACCCTGTACCCAGATGGTGTATGGGCAATGCAGGGGCCTGGGTACAATCCCTTGTGGGTCTGGAATGTAGGCAACCCACACTGCCCAACACAGAGGGGTTCTTGTGGTGCATGTTGGTGTGTGGGTGGGTGCAGGTTTGTGCATAGGTGTGGGTGTGTGTGACCATTCCTTTTGGAATTAGCTGAAGAAGAGTGTTTAGAAATTCACAAGTGTTTAATAATGTTTCGTAACTGTCTAGCATTGTGGTTTTTCTGCTGTACTACATTGATCTTGAATGTATAATTTACTTATTGCTTGTTAAGTACGTGTCGTTAATAATTCAAAAAACTGCTTTGATTTAAACTACATGAATAGTTTTTTTCCAGTGATGGATATAAACATGATTCAAATCTATCCGGTGTCTTTGAGATACAATTTAAAATTCCTTGTAGTCTTCTTCATCCTTAAAACCACCAACCATTGATGCAGCTCTTCTGTTTAACTATATTATTGTGAGGTTGCATTCCCAAACAATTTATTGCTTGTCCAGAGTCCAAGATTTATATTCAGGATCTTAAATATATCATTTCCCTATCCACTTAAATTGGAAATATATGATTTAAATTTACAATTTATTTATATTGGATTCTGACAGAAACCAACTTCACCTTTTCTTAAACAATAAAGTTAATTAAAGTTAAATACTGCCATTTTTCCTGATATATAATTATACATATACCAATTTTGATGGCATATATTTATTAATTCTCTGTATTCAGTACCATAGCTTCCTTTACATGCACCATTAAAAGAAAAAGAAAAAATCTACATTATTATTATTATTGTTTGTTGTTGTTGATGTTTGTTGTTGTTGTTTACATGCAGTGATAAGTCTTAATATCATTATTATTATTATTATTATTATTATTATTTTCGGGGGGGTGGAGGGAGGATTTTGACAGACATCTAAATGTTTCTAGTAAGATTTAATATTTGTATACTATGGGTGGGATAACAAGACATGAAGTTCACATGGAAGGTGTAAAATTGAAAAAAAAATTAATTACTTTTTACTTTTTTTCCCCTTTGTTTTGAAGATGAAAAAGCCCTAACTAAAGAGAAGACAACATCACTTTATTTATGGCATTTCATGGTCAAATAAATGCCCTTTAGGTTTCCACACTATTCACCATCAACTGTCAACATCAGAAATAATGTAACAATCAGGGTAAATCGAATTCCATGAATAAATAATGAAATCTATTTTCATGTTAAATTCAGTTTCACTGTAAAATATAAACAAAAACAACAACAAAACAGCAGCAATTTTTCTAAAGAGTAATAACAAAAAATATTTAGATTCAGATGGGAAAAATAATAAATCATTAAAGCACTGTCAGCTCAACAGGACATCTAATAGACCTTCAATAGATGGGAATTTACAATTCATGTGTGCACTAACAAAGCAATGAGTGATCTTAGATCTTTGTGTTTTCACAGAGCTGCACAAGTAAAATGCCAAATATACTACCAGTAACAAAACTTATTTTACTGTGAATGTTTATAAAACTGTTATTCTTTATAACAATGTGGAAATAAAGAACAACATGTTCTTGATATATTGTGATGCAAGCTGAAAATGTATCCATGGAGACTACAGACTAATGTGTAAAGACTTTTTACATACGTAGATAACAATACATGACAACCATAGATAGAGGGATCTACGAATAGAAAACAGTCATGAGAAAAAAAAAAAAAAAAAAAAAAAAAAAAGGAAAAGAGACAGAAATATTTTTTTTTTTTGTAAAACGAGGATGACTATGTCCCATACATAATACATTATAATTGTAAATAAAAACAAAA
>CM021698.1:113114073-113199446 GCA_011074415.1 Stictonetta naevosa | reverse complement strand
CTTCTCCTTCTCCTTCTCCTTCTCCTTCTCCTTCTCCTTCTCCTTCTCCTTCTCCTTCTCCTTCTCCTTCTCCTTCTCCTTCTCCTTCTCCTTCTCCTTCTCCTTCTCCTTCTCCTTCTCCTTCTCCTTCTCCTTCTCCTTCTCCCCCCCTCCGCCTTTAGGTGACTTTAGGTGCCTTAAGACCAGAGAAAGTTCACCAAGATGGAAGCTATTTTTTTTTTTTTTTCTCAATGAAGTAGATATTTTCATTGACAAACTGGGTGACTGAATGAGATGCATCTCTTCACGTCGCTAATGTTATGAAAGATCTTCTATGGATGAATCCATAACAGATGGTTAATACTAGAGTAAGTGATTAATGATAAAGCAGTTTTTCCTGCTGGTTGTTATGGTAATATTCACAATATAGTACCCCTTTTTCTTCACTTTTATCTCCTTTTTAACAGGAATTCTTCATCTTCTTAAGTGTTTATGCTAATCATCACATAATGTACAATCACTTGTCTTGCAATTATCAAACTACAAAATGTTGCTTTACAGCAAACTGTACACAGATAATGGAGAAACGATTAATATCTCTACTATTGTTCATTTGTTGCTATGGAAATGCTGTTCCTCTATAGAGATATTAGTAAGCAGTATATTAGTGATGCAACCAATGACATAGACAATCTTGGCAAGCACTATGATAAAATATAGATGTATATTGTTAGAGAACTAGTCTCAGCATAAACACATACCAGTATATTTCCTCCCCATCCTTGGTATGCTAAGAACATCCATTTAAAGTGCAGCCTATATGGATTGAATCTTTACAGGTCAGTCATTGAAATAATGTATACAAATACATTTTGTGTAGAAAGAGACATCAACCAAAAAAATAAGTTAATGTTTCATTATTGTTATCCATGCAACTAGAAATGTATCTGATCTACTAGATATATTCAGTTTTGTTTGCTTGCTTGTTTGTTTTGTTTGCTTTTGTTTATTTGTTTGTTTGTTTTCCCTCAATGTTCTTCTGCTTTCCTGCTATATAGAACAAACCTTCAAAATTCAGCACTAGGTTATTATTTTCTTTGAAATTGACTGTTTGATTTGGAGGTAAAGAGAAATCAGGGGCATTTTTAATAGTTCTTATTCTGTGATGTGAGCACATTTTATTTTATTTTATTTTATTTTATTTTATTTTATTTTATTTTTGAATTTACCATGTTTGTTGTGCGGAACAGGTACATTTTTTTTCTTCTCTAGAATATGTTAGTGCCAATGAAGATAAATAAATATTTTAAATATGAAATATAACAATTTGTCTTTATTTTCAAAGCCTTTTATGGCCTGGTACTTCCTTATCTGTTCATATCTCTTGTAAATGTTGGAAGATCTTTGTTCTAGACCATTTTGTCATCCTCAGTCCAAAAGGGTTATCAAATGCATATCCACACATATTTTCCTTGAATATCAGCATCATGAACTTCAGCAGAACTACTTCATTTTCTCCTTCTATTCTCCTACAGGATACTTATGTCCAAAACAAAATTCAACATATACTGTAGCACTGGCAGGGGGTGACCACTGCTTATCACAGTCTTCTGAGCATTTCATGTTTTTCTCTGCATCATGTCATTTCTTATTCCTGCTTAAAATATGCCTGCAAAGTCAGCAGGTCAGCTTAAGTACCTGAAGCTATCAGGCTGAGGGTAATTGTGGATGAACATGGGCTACTTTATCTACATAATTGTGGTAGATCCACAAATAATTATTGAATCAGAACTTTTTTTTTTTTTTTTTTTTTTTTAAGTTCTCTGTCATAGAAAAGGCATGGTCTGTTACTATAGTTTTTTAAACAACATCGATAGAAATACAGTTAATATTATGAAATGATAAATTTGTGCTTGAAATGATAAATATGTGCTTGAAAGGAAAGTTCTACTATCTTCTGTTATTATGAAAATACTATGATTCCAGATAGTGTAACTGCCACTATTTATCAATCTTTACTTCATTAATAACTAGAATGGAGAATAAATTATTTACAGATGGGATTTTATTGAAGTATATGATATTATGTGTGTGGCTCCCCTGGACTCTGATCATGAAGAAAATAAATGGTAGTTTTGTTGGCACTGGAAGCAAGATCTATATTCTATGTTGTGGAGGAAACATCTTAGCAAATTACATCAATTTATTTCCCATATTACTAAAATTTAACTTAACAGACCAAGGATGGCACATTAATTGAATTCAGTGATTCTTTATGCAAAAATCCACATTAGATAGGAAAATAATAATAATAATAATAATTAAATATGAAATGTTTGTAATTTTGGGGAGTGGTTGAATGAGTGGGTGTATGGTGTTGTGTAAAATTTGTGTTTGTATGAATGAATGACTGTTATTCAGAACTTTAATAGATATTCAAAAAAAATTTTTATAACCATGAATTCTGGTACATGCTTTTAAGTGTCCAGTCCTAGAATGACCTCGAGATGTTCCATAAAATCATTTAATGGTCTACACCACAGCTTCAAATGATTTAGTTCATTACAATTAATAAAGAGCGGTAGATCTGGAAAATATTTCACATTGGATGTGGTCATAGTCATTTGTTCAATTCACTAAATCATGTTATTTCACTGGCAGGAAACTTTGAAACTTAACTTATTTTAAAGCAACCTCTTTTAAAGTTTTATTTTGATAACCTTTGTTGGATACAGTATCCAAAATAGTTCACTCTGAGGAGTAATCTATAATTTAAAAAAGCATAAAAATAGCCTGTTCCACTTTCCAATTACACATTTTTAAGCTGTTATATAATGCATAAACAGCTTTGATGAATCCATTTAGTCATTCCTATTGTATAATGATGTTGACATTTCATTAATTTCAAGATTGCTGTAGATCTGTAATCACAACTTTTAAGGAGACAAGTCAACTAACTTTTAAAGATTTTTTTTTTATTTTTTTTTGTGGTAAAAAGCAAGAAAACAGAAAGATGTCTTCCTGGCTCTGGTGTTATAAAGAAATATCTTTATGGAAGGTGCTTTTCTATAAGACATTAATGCAAACCAAAACATGGTTTGCATTTTCCTGAAGAAATCTGGAACATATTTTACCCAGCTACATCATTATGAAAATTTTGACCATTGACTCTTAATTTTGACTCTTAATTAGGTGTTCACATTTTCACGATTGAAGTTCACGATTTTGTCTAAATATTATTTGTAATTCTGTTTGGTTAAATTGCTCTCTATCAAGAGTTATAATGCATTACGATAAAAAATGGAAAAAAAAAAAAAAACTTTTTATAACTGAAGATAACTTAACATTTATGTTGCATATTTAATATTAAAAAAAAAAATACACTCCCCCCCCCCCAAAAAAACCACTTTATAAAGGCTAAAGCAATTTTATCTGGAGGCAGTAGTAGCAGCTGCCACTATGTCCAGATGAATTAAAATTTTTCTACAGGCTGAGAAAATCCATTGTTAGTTCTACCAGTTAAAATATTGAATATAATCTCATATTGAATATAATCTCATGAAGATAATGTCAATTGTGATCAGCATGATGTTCTAAAACAAGAATAATCAAAAGGCCAAAAAACTTTTCTAATAGTGCACTTTTCAACTCCAGTAGTTAAATGATGACAAATGTAAAGATTAGAGGGACGTACCTTAAAAAACCCCCAACCCCCCCCCCAAAAAAATCCATTCAATAATCTTGTTGTAATCTTGTCAGTGCTCAAAGAAAAACTTATGTACACTGTAAGAGAAGATCAAATGACTTCAAATTAAAATCTAAAGACAGACATTAACCATTTATTGAAAAAAAAAAAAGATGTTAAGCCATTACAGAAGGATGGCAATCTGCATGTGTTAAACCAAAGAGAGGTTACAAGTATTATCTGTTTTTAGGTAACAGATTCCTGACTTTAGCCTGAGGCTAACTGTGAAGCCTGGCTAAATGTTACTACATATAGAAAATACATCATATCATTAAATTAATCAAAATATGATAATTAATCATTGCTGTATCTCCCTTTGGGGATAAAATTTTGCTAAATGTTAATTAGCCTGCAAAAGTAACAAGTGAGCTTTTTAATCTCCTTTACTTCTTTATTAGCTGATGAGCAAAATAGCTCAAGAGAGCCTCAGCTCACACTCTCATTATTTTGACTCTTTGCACTGTGCCCAGCTATCACAAAACTTTGTCTCTTTCAAGTATCTGTTGAACCCAGTGCACTGTAAAAAACACAAATAATGAATACAGAAGGCAAAAATATATATAATTGATATTCTGCCTAATAAACAGTCCAAAGTTATATTATTTGTATTTTAATTCAGTTTAAGGCTCAGGTAAAAGAATTAATTTCAAATTACAAATCTGATAAATTCTTTCAACTAATTTTAAACTGTTGAAATAATTTTAATAATAATTTTTTAAATCTTTCAATTTGCTTCAGATCAGCCTTACTATCATGAAGTACTAAGAAATAAAAAATAATAAAATAAATAATAATAGTAAAAAAAAGACAGAAACCCACTAAACAGGTTCTACAGAGCTTGGTCTATACAACATAATAAGTAAGACAGTTGGATGATATGAGATATGGATGGCTGTTAAAAATTGTTAAAATTGTGAACTTTCTGAATATATATTTTAAATACAATTTAAAAATACTGTTTAGAAACATGTATTTCAGAAAGTAGCTGTAAAAAATACTATATTACATATGTTCTTTCAGACATAAGGTGAACATGTCAAGTTTTTTGTTTGTTTTTGTTTTTTTTTTTTAAAAAAAACTTTTTCAAGTTCTCAACATATTGTTGAAAGCAGAATGGAAAATTATGTTTCTAGTCTGACAGAGTTTGCAAATAGCTTAAAGCTATACATATCCAAATATCTTATTTCAGATCTTTAGGCTGTTGAGGTGCATGTTCCAGATATTTTTTTCTAAGCTGAAAGACTTTTTTTAGCCTTTTTCCCAAATCTCGAGATCTGGCTGTATAACAAAAATTTCAGATGCTCTCTCACCCTGTCATACTCAAGATCAGTCATTTCACACTACTAGCTGGCCCTGTTCACATTTCTAACACAGAACTAAAGGTGTTAGCAACACTTGCTTTTGCAAGAATCACTTTTGGACTGGCTGATATGATGAGGAAGTGTGTGTATAACAACAAGATGTGCTCCTTTTGGAGACATAGTTGTCATTTAGAAAGATGTAAAAATTAAATATAAATAAAAATAATACCTTTTCCACAGTAATACATGCATATCTTTATGTACAAGCATAAATACATATGTGCATACATATATTTATATTTTTGTGCATGTTTTATAAATAATGTTCCTGATGGAATGAAAGAAATAATTCAAAGCTATGTTAGAGGCAACAATGATCTCTTCCTTTCTCTGTTATTTACAGTAACAACATTAATCGTGATGAAATCTCTTGGTATTCGTAATGTGTAATATGTCTTGGTATTCCTAATATGTAGTCCCTTAGGAGTTTTGTTGTAATTTATCATTAATTTCCACCTACACCATTGTTACTGAAACTTGAACAATGTAGTGCTTATTGCCTTTCTTACTAGCATCTTTCATGTTTTTCAGTGTCTTCCTCATTTTAACGATAGTAGTCAGAAGCTTATTCTTAGTATTTCCAGACAGTAATGCACAGAACTAAGTTTTCCCTGGCATCACTCAGACCCAGAGTAATTTAAATGCATTATTTATCCCTAGAGTAATTTGCCACAACTAATCCCCACAAGCAAGTCTAATGCTGGATCCTCAGGGACTTTCCTCATTTCTGGTTAATATTAACCATGAATACAGATTTTGAAAAATACACAAAAAGATTGTGTCTTATTAGGCCTCTTCTACAATGGAGCTGCACCAGGTTTGTCAAACATGTAAAGCCCTATGACAAAGCTATGAGAATGCCCTGACCCTGAACTAACCAGCCTAACAGCAGCACAACTTTGAATGTACTTGAACATGGAGACAAATAAAACTGTCTCCAGTTCTGCACGTTTTTTTCCCAGGCCTGAAGCTGTTGTAGTATCTACCTGTATGTGCACTGTATGTGAAGGTTTTGCTACTTGCTTCATTTCAATCTTAAGTAAATCCATATCTAACTAGCAGTAGCTATGTCTTATGTAGTATAATTGAAGTTCTTTCCCTCCATAGCTCTATCTTAGGTAGCTAAATTTATAATTAAAGTTAGTTCTCTTCTCTACTATTGAGTTGGGTACAGAATTAAATGAAAATGGGCTGCAACATAATTTTCAGAAGGTGCTTAAACTAATTCAAAGTTCAGAAGGGTCTGATATCTCCTGAACATAACAATAGGGTTGCAACTACCATAATATAGAAAAAAAACAACTATATATTTTGGGATTCAGGATAATTTCCTTCTTGGATTTTTGTTTGTTTTTGTTTTGTTTTGGTACTCTTTAAAACCCTTTATACTTCCTACATACTGTTATTGGTGCTTCTTAAAGAGATACCTTCTAGTTAGAAGACTTAAAAAGTGTATGTATTGAAACAAAAATACAAATAAGCAGTTGCTATTATTCTTCAAAAGGATAGTGTTTAAAGCACACTAGAGAACACTACAAATTATAGTGATAACAGAAACAGTAATAATAATAATCATAATAACAATAATAATAAAGGTGAATTCAAAATATTAAGGGTCATTTTGAAAAGTAACTAGTGAACATTACCAGTAGTTTCCCAAGCTACTTCCCAGTCAGTTTGGTGGGACAATGACATAGCAACAATTTCAATATGAGGTTAATGCAAGTCTTTAATGGAGATCCCATTATGATGTCATTTACAATGCGAGATAATGATGGCAAAATGATTTCAGTATCACTCTAAGGGGATTCCATTATTAAGCCATTACAATATGAAGTTGCAATAGCAAGATACTTTCACAGCAAATCCACAGAGACAGCGTGATAGTTCCATTACTAGTTCCAAAGTGATATGATGACACTCTAAGGATTTCACTACAAGTCTACAGAGACCATACTAGCACATAAAATGAAGTATAGGATGATATACTTTGTAGTTAGATTTGTAATTTCATTCTCAAATACTGTTTTGCAACAACAAAAAAAAAAGTCATCATATGAATCACTTTGTTTCCTATGTGTACTCAAAGACATGTTGCCTTAACAAGGAAAGCCCTTCAATTTTTTTCATTCTTTTCCAGCTTTAGTCTCGTTGAAGTTTAAGAAAGGAAGTGAGATTACTTATATTTCTCTGTTTACCTGAAACTGATAATTTTCTTCAGTACCTAGCTACTGAGATGAGTATAAAAATAATTTGAAGTTGGTCGTTATCATGCAATGGTGTCTTCAATTGTCTCCAGTGACAGGAAGGGTAAAATATTAGGTTCTGCCTTTATCTGGAAAAAAGTTAAATAAACTTGTTACGACATGTCCAGAATTAAAGAGTTTAGAGGGCTGATTTAGAACAGTTTTTGAAACTTTTTGTTTTTTTCTTGCTTCATTATGGTAGTTTCTGTAAACAAAAGTAAAACATGTGGAAGGTGTTGTTGTTTTTTTTATTGTTGTTGTCATCACTTTTTTGTGTAATTTTTCATAGATTTCATAGAAAGACCTAGGTTGGAAAGGACCTTAAGATCATCTAGTTCCAAACCTGCTGCCATGGGCAGGGATGACACCCACTAGATCAGTTTGCTTGGGGGCTCATTGAACCTTGCCTTGAACACTTCTAGGGATGAGACATCTACAACTTCTCTGGGCAACCTATTCCAGTGCCTCACCACCCTCAGAGTGTTTTTTTTTTTTGTCTCAACTCCATAACAGAGATCACCTGCTAAGCAGCCTGCATCTTCAAAACTCTTTGTGGATTTTAAAGTTTATGAGTCTAAATTATTATGTATTTCAAAAATAATGCATTCGAGACCCCATTTTGGATGAAGTACTTGCCATTCAAAAATCAGCAATTCTTATGAAACCCATGTTCTCTGCTTCTACAATGCAAATACAAGCGTGTGTCATTGTCAATACTCCAGAAAGACAAATTCCTAAAAATCACAGAACACGTGTGGGTGGACTAAATGACATGCCCCATTCCTGTTAATGCTCTTTTTCTGACATCTCATTAATTAATTTGTTATAACAACATATTCCTCCTTTTAGTGTTTTTAATCAGCTGTCTTCCTCAGCCTCTGAGGAACTCTGGCAAGATGAAAAAGATTTATACAACTTCTCGTGAGTTTGTCATTCCATTAGTTCCACTTCAAATTTTTAAAATCAATTTACTAATTGTAACCAAATTTCACAGGAGATTAATAGCCTCAAAGATGTTAAGTTTCTGTAAATTTCAGAAATACAGCAGGCAGGTCAGAGGAGGAAAAAAATGCTTTCATAAGAGGGAAAGCTAACCATATAACTCCAATGGATACTGCTGAAAAAAAAAGTGAAAGAAAAACTCAACTCAAATGTACAAATATTTATGTTAGTCTCCTGAACTCATCTCCATTGTGATTCCAGCTTTCATCTTGTAACAAAACTACCTAGAAAAAGCTTAACTAGAGTATTTCTACACAGCAAATGTGGTAATAGTGTAGCTATAGAGAACAGGAACTGCTAATGGACTTGAAACCATTTGGAAATGAGGGATATCTCCAAGACACTGTGAACCTGTTATTGACAGGGAAGTCTTTCTCAATAATGAAATTTTCAGAGACATCTCATACGGTTCCTAATATTCTGTTCTTAATTGAGGACATGAAGGATCAGAGATCACTGGGCAACATTGCATTCTTTTTATGATTTTTAACCTTGAAGGATTTCAGACAACCTTATCAAATTTTGTTCTAGCTATGTTTCTTCTCATCTTAAAGCTATTTCAGTGTTATTTTCCTCAATGGAATAAATTGTTAACCATTTTCATCTCAGCTTTATTTTCATTTACTTTTGCTGTATATGTTTAGAATGTCTTCAAAAATCATTTTTTGTCTTTCTACAATTCTTTGAAAAGCTTGAAAAAATAATATTTTATGTTTGTTTTATATATCATATGTAATAGGCACAGAATCAAAGCATGGGTTAAACTTCAATACTGGCATTCACAGTTTACTTGACTTCAGCCACAATGTCATCAGGTTTCACAAGGTAAAAACAAAACAAAACAAACAAAAACAAAATCAAACAACAACAAATAAACAAACAAACAAAAAACATGTCAGACTGTAACGCAGCCATATATTCTGCTGCTTCCACAATTGCAGTCTCTGCAGGCCACAGAGCTTCTGGTGCTGTCCAAAAGATAGCAATTTGTCTGCAATTTGAAAATGGGTTTGTGACATGATGTACCTACTTGACAGCATAACACAATAATAGATCCATGGTAACATAGGTTTTGCAGAATAAACTATCATTGGTAACAGAGTCTTGTCCACAATTAAAGCTTGTATACTGAAAATAGTAAAATTCTGACTGACAACATGATTGTACACAAAGAGCTGGGAAAGATGCATTTTGAGGGAACGGTCAGTTCCTTTCCAAGACATTTCTTTGTATTCAGAAGTAAGTGCTCCTAAAAATAGAGACGTTCCCATCATTAGCTTATATATGAAAAATCTACTTAGAGTATTTCATTGTTATGGATATAATCAAGATATCGAGGTTCTAAACAGCAATGTATCTGTATTACAACGGGAAAAAAAAAAAAGAAAAAAAAAGAAAATGAGGATCTGATATAAAAATTTCTTTGAGGGGGCTTAACTTCACATTTGCAGAATTTACAACTTTTTTGATACCTTGGAAAAAGTCTTCATCTACTGCACTCATTTGTTTTCTTTTTATATGTCAGCATGTAAAATTTACTGGGTAAATCTTGATTGATTTTTTGGTAGCACTTGTGTTAGTAAATTGTTGAAACAGTGACAAATAAATTTTGACCAAAAAGTACACTTTGGGATTTTATTTTAGCCTTGAGACACAAGTAGGGAAATTGCAGTGAATGTGCTGACTAATTTCTTTAAAACATAAAAAAAAATATTTGAGTTTTGAATGCCATTTGAATTTTGAATGCTAGAAAGACTTTTTGAATGTGAGAAAACACTACTGGAGTGAATTACATCTCTACCAAGAATAAAAATACAGTATGCAAAATAAGGCTAATTAAAACCCAGACTCGGTAATAATTTCAGCCCTGATTCTGCAAACACTCAATGTGTTCAGTTGTGTTCATGCAAGGAATCCTTTGGGGTTTGGTGGAATCTTCCACTGATACTATCAACATGGGCTTCTGTAAAAGAACAACAGGAGATGACCAGCCTCATCCTCACCAAACACTGGTGACATGGTTGTTGTGAACCACAGGGAACACTGAATTAGCTATGAGATGAGGGAACAGGCAAGATGAGTAATGTGTATTGTCATGACCACAGCCTGGGAGGGTTAAGCAACCTGTGGGTGTGTAAATGTTGCAGCCATGGGTTTATAAGATTACATAATAGAAAAGGACACAGAGGCTTGATTTCCATGAATTTATTACATATTATTACAAATTACTATTAGTAAAACAAACATATACTACAAGTTACTATAAAACTACCACGAGTAAAGCAACCACATATTACTAGTCACTACAGAATTCCCACTAGCAAAGCATGTATATAGTTATTATAATACTTTTTACCTATACATGTGCCTATATATATATTATTTGAGATGTTACCTGTATGATATTCACCAAACTGCTCCAAGGTGTGGGACTAATATATCACTGAAAAGTCTATCTTCACAGATGATTTGTATCATGGAGTCCTCAGTCTGCCAGGTAGGCGTCCCTGGCAAGTGCCTGCTCTGTTTGGGAGAACTCATGTAGAGAAGCTCTTGAAGAGAAGTTCTTGCAGGGGAGTTAATTTGGAGTAGACAGCAGGTTACTTTTATAACTTTTTGTTGTGTATACTTAAATGGCCGTAGGACATGCTTCTGTAAGAATTGTTTCTGGGTTTGGTTTCCTGAAAGGTCAGTCCTTTACCACAGTCTCTTCATTGTGCACCCATCATGGTTTCCTTGATCTGCCAACTATACCTCATGAAGGAAATTTTGGCTGAGCTTGTCAGGCATGTCTCAGGGCTCCCAGGTAAGTAGATACCGTGCCTTGTCAGTATGTTTACCGTGTCACCTTTGCCATTGCTCTATCAACATAACTGTATTAATATTTGCAGGCACAGCAGAATGTAAAAGTTCTGTACAGGAGCCTCTTTAAACTAGAAAATATGAGAAACAAAATCCGGCAGTGTCATATATAATACCAGGCAGACATGAACTATCATAGACCTGGCATTATTTTAAGCAGGAAAAAAAAAAAAAAAAAAAGAATTCTTCAGGCTGCCCTGCCTAGCTGTATATTAGCATGTAGTTGGGGTACATTAAGGCTGTTTCACAGTCCTTTTGGATAGGTAGCAGCTGTTTCCGTGGTGGTGAATGTACTATTTCAGTGGTGGTGAATGTATTATTATTTATTTGAATCGTTAATAGTACCTTCATTTTCCGATGAAAATAAATGATAAAGTAGTCCCTGCTCTAAAAGGTTTCAGCCAAAAATGACTGACAAGGGATGGATAAAATACAGACTGCTGGAGCACAAGAAAGTGTTACATGAATACTGATCAACCTGATAATAGTAAAACTTGAATATTACCCAAATAACCATAATCTAGATTTTCTGTAAGCTTCATAGCCACAAAGAGTTTTAAGGAAAGTGAGTTTATGTCCATATGTAGTCGCAGTACACAGTGCATAAAAATAAGTGATGTTATTTTCACTGTGTGAAATCTGAGTGAGAAACAGCCAGCTTGTAGCTATAACAGGCAGCAGCAATAGCCATCATCAGTTGCAAACTCTGCCAGACATTTTTGCTGTCAATATTGTTTCTTAAAACAAAAACCTTTGTTGTTGAAATCACTCTTCATTCTCATGCCACCTAGATATCTCTGCTTGGCTCTCTGCCGTGATAAATCTGTTGGGAGCCAAACTTAAGGAGTTCAAAATTTGATATGGATCCCTTGTGGAGGTACAATCAGAGTTCATATATATCTAACTCCCCCTTTGTCTTAAGGGAAGTGTATATATAAAAGTGTGTCAGTTTTTACAGCTTTTAAAGTTTATGTTCTTTCTCTAGAGCCAAAGTTGTTAAATATAGTTGCACAGATGAAAAGGCATGTGATTTCAACAGAGAAAGTACAAAACAGAATAAGCTTCAGGACGGTGGGTTCTTCTGACATATATAAAATAATAAAAAGAATGGCTGATGAAACCTTGTTTAAGTTAAAACTAAATAAAACTAGGTAAATGGGTGAATAACCCTTAAACAGAAAAGCACTACATTAAATGAGAAAAGAATAGAAGGACCAGGTGGAAATACAAGGTGAAAGTATTCCAAAGTAGTCATTCTTGCTGTCATCGTTACCCAAAATAATTCACTCTGGTGTACTGAATTATCTCTGCTTTCCTCTGTGTCCTCTAATATTATCCACAATACTTCTTTTATGATGATTATTGTGCATTAGTGATTATAATTTTTTACAAATATTGTGCTGGGAAAAGGGAACACACCTTATCCAAGAACTTACAGTTAGTCTAATGAGGTTTGAGTAATCTAACTGAATTGCCTAGCAGTTGTTATTAGTCCAATTATAATGATACTGACTCTTACAATTAATAATAGAGTCGATTACTGTGCACACATTTTCTGCTATATAACCTTTTCCTATCATCATCCTTTAAATGTCACTCTCAATCTCAAAGTCCACAGCGTCAAGAAGAAGGAGCAGGGAAGGAGTTACAGCAAGGTATCCACATCCTGAGTCCTTTGCTGAGAGGAATATGTGGGGTTTCTTCTCCTTCATGCTTAAGACTATGTAGAGTTATTGGCTTCCAAAGCTGTACTCCTACAGTGATCAGTAACAGTCCATTGTGAATTGTGTTTACAATTTGGGGTCCCTTGTATCATCTATCACATTTGCTTTTCTGCACTGTTTTTTTCCTTGGGTCATAGACAGTTCACTCCACACTGAGTATGTTTTCCTATCCATTAATTAACAAGATTTTACACCACATAACTGCCTAAAGCTAAAACAAGTGTAAACAAGTCTCCATAATGCTACTGAGTTGTTATAAATGAAAAAAGTAAAGAGTTAAAGCCAAGATAATCCTATGTCCTTATATACTGAGATATTAGTAAAAGCCTGTGGCCTTTACTAATAATGGCAAAATTATATTTACTGGGCTGCTTGCTTGTTCAACTATATTTCAGCTTGAACTTCCACTGTTGCATATGACTTTGTCTGGGAAAATTTAGTATAATTCCTAGGGGAGCTGGATCTCAGATTTCACAAGCTGTATCCAAAGATCGCAATAGAATTAAAATACAGAGGAAAAGTGAACTGCAAATCACACAAGCAAAAGTACAGTATGGATGTGCCTGTTGTGTGATAACGATATTTCTCTTGACCTTGAGGCACCTATATAGAGAGGATCATGTTCACAGCTGATGTAACTCTGGTTAGTCTAATGCAGATAACTTGGTGTTTGTCATTCTTAAAATTCCCCCACTCACAGACACATGATAAATTTTCTACTTTAATATCATTAACATGATAATTGTTCTCTGCAACATGGGTTTTGAATTCTTTGGCTATTAATGTGTTCAAAGCCTAACACTTCTTTCCTTGTGGGAAAGTGCACATTGTTTTAATATGTTAAAGACTTCATTGCTCAATAGAGAAAAAAAAACAAGAACAAAGCTTTATATTTACAGATTTAGCACCTGCTGTATAGAAGTGCATATGTGAATCCAACAGATGTACATTTCTAACTCAGCTCTCCTTATTTTCTACATATTATGGAAACATAATCAGCTTCCCTTTCCTCTCCAAACAAACAAACAAACACAAAAACAAAAACAGCAAAACAAACAAACAAAAAATGAAAAACCACCATATAGGAAACATGTAATTTTTTCAATTTCCTAGAAAGTGTCAGACTTCTATGTGTCTAGTGCCATAAAAATTTGATGCAGGATATCTTGCAAGTATATAAAAATTCTACTTACATACTGCAGTGTTTCCTATATTTTAATATACACCTACAAATCATGTTAACCTTTTAAAGCTAAAAAAGCTATTATTGGGAAAAAAAAAAAAAAAAGTGGGGGGAATGTACCAAGTGTTGACAAGGAATTTTAAGAAATATTGCATTTTATTTTACCAATATTGGTGCAAGAAAAAGGGAATGAACTGTGTATCATAGACTTTAATGTCAGAGGTCATTGATCACATGCAGAGGAATTACTTATTTTCCTGATCTTTCTAATCCTTAGGTGTTTGGACTGTAGAACAAAGGCTCTGAAAAGAACAGCAAAAAGTTAGTCACAGACATCAGGTTCTCTGAACACAGGTCTATACCTGTGTTCGTGTCTATAGTGCTCCAGTTCATATAATATTGTCCTTTTATGTTAAAGGTGAAATTCAGATGATTTTGTCACCATTTTAGATTACTTCACAGAAACAAAGAATAGGAGAGTATCTTAATTATTTTTCACTAGGTCACTAGCTGGGCATTATTGGTCTCATGACAGATAGCTATTTTGAAGTTCTCTCTTTTTATTTTTATTTTTTTTTTCTCTAGTCTTTATCATACCATTAAAAATAACAAAGATCTTGCTAATGAGTACTTAGTACTTCCTCCCCTTAGATGTTTATGGTAGATAAGATCAAAGCTGAATATCACTCAATATTGCAATTTTTAATATGTCATGATATATGTCACTAGAACATTTCCTCCTATGTTAGGAATTCACCCCAAAGGTAAGAATAGTAAAAGAACACTATGGCAGCAAAATATTTTAAGGTTAGGAAAATTTAGAATTAAGTCTGCCTGCCAAGTTTTCTTGTCCAACTACCACTGAGCTTCTAAATTTTCAGGATTTGACCCTCAGTGCAGTTAAAACCAGCTACATCAGCATCCAAGTTTAACAACATTTTAAATATGTCCTAATATCTCTTCTGCTGTCTAGGATGGTTGGAGTGCAGCATAGTGTGGTCATACCTTCTCCACCTAAATGATCAAATCAATACTCAAAGAAACGGCAAATGGTGAGGTAGAATAGTTACCTGTTCCTCCAAGGATCTTTGTCATTGCAGGCATGTTTCTTAAATGTCTTTTAAGCTTTTTCAATGCCATGGTAATTGGAGGACTGGTACATTGTATCTAACAAAATGTTGCCCTTTGAGCAGTAATAAACAACATAAACTAACCAGACATACTGCTTAAAAGGTGCACTGAGTGGTAATGTAATAATTAAAATTAAATGCTGAAATTAGTGAAGGATTTGACAGTACTTGATGACTGGCTGATCAAGCGAGCAACATGATCCTGCATGGTATCGATACTAAAAGTCTCTTGTACGTGGCTTTTTCTTTTGACCAAGTGGATTCTCAGTATGGCTGAAGAATATTCAGGTTGTTTGAGTGCTCAGTAGCCTGCCTTCAGCTGATCTGCCATTCATCACATGTTAAAGGGTTATCTTATGCAGAGTTAGGAAACTGAAATGTTCACCCTATGGCTTGTGTACCCACGAATCTGCAGATTTACATGGTGAAACAACTTTGCATCATGTGTACTTCCTCTTTACCAGCATTCAGCTGATGTGTGGTGCCGTGTTGGGCTCTGTGTGGCTCTGTAGCATAGAGGTAGGAACATATCCCTGAGCTTGACGTGAGCCAGCAATGTATCCTGGCAACCAAGATGGCAAACTGCATTTTGGGGTGTATTAAACATGGTTTAGCCAGCTGGTCAAAAGAAGTGTTTCTTCCACTATATTTAGTGTTGGTGTGGTCTCACCTTGAATATTGTTTTCAGTTCTGGGCTCCACAATATAAAAAGGAAGTTAAGGTCCAGAGGAGAGCAACAAAGCTCGTAAGAGGGCTGGAAGGTGTGTTCTTTGATGAGAGATTGGGTACACTTGAGTTGTCTAGTCTGAAGGAAAGGAGGCTTAGAGGTGACTTAATTGCTCTGCAAATTCCTGAAGAGAGGAAATTGAGAGGGAGGTGTCAGCCTCTTCTCCCTTGTAACCAATGACAGGGAATGGCACAAAGCTGTGCTAGGGAAGGTTCAGGCTGGGTGTCAGGAAAAAAAATAACTGTGAGGTTGGTCAAACACTGGAACAGGCTTCCTAGAGAGGTGGTTGATGCCTGCCAGTGTTCAAGAGTGGTTTCAACAATGCCTTCAGTAACAGGCTTTAACTTTTGGTTAGCCCTGAAGTGGTCAGACAGTTGGACTTGATGATATTTGTAGGTCCCTTCAAACTGAACTATTCTATTCTATTCTATTCTATTCTATTCTATTCTATTCAGCCAAAGGGTAGCCAAAGTACTTCATTTCTAACTCAACACTAGATCCTGCCCACTGGGGGTATGTATGTGCTGTATTTCTGTACAGATAATGGAGATAGGAGGGTGTTACCACACCAGAGCCATATAAACATGCCAGGATACAGAAGAAACTGACTGAACCAGACTGGGATTAGCTTCTGCTTCCAGTTCACTGTACAATTACAAATTATATCACAGAATCATAAAATGGCTTGGGTTGGAAGGGACCATAAGATCATTTAACCCCAACCCCCCTGCCACGGACAGGGATGCCACTCTCTAGATCAGGTTGGCCAAGTCTCCATCCAGCCTGGCCTTGAACACCTTCAGGAATGGGGCATCCATAACCTCTCTGGACAACCTGTTCCAGTGCCTCGCTACCCTTACAGTGAAGAATTTACTCTGAATGTTTAGTCTAAATCTATTCTTTTTTAGTTTAAGAAAATTCCTCCTATCATCTACCTGAGTAAAGAGTCCTTCTCCATCTTTTTTATAAGACCACTTTAATCTTTTGATGCAGCCCGAGATGCAGTTGGCCTTCTGGGCTGCAAGCTTGCATTGCTGGCTCATGTTGAGTATTTCGTCCACCAGAACCCCCAAGTCCTTCTCCTCAGGGCTGTTATCAATGAGTTCTCCACCTAGCCTGTCCTCATGTTTGGGATTTCCCTGACCCAGGTGCCACACCTTGCACTTGAACTTGTTGAACCTCGTTAGGTTCACATGGGCCCACTTCTCAAGCTTGTGCAGGTCCCTTTGGATGGCATCTCTTCCTTTTTGGGTATCAACCACACTGCTCAGCTTGGTGTCATCTTTGAACTTGCTGAGGGTGAGCTCAATCCAATTGTCTTTGTCATTGATGGAGATACTGGAAAACACTAGTCCCAAGACAGACACTTGTTTGGGTCCTGTTTGGGTCTGTTGTTGCATTAGAATCACAGAATAGTTGAGGTCAGAAGGGACTCCTGGAATTCACCTGGTACAACCCCTCCTGCCAAGCAGGGTCACCTACAGGTATGTTGCACAGAATTGCATCCAGTCAGGTTTTGAATATCTCCAAGGAAGGAGAATCCACAACCTTTCCTGGGCAACCTGTGCCAGTGCTCTGTCACACTTAAAGAAATATTTTCTCATATTCAGACTGTGTTTTAGTTTGTGCCCTTTGCCTCTTGTCCTGTTGATGGGCTTCACTGAAAAGAGTCCAGCCTCATTGTCTTGACACCCTCCCTCCAGATATTTGTATACATTGATAAGATTCCCCCTCTTCTCCAAGCTAAACAGGCCTAGCTTTCTCAGCCTGTCCTTGGATGAGAGCTGCTTCAGTCCCCTAATCATCTCCGTAGCTGTCCTCTGGACTTGTTCCAGGAGGACAACATCTCCCTTGTACTAGGGAGCCCAGAAATGGATACAATGCTCCATGTGAGGCCTCACTAGGGATGAGTAGAGGGGCAAGGTCACCTCCCTCAGCCTGCTGGCAACACTTCCTAATGTACCCCAGAACACCATTGACCTTCTTGGCCACAAGGGCACAATGCTGGCTTATGGTTAACCTGCTCTCCATCAGGACTCCCAGGTTCTTCTCCAGAGAGCTGCTCTCCAGCAGGTCAGCCCCCAGTCTGTACTGGTGCATGGAGTTTTTCTTCCCTAGATGCAGGACTCTGCACTTACCTTTGTTGAACTTCATGAGATTCCTCACTGCCCAATACTCCAGCCTGTCTAGGTCCCTCTGAATGCATCACAGTTCTCTTGTATCAGCCACTCTTCCCAGTTTTGGGTCATCAGCAAACTTTCTGCGGGTGCACTTTATTCCATCATCCTGGTCGTTGATGAGTAAGTTGAACAGGACTGGACCCAGTATGGACCCCTGGGGGCCACTACTAGTCACAGGCCTCCAACTAGAATCAGTGCTGCTGATCATGAGTCTCTGAGCTTTGCCATCCAGCTAGTTCTCAATCCACATCACTGTTCATTCATCCATCCCAAACTTCCTGAGCTTGTCTTTGAGGATGTTATGGGAGACAGTGTTGAAAGATTTAATCTTTGTTTCATGAATGTGAATGAAGAAGATAAATTTATTGCTCTGCTAAAACAAACAAATAAACAACAAACAAACAAAAAAACAACAAGCAAGCAAGCAAATAAACAACAAGCAGGTGAGAGGCCTTCATTAAAGAGATGTTACAATTAATTAATGATCAAAAAAGGTGTTGCTAGCAAAGATTTTGACATGATTTTCTAGTATGTGAATACACTGTAAGATCCTTTCTTTATGAACCAGAAATTAAATGTGTAGTGCTGACACACATCATCCTCCCAGACAATAAGCACCATGTGGTTTCACAATCTGGGGTCAACTCAGCTTGTGGTAACTAGATGTCAATTATTTTCCTAGGAAACAATGACTACTGGCAGCATTAAACTCCCTGGCTTTTGTAAGAACATAGTACATTGCCTTCTGAAGATGGCAATGTTATTGCCTTTTACTACTGTAGATAATATGTCTGTCTAATGCAATGGAAACATACTTATTTTCATTTGCTGTATGTCTAACCGTTTTGGTTTGATCAAAAAGGTTGTGCGACTGAAGGTTCCAGGACTACTGAATCATTCCTGATTAATGGTGATATTAGCAGCAGCATTTTTATTTTATTTTATTTTTATTTTATTTTATTTTATTTTATTTTATTTTAGATTTAAAATGTTATGTAGTTTTCAGCACTGAAAGGAAGCACATTAACAGAGGTGGAGCCACAGAACACAAATCTGACTCAACCCTAAGATTTACTGGCATTTCTAAAACATATAAGTTGTGGAGATACTTTGTATGGAGTGAATCAAATACAGAAAAGAAAATTTAATTAAGATCCTGTTCTATTTTGAAGCCAATTTCAAATACTTTCCTACATCTATTTGTTATCTCTCCATTCCAAAGATTAAGTTAGCTGCTTAGCCATAATTTTTCAAAAGCTGATGTTTATAAAGAAATCAGAAAGTTTCTATTTCCTGCCTTAATTGTTTTTAACATGAAAGATATATTGGAGCATTTTTATTTACTCTGTCATCATAATTCTACTTAATGATGACTTTTGTTGACTAAAATGTTGAGAGAAGGAACTGAACTGGACCTTAAGTAATCTAGTTTAGTTTTAGTGTCAAATTAAAAAAAATATTTAAATATTTTAAAATAAGTGGAAGTACATGTCCAAATAGCCACTAAACATTACCTAGCTTCTTATCTCTACTGGCTCCATTATGGTTAGAGAATTGTTAAACGTTGGTAACTCATCTTCTAGCACCATTTATGTGATCAGACAGTAAAATCCTTAGAGTACTGAAGAGAATCACCTATATCCTCTGTGTAATGAAACATATATGAGGAAGAAATTGAATAAAAAAAAAGGAAAAGGTATCAAGATAGGTTTAGTCTGCATACTTTTGCAATTCATAACCAACCCCAGTGTAATCAACCCCCAGTTACAATGGCGTAAAACTTTTAAGAGAAGAGAATACAGATAATAAATTCAAGACTGAATCTTTCACATTGTTTTCAAAGAATCTCATATAAACACTGCAATCTTTGAAATCTGCCTTTGATAAGATAGTAGTAAAATATAGATGCTAAAGATTAGTTAAGAGTTACTGCAGTCACTGAACCACAACACAATTTGATTCTGTTGCTCTTTTGATAAGAGCAGTGTTTCTGGAGCATGCTCATGTACAATAAGCATACATCTATGTTTCTTTTTCCATTAGTGTAACTAACCTCTAGGGATGAAAACTTTTATAGTGTTAATTAGGCTTGTTTTCAGTAAACTTTCGTGTTAGATACAGGCTTATAGCTAATGTAGTTTTTTTTTAATTATTATTATTATTATTTTATCAATTTTAATGGATTACATCTGTGTTTTCTCTTACTCCTTTCAGGGCTGTTAAACTGAGGAATAACTATTGTGGGAAATATGTAGCGTTCTTCCTTTGTAAGCCCCTTAATATTTCTCACTATCAGTGTTTCTATGTTAATGTTGTTTTCAGTAAGTTTATAATGAGGGTACTCCCAGCATCCCTTATCACTTTTTATTGCCTGAAATTCTCATACCTTGTAACTGAACTGGAGAGGTGAGCCACTACGCTTCAGGTGAATTTCTATCATGTGGAGTTTTCTTTAACAAAGTCCAGGAGTTACAACATGCTTTCTTCTTTGTATTAAGCAACCATTTGTAATAATACCTGGTAAATGTAGACAGGAACAGCATCATCTTTTCTAATGAGCAGGCCAACTGTAATGCCATGAGCACATAGATTTCTATATTTTCTACTGTGTCATACATGCTTGAGGGCAAATTTTCCCTACTGTTGTAGGTTTTAGTGTAGGTACTCTGTAAATATCTCCACAATCATAATGTCATTATGTGGACATTTTTATGGTAGACAAACAAAATGAATTAAACTGGTGATCTGTTTCTCAATGGACTGTGTTTTCATAGATTTTGGTTGCAAGATCAACTTTAAGTAGTGAAACTTTAACAAACCTGACAAAAATCATTTACCAAATTTAGATTCTGATACGTTACTGGATTTGAATGTTTATGAGTTAAACATGGACACTAAGCAACATTAATGAACAACTGCTGAGCAGAGATGAAGAGAATAAAGGAAATGATGGGGAATAAAAATGTTAATTTTCCATCAGAAAAGTAAAAGTCCCAGGATCAGACATGGACTTAGGGAATATTCCAAAACAGGGTGTCTGGATAATGGCTTATAATTATTCCTTGTTTAGAAGTAATTTATAATAAACAAACAAACAAACAAACCCCCTAAAATTAATATTTTAACCAAATTTGATCAACTTTATCTCACTAAATATGTCATTTAGTGTGCTATTTTATTTTTATTACATATGACATAATTTTATGGTAATAAGTTTGTTATGAGGCAAAAGGAGATTTAAGATGTTGTCTTTAAATTAAGTGCTTCTGAATTTAGGCAAACTGTCAAGTCTTGTCATTTGGACAAATCCAGGACACTTAAACTTACAGACTGCAAAATCTTTTTTATCTTTTTTCCTCCATTCAGATCAGAACCCTGAGAACTCTTATTAGAAGGTATGTTCTCCTTCTTTCCCTTCAAGGAACGCTAAAAAATCTTGCAGGTGCAATCATTTTGTTTTATGAACTGTCACTCTTTTATTCTCTGTTAACTTTAAGAATGTCTTAGAAATATGAAAACATTGGTTTTGTTCCTGCATATGTAATATTTATACATTCTCATTTATTTTAATCTTGTTCTCTTGCCTGATATCATTACCGGGATCCTTTGATAAAAGTACACATTTTTAAACTCCCTCTCAAATTCTAAGATATGTTTTTTCTCTTTTCATGTATTCAAACAGGACAATAAACAAAATAACTTGAAAAAGGTTGCAGTTTTTCCAGATACATAGGAAGCAATTTTCAAACTACTTAAAAGAGGTAAAGAGCAGATTTGCAATAATTCTAGATACACAAATCATACACACAAATTTCAGGTACACATCTGTTTACTAAAACTATTTACAGATGAAAATAGGTATTTAAGCACACAAGTAAACCAACTGAATCACCTGCTATCTCTTTTGCACTCATAAATACATAGACAGAAGAAGGAAAATGTTCTTACTCAAATGCTTTGGTACATGTTAAACTACTTCCCTACTTAAGACTTAAAATATGGTTGGTTTGTTTGCTTTTCTTGTTATAAGCAATAATAACATAGTAGTAATAGATGTTAGAGTTTAAAAGTGGCCATATTACAGAATGGTACAGAATAAAGTTCTGGAATTGCCAATATGTAAAGGTAAATGACAGAAAGAACGAGTAGTTTTCCATGATACTGGATAGCTTAAGTCTTTTGTTTCTCGTTCTTTATTTCATAATCACTTTCCACAAGAATATATGATTTCTCTTCTCACAGGCATATGAGTTGTTAGCATAAAAAACAAAAGAAGATAATTCTTCGTCAGAAAAGTTTATCATCTACTTTTAAGGTAGCTGATAGCAGGACTCAAGTAAAGAATATAAAACATATAGTAATGCTTATCTATCCTTCAGCACTCTTTGGTTTAGAAACTTTTTAAGTTATGGATATTATCTTTTTATTTTAAAAAATAGTCTTCGCTTCATTAATGTGTTTAACTGATTTTTGTATCTATTCACAGTTTGAAATAAGCAACTTCCTTTTACTACAAGTCTCTTCAAAAAATTATTTGCAAAGTGAAACAATCGCTTTTGTTTTAAAACTCTACATAATCATTTATTTTCATTAATTTTCAATCATAGAATCATTGAATGGTTGTCAGTTGGAAGGGACCTTAAAGATCATCTAATTCCAAAACCCTGCTGTGGGCAAGGACACCTTCCACTAGACCAGGTTGCTCAAAGCACCATCTTCCTCCTCCACCCCCCTTCCTACCCCTATCCTATCCCACAACTTTTCTGGGCAACCAGAGTACCTCACCACCCTCTGAGTAAAGAAATTCTTCCATTTATATCTAATCCAAATCTAAGCTCTTTAATTTTAAAAACATTACTCCTTGTCTTATCCCTGTACCCCCTGACAAAGAGTCACTCCCCAGATTTCCTGTATGACCTTTTTAGGTACTGGAAGGCTGCTATAAGGCCTCCCCTGAGCCTTCTCTTCTCCAGGCTCTATCAACCCCCAACTCTATCAGCCTGTCTTCATAGGAGAGGTGCTCCAGCCCTCTCGTCATCCTTGTGTCCTCTGGACTTGTTCTAATACCTCCATGTTCTTCTTGTGCTGGGAGCCTGAGAGCTGAAAGCAGTACTCTAGGTGGGGTCTCATAAGAGCAGAGAGTAGGGGGAGAATCACCTGCCTCAACCTGTCAGACATGTTTCTTTTGATGCAGCCCAGGATACAGTTGGCTTTCTGTGTTGCAAGCGCACTTTGCCAGATAATGTTAATCTTCTCATCAACCAACAACCTGTGATCCTTCTCCTCAGGGTTGCTTTCAATCTATTCTCCACCCAGCCTGTATTTGTGCCCTGGCGCAGATGCAGGACCTTGCACTTGGCCTTGTTGAACCCCATGATGTTCGCACAGGTCCACCTCTCAATCCTGTCAAGGTCTCTCTGGATGGCTTCCCTTCCTCCCAGCATGTTGACTGCAACACTCAGCTTGGTGTGATCAGCAAACTTGCTGAGGGTGAACTCAATCCCACTGTACATGTTGCTGACAAAGATGTTAAACAGCACTAGTCCCAAAACTGACCCCTGAGGAACGCCGCTATGACTGACCTCCACTTGGAAATTAAGTCAATGACCACAGCGTTTTGAGTGGGTAGCCATGTTGGCTGTCACCAATCACATCCTTATTTTCCATGTGCCTTAATATAATTTCCTGGAGGATCTGCTCCATGATCTTGTTGAGAACAGAGGTGAGAATGACTGGTCTGCAGTTCCCAGGGTCTTCCTTCTTCCTTTTGTAAAAATAGGGGTTATGTTTGGGTTATTTTTCCCTCTACGCAGTCAGTGGGAACTTCACTGGACTGTCACAATTTCTGAAATATGATGAACAATGGTATAGCAACTTCATCTGCCAGTTTCCCCAAGACCCATCTAATTGGGTCCCATGGACTTGTACATCTTTAGGTTTCATAGATGGCCTTGAACCTGATCTTCTCCTGCAGTGGGCAGTTCTTTGTTATTCCAGTCCCTGCCTTTGCCTTTTGGAGCTTGGGCTATGTTGCTAGAGCTCTTGCCCGTGAAGACTGAGGCAAAAACATCAGAGTACTTCAACCTTCTCTGCACCCTGGATAATCAGGTCTCCTGTTTCCTTCTGGAGAAGGCCTACAATTTCCCTGGTCTTCCTTATTATCACTGGCATAGCTATATAAGCCTTTCCCATCGCCCTTGAATTCCCTGGACAAATTTAATTCTCTCAGGGTTTTAGTTTTCATAACCTGATCCCTGGATACTCAGACAGTGTCTCTGTAAAACTCTAAGGCTTCATTCCATCCTTTGTAGGCCTTCTTTTGCTGCTTGAATTTTGTCAGGATCTCCTTGTTCATCAATGCCGGCCTCCTGGTGTTTTTGCCTGACTTCCTCTCTGTTGGGATGCATAGCTCCTGAGCTTGGAGGAGGTGATACTTGAATATCAAGCAGCTTTCTTGGACTCCTCTTCCTTCCAGGGCTTTGTCCCCGGTACTTTACCAAGCAGATCTCTGAAGAGACTCAAGTCTGTTCACACGAATTCCAGGGTTGTGAGCTTGCTGTGCTCTCTGCTCTCTCCTTGTTGCCCTCACAATCCTAAACAGCACCATTTCATGGTCACTCAAGGCTGCCCTTGAGTTTTACACTCCTCACCAGCCCCTCCTTGTTCGTAAGAGCATAGCACTTGTTGGTCCAGCATAACACTTTTCCTTGTTGGCAATTGGAGAAGGAAATTATCATCAGTGCATTCCAGGAACCTCCTGGATTTCTTATGCCTTGTTGTGCTGTCCCTCCAACAGGTATCAGGATGGTTGAAGTCCCCCATGAGGGCCTCATCTGCTTGGTCTTCTTGATCAGGTGGCCTGTAGCAGACTCCTATTATAATGTCACCCTGCCCTCCCTTTAATCCTGACCCATAAAATCTCTGTCAGCTCCTCATCCACTCACAGGCATAGCTCCATAAACTACAGCTGTTCACTGCCACAGTGGGCAATGACCTCTCCTTGTCTCCCCTGTCTATCCTTCCTAAAGAGACTTTATCTGTCCATTTCAATACTCCAGTCATGGGAGCCATCCCACCATATTTCTGTAATGACAATGAGGTCTATGAGCCTTGCAGGCACATGTACATCTCTAACTCTTGTTTGTTTTCCATGCTACGTGAGTTAACATAGAGACATTTAAGTTGGGCCCCTGATGAAGCTGGCTTACTGGCTGGAGTGGTAGAAATTCCTTTGTGCTGCTCTTCAGGTGCTCTTCTGCTGACCCATGACCATTTTAGTATTTTTATTATTAGAAATATTGAGTATCAGTTTCTCCAAATTTCCCACTAATATTTATTTATCACACACCACCTCATTTTCTGAAGTTTTTAGTAGACCTGCGTGGAGCTAGGAGTTGGATTTGATGATCCTTGTGTGTTCCTTCCAATTCAGGATATTCTATGATTCTGTGATTGTCTCTATTCAAAGTTGAAGTCTATCCCATTGTAACTTGATCTTTACTCATTAAAATGTAACTACTTTTTCTATATCTTATTTGGTTTGGAACAAGCTTTCACTAGTCAGAACTCAAGATACAGGCCCACCATAGGTTTATGCATTTGCATAATGATATCTAATGTTTAATTTTCTATTCATTTCTGAATAATTCCTACATTTTGACCACTGTTTTGATGAACACTTCATAATTACTCTCAAATCTCTTTGCTGTGTAAAGTAGATAGCTTACAGCATGTCACCAGCACATACGTTTAGGTTTTCATCATGTGCATTACTTTGAATTTATCATTCTTGAATATCATCTGTCACTATATCACTTTGTCTCTTGATACCATAATAGTCTCTGTAGTTCTTTAGAGCCAGATGTTTTTATTATCTTCAGTAATTTTGAATCACCAGACAACTTTGTCATCCCGCTAATTACCCCTTTCTACATGTATTTTTTTCAATATGGTGAACAGAAAAAGTCCAGGCAAAAATCCCTATGAGATATGCTTGAAAAGTGATCATTTATTTACCACCCTTTTCCACTGTCCTTTAGCTATCTACTAATCTACAAAAGTTTAAGAATCTTTGCTGAGTGATCTTGCCTAAAGTTTTTCATTGTTAACCTGTCATTTATTTCAAATACTTAAAATCTGTACTGAGTGAAAACTGACTCATGATGATAGTTACATGACAATGGGAAATTCTTGATGTTGCTGCCCACCTAAAATCGAAATACCTTTCTAAAAGGGCTCAATAAGTACTCAATATTTTTTCATAGGCTACAGGCCTTTAGGAGATGTCATAATCCTAAGCATCTTTGTCCTTGAGAAAGTTTTAGCCAGGAATACAAAGTCTGGTCTTTTTAAGGGAAGGGTTAAATTTCTCAGTATTTGTTTTGTTGTTTGTTTGTTCTGTTGTTGTTTATTTTGCTATCTTTTCTATTTTTCTGTAAGTTGGCACTGACCCATTTATGCAAACCAAAAATCCTGTTCAAAATGCAGAATCTAGAAGGATGATTGAATTATTGTTCTGGATTTAGACACTGTTATGATGATGCTGGTGACAGAAATAATTCTACTGTCTTTTGGTTCCCCCAACAATAACAACACATGCTTCTTGTTATAGGGCAATCATGGTTAATCTGCTATACAGGACAAGCAGTCTTATTCCTTCACATTGGATTCTATTCATTACTTATTACTTGTCCTGTGTTTATCAGCATTCTAATTTGTGCTTAATAAGAAAGGTTCCCATTTCCCCCAAAGGCATTTAATTGAAGTGAAGGTGACTAGCAGGTGTTTTGCATAAAATTTCATTAGCCTTTTAGATTGTTTTTGACACCTTTATGAAAGAATGCTTCATTACAATGCAAATGGTCAATGCCCCTGTTTCCAAGCTAATTGCCACATAGCATAACATACAAATCACAATGTTATATTCTCTAAGATTTATATGATTAATTTCAGAGTTATAATTATATACTTAAATAACTATATAATAGCATATATTAAAATTCATATAATATTGTGACATTAAGAGTATCCTGTAAGAATATAGAACTTCAGGTAGCCATTGAGGCCATTAGGCATTTTGTCCAAATTTAACAAGTGCTGTAGTAAAAATTCCTGAAAACTGACAATGTATTTCCATGTAGTCTAAAAAGCTGGGAAAACATCCTATGCAGTGAGTGAGAATGTGCGCTTGGTTTTCACAAATGTAGAGCAATTAAAATATTCTATAAATTTCTGTCCAGTAGAACCTTCTCTGTCCATTTATTTTTATTTTTATTTTTATTGTGAAGATTTTGTTAACTTAAGAACTATTTTTCAACACTAAAAATGATAGAGCTGTGATATCCTATCTCAGGTGCTCTTCTCTGACATATATTTCACTAGAAAATACCATTTTAAAGACAACATGAAACTTCTGTGAAAGACAGGAACCTGTAGCACAAACATGCAACTAACTGATATACTTTCAGCTCATCTGCTTGCCTTTTAAAAGTGCTATGCATGTACTGGCTAGTGGAGGTAAAGGTCCTGATGGAGAAAAGGGTGACTAACAGTTTAGGGTGAAAAAGGAGTTGCAGTGATCAGATTGCCACAGACCCTGAGATTTTGTTTTGTACAACTCTTGCTGTAACCCCTTCTAATCTCGAAGTTACTGCCTATCCACACCTCACAATACCAGATTCCCTTGGGGTCCCTGCCTTTCAGCAGGACGCAGTACCTACACAATCACTGCATGCATAAACTCATTTTGTGCTGTAGAAAATATCAGGTGTTCCAAAAAGTTGCTGTGATTTATAATATCATATTATGATTCTATTAATGCTCTGTCTATATATAGCTGGAGCTCTACTAATGATAGGTAATGATGTTATTAAACCAGCATCCCCAGAAAAAGATCTGTGAAAAAATAGGAATGCTCAAAAAAGTATTACACAGCCAATTAGATAACTATAGCTGTCATCCCTTGCCTATCATCAGAACACTCCAATAATGAAGATCATGTGCTTACAGTATTTTTTCAAGGTCTAAGAACCAAATTCAACCAATTTCTGCATGATTCTTAGCTTTTTCTTTTCTTTTTCCTCTTTTTCTTTACAGCTACATATGTTTAGAGTGACTCTTTTGGCATGTTCACAGTTATGAATATCCTATGCTATGAACATGACAAGACTGAAGACAGAGCACTTACTAGTCCAGGCAGGATTTGAAATGCAAGGACTTTCATTTGTCATGGTCCTGATTGGGTGACCCGGAAGGGTTTGAAGTGAGAGCAGCAGACTACTAGGGTGAAAGTAATTGCAAATTTTCATTGTTCACCACAGTGTAAACTATATTCAATTAGCTAGTTGACAATGTTGCTGTCCTAACAGTTGTTGCTGGTACTACTGCTACTACAGACAATTTCTGACTTTAACAAGCAGAGTCATCTTGTCTGAAATTCATAAGTTGTTATGATAAGAAATGAAATTATGTGACTTAAAGGCCAATGTCTTATTCTGACACATGACTTATTCAATTAGTGGCATAAATCTAACTGCAATTCATAGAAGAGACATCTCAAAAACAGTATTGGGAGAAGCTGTAGAATCCTGAATCATTTAGCAGATTAAAAACAAAAAACAACAACAAAAAAAAACTAACTAAAGTTTTTGTTGTTGTTGTTGTTGTTGTTGTTGTTTTTAATTACATTTTACTATTTATGCATTTGGGCTGTTAACTTACTGTAACAATTAAGATTTGTTAGTCAGTGTGGAATAAGTATAATTAATGTGAATCTCAGGAATACCAAAATAACCTGTTCCACAACAATTTCACAAATAATTCATTTGCCTATTTCATAATTGATCACACAAACCCTCAACTCTTTTTTATACTTTTTTGTTGTTGTTTTTTTTTTGGCTGAAGAATCACAACACTGGAATGATCGTGGTCAGGAAGGGAGGGCAGCTGCAGAATTCCACTTTCTGAATTGTAAAGCTTCAGCTACTGAACTTCTGCTCTTTTATTAAGAAAAATAATAATTTAAAACTGTTCTGCTAATCCAGTGAGTAATACAGAATAGAGAGAGAGAAGTGATTTTTCTTATAAACTATTCTCAGGACATTTCAAATTACTATGTATCATAACTAGGTCATTATGTTCCATGCAAAGACGAATGGACAATCACTGTCAATCTCTGAACATCTGTTTTGCAATTTAATATCTTTGCCTTGTGAAGAGTACTAAGGTATATTTCTGGGTAGTTTTTAGTGGATTACATTGTATAGCGTATTTCCATGCTTCAGTATTCTACTATTACCTTGCGGTATGTGTAACAGTATAATATACAAATAATATAGAAAAGAGTATTAAAAGAATGGTATAATTTATACAGTGGTATTGTATAGTGCATAGAAAATAAGTGTTTATACAGTGTATCCATATTTCAAACTAACTGCAGAAGATAAAATGCTGACTGGATCACTTGTGTAACAATTCAAATATCATCAGGAATTCTAAAATCATGCCTCTGTTGAAAGTACAGTTAGATCCTGATAGTAACTACAGCATGGTAATGATCTATTGAATTAATGAGAGCAATGTTGCTCTTTCCCAAACCACTTCTCTAGTGTTCTTTCTCTCTTTCTCTCCTCAGTCTTGCCTTGGTTAATCTTCAGGAAACCCATTTACCTTAGAGAATCAACATCAGGTAAGCACTACTTTGAGCATAATTGTCCAAATCAAACACAACCAACAACCCTTCTACTGCACATTTTGACCAATGGCATTTTACTACGGGTCCTATTTTGGATTTTTTTTTTTTTCAAGGTCTTTGTAGTCAAACTGTCAGTTGATTTAGATAGGTCAAGCCATACAAAGCAATACTGCTCCAGGAATCAGTTAGTCAGTCAGAACAAACTTGAATGTATGAATAAAAGGTTATATTTTATAATTTCCTCTAATATTTACTTAAAACTTTCAGTTTCCATGAATATTCATGCCAACAGAATCATTACTTAACACAGCAGCAGAAACGGAACACAAATAAGGCTAATGTACAGCAACAGTGATTGATTTCGAGATGTAAATGAGTATTTGCAATTTTTTTGAGAACAGTAATCAGTTTCACCTAAATTGTTAGAACAATGTAAATAACATTTATATATCTTATTCATAGTGTTCTCCTGAATTCTCTGTAGAAATGTCATGACATATTTATGACTTGAGTTTTTTTGTTGTTGTTCTTGTTTGTTTGTTTTCCCTAACTTCAGTCTTTTGGAAGACCCTCAAGTGATATCTTATTACCACAACTGTGAGTATGAAAAATAAGAAATTCATACGTACTTAATTGATCTAGAAAAGAGTGGGTTCTACCTCCCTTCAGAATCAACATAAAGCATTTCAAGAATGTATATTAGGAGAGAAATCCTCAGTAATGTCCTTCTACATCACAAGATGTAGAAGGACATAAGAAGCTGTAGTAGCTTTAGTTATAATCTCTCCTTCAACATTATGTAGGTCAGTGAAGATGTATATGAAATTTGAAGACCTAGCTAAATGCTGCAAAATAGCCCTTTATATATGTCCATGTTAAGATTAATTTAAAATATTAGTTAAGCATTTACTTATTTATAATTGAGTGGTTATGCATGGGTAATTATCTCATTAGTACTTAAGAGCCATAAACAACTTATCTCACTAAAGGTTTCTATGTTCCTTTTTGCTTTTCTTTTTAAAAACACTGTGTTTATATGTAATATTCTTCAGCAAATACAAATAGCAAGATAAATATTTATCTCATAAGAAACCTTAATTTAAAATTGTTTAAAATTGTATTTTCTGAATGATGCTGTGTAGCTATTATTACCACATAAATAGCAGGCAGTAGTAGACATGGCTGATGACGGAATCCAACTTAATCCAAAATTGCTTTAAGATTTACAGTAGAAGTCAAAAATCTGGAAGTTAGGTTAAGATAACTATATGTATAAAACCTCTGATGTATCACATTTTCTATCACAGCACTATCATATATTTTTTATGCTAACATTTCCTTTTTTCTAGGTTGTAGATTCATTTTCAGTGACATGACTAAATTAGCGACCACCCACCCTATTGCCAGGCACTTTTTCCCACCATCAAGCCACCTTCTGTATTTGCTGCTACCCACAGTTGCATCCAGCTGTTTATGTGGTGAACTGGGGAATTGATCCAGCTGTAAAGGAGCTCAAACATTTTTTGCAGAGATAAGTTAGGATAAATTAGTTCATCAATCCAATCCATACTGTGGCTGCATAAACATTTGTGTCAGTGCTGAGCAGAGGCTCCTGGAACAGGGAAAGCCTGGGGAATAGGGGTGGGCTGGGGCACTTTGCAGCATGGCTGCTGCTGAAGAATTACAGCCTCCATGTCTAGGACTCACATTCAACAGTAGCATATCTGAGACATATAATTACCTCATTCTGTCAGGCAGGTTTTCATCATTGCACTGTATGCATACATTTCTGCAAGGAGCAGTTATATTAACTTTCTAACTTTGTACCTATTGAAAGCTATGTATTTCCTTTTCCACACAAATGAGAAATTGGTAGCTGCAGATCTCAGAGGCCCAAGAGGTACCTGAAGTTCCTACATTTATTTATGAACCACCTTGTGCCCTGATCTTGCCTCTGGATCTACTGGCATAGACTTCTGTGCCTGTCACTTAAATCAGTGGAGCTTCACAGAGGCCCAAAGGGCTACACCAGTAAATGAAGATAGGAAGTAAAAGCTTTAAGCAAGTCAGAGTTAGAGAAGCAAAAATATTGCCATTGTTGGCTACAGCATATTTTTTTCCTACTTCCAGCCACTGAAAGATCTTTCAAATACTTAATTATCTTCAGAATATTTTCTGCTGAAACTGAAGAATATTTGAATGTGCAGGTCTTTCTATTATATCCTCTTATTAAATAGTTGAATATCCATTTTGGACACTGGAGTTGTGCTTCTGGAATAAAGTTTTAGGAACTCCTTTAATTTGTTTCAGTCTATTATTGGAAAAAGGATAAAAGCAGTCCTATAGATTCAACTTTTGCAGTGCATTTTCTAGTTCACAGTCTTTACTTCCACCCCTAAGCATTCACATTGTCTGTATTACCTACCAATAGTCCAATTTCATTATGCTATTTTTGAGCAGATCTGAATATCATCTTGCCACAGTAATGCCTATTGTTCTCGATGAAGATTCTTGGGCCCAACATCTCAGTGTCATTCCAGTGCAGTATCAAAACAATAGCTCTGGAAAGCTGAATTAGAGTTGGTAGTTGAAGCAGAACACATTTCCCATTCTCTCTCCATTATTCCTGCAAGTGATATATTTCAGAGATAGTACTCGCAGGAAGAAAAATAATGTACTGCTTTTGTGCCTGGGTTATGTATTTGTAAAACTACTCAGGCAGCAAGAGAAGCTGAATATTTCAGTATCTGTCTAGTCCTGCTCTGTGGATAAATTTAAAGAAAAAAAAAAAATGAAAAGTGCTACATTCCTTTCATAAACACTACTGCAGATTTCTGAGATAATTTTCAAACAAGGAGTGCAAGAGCAGCAGTTATGTTTGAAAATGCCTGCACATCTGACAACTGTGTATTGATACTCCCTGTTAATTTACATCCTTTGCACTGCAATTGTTCAGAGAATCAGGTTGCACATCATTGTTGAAAAACAACTTTGCAGATATACAGAATGCAGCCTGGACAAATCAGCTAGAAGGGCCCAGAAAAATGTGCACATTAATTGATATGTTTAATAGCTGCCTCTGAAGTTATAGAGTAAGCTTTCCACACTAAGCACTGCTAACATTTAGCCCATCATGTTATCTTCCAAGATCTGAATGAAAAGAGCTAAGGGTAAGTTTTAACTCATTAGTAAAAGCCAGCTGCATAGAGTCAGGAGATATGATTTTTTTCCCCTTAAACAATTTTATATTAGATTGGTATTTTCCCCACCCCCACAAGGGGGGGGGGGGCCGGCCGAGAGGACGTAGGGTCCTCTCTGATGCTAAACAGAGCTTTGGAACTACCATTGGTTATAGAGGATATGATTATTAAAAGTAGAATTTTCTCTAAAGACAGTCAGTGTTGAGCTGTTTATGGTACGGAAATGCACATTTATATCAAACATTTTCTCAATGTATGGAGAAAAATTGCTTAATTCTCTCCCAGGGAGAGATTGTTATAAGAGTCTAGCAGATTACCACTTTATATGTAGACAGCAGTGCTGGTAGCGCTTTGAATATACACTACAAAACAGTCTGTTTCACAGGTAATGTGAAGACCAGATACTAATGCAAGTCTTCAGAGATTGATAATCATGGAGCTCTTTAAATTGTTTTTCACTGGCAAGGCAAATAAACTTGTAGGGACTGAGGTTCTTCGTCCTTTTGAGCTCTGCATGCTCTTCATGAAATAGCTCTGTGGTCATACCATAGAACTAGGTGCATTTGCTCTTCACAGTAGGTTGCAGTGCAGAAGTCCCCAGGCTAGCTGAAAATGCTTAAGATCCAGAGCTGGAAGCTGCATAAATGCATATAAATGCCTGTGATTGCTCAGAGCTAATAAGCCCCACTAACAGGCTGGTCTATTTAGCAGGGACTTAGCTCTCTGCTGATTCTGTCTGCTGTGCTAGGTAGGAAAATATGTATGTTCAGCAACCCTTTTCACTATATAGACATATATAGCTTACTCAGGGGTCTCTAATGTGATAACTCTCTGGGCTCTGAAGGCTGCTTTCTATCTAGAATATTCTAAAGAAAGGGACAAGATGAAGTTTTCAGATTGAATAGATAATAGTCCTAGCCACAGATATTTTCTTGTTCTGTGTAAAACATGAGCAGTCACTTATAAAATGAGATGCAAAATCTCCATGAGAAATAGTAACAGGAAGCTACTTATATAACTGACTATGGTTAAATACAGATTTACTCTGTATATGGATTCAATTCTGCGAACAGTTCTTTGAAAGGTTCCAAAAGGACAGAGCTCTGGTGTGTGCTTCAGTAAAGAGGTACAGACAGAGGAGAGCAATGGAGTCATGCTGCAAATTATTGTAGATTTATGGACTGCTTTGCAATTCTAGAAATGTAAATTTTTCATTTCATATGAAACTATGGATATAGAAATGTTTTAAATTGAAAGGAACACTAATTAAAAATAATTTTAAAAAATAGCAGTATGTTGTTGACCTCATAAACTTTTAGTATTATCTGCCAAAATAATAGACTGTTTTCTAAAAGAGATGACACCTTCTATGATCTGAGCAACATAATGCCTGAATAAGGTTATTACCTCTTCAAGTGCTCCCCTATTCTTCTCATCTAGCCCTAAATTAAACAGAATAGGAAGAGTAAATTAACATTTTAATCTATGAACACATTATAGGGTAGGAAGAAATCAGACATACCTCTTGACAGAGATATCCTTAGAGTTTATTGAATCAAATGCATACTGAAGTTCATAATTTAGACCTGTAGAACATACTTATATAGCAAAGATATTGTTTATATGTCTGTATAAATATGTATCTAGTCTCTCTGGGTGACTACATTTCCTTCTGCCTCCTTTGAACTCACAAAAGCTCTCAGAGAGAAAAGATTGTACTTAAAAGTTACTTACAATTCGGAAGACCTGGTTAAAAGAACTGGAATCCAAGAGCTTCCTACAAATGAATAAAGCTCATAAAAGTAAGGTTAATTCTTTCTCTATTTCTGACTGTCTTCCTATTGTTTTAGTTAGCATTTCTGAGCCTGCATGATTTCCAGGTTCTTTGTTTGTAACCAGCCTACAGTGTTTGAAAAAACACTAAAGGTGGTATTGTCAAATTCACCATATTCATTTAGACATTTTATTAATCAAAAATCACCTTCCAATCTCCTCCATATTGAAAGCTACCTTGTTTAAGCTTTAGTTTAAACTTAATCTGATCTCACAAAATATTTACAATGCAGTAACACAAATTCATAGAATTAATCCTGTCCTGTGGTTGCCTATATCTGTCATTAAATACTTTCTACATTTACTGACTTCAATGGCTAAATATCAGTATTTCTTTGCTTTTCCCCCCCCCCCCCCCCCTTTAGAATTTTTCCATACTTTAATGTCAGGCAATTTATAAGAAGCATTTTGATATCACAGTTGCATAGAATTTTGTTGTTGTTGTTTGCTTGTTTTTTGGGGAGGGAGGAGGTTTATTGATTGTTTAACATTTTAGGGAACTGAAGTGGCATGCTATAGATATCCTCCATCTCCAGAATCTTCACTGCTCATTTACACTACACGCCTGATAACTTTTTCAACTTACCTGAGGGGTACTTCAGTTGAGTAGAGACACTCCAAGGCAAAATCAATCTTCCTAATGGTGGAGGGAATTGTGCCACCTCAGTTGGTATTACAGGTTATTTAGCATAAACTTATGTGTTCCCATTAAGGGCCATCCACATTCAACTAAAATGAGTCACTTGTGTAAGAAGTTTTGTTTATAAATCTGAGACCAATTTCCCCAGTCTATTTGGTATGTGCCATGTGGTATAAAATTCTACAAATGTCAGTGTGCAGCCTCATAATATATTTCTCTGAGAGTAAAATGTAAAGTCATTATACAGTATATTTCTCAACAGAATCATAAATAAATAGAACATGAAAAATGAAATAATTTCTAAGTGAAGACCTTCACTACTTACCTCTAAGTTCAAATGCAATTATTTCTTCAGTAACAAAAACCCACTGACTTGGTAGGTATATTAATATAGAGTTAATACAGATTATATTAATTATGTGCACAGATAATGACCTGTTGGTTAGAGGGTTTAATTCTCCTGGCTTTTACTGCTGACTATATGCTCCACATCCACATGACTGTAGTGCAGTTGCCCTTGTCTGAAAGAAGGCTTTTCTCATTTTCACACAGAACAGAGAGATGGAGTCAGTCGGGTTTTTTACTTCCTTGTAGGTGCCCTTCTTCATGCTAGTGTCTCATCTGTAACAGTCAGACAGGAGAGTTTTGCATTTCAGAAAATGTTTAGTCTATATTCTGGCTGTCTTTTAAGTGCTAAAATCTGTGGAAATTTCATCCTTCCTGAACATGCCTGAGCCTCCTGCAGTGCTCAGTGTTCAACCAACTACATCTATGTTGTCACCACAGGATGGCTGGGGCGGAGAAGGGAGGAGGAAGAGAATGGGGAATGGTAGAGGCATGCAAACCCAGGTATGGAACACACATCCTTGTGTTCCTTGTTCTGCAGCACTGTGCCACAGTATGCATATGAAGCATAATATGCACATGAATCACTGCAGTATCTTGTTATAAGCTCTGCCACAACAGTAAGATAGGTAAAATGAGGGGGAGGGGAAGGTATTATAAATATAGTCAGTTCTGTTGCCTGTAAAAATATAATACATCTGGGCAGTTCAGCATCTACCAGCAGGGAGAGACAGTAGCTGCCATGGATCTCAGCAATATCTGACATATGGGATATAGTATTTGTATATGATGTTGGCTGCCTCAGTATACTTAATTCGACCAATACCGTCTTTTTGCCTGGTTAATTTGGATCTCTTGGTGGTTGTGGTTACAGTGTTTGAGGACAATGTCAGACCACAAGTTCTGACAAAAACAATGGTCAAAAGCCCCTGAGAGAAGGATTGCAAATATTGTGGCCTCTGCTGTGGGTATGTGTTGACTTTTTTAGCGGGTCTCTTGCAAAAGACATTCGGGGAGCAGACAGTTATAGCTGATGTGACCACAGAGGCAGTGAAGGAATACTTGAAGGTGTGGGTGCACTGCTTGAGCTGGCAAGATTTTGATGGCATTGGAAGCTGGCCTGCTTTGCAGATAACCCAAGGATGTGTGCTCAAAGAATCTGAGATTTTTTTAATGAGGTAGCGTAAACCACAGAAACCTGCATCCTGGGATAAGTGTGGACAGCCAGGGAAAACTCCTGCCAGTATCACTGCCAGTTGTGAACTCACCCATGAAGACTATTGGGCTGCACAGAATGGCACTGTCAACTGGTCAGGAGGTTCAGGTGAAGCAGCTAAGTCGCATTTGATACCATTCAGTGAGCCTTAAGACCTAGACTAATGAGACCTCTATATAGTGATATAGATAATATATAAAAGCTACATAGGAAAAGCCAGTGAAATTCCTCTGTATTGAGCAATTATTTCTGACACCTTCTAACTAAATATGATAACTTCCACACAGACAATGACACCTTTAAATGTCGTGACTGTAGTTTAAATGGTTATAACAGTTCACATTATTCCTGTAATCCATATAGAAATTTATATGACAAAATTTGATGTCAGTCTTCAAAAGGCGAGTCTTAAATAAAGACATCACATACCAAAATAAAGGTGCTAAAAACAATGACAGCTGTCAGAGTTATAAAGTCATTCAGAAAATGAGGGCTGCACTTTTGTGATACACTTTATGATACAATTTTTAATTACATGATCACACATTTTTTTATTTTCTTATAAAGTAGATTTGTAACACTGAATAAACAGTACCAAGACTTTTCTATAGATGAATGAGTAATATATTAAAGGCATGTATTTCCCATAGTTGCTCACAAAGTACTGTAAGGTCATCCAATTAAAGACTATAATAATTCTTATGTTGTATTGGCAATTTCATTAATGACATTGCTGAACTTTCTAGTATTAAGTTAAAAGTTTGTAATGTACACATAAAGTAGCTTTTACTGTGCACGTATTTTCTACTTTGGCTTTCTTTTGTTTGTTTTACTTTATTATGTAGTCAGAACTAATTTAGTTTGCCTAATTAGAATATATACAAGCCTATATCATCTTTAGAAATGAGAATTTTCAGTTTAAATGTGCAATAATTAAGAGCAAATGGGACTGAGTACTTAAAATTGTGACAGCTCTGTATTTTTAAATGTTGGGATGCAGTTGTTTGGTTACAGAGAACAAGAGAAGAAAGCTGGAATGATGCCAGTAAAGACATATGCACTAAGAAATTTACTTTTATCTTAGAGATCAAAGGAACACATGATTTTCAGCAAAAAATGTAGATTGAAAGTGATGAAATTATAATGGATATTGCAGATGATGAGCAAAGTAATTGTTTAACAATTTACAGGAAGGTAGAGATTTATTTATATATATATATAAGAGAGCAAATGAAGACATAAAGTAGTCCCAGCACATGTTTTCAATTTGTCAGAGGATATATCTTAAAAACTGGAAAAGTAACAGCCACTAGATACATTCTTGAACTGAAACCATATTCATATAAAAAATTGGTATGTACTGTTGCCTAATTGGAACAATTGGGGACATCTAATCTTAGTAATGTCTCTGTAATTGGTACAGACTATAAAAACAACAGAATGAAGAACACAATTAGTATAATGAGTTAGCCTGTTCAACCCTGACTCCTGGCAAGCACTAACCCAAATATTTCCATTGTGTACTCTTTCAGAAATAATTCTTGTAGGAGTGTATGCCTTCTTTCTTAACAAAACAGCTTGACCAATTCTAATATTTCTTACACAGGTTAGTCAAGAGTATTCATGAACAGAAAAGAGGGTCAAAGTTTTCACATTTTCTTCCATTTTTCCCACATGAAATTGGACTGAGAAAGTGTTGTGCAGGTGCCAATATGCGTCTTTCTCCCCACATTACTGGAGCATTGATGGAGATAATAAAAGACATAAAACTATCCTAAAGCTTACAGAGGGCTGAGATAGGAAAGCTTTATAAAAGCAAACCTCTTGGACCTCTACTGAAAAAAGAAGGTTTAAAGTAAATCCAGGGCTCTACATCAGCAAACGTAAATGGTATACCTCTATTGATTCAAACAATTGTTCCTACTTATGCCAAAAGTTAATGTCATCAAAGCACCATTCAAAGGTTTGATATTCTACTGTTGCATGAAGAAAGGAGTTTAAGGATTAAATTTATTTTCCCTTTACCTTGATTTGTGTGTAGTTTTGCATTTCTGAAGGATTTGGGGTTTGCTCATAACAGCATGAGCTTCTTTACTTTACAATCCATAATATTATATACCTAAAAGTTCAGAGATGAGTTGAGTTACTAATTCTTAATAGTGGCTACTTTCTTCACAGTAGGAATACACATATTATTCATAAACTGCTCTCCTCTCACCAGATAGTAATTTTGTTAGTGGTTTGTTTTAAATGAGCTGTTTAAAATTCTGTAATTAATTCAGTGTACATGGCAAAAAATGACAGATGGTTATGATAAAGGAACTTAATGCCTCATGGAAGCAAGTCAAACCACAATCAGTAACATATGTTTTCTGCAAAGCCAGATTGTGTGTGTGTATGTGTATACATATTATATATATATATGTATATATAGTGATAATATGCATTTATATTTATGTGTTTATATGTATATCAGTCTGTGTTCATAAATGTTATTTGAATATGCTGCAAAGTGCAAAAGTTGTGATGTTTCTTAGCACAGTAATGGCCACACTTATTCATGCAATCACACAAGATAATTCTATCCAGAACAATACATTCAATTCTCCTTAAATTTTAGAAATCATTTACACAGATATCACCTTTTAATGATTTGTTGGTAAAGTAAAAATATTAGATGCTCATTGTCAAGACAAAAAATCAAAGCAATAGTTCCCAAAAATTTGAGAATTGTAGCAATCAGCCTGTGTATTAGAGATTTCAGAAAGGCTGTTAATGGAAAAGGCACCAGTGAAACCAAGCTGGTGTTTAACAGTAGCCATAATAGCTGTTTGCTTATGGATGCCGCTTAGTCAGGTTCCACTGTCACAGGCATTGTTTTCCAACATTTCCTTTATCAAAATCACTAACCTCATAGCACATACATTGATTCACAATTTTATGCCTAACCATCATATCCAAGCATACCTAACAGGTAAAACACAGCTACAGAGGGATTAGGCATTTCCTGACACTTTTTTTTCTACATCAAGCTGCAATCTCTGATAATACTAATCTCACATTATCTTGTATGAGGCCAACTCCTGCTGCAGGGTGATGCCACAACTGAATCAGTCCTTGGTACATGTTTGGGTCCATTTAAGCATGTCATGAAAAAACAACAAAAGGACTAGTGGTTTCAGTTCTAGAATTTGGCTGGCTTCTAAAGTCTGTCTCCAAACAGTCAATCTAAGAACCTGGACTGTGTATACACCTTGGCCACGACTCAGCTTCATATCTATTTAATACCAACACGCACACCAGGCCTTCTGTTCATACCTCCCTTCTCTTTGCAGAAAATAATTGAACGGAAGATGCAGTACACACTGACAAGGTTCCTGGCTTGCAAGATAGTCAGGACTCCAGAGGTATGTAGAGCCTGGATGTACATTGCAGACTGTAGGTGTTGTCAACTAATGTGATCTCCTCTGCTGCTCCAGGTTCTTTCAGCTCAGCTGGCTTTTACTACTGCCTATGAAAATCTTTTCATCCACATACATTTACACTGAATACCCATTTGAATTGTTGGAGAGAAGAAAACAGAAATGAACGTTTTGATTTATATTCTGTCACTTCTAAATCTGAAGAGCTCACTTGAGCTACAGAAAGAGTGCAACCTGCTAGTTGTCAGAAAAAAAAATAAAATCAGGTGGGAAGCACTTAATCAAAAATTCTTTTGAGGATCACAACACTCTATTTAAGTAAAGAACTCTTTAAAAGTGATTGTCAAATACATGAGTTAAAAAATTATAGGTCTAAGTAAGGCTCTTCAAGTATTTTGGATTACAGATACTTATATATTTATTTATCTATCACAGGAAAAATGTTCAGCTCTTAATTCAAAGAGTAAGAATTACTTTTGAATATCTTTATATTGCTACTCTGCTGTCTTTATGTGTTTTCCTTGCTTTTAGATATTCATGTCTTGGTACCTGATCCTTCTTGTGATGCACTGAGTAATCAAACCTTCAAGGAACTGAGGAGGGTTAAGTATCTCTCAAATGTTTAATGTTCTAAGATAAGAAGCTTGCTTTTATAGTTATATATAGAAATGTAGATGTAAGGCTGCACCCCATCAAACTAACAAGAATTGTTGCCCAACTTTAAAGAGAAATGTAGTGGCAATACTCAAAATCAAGGATGGCAAAATCACAGAATTATTGCTATAAATCACTGGAAGAAGTGCAATGGTGAATAGTGAGAGCTCATTGTCTCTGAGCTTACATAGCCTGCTCCTTCTGGCTCTTAGCCTAATCATTAGACCAAACATTATGCTGCTGCGTGATGTGGATTCTATCTGGATTTTTTGCTCAGTTTTTGTCATGCAAAAGATGCTGCAAGGCTTGAAGTAATCTCACTGAAATGAATAGCTCATTTGAAAGTGAATAGAATAGTGACCTGTCTTGGAAATGTTTAAAGATTTTGGAAGCCTACATTAAAGTTCCCACACAAAAGGTTCTCCCAAATGTACTAGAGTATTTACAAGTACATAGTCCCTCCAGATGGAATCTATTAGAGTCAGGAAGATTTGAATCACAGATATAATCATTCTAGAGAGTTTCTGTTGTAAACAGACAATACTGACAAAAAGTAACCATAACCCAGAAATGTAAATACCCAAGAATACATCTTGCAGACATGCAAACATAAAACTGGATCAGAACTTAAGTCCTGCCTCCAAAAGTATTTGCAAATGTCTGATTTTCTGATTTATAGGGTGAGATCATAGTTAAAAGTTACATGTTCTGATTCTGTAATATACTTTGTACCTGCCGACATCCAATTAAAACAAAAGTAAAACAAAAAATGCATTGAAACATTGTATAGGAAAAGATGAGATTACACCACAAAATAAACATCATAAATAATAATTGAAAGTATTAAACTGGTAATCTGCAAGTTGCTTCTTGGTAATATTTAAATGTGTCCTGATTTTTGCAGACCTGTGGTTCTGTCTTGGTTTTGACTGGGATAGAATTATAGATTTTTTTTATTTTTATTTTTTTTATTATTTTTTATTTTTCATAGTAATTGGTATGGTGCAGTGTTTTGGATTTAGGATGAGTATAAAGGAGCCAGGAGTGCTCCTCCTCTGTGGTACAAAGGCAACCCCTAGGGAGCGTGAGAGACCAGGTACACTGCAAACAGAGCAGGCAGTCATGGCATGGCACAGTATTTTGTGCAGCAGTGTGCACAGGCAGGGTGAGCAAGGCAGGGTGCAGGGTGGGTAATTTTGTATTCTGTGAGCAGTACATGAAGGGCCTTCTACTGTAACAGAAATGGTGTCCACCCACTGATCCTGCTGGTCTGAGGCTGAAACCTCCCCAGGCAGAGGCCTACACCCAGGAAGTTACTAGGTCCTGAAAGCAGAGCTGGCTAAAGTTCTCAAACAGGTGGCTATGTTGCAAAAGGAGCTCACCAGGCAATGTAGCATCCAGGAATGTGAGCGGGAGATTGACAAATGGTATTATATGCTGACATGATCTGAGCAACAGCCCTGCCTTAAGCCCTGGCAAGGGGAAGGTAAACAAGCCTCCAGCCCTGAACAACCATGTTTCAAAGACTCACAGGAGAAAGGAGAGTGGACCCTTATTTCTGTTCGGAGCTGGAGGAGGAGTTTACTCCTTGCCCCTGAAGCACCCCCTACACAACAGATATGATATTCTATGGAAGGAGAGAGGAGACTCTGAGAACTAGTAAAAACCTCAGAAAGGCCAACCATACAAAGTTGGCTGAGTCTCCCACATGCATCAGAACCAGTCCCACAAAAAAGTCATAAAGGTTGTTAATCACTGGAGACTCCACTCTGAGAGGCACTGAGGCACCTATTTACCATCCAGATAATGTCCCCAGAGTGGTTTGCTACCTGCCTGGGGCCTGAATTCATGATATTATGAAGAGGCTTCCAAGTCTGGTAGCCCCCAAAGACTACCATCCCTTCCTACTTTTTCACATGGCTCTACAGCAACACATGCAGTATAGGAAACAAGCAGAAGTTGAAAAACATAGTGCAATTAGACAAATATGACCTGACTGCTGTCACAGAAATGTGGTGGGACAGATCACACAACTGGAACACTGGAATGGAGGGCTACAAGCTCTTCAGAAGAGATAGACAGGGAAGGGGGGGAGGAGGTGCTGCCCTCTACATTAGGAAGGGATTGATTGTGAACAGATGCCTCTGAGAAACAGCCAAGAACAGGTTGAGGGCTTGTAGGTGAAAGTTAAGGACCACACCAATAAAGGACACTGTGATCAGGGTCTACTATAGGATACCTGATCAAGGGGAGCCTGTGGATGAGGCATTCTTGCTTCAACTACAAGAAGCATCACACTCACTCACTCTCATCCTGATGGGGGTCTTCAACCACCTGGATGTCTGCTGGAAAAGCTACACAGCATGCTGTAAGCAATCTAGAAGATTCCTAGAGTGTGTTGAGGATAACTTCCTGGTCCAGGTATTAGACAAACCAACCAGAGGAGAAGTGCTACTGACCAGTGAGGATGGACTCATTAAAGAGGTCGATTGGAGGCAGTCTGGGCTGCAGTGACCATGCCCTGGTTGAGTTATCTCAAGGAATGTGGTCCTGGCAAAGAGCAAAGTCAGGATTCTGAAATTCCAAAAGACAGCTTCAACCTATTTAAAGACCTAGTGGATGAGATCCCCTGGAACACCGTCCTCAGGGACAAAGGAGATGAACAGAGATGGCAACTCTAAGAATGTTTTCCTTAGAGCACAAGAACTCCCCATCCTCCTGTGGAAAAGTGAGCAGGGAGGGCAGAAAACCGGGATGGCTAAGCAAGGACCTGTTGGTCAAACTGAGGCACAAGAAGGAAATGCACAGGCAGTGGAAACAGGGACATGTAGCCTGGGAAAAGTACAGGGATACTGTCCAGTTGTGCAGGGATGGGATCAGGAAAGCCAAGGCACAGATGGAACTGAGCTTGGCAAGGGATACAAAGAATAACAAGAAGGGATTCTATAGGTACATCACTCAGGAAAGAAAGGCCAAGGAGAGTGTACCCCCTCTGATGAATGAAAAGGGTAAACTGGTAACGACAGACACAGAATCACAGAATCACAGAATCATCTAGGTTGGAAGAGACCTCCAAGATCACCGAGTCCAACCTCTGACCTAACACTAACAAGTCCTCCACTAAACCATATCACTAAGCTCTACATCTAAGCGTCTTTTAAAGACCTCCAGGGATGGTAACTCAATCATTTCCCTGGGCAGCCCACTCCAATGCCTAACAACCCCTTCAGTAAAGTTCTTCCTAATATCCAGCCTAAACCTCCCCTGGTGCAACTTTAGCCCATTCCCCCTTGTCCTGTCACCAGGCATGTGGGAGAATAGACCAACTCCCACCTCGTTACAGCCTCCTTTAATGTACCTATAGAGAGCGATAAGGTCACCCCTGAGCCTCCTTTTCTCCAGGCTGAGCAATCCCAGCTCCCTCAGCCACTCCTTGTAACACTTGTTCTCGAGACCCATCACCAGCTTCATTGCCCTTCTCTGGACTCTCTTGAGTACCTCCATGTCCTTCTTGTAGCGAGGGGCCCAAAACTGAACACAGTACTCGAGGTGTGGCCTCACCAGAGCCAAGTACAGGGGGACAATCACTTCCCTAGCCCTGCTGGCCACACTGCTTCTTATACAAGCCAGGATGCTGTTGGCCTTCTTGGCCACCGGAGCACACTGCTGGCTCATATTCAGCTGACTATCAACCAATACTTCCAGGTCCTTCTCTGCTAGGCAGCTTTCCAACCACTCATCTCCCAGCCTGGAGCTCTGCTTGGGGTTGTTGTGCCCCAGGTGCAGGACCCAGCACTTGGCCTTGTTGAACTTCATACAGTTGGCCTTGGCCCATCGGTCCAGCCTATGCAGATCCTCGTACAGAGCCTTCCTACCCTCGAGCAGATCGACACACGCACCTAATTTGGTGTCATCTGCAAACTTACTGAGGTTGCACTCAATCCCCTCATCCAGATCATTGACAAAGATATTAAAGAGAACTGACCCCAGTACCGAGCCTTGGGGGATGGCACTAGTGACCGGCCTGCAACTGGATTTGACTCCATAAACCAAAACTCTTTGGGCCTGGCTATCCAGCCAGTTTTTAACCCAAGACATGGAAAAGGCTGATGTACTCAACTGCTTCTTTCCCTCAGTCTTCAATGCCAGTCAGGCTTCTGAAGTCTTTCGTTTCCCTGAACCCATAGATGAGGGCTGGGGGAGCAAAGTCCCTCCTACTGTTAACAAAGAGCAGGTTTGAGACCTATCGCAAGGTCCTGAAGGAATTGGCTGTTGCCATTGCCAAGCCTCTCCCCATCATATTTGAAAAGTCTTGGCAGTCAGGCAAAGTCCCTGGTGACTGGAAAAAAAGAACCATCACTCCCATTTTTTTAAAAAAGGTAGAAAGGAGGACCCAGGGAACTACAGACTAGTGAGCCTCACCTCTGTCCCTGGGAACATCATGGAACAAATCCTCCTGGAAGCAGTGTCAAGGCATATTCAAGATAAAGAGGCAATCTGAGACAGCCAGCAAGGCTTCACCAAAAGCAAATCATGCCCGACCAATCTGGTGGCCTTCTATGATTGAGTGACTGCAACAGTTGACATGGGAAGATCAACTGAAGTCGTCTACCTGGAGTTTTGTAAGGCTTTTGACACAGTCCCACAACATCCTGATATCCAAATTGAAGAGATTTGATTCTGAAGGGTGGATCATTCAGTGGATAAGGAATTGTCTTGAAGGTTCCACCCAGAGTGGTGTTCAGTTGTTTTATGTTCAGGTGGAGGTCTGGTGTACCTCAGAGGTCTGTCCTGGGACAGATACTATTTAATATTTTTGTCAGTAACATAGACAGTGGGATCAAGTACACCCTCAGCAAGTTTGCAGGTGACACCAAGCTGCGTGGTGCAGTTGACACAACAGAAGGAAGGGATGCCATCCAAAGGGACTTGGACAAGCTTGAGAAGTAGGCCCATGTGAACCTAATGAGGTTCAACAAGTCCAAGTGCAAGGTGCTACAGCTGGATCAGGGCAATCCCAGACATGAGGACAGGCTAGGCGGAGAACTCGTTGAGAACAGCCCTGAAGAGAAGGACTTGGGGGTTCTGGTGGATGGAAAGCTTGTCAAGAGCCAGCAGTTCATGCATGTAGCCCAGAAGACCAACTGCATCCTGGGCTGCATCAAAAGAGGAGTGGCCAGCAGGCTGAGGGAGGTGATTGTCCTCCTCTGCCTTGCCCTTGTAATGCCCCAATTGGTGTAGTGTATCCAGGTTTGGGGCTCACAGTGCAAAAATTACAGAATCATAGACTGGCTGAGGTTGAAAGGGACCTCTGAAGATCATCTAGTCCAACGCCCCTGCCAAGCAGGATAACCTAGAGCACTTTATTTTTGTTTGTGTGTGTGTGTGTCCACTTTAAAATCTTTTCATTCTTCATAGATATGAAACTGGAGACTACCATAAAGTTTAAAAATAGCTACCAATTTATAAAATGAAATATATAAATTAGAAAACAACTTTTCTTTGGAGGGTTTGAAATCCCTTACCAAAATTTTCTTTATTTCTCATTATATGCCATATCTAAGAATGCTCCAAGAAATAGATGATGCATCGTTATCAGAATACCTTTTCTTTTACAAATTTTCAGAGTATCTTCTAGAATTTACCCTCCAGAACAGAAAACACCCTCTTTAATTTATTTCCATTTAAATTTCAATTTAAATTATTTAAATTTATTTTTGCTAAGGCATAATAATTTAAGGAATCTGAAAATTCCTTTTGTTCAGAGATCTTTGATATCAAAATGGAGTCATTGTCTATACAGCCCAGTAGGCTCAGATTCATTTTGCATTACCTGAGATATAATTAGGCAAAGAGATGAGAGTTTGTACTAGGAAATAAGTATGTACATATGGATATTTATGTATACATAGGTATGTATATCTACATGTATGTATGTTCATCTCTACCTAACTGAATTTTCTTCATATTTTCTGCTCTTTAAAATGTAATGAAGTGACTGGTGGGATTTCCTTGATCATCAATTACTCAGGAGAAATTTTCCATGAAAAGAAACTGCAAGCTTAGATGTTGTAAACAGCATGTTATAGATTACTTTGCATTTCAAATTTCAAACGTGAATACTGTGAACCTTTACTTGACAGCTGATTCCACTTCTAGTGGAAGCTCTTCAGCTTGGGCAGAAAAATGAGAATGATGTCATAAGAATACAGACTTTGTATAAGGTAGAGAAAAGAGAAGGCTCATTACAGTTCAGTTTGTACTCCAGTGGCCCTTAATTTCCATCTATGCTAAAAAACAACAACATGTCACAGTACCACATCCTGATCAAAGTTTGGAACACTCTTCTGATCCTCAAAAAAAATCCTACCGTACACAGAATGTTGTCACAAAGACTATGGGAGACCAAGAGAATGCAAAAAAAGTCTATGAAATGCAAAACACAGTATCATCAGCCTGGCAAATAGAGACGAAGTTATTCTCACTACTGGAATGCCCCTTATACTATGTGTTTTCTCATTTGGTTCCTATTTTTTTTTTTTTTTCCGCTGTTTGACATTTCTTACAGTATGTAATCCTTGCAACAAGATTCAGCGCTTACAGTACAGTAACAAGCAGCAGCAAGGCTCATCTACATATTCTTCCAAGTTATTTTCCTTAGCATGTGATCAGACTTTGAAAAATATGTTGTTTTGTAGCTGTTTTTGTCACGCAAGCTTCTGCATTTAGAAATAGCTGTGTGAGCAGCAGGAGAATTTGTTCTCTGGCTTGGTCTCTGATTAGATTCAACTCTTGAGGCACAGCTTCTCTCTGGATGTTACTGCGTGGGCTGAGATTTCTGAAAGAAGAGATTACCAGTTGTGACGATCTGTTCCAGAACTGGTACATGTGTTGACAAAACAAATGATACTGAATGTTCTTCTGAGCTTTCTGCCACTGCAACCACTACTGCTGGCAACTGGATTCAGAATACAACACTGCTGTGACAAAAAAAAAAAAAAAAAAAAAAGTGCAGTAATTGAATTTCTCCAGAAATTCTTTTATACTACAACCAGGAGTTCAACATCCAGTAAATAGATTAAAAAGGTTATATATAAAACTAAATGGCCTGGAATCTGCAATCACTGTAGTTTAGGAATTCAAAAAATAAATAAATAATCTGTAATCAAACAAAAACCAAACTCATATCTGCTTAATTTTGGAAACCCTTTTCTAACAAAATTACTAACAATCAGTTACTGCTGTAAAATTAGAAACAGTATATTCATCACTAACATGACAGTAGTTTAAGTTCTACATTTTGGTGTTGAAACCCCAAAACAAACAAACAAAAAAAACAACAGCTGAAAGCAGTTGAAGAATCTGCTTCTGCTTTTAACCACCTTTCCACTGCTAATTGTGGAAGGAAATAAGGGGCAGTCATTATGATGACCTTTAGGTCCGGTTAGACGGTAGCTGCTGAACTCAGGAATAAGGTTTTTTTTTTGTTTGTTTGTTTGTTTGTTTGTTTTTCTTCTGTTTCTGTGATGCCAATGCCTGCTGAGTAATGTTGCTAGCTTGGTTCTACTTATTGCTGATGCAGGTTGACTTCCTAAATGTTTCAGTGGTAGTCATCTGAACAACATTTACATTCAATACACAACTTGAAATATAATGTGTAATAACAATAATATGCAAACAAACAATAAAACACAACTTTTCTGCCCCAAAATTTATCTTCAAATATGCACCAATCTGCAAGCTGCAGTTTCACCCTGGCTTTTGCAGCTAGTCTGGTTAGAAGACAAATGATACTTGAAGCTCAGTCTGTATGTCCTCAATTGGAATTCTACAATAGGGTGACAACAAAAAAATATACCTATAAAAATATACCTATATCTATACCTTATTAAAGGAATCTGTTAGCAAATATTTGTATAATTTTGGCATTTTTGGTTTGTTTGTTTGTTTCATAAACAGGTGTCAGCTAAGTGACTGGCTAGTTAACTAATTGGAATCCCAGATGAGTTCTTCCCTCTGTAAAGAAATATTTTAAATAACTGGTAGATTAATAAAATGGTCAAAATATTTATCATCATCATATTAATAATTCAGTAGAGTAATTATTTCTACTATTGTATTTTGGGAGGAACTGTTGGAAATAATGGATATATTCCGACATAGAACTGTTGTACAATGAAACTCTTCCAGCTACAACTATGTCCCAGGACAATCTTAAACTGAGATGTTGAAAAACAGCAGAACACAGATGATATTTTTATTGAAAAATTGAAAAAGCTTCTTTAATGGATATCTGTTATTTCACAACTTACTTCTTTTATTACGACCTTTTTGCTTTAAAAAAAAAAAAAGGGGTGATTTTATATAATGTTTATATAGATACATATAATGTTTAATGCTGTTTATTTTAAATTCAAGAAAAGATCTACAAAAGAGGGACTTTCAGTACCCACCCAATGATAGAATTCAAAACCTTTATCAAGTCTTTATTTCTGTTTGAGCCTTGTTGCCTTGTGCTATCCATCTCTCATTAAAGAGCAAATGAGCATTAAGGACTGCTGATGAAAAAGTACATAAGAAGAATGTTAATATGTTGTTCCAATTATTAACTTCATAATGTTTGTTTTATAACCTAGTCTGAACTTCACTAGCTGGACTATGTTCTTATATTTGAGAAAACAAAATCTTTTTCAGGAATAATTCCTCAGCTTTCTCATTTGGGGTAGTCCTTTTTATAACAGAAGCATTTTTTGTCAGATAGTGTACTTAGTTTTAACAAAACTCTTCAAATTTTGTTGACTGGTAATAGAAAAAATAGGTATAAAAATGTTAAATACAACATAATTTTCATTAAATATGCAAAACTCTGCTAGATGAACTCTGGCTTGACTGACTTTCTACCAAAAAGAAATGGAGTGCTTTGGACTATATGGTTCACTAGACTTTTCTTCCATCCACAGATCAGACATGCTGCAAGAGTCATGACATATCAAAGCCTTCTAATTGCAATTTACTATGTGTCACCATTAGCAGTTGTCTTGGGCAAAATGGCACTGACTTATGTCATCAAAAATGTACCATGGTAGAATATGTACTTATTCAGATGCAATAATTAGCTCACATTAATGCAGTGTGCATTTTGGATTTTGTAGCAAAGGTTATTCAAGGCAGCAAATCTGAAAAGAATGTTTCTTTTACTAGTGCTTCTGGCATGTTTCATCTTATTAAATTAGCTCAATAAAACTAATACCGTCATAAAACTCTTACATACTGTACCATATGACTGTAATTTAAAGAATCAGTGGCAGATGTATGGTTTTAAAAAGAGTCCTGTGGCACAACCTCAGGGGAATTGTGATAGCACTCCCGGCAGCTGATGTTTAGAAAATGTTTCTGCAAAGTTCCATAGCTGTACACCAATGACAGGCCACTAGTTATTACTTTTAGATGAAAGAGCTTTGATAATTTCCCTAGATACTACTTACAATATGTAAATGCCCTGTGTATCTGCCAGGAAATCTACTCTCTGCTACCCCAGATTTCCTTACCAATGAGAATTGAAATAGTTTGACCATCATCACTGAGGGGGACAGACCACTTCTAATATCCATTAGAGACAACATATCAGATATCTAGAGGCACTAACAATTCACAAATATATCCTCTGAGAATATTCATACTCTCTGCATATTGTATTATTCCAACAACTCCTTTACACATACTGAATAATTGCATATCTCTTCTGTGCCATGGCAGTGGTTCCAGGACTACAGTCACCCCATACTTTTTCCCTTTCATGGGAAAGTTCATATTTGTGGGACAGTTCATATTACATTACAGTGTGAATTTTTCTTCTTATAGATATGCCCATGAGCTTGATTTGTCTTGACACACCAGTCACCAAAATCACATACAAGGAATATCCTATTGTATGATTCGCTGGGTAACAGATATATCATCCACACCTATATTATACAAGGTAGTCCTCCAAATATGACAGACATATAATGCTAGGTTTCTTGGCCACCTTCCTATTCAGTGATAAGTCATAGTGAAGACTCTTACTTCTTAAAAAACATAAAACATAAAGATCTTAGGCTCTTGCTGTGAGCATTAGGTATAGTATTAAATGACAGTTTATATGAGAAATAGACTCTCAAAACAAAGAAGATCACCGAAGAAAACATGTAATTTTAATTTCCTTCCTGAACTTCAGTACATGCCCTTATGGAATTCACTTTCTTAGTAGGAACACAAAATTAATTTCAGAAGTTTATTTTATTTTATTTTATTTTATTTTTAATAGTATGCTCTTCTTACATTCTTCTATTTAAAATGCATCCATTTGTTTCAGTCACCTTGGAGGTTTAGAACTTTTCTTTCTATAAAAAGAGTTTAGAATATAAACATTTAATTGGTGCACACAACTATTATACTTGCCTGCCAGGGCACCACCCTGACTTTGAAATAAGGTCTCAGTAGCTAGAAACATCTTAGACATACCTGAGAAGACTTCATTTACATGATTAGTATTTTCATACCTACAGGCAATTACAGCTTAGGAAGGAGAACTTGGAGTCATCATTGACAGTTCTCCAGAATTACCATTTCAGTATTCAATGGCAGTCAAAATAGCCAACCAAATGTTGGACAGCACCAGGAAGACTATTGAGAGCAGGACAGAAGGCATTAATTCACAGCACTATAAAAATTTTGTTCACCTACATCCTGAGAACTGTGTCTTGTTCTGGTATCCACCTTTCAAGAAGACAATAGCAGAGTTAACAAATGCCCAGAGAAAAGTAAGTGAAATTATAAGGGGATGGAGTACACATTAAAATTCTGGGAATCTGTAGTTTGGAGAGTGAGAACATGAACAATTTGTGAACAATTTGTATGAAATCATGAAGGCAGTATATGAGAAGAATACAGAGGGAATCCTCATGGAATCCTGCTATCCTGCTACAGTAGCAGGCAGTCACTGAAAAGAGTAGGAGTTTGTCTAAGCAATAACTTGTATCATCCTACATTTTCCAAAGCTTTTTTTTTTTTTTTTTTTTTTTTTTTTTTCCTGCATACTTTTCTCTTTGGGAGGTGACAAAAATAATTCAGAATGAAGAAAAATAATTCTCCAATCACAGTAGTTATATAGAGGAGTATGAAAATACAGAGATTTGAGAACATCTAAGATTCAGTGATATCTGAGGACAAGAATGACATGCACTGATGATTCTCAGGAAGAAAGTGCAAGCTAAATGATCTCTTGAGGAGATCATTATGTAGACCTACTATTCTATGATTCTCTAGACAACTAATTGGTCTTATTCTTTCATTGCAATTGCATTGGCAGCAATGAAGATTTGCCACCAATGAGCTAAACAAACCTTTGATACAGTTGCACAGTTGGATTAAGATATAAAATCTAAGGATAAACTGAGGCAATTTAACTCATGAAGGCAGTAAGATTAATTTTCAATAGGACCAATAGGACCTTCCTGTGACTACCTTAATATCTAATTAGACATGATGATATAAGTAACCTAGTAATCAGGCAGCTGTTTTCTGCAGGCCCAGCAGAGGGAGATTTGAGTTCCTTCCTTTTATTCTTCAAACAGATGATGAAATGACAAGGCTTAAGGTATGCAGTCTAGCAATAATGTCAGGACATAACCAGTTGCTGTAATAAATGTGAGAAAACAAGATAGGAAATGTCTTATTGTCAGTTACAGAAAGAGGAACTTTACAGTTTGTCTCTCTTCTATATACTTGAGAATACAGGACAATAGCTTTTTTTTTTTTTTTTTTTTTTTTTTTTTTAATAGAACCTTTACTTGAATATTTCACAGATTCTTTTCATACATTTCAGCAATGTGTGTCTTGTTTAAATTAGTTGTGGAATGGCAGAATGGCAGCACCTGTTTCATTTTTTTCTGCTCAAAAATCCATCTGATTGCTGGCAGATTCAAGGATATGCAGAGCAAGAAAACATTATGCCATGCAATCCCAATGCAGTCACTACAAATTGTCTTCTTGATCTAACTGTGTGACAGCATGAAAAAATAGGAGTTTTCTTCCATATGACAAATATCATTAAATTGCATATTTGAATATTGGTTTACTGATGACATTTGTAATAACAAACAATCAGCTACCCAGCAGAAAATGTGAAAAACCAGATTCTTGAAACAAAATACTCTATGTATTCTAAGATGCTTTAATAGATAAAAATGTCCATAGTAATATGGATAGTTTCAGGGTTTGCTCAGAGAGCAGAGGGCATAAGAAAGGTTTTAGCAAGCTGAGAAATAGGTGGAAAAGATATAGATCTTTCACAGCTTACAAAATCTTGCTCTAATTTTGTGAGTATATCAATAGTCCTACTGAAATCACATATGAGACTACTCACACAAGTAAAGCTACTTACAAGTGTAAATATTTGTTCACAGAGAAAGGGAATAGTTCTGGGTAAGTATTCTTCATGTAAACAACAATGATAAGAATTGTCTGTGTTAGGACTTTTCTGCAAATAGCAAGGAGATTTAGGATATCTCCATTGCCAGAATAAGTAAACATTGTTTAGTCTTTTTAGTGCTGAACAACCTATGTGAAGAAAATATTGTGATTGTTTTTTAACGTAACAGAAGACATTGCTTCCTTCCTCAAATCATACCTTTGACACTACTTTTTTGTTTGTTTTGGCTTTTTTTTTTTTTTTTTTTTTTGAGTTCTGATTCAGTGGATAAGGCAGTGATCCTCAGGGGTCTGTCTTGGGACCGGTTCTGTTCAATATCTTTATCAGTGACATAGACAGTGGGATTGAGTGCACCCTCAACAAGTTTGCAAATGACATCAAGCTGAGTGGTGCAGTTGACACAACAGAAGGAAGGGATGCCATCCAAAGGGACTTGGACAAGCTTGAGAAGTGGGCCCATGTGAACCTAATGAGGTTCAACAAGTTCAAGTGCAAGGTGTCGCACCTGGGTCAGGGCAATCCCAGACATGAGGACAGGCTAGGCGGAGAACTCATTGAGAACAGCCCTGCAGAGAAGGACTTGGGGGTTCTGGTGGACGAAAAGCTTGACATGGTCAGCATTGCTCGTTTCCAGCCTAGAAGGCCAACTGCATCCTGGGCTGCATCAAAAGAGGAGCGGCAGATCAAGGGAGATTGGTGTCCCCCTCTACTCAGGCCTTGTGAGTGCTGCATCCACCTGTTTGAGCGAGTCCAGAGGAGAGCTACAAAGATGATTAGATGGTTGGAGCACCTCTCCTGTGAAGAAAGGTTGAGGGAGCTGGGGATGTTCAAGCTGGAAGAAGAGAAGGCTCCAAAGAGACTTTATTGCAGCTTTTCAATACTTAAAGTGGCCTTACAAAAAAGATAGGGAACAACTTTTTGATCAGTCAGATAATGACAGGACAAGGTGTAATGCTTTTAAACTAAAAGAGGGGAGATTTAGATTAGATGTTAGGAGGACATTCTTTACCCAGAGGCACTGGAACAGGTTGCCCAGAGAAGTTCTGGATGCTCCATCCCTGGAGGTGATCAAGGCCAAGTTAGATGAGGCCCTGGGCAACCTGATCTAGTGGGTGGCGTCCCTGCCAATGGCAGGGGGTTGGAACTAGGGGAACTTCAAGATCCCTTCCAACCCAAGCTATGGGTTGGTACTATAGTATGATTTTATGATATAAGCTCAGCACAAGAATACAGCTATGGGAAGAAGATGACTTGGACTTTGACTTTAGTAGCCTAGTCAAGAGAGGAGTGTAGTTGTCAATAAAATGATGTTTCCAGAAAATAATTTTTCATGAAAAAAATATATTTCAGCACAGTGGCTGTCTAACCGTGTCTCTTAGCCTTTTTTTTTTTTTCTGACACATATAGCAGTTCTGACACATATAGCAGTATACATAAGTTCACTAAAGCTTTCTCTCTGCCACCATTTCACTTTACACATTCAGTCAAGAATCACTTATTAGGAGAAAATGTACTGTGTTGTAAAACTGCTTTGCTGGATGCTGAGAAAGAGTGAACATGCCAATATCTAGATTACTTTGCATTATTTTTTTCAACATTTATCAAAGACCTATTATCAAACCTGAATATCTTCTCTCCACTGTCTTTCATATAAATGAGGAAGAAAACATACGGGTTTCGAAACTGTCAGATTTCATAAACTGGTTTTCTCTCTGGAGAGCCACATGGAATATCTCCAAGACCAAATATGCTTCTTTTTAATTAGGTTAAGCCCTAGATATTATATTTCTATCATATTCTGTCAGAATGCTGGCTTCTGTTTCTGAATTTCTCTGTTACAAAAAAAATAATAAAAAAATAAAATAAAAACAAACTGTAGTTAATATTGAGGGGACTGCTTTATCCATGAAGTGAGAGATGGCCTTGCTCTTGCATGATCCATTCCCCTGAAGAATGAATCATGCGCTCTCTAGGAGGCCATTTGCTCTTCCATCTCAGTGCAAGCCCATTGGAAGCCCCCTGGCAATGATCTTTACAAAGAATGCTCCCTAATTTTAATGGGATGGTTCTGTCTCTAAGGATTTCTGGATATAGAGGATCTGTAGGAAAAACAAAAAACAAACAAACAAAAAAGTTATGCTGAGAAGATATTAAATCTGAATACTTTCTTCAGTGACTTACTGTAGTTGCATAACTGCAGCAGACGTGTAGATAGGTATGAAGTAAACAGGCCTTGGTGATCCTTCAGCACCTTGCTAAGTAATTTTGAAAGTATTGGTAATGCTGCTGTATATAAAACCATTACAAAGGTCTAGTTGGGTCCTATCGCTCTGGCTCATAATCTTGTTCCTGACAGTAAATACCTAATGCAGAGGAAAGGCAGAGTAAGCCTACATGATACTTTCCCCTTGTGTTCTCCCAGTCTAAAAAACTCAGGTCTCTTGTCTTCCTGTGTCAGGTATGGTAGTATTTAGCAATTCTCTATAGATTATTTGGCATGTATTCTTTCAGTTACCTTTTGAATCCACACAAATCCTTAGCATCCAGAGCATCCTTTGGTCTGTCATTCCACAGATCTATTATCTGTCCAGTGCAGAGTTCAGTTTTCATAATGAATGCACAGACACAGTACTAACTGCATCTCACAATGTACAAATTAAGAAAGGGAAATGAAAGAGGTTTTCTGGCATCTTTGAAAAACTAAACCGGAAACCGATGCATAACGGATGTAACACCCAGTCTAAGGAGTTTTATTTTGCCTGTCTTACAGTCAAGAAAGTCAGTAACTACCTTTGCAACTTCAGAGGTGAACTTATCATAGTTAGCAGAAAAGTAGCACCTTCTTCACTAATCCTGCACTGGTACCAGATTACTCCCTCAGAAAGGCTTAAGACATCTAGATTAAACATCAGTGTATGAAAAGCTTTACTTGAGTCAAATCCCTTACTTCATGTTGGTTATTTTTATAAAAATGTACACAGTCGTTGCAGAAACTTCTATGTTATTAATAACAACCAGCTGGGTACAAAGAAATTGGTTGAGGACTCAAGCTTCACAACACAACTAGACTCAGTCGATTAAGGGCAAAAAGTAAGAAAAGAGTTAGTATTGCTCGTAAATTGCTCAATTTATCAACATATGTAGAGCAGATGGTGATGAAACCTCAGAAATTCATTCTGTATGGCCTGTGGCATTTCAATGCATTATGTTTTGTTTGTTTGTTTTGATGGTTTGTTTTCCTGTGTGCTTATATTTGTGTGTGTGTGTGTGTAGATAACATCTGTCAGCAGAATTACAGAATCACAGAATCACAGAATAACAGAAGTTTGGCAGTAACAAACAAGATAGTTGCTGAGTAATGATTCACAGAAAATTAGGTGTTTTTTGAGGTCTTCTTGGTTGTTTTTATGGTTTTGTAATATTTTTGGCCCAAAGACATCATTAGGGCCTCTTGATCAGTTATAGAACAGATCCAAGTCATTCTGACAGAAAACAAAGTAAATAATATCTGAAAGGAAACACTATTTTTCAGAAAATATTTTCTGTTCAGTTTAAATGATCTCATTATGGAGAATCCTCATAGATTTCAAGTAAAATATTTCAAGTGTTACCATACCTCTCATCAAACTGGAACTTTTTTGCAATCCTAAATTTGTTTAGCATCTACTACTAATTTGTATCTTGTTATGTTTTTGTTTGATAAATGGTAGAACCTTTCACACCCAATTATTATTGTAATTATTATTACCGGTTTAAGACCAAGAGTGCAGGAAAATAAATGTTGCTTTTGTTTAAAAGGAGAAGGATTTTTCTAAACAAATATCTACCATTAGATAATAAGTAAAAGTGTATGAGAAACTGTAAACAGTACGTTTGTTATGGTGATTATAATGTGGAGAAGTGAGGAGAAATGTTGTTCACACATCTCGTCCCTAAGTACTTGGTTTATAGATCTTAGCACATGGTCAGACATAATGCTGGCTATATTACCATGGTGCACTGCCTAGCACAAATTCTATAGGTGGAGAAGGCCCCTCTAGGAACAGGAACCTCCTCTCATAAATACAAGGAGATGAGTTCTAATCAAACACGTCTTCAAAAATTATTTTTTTCACAACCTGAAGTGGATATGCATAAACTTGCTTATCTTCATTATTTCTGCATTGAAGATTTCAGACAAGAACATAAAAATCAGCTGTAAAGGTTAAAAACCTTGATCACTCTTGAAGAAAAGTTAAGATCTAAAACTTTCATTAAGATTGATTTTGGAGTTTGCTGCTCTTTGAGTTATTTCATTAAAGGCAGAAAAAGCTGAAAGATACATATTAATATTAACGCCCTATCAGAAAGAACTTCCTTTAGTCAACAGAAGAGGATGAACCAGAGAGAACTTTCCAACACTATATGACTTGGCCTTCCCCTTCACAATACTTCTTTTGACACTGCTAGCTGAGAAAAGCAGTATCTGTCAGGCTCACAGTTACAGGATCAGCTGCATTCACATACTATTACTTCATGTCCTGTTTTGCTATTATCCTCTTGTTCACTAGGAATACCCTACAATATTGAACCTAGACCAACTGCACAATGATAATAGCCTCAACTTTGAGTGGCGTAAAAATAGATGATCTCTAGTATCAGTGCATCATAATGAACACATGCTTGTTATGAAGTTACTCCCATTATGTTTTGTGTCCGATTACATACACTGAAATTGGAACAGGCTCAGAACAGCAATGTTTGTGTAATCAGAACTCATTGAATGGGAATATAATGCAGAACTGAACGCAAGCTTTGTTGACAGGTGTCCTCAAGCCTCACCTATCTTTCTGTGTTTTTCATCTTTAGGGAAATATGAGAATGTGAGGGAAATATGAGAGAGTTCACTAATGAGATTATTTATTTCCACAGCAGATGAAAAGCTGTGTTTTTATGGCCAAGATAATCTGAATCACAACATTTTTAATGTATCAATACCAAAAGCTACATAATATTTTTTCTCCTAAGAATTCCCCTTGTTTCAATAGCATCAAGAAAGAACAATACCAAGGTTTTCATGTCTCTAGAAAGGAAATAAAGGGAAATCAAATCAAAAAATATTTTTCCTGTAAATTATTTAATTCACAATGTAGGATAAATTAAATATGATTTGATTTTAACATCAGTTTCAAACCTACTTATATTTATACCATATTTCTAGCTCTTTAGATTCACAATAGGAGTCCTTCAGTAAATCAGAGAGGAAGAAACACGGTTGTTTCAGTTATTTTATGATTTTATATTGCTTTCCTTATGCTAACACTTTTTTTTTTTTTTTTTTTTTTTTTTTAGCAATAAACATTATATACTTCAAGCAAATAAATCATATTGAAGAAAGACAGAGGTTCAGCTTGAAGCATTTTCAAAGTATGCTTCCCTCATGAGAAATTCGAGGGAAACAAGAAGGAGATAAACAAAATGTCATGAGGACACACAAAACACAAATATCTGTGGAAGAGGAAACTTAAATTACAGCAAACTGCCACAAAGCCTACTGTGTGGTAGCTATTCTTTTAATGTCACAGATTCTTCTGCCCAAAGGAGTGCAGGGTAGGTCACATATGCTACAGTTGCTCCTTCTTCATAACAGACAGAGAAGCATACATGATTATATTTGCAGCTGAAGAGTGCAAATATCCTATAGCATCAGTGGGACGGGAAAATGTCTAACCAAAGGGCAGGCCATTTCAAGAACTGGGTACCCAGTGCAGAGAGGTAAGGGACCGCCACAGAAGGGGGCTGTGCTGCAGAGGGCCCTTTGTTCACCCCCTGCTCCCTCTGCTTTGCTCAAAAGTCCTTGCCTCTTCCATCTGCTCTCTGCTGCTTTGTTTGCCTCCCTGCAGAGTGAAGAACAAAGATTAGGTTCTCAGCATGCATTAGTATCAGTGTGGTTTTCTTATACCTTTTTAAAATATGATTTTGTGTGTGGAATGGTAGTAGTTTCATCTAAAGAAAATGATTTTAAACCTCTGGCACATACAAGTATTGAATTAATCCTTTCTCAGCTGGGTGAGGAAATACTGTTTGATGCTTCATAAACATATTCAGTACAAGCCGTTGCTCAAAGGAAAAGTTATTTCACTGTTAAGCTTTTATATGCATTCGAAGAGGTCATAATTATTCTGTGTATGTGTGTGTGCGTGTGGTATGTGTGTTTTTGTGTGTGTAAACACAGAAAAAAAAAAAAAAAAAAAAGAGGAAAGAAGGCAGCATGGTGTCTTTATCATAATATCAGCCTTACTGCTAGCCTTTGGAATAACACTGATTCTTTTAGAGTGCTATCTTTATTTTGAATACTGAACTGCATACAGAAATACCTGAGTGAAAAACTTGGTCTGACACAGCTTCTACATGTTCACTCTTCCTTGTATGACGTATGATTTAGTCCTTTCTTTCCTTGTCATATTACTGCTGTTTTCTCACATTTTCTGACTCACAAGGTCTATCAGGTCACCTTTTGAAACAAGAATGAACCTTTTTTATATAACAACCCACATCCGTTTAAAAGTCACATTTGCAGACTGATGCTAGGTGGCAGTCTGCTGGTTGTATGACTTCGAGAATGGATTCTGCTATCATGACAATTTTAAACTACTAAAAACTATACCTGTATTAATGGAGTTGCTCTGGTTTATGCTTGAGTAAGTAATAATAGCTGGACCCAATTTATTTGAAAGACATGTAAAACTGAGAACAGTTTACACCATAGCCTTACCCAAATGCTGTTTCGGGTGGTCAAACTGGTATTATTTCATTAATCTGTGACAATGATTTTATGCCAGTGCAACTAATTTCACTGTGAAGTTAGCTTGTTCCACAGTACTCTGTGCACTTACTAAGTGCACTTACTAAGTGCACTCAGAGGTCTGCACAGGAGCAGATCCATGACTAGTGTTAAATGGTATGAGTGTATTAACAACAATGCTGTGCGTATTATTAAAATAAATAAATAAATAAAATTGGTTAAAGTAAGTAGAACAGAATATTCATGAAAGATCTTTCTATTTTCTTTAGACCCATATGAGCATTCACTGAATACAGAAGTTTTCTTTTTAAAAATTCTATACTGTAAAGCTTTCTGGTATTATATATATATATATATATATATATATGCAGTGCCTGCCTTTTTTATTGGTAACATTTTGAACTATTCAATTTTTTAATATTATATATATATATATATATAAAGCCATTACAATTCACACAAGAACAAAATTTATCTGGAGATTTCTTCAGAGGCAACCTTTTTTTAAAGGGAAAAATGTAAAATATATTGCTCATGCACAACTTAGAAATAAAGGTGTCTGATAATTAAAAATGTGGGTTTTTTTTGTTGTTGTTTGTTTTTGTTTTTTTTTACAAATGGTTAACTAAATATTGCAATGCTTGATATGAATTTTGGTTTTGGTTCAGACTTACTGAGGGAAATGAAAATCCTTCCCAAATGAGGGGCAAATCAGGTGAAATGAAAGAGTAGCAAATCAGACTCAATTTTCTTCTGTGAACTGCTATAGAGATAGAATTAGAGATAACCACAGCAACAGTGAAAACTTATCAGAACTTCTCCTTGCATTCTGTGTAACTGTATAAAAATCCCCAGACTGCATTAAGGTTTCAAATCAGACAATGCCCATGAAGGTTAGAGTTTTCTGGGAAAATATCTCTGTATGGTGGAGTGGCATTAAGAAGTGATCTAAAAAAGACAAGCTGACACAGCATGTTCCAATTACCAAGAACCCTTATCAGGACTTTTTTGCAAAGCTCTTAGATTTCTTGATAAATAAGAGACACAGTGCTATGTTTTATTGTTATGGTTAATGACATTGATTTCCTGGCATGACAGCCAGGGAGATACAAAGACAGAATGAATTCTATGCAGTGCCTGCCTTTTTTATTGGTAACATTTTGAACTATTCAATTTTTTTTGTAGACAGAATCAAATGAAACAGCTTCTGAATTATCCCTATCTTTAAACCATAGTGTAGCTTCAAGGAAATATAGGCATTTCTTGGAAAAGTCAATATGGTTAAAGGAAAATTTCTTTACTGCTTGGATATTTAATTCTATTTTGCTTCTTCAAAACAGAATGATATTCTGATATAAACTTTTTTTCATTTTTCAAGAAAAAGACACTAAATTTCTGTCTGCTCCCCAAATAAAGTGTTCTTTGTGGCTGAAATCAGTGATATTTCTGTCAGTTTAAGGGATTTGATCTGATCTCAGTGCTGCTCAGGCCAGTTTTTAATACACTGACTTCAATTTACCAGCCATAAGTGAAATCTATCAATTGATTTAAAGAAAATGTTGAAAACCTTACTCGAATATGATTATCAGTGTAAAGCTCTTCTACTTGACCAGTGTGATTTTCTTTCTTTCATTTTTCCCCCATTTCTTTCACTTGCTTTGTTTCTGTCTATTTAGTATATGTTCTGAATGCCACTTGGACTTGTTCAGCTATGTGTTTGCTATTGTCTTTTGACTTCTGAAGAAAAGTTATTAAGATGAACACTATAGAAATAAATAAAATAGGTTTCTAGACAGCTACATCCCAAAATCTTCTTATGGATTATGTATTCTTATTTTCTAAACACAAAAGGGTGAGATTCTATACTGCATGCTTCTAAAAAAACTTGACAGCCTGAGGGAACAAAAGAGAGCTAAACTGATGTTAAGCTTGTTTTACTATTTTCTCTGGATTAGATATCAGTCCTGCTAGTATTTCCAAATCTTGAGGAGGAGACAAGTAACCTTTCTGTCTGTCTTGAGGGAGCAGTGCTGTGTGGAATCTCTGCAGCCCTGCATAAACTGGCATGAAATTGTGACAGGGGAGGTTCAGGTGGTGAAGCACTGGAACAGGCTTCTCAAGGAAGTTATCACAGCACCGAGCATGCAGGAATTCAAGAATTGTTTGGACAATGCTCTCAGACACATGATTTTTGGGTGGTCATTTGCGGAGCCAGGAGCTGGAATCAGTGATACTAATGGGTCCTTTCCAACTCAGGATATTCACAGAACCACAGAATCACAGAATGGCTGAGGTTGGAAGGGACCTCACAGTAAAGAAATTTACTCTTGTATTCAGTTGGATCTTCCTGTTCTTCAGTTTGTGCCCATTGCCTCTTGTCCTTTCACTGGGCACAACTGAAAAAAGATTGGCTCCATCCTCTTGACACTTCCCCTTCAGATTTTTATACACATTGATGAGGTCTTGTCTTTTTCAGGCTACACAGGCCCAGCTCTTTCAGCCTGTCCTCATACGACAGGTGCTCCGGTCCTCTAATCATCTTCATAGCCCTCCTCTGGACTCGCTCCAGTATTTCCACGTCCCTCTTGTACTGAGGAGCCCAGAACTGGACACAATACTCCAGGACTGAGTAGAGAGGGAGGATCCCCTCCCTGTTGACCTGCTGGCAACACTCTTCTGAATGCAGCCCAGGATATTGGGCCTTCTTGGCACAACAGTATCCTGGGCACATTGCTGGCTCATGTTCAGCCTGCTGTCCAACAGGACTCCCAAGTCTCTCTCTGCAGAGCTGCTCTCCAGCAGGTCAGCCCCAGCCTGTACTGGTGCTTGGGTTATCCCTCCCTAGTGCAGGACCCTTCACTTACCCTTTTTGAACATCATGAGGTTCTTCTCAGCCCAACCCTTTAACCTGTTGAGGCCCCTCTAAATGGCAGCACAGCTTTCTGGGGTAACAGCCACTTCTCTGAGCTTTGTGTAATCAGTAAACTTGCTGAGGGTGCACTCCCTCCATCGTCCAGGTGGTTGATAAGTTGAACAACACTGGCCCCGGTACTGACCCCTGGGGGCCACTGCTAGCTACAGGCCTCCAACTGGACTCTGAACCACTAGGCACAACCTTCAGAACTCTGCCGTCCAGGCAATTATCAATCCACCTCACTGTCCACTCATCTAGGCCGCAATTCTTGAGCTTGTCTATGAGGATGTTATGGGAGATGGTGTCAAAAAACTTTCCATGAAAAAGCATTCCATGAATTCCATGGATTGACATGGTAAAACATTTCATAATTCTATGATTCTATGAACCTGACTCTGGCTTCATTTATGTAGTGTTGTCCTGGTTTCATTTGGGCAATCTTATGCTTAGTGGGTTGCTAACTTCAGGTTTGTGAAAAGATTTATTTGTCACAGTTTGTCAGATAAAATTAGCCTGTCCAAAATCAAGTGGAGCACTAAAGATCAGATCATGTAAAAGTTCTGCAGGGAAAAAAAAAAAAATAAAATAAAATAAATAGGTGGGTTGGGGTCAGGTTGAGGGGGTGAGGAAGGAGGAAGAGTGTAAAATATGGGATAAAAATTTTACTCGCATTTTTAAAATAAGACTGTTGTTAATAAAGTTATTTTAAGATATTTTTTATTTCTTCTGTTGGAGAACTTTAAGTATTCCTTGGTCCTTATTTTCGCACAGTCCTTCAGTGCAGTCTGAATTTGAGTCAGCAAAGCCAAAACTTTGGTCCACACAATGTAAAAAACAAATAAGTTGATATACCCTGTAATATGGCTTGAAAGAAAAATGTGCAGTCAACTGCAGAAAAGTAGATTGTAGTGGTGAAAACTGTCCAGTGACATTACACATTTTTTTGCTGAAATAAATTAATATGGGAGCTATTAGTCTGAGATTGCCAGTTTATTCTACCTATCAGTGTGGAGAACAAACAAGATGGAGACAGAAATCTATAAGAAATTAAAAAGTTAGACCATAAATAGCAAGACCTTCTTTTACCTTGCAACTTGAAATGAATGCCTTTCCCTGTGAAATATGTATAAAACATGCACAAATTTTGAAAAGAAATAAATAATTAAAAAAAAAAAAAAAAGTGGGAAGAGAGCTTAAGTTGTTAAAATCATTAAATTAATATATATATTAAGCTGAACATCTGATCTTATGTGTTCAAAAAAACAATTTTATCCTGAAACCTCTGAAAATGGTGAATCAAAGTTCATCATGAAAGCTATGATACTTCTTTGATAACTTCTTTGATAACTCACAAAAGAATTGATCAGAACCAGAATATTTTGTGATTTGCTATTAATTACACAATCTTCTACAGATAATTGACTAACTAAAGATATGTCCTTATTGTATCAACCATTAATGACAAACAGGTAGAAAGAAATTAAAATCATACCCAACTGTGCAAAGGCATATCGAGATTAGGGGCTTTGTGAACAGTCATTTAGGTACTTGTTTTCTCTCCAAAAAAGAAATGATGGGAAGTTGGCAAAACCTGTGATAAAGGATTCCCCTTCTCCTTTTCGATGTTTAATTTCAGTTGGGTAAAGGATGTGAACTATCTGCCTAAAATTATTAAATCTTATTCACTAGCAAGTTTTGGATGATGCACACTAACACTACTTCATCAGAGCATCTGTAAACTCAGTTTGATGGACCCCTTAATCATCCAATGTATATGGACAATTTATACTGAAAAAAAAGTGTTGCAATTCAGCAAAATAGATTATTTTTTTCTGCACCATTATTGACTTTGATAAAGATTTACTAATTTACATCTTCTGAAAATTTAGCACCTCTTTCCAAATTTACTGAAACAACGGTTAGGAACTCTGACAATGTAGATCCTACTTTAAAGAAAGTAAAAACTTGATAAGCACATACTTTTGTTATATTATTAAAAGCTAACAGACAAACTACTTAATTCCTGATAAATTGTGTTTCTCCATTTTTAATATTTCATTTTATTTCAAAAACTGTTGACAAAGAATGAAAGTAAGAGTGCTCAGTTTAATTAACTTCAGCCTCATTTAACAATTATGTTTCCATTAGTGGCTGCTCTTCTGTTTGCTGCCACAGGTGATCTATTTATTTTTACAGTAGCTTTGCATTTCATTATTTTCTATTAAATTAAAACCAAGGATATGAACACTGTATGCTCTGATTCACCCTCAGAATTATTTTCCTGCTGCTTTTGCTGCCAATTATTTCATAATATTTATATACCACCACAAAACAAACAAACAAACAAAAAAAAACCCCACAAAAGTCCTTTCCATTATTTCTTCCCCAGACCAACTCCACAATCTCACAATTGCCTCTTCTCTGTATTCTCTGTATAACTAATTTGCATAAGTGAAAACTCAAGAAATGGACAAATTGTGCCAGTAGTCAGATTTCCAATCAAATCATCTGAGAGCTGTTGAAGCACCTGAGACCCTAATTTGAACTATGTTCTTCAAGAATCTTCCCTATCACTTGCTGAAATAATTTAATTTAGAACATCTCTCACATTTGCCTGCTTGAAATGAGCCTCTTAGGACATATACATGCACACACACACACACAAGCATATATATGTGTGTGTGTATATATATATATATATATATATATTTTCCTGGGGAGAAAAAGGAGTAAGATTTTGAGGTTTTCAGTAGAACAAAGCTAGGAAGAGGTTTGTTTCCCTCATACACTGTATAATCTCAAACTCAGAAATTTTAGTTCCTGAGCTTATCACACTTGAGTTTTTAAAATGACAATGAGGATAACGTTACTAATCTTTCTTGTCTGACATTGCTAGTGTTATCTACATTGGATTTTGGATTAATAATCAATATGAAGTTCTTGGGCTTCTTTTGATCATAAATGCACAATTACTCAAAATCTCAAAGAACAACAAAAAAGTGGGAAGCATAACCTTTAATTTGAATATTTTCTCCAACAAAGAAAATACTAGTACGGTAAAACTATGGCACATTGGTTTGTATAGCATAGTACTAGTCTCAGTAAGAATCCAGAAGAAAAACATGAAAGTGATGCTGAAATTACATACTGCCTAGTCTGAGTGAGATGACAGTGAATTTGGTCACTAAATTTTAAATGTTTATGTTTGTTTGTTTGTTTTTACTGGTAGCATTTACCCAGCTACATTGCTTACTAGGTAAACTTACAGGAATGCAAACATTCAACTGTGACAAACTCCAGCTGTTTTAACTTTAGATTTATAGCTTTGACATATCAATTATTCTTTTTTTTTTTTTTTTTTTCCCAAAATAGTAATATTACTATTTTATCTGTTATTATAAATACTACTGAAAATCTGAGCAGAATTGAGCAGAACTGTTTCATAGTTTAGACTGTCTGCATGGCAGGTGTTATATTTAATAGACTTTCTTGGTTTCTGTCATAATGGTCTGCTGTTTTCCCCTTAACTGGAAAAAAAATAAAATAAAAACACATTTTCAGATTCCAAGAGACATCTTTTATTGTTGTTATAAATATTGTATTGTCTTTGTATTTAGGAAATGGTGCCCAGCACCAAAGCTGCTTAAAATGTTTCATCTCCTAAATAAATCAGTCTTTTCAGTCACCACAGAAAAGTCATGTTAGACCCTGTTTTCTCTTATATAGTTCCAGTGACTAATGTAACTAATATTTATATCATAACCATGCAAATTAAAAAGTATATGAAACCCTCACACTGGGTCTTGCTTACTGGAGGAAGAAATGTGATGTACGGCATGTGGAGTTAAAAGAAATAAGAATATTCAAGTCTACTTTTCAGAAGTTTATTCAGAAGTTTCAGTTTATTAACATTACTTCACACTGTGAAAAAAGGCTTGCTGCTATTATGGGTAGGGACAAATTAGAGAAGAGATGAGTTTCTAACATATGAGCTACTTGTTATGTATTTAAAAAATAATTCAGCTCAGTAGCACAGTGAGAGAACACAAGCCATCAGTCCTTACCACAAATAAATAAATAAATAGATCTCAACAGAGTCTCTTGATCTAATGCAGACTGCACTCACAACATTTACTCTAAAATTCCAAGTCACTCATGCTACTTTAACTACCTGTCTATTCACAATTTGCACATTGATACCACAAGCACCTCTTGCCATGCACTTTAACACAATAGCAAATGTTAGAGCAGGAGGTAAGGGGTGTGTTTAGGGAAACAAAGCTGGTGAGGGGTCTGGAGAACAAGTCTTATGAGGAGCAGGTGAGGGAGCTGGGGTTGCTTAGCCTGGAGAAGAGGAGGCTTGGGAGTGCCCTTATTGCTCTCTATAGGTACCTTAAAAGAGGCTGTAGCGGGGTGGAGGGCTGCTCTATTCTCCCACATGCCTGGTGACAGGATGAGAGGGAATGGGCTACAGTTGTACCAGGGGAGGTTTAGGTTGGATATTAGGAAGAACTTATTTACTGAAAGGGTTGTTAGGCATTGTAATGGGCTGCCCAGGGAAGTGGTGGAGTCACTATCCCTGGAGGTCTTTAAAAGATGTTTAGATGTAGAGCTTAGTGATATGGTTTAGTGGAGAACTTGTTAGTGTTAGATCAGAGGTTGGATTCAGTGATCTTGGAGGTCTCTTCCAACCTAGATGATTCTGTGATTCTGTGTTCAGTGGGGTCAAAGTGAGGAAACAGATTTTGAGATGCCTGCAAGTTAGGAAAGTATCACTGAATATTCTGTTAGTGGAAATATTTGAAAATATTGATAAGTAGCTAAATTTGAGACTTTATTATTTTATTATTTAAAATAAGGCACATTGCAATTATAACTGTTTTATAAACAAAGATTAATTTGTTTAATCTTTTTAATCTAATCCTCTTCCTGGATTTTAATAGCACTTAATTATGCTTCCGAGATATTGGCTAGGAGTTAGGATTTTTCAAATGTCTTATTCTATTGCATAATAGACCAGTTGGAGCCATTACGGTCTATGCGAGGTCAATTATACGCATTCTGCAAATAAATATTTATATATGATAAAGAATCATTGCTCCTTGGAGTCTATCAATAATTCATATTTTAGAAGGCCTTAAATACATGATAAACCACAATGGCTCCAATAGAACAGTCAGCTCTCATAAGCTTCTAGAAGGAATTATTATTTTTATTTCATGTAGACCTCTATTACAATTCTATTGTAGAGGAACCATACATTAAAATAGCCCCATGAAAATGATATTATAGATGTGCATGGTTAAAACTTATACTTGTGGCTAGGAATAAATTGACATTTGGGGTAAGGAATATGTATTTCTATGTTTTCTATAATATTATAAATGTACAAAGTGCTTAGCAATTGCTTTTATTCCAAATAATTATTGCTGTTAGTTGCCTTGAAGCTGCACTGAAGAAGTCTCAATTGAACTAAATGCCATACAGAACATAGAAAGCCTTCTTCTGCATGCAACTCTTGTGTTATTTAAGTTGAACAACATAAACAGTATGAGCTGCATGGCATGGAAACATTAAATGGGAATTAAAATGCTTAAACCAACCAATCTTAATCCTGTGAGAAAGGAATCACATATGCAAATTCTACAGCTAACGGAAATAGTTACAGCTGCACAAAGTCTACTTGTGTACTCAGACTGGAAGATTTCCGTGCTGCTTATGACTTTGCCACGTAAGTAAAATATAAGGTTAACCCAGTAAAAGGGAAAAAAAAAAAAAAATGTCATTCCACTTGTGAGAATCTGAAATGACTTTCATATACTAACATAGCAATTTACTAATAACAACAATGAACTATTAATAACCAGGAAAGGTTTGTGGAATCCTAGTTTCACATATGCATGGTTCCACTCTTACACTTTTCACTTAACAACATCATGTGAATTGAAGTGTTTCTGCCTTTAACTGTGATTTTCTCTGTGGGTCTGTGCTATCAACTTAAGCTGATTTAGTGAAGTATGATATTGTGGTACTTCCTCTGTGACTCTTCAGAACCACTAGAGAATAATTCAGGAAAATAAATCTCCTCATGGACTATATCATGGCATCATAATCATAACCAGAGGGAAGAGGAATATTTTTAGTATTGGACACTGCCTGAAGTTCATACCTCCTTCTTTTCCTCTAGAAAGCTTCTAATATAATGAAACCTCTCAAGATCTCTCTATGTGACAGTTGCATAGCTATTACATTTTGCATAACTAAAACATTCAAATTCCAGGTTATTAAAATAAAATCTATTCTGCTGGGTCTATTCAGTTTGGAAAAAGATGTTTAATTAAATCATCCTGATTTACTTCAGTAGTAGTCTGAGGCTTTGCTGGCTTTGTTAAGTTATTCCATAGTTCAACAAGTGTCAACATGAGCAAGTTTTATTATAAGTGATCCCATAATGAAGGAAGGGAATACACATACACTGAAGCAAAAGTCAATATGCTCACTTAAAGGAGGGATGAAATCATTGTTCATAGGGCCCAGCAGATAAACAAATAGGTGAAGAAGCAACCTACATGATGCTATTCTCTCCACTCTGAACTTTGCCCTGGTCTTCCTTCTGTGTCAGTCAGTGTGCCTGCAGGAGGAAATACCCAGAGGAATTGGTGAAAGTGTGAGAAAATAGAACAATTCAAATTACTTTCCTACCAAATAACTGATTTTCCTGAAATAACAACTAGCTTTATCACAGAAGATCAGGCCCTTGAGTGCACTATTGGCCTTATTTGACCTGGCCACCTCTCCTGGAACCTTCAGTCCTGCACTGCTGCTCAGTATCCACAATGAATCTCAGGCCTGAACCTGAAGACCCAGCTGAGCTACAAAAAGTGCCACCCCAGACTACTCCTGGTTTGCTGCCTACCTGTGGAGGACAGTTAGACTTGTTAGAGTCACTGATAAGCACCACCCTTGGGCAAGGGATTGTTGAGCAGCCTGCTTCTACTTATTTTTTTCTGCAATATTTATAAGAAGGGTCGAAAGGGGACTCAGGGAGCTACATGCCTGTCAACCTCGGTTCCAGGAAAGGTAATGGAACAAGTCATTTTGAATGCAATCACTTAGCATACGTGAGACAGATGGGGGATCAGTCCCAGCCAGCACAGCTTCATGAAAGGCAAGTCCTACCTGACCAATCTCATCCACTTTTATGACCAGTTGACATGCCTGGTGGATGAGGGAAAGGCATCTACCTAGACTTCAGCAAGGCCATTGACACAGTTTCACACAGTATTCTCCTGGATTACCTGGCAACCCATGGCTTTGATAGCTACATTCTTTCCTGGATTAAAAACTGGCTGGACAGCTGGGCCCCAAGAGCAGTGGTGAATGGAGTGAAATCCAGCTGGCAACCAGTCATGAGTGGTGTGCCCCAGGGGTCGGTGTTGGGACCCACCCTCTTTTATATCTTTACTGATGATTTGGATGAGGGAATCAAGTGCACCCTCAGTAAGTTTGCAGACACCAAGTTGGGGGGAAGTGTTGATCTGCTGGAGGGTAGGAAGGCCCTACAGAGGGACCGGGACAGGTCAGATTGATGCACAGAGGCCAGCGGGATGAGGTTCATCATTGCTAAGTTCCAAGTCCTGTACTTCAGCCACAACAACACCATGCAGTGCTACAGGTTTGGGGTAGAATGACTGGAAATCTGGGCAGAGGAAAAGTATCTAGGGGTACTGACTGATGCTCACCTCAACATGAGCTGGCAGTGTGCCCAGGTGGCAAAGAAGGCCAATGTCATCCTGGCTTGTATCAGGAACATTGTAGCCAGCAGGACCAGGGAGGTGATCGTCCCCTTATACTCTGCTCTGGTGAGGCTGCACTTTGAGGACTGTGTTCACTTTTGGGCCCCTCAGTACAAGAAGGACATCGAGGCCCTGGAATGTGTCCAGAGAAGGGCTACGAAGCTGGTGAAGGGCCTGGAATACAAATCCTATGAGGAGCGGCTGGGGGAACTGGGGTTGTTTAGTCTGGAGAAGAGGAGGCTCAGGGGAGACCTTATTGCTCTCTACAGCTACCAGAATGGAAGGTGTGGGGAGCTGGGTGCCATCCTCTTCTCAGAGTTGATATAACTAGAGGTAATAGCCTCAAGTTTCTCTACAGTTTCAGAGGAAATAACTCTAGATAGAGTTACCTAGATAAAATATATGCAGACATATAGCTGCCTGCCAAATTCAATCATCTCATAGAATCATAGATAGAATGGTTTGGGTTAGAAGACACCTTAACGAACAACTAATTCCAAACCTCCTGCCATGGGCAGGGACACCTTCCACTAGACCAGGTAACTAAAAATGTAGCTCAATTCTACCTCTACTTCTTCATCTACATAATAGTCAGACAAATGTGAGTACCTTCAGTAACTGTGGATTGAGAGTAGGACACTGGCAAGACAGAACTCACTTTTACTCTCTTCTTTCTTTCTCTTGTTTTTGGAATAAGAAGAAAGTGCATGGCCTTAATATTTCCTGGTTTTAAGATGTCTCTATTGACTTTAATTAACCTTCCCTTAGGCTCACTATCATAACAAGCAGTACTTCTAAAAGCAAATAAAAATTACAGTGTTACATGAGGTTTTCAAAGCATTTCTAGCTCTCAAGGCAACAAATGAAGGTTTTAGTAGGTGGCTTTTAAAGATCTATGGGCTATTACCATAGATCACTAATATTTCATTGATCTAGCTACCCAATAGTTCAACATCATTAAGGTCCATGCCATAGGCATCTCATGAAATTATAAAATGAATTAAGCTTATATCTGTTTTTTCAAGACAATTGCATTGTATTTTCCTTGACCTTTATGTGTTTACATGGTTATAAGATGCAAGCAGAACACTTTGAACTTGAGAAAGTAATTTTGACTGGATATACAAAAACTTAACTGGTGGTACAGTTTGCAAATATAAAAATACGGCAACATAAGTAATCACATCTTTTATATATATATATATATATATATATATATATATTTTCCAACAATTCAGCTCCTGTACAGTAATGGTTTCAGTTTGTTAGTTTGTTTTGTTTTTTGGAAGTAATTCAGAAAAAAAGTAGAATTTTAAAAAGTGTAGAAATCTCAGTCTTTAGACAACTTTAAAATCTTCAATAACAGCAACAACAAAATATCAGTAAGACAAAGTTGCATTACCATATATTAGCATTGCAGCTAGAAATGTTAAGCTCAGCCTTTCCTGAAATTTTACTACCAGCCAGCAATGAAATAGTATTTAGTATAAGTTATTCATCTATAACATATTTTTCACATGGCTTTAACAGAGAAATCTTGCATAAAAATGGTTCTAAATTACACTTTATGCCATTCGGCAATGTGAATGTAATGAGAAATAAAGTCAATCCACACATTTTAGTTTTTCCACAGATTGCTGCAACAAAATAATCCTTGTGCTATCAAGTGGAGTGTAAATGGGACCAGTTGAGTCATAACTAACACTAATTTCCTGTATTTTGAGAAAATATATTGAGTTATTCTAGCAGTTTAGTTTGAAGTAGACAGAGGAAAAAGAAACAGATAATATTTGAGTAGTCTTTAGTGATTCTATAAAACCACTTGTGTAACTGTACTTTTTTGTTTGCTGCTGCACATCTGGATTATACATGGGAATTCTTTTATAATAATAATAATTGCAATAATAACAATAATAACAATAATAATAAAAATAATAATATTTAAAATTGGTTTTGCTCAATATACTATTGTAAAACAAAAATTTGGAAGTGACTAATATTCTGCTTATACACACCAGTCTTCTTGCTTCTCAGAGAAGTTAAACTCGAGTGCTAACACTGCAGTATTTTTTAGTGACAGATCTAGATAGCCTGTAGGTTTTCTTAAACTGCAGTTCAACTGATAACTCTCTTGAGCTTTTAGCTTCTCATTTACTAGGTCTCCTGCAACAGCTGCCAGTGTATTAATAAAGTAGATCTACTGGTGCTGAACAACTGTGAATATAGGTATAAAATATGGTTGCTCCACCCCATCTTTTATTTTGATGCTCTCAGCATTGCTTGAGCATGAAGTCAGAATGTCTCTGAATATCCCTCTTATTTTTCTGTTTCAGAAGGCAGTGTTAGCATGCTGGACGCTTCTCATCTACTGACAAAACGCTGCATAAAGAACTTATTCTGCCTCAGTCTTTAATGCTTCTATCTGGACAACATTCCAATTGGAAGTACTGTTAATCTTTTTTTTTTTTTTTTTTTTTTTTTTTTTTTGTAGTTCAGTTTCAGGTACAGCACAAAACAGAACTGAATACAAATCTCCCAGATTCCTAGGCTAGGACTATCAAATTATCTACTCTTACCTATAAAATGTTCAATGGACTTCATCCACAATAGCTAATGGACCTGAGTTGCAAAAATCATGTGCCTTTTGTTAGTCTCATGGATGTGAGTTTGGTCTGGAAGGAACTCTATCCTATACATTATTGTACTTCACACCCTAGGATTCTTCAGTGAAACCTTCTTTAAAGTACTCTTTTTTTTTTTTTCTGTTTTATATTTTTTCTAATAACTTTACTGAGATCATATTTTGAAATTTGTAAAATCAAAAGCAAAGCTTGCTCCTGAGATGCACATTAAGAGAGCAGTACTGAAAAGGTTAACAGTCCCAGTTAAAGCAATTAAATGTTTTATTTATATTTCAGAGATTAAGCAAGCAATTCAGGCATTGTAACAAATCAAGCTGACAAGTCCTATTCACATAAATGACAATGTGCAGACAAAAATTAGATTAATTTCTAAAATAATAATAATCCCTTTACCCAGGATGCTGTATTTATAGAAAGTGTTTAGAGAAATGCTTCCAATTATTTCCAACTTTGCAACAAATTATTACAGAACAACCTTTTCTTTATAAAATTGCCTTATTTTGATGACTCATTGCACCTTCTCATTCTTTGTGTAAATGGACCTTACATAGACACAGAAGGGATGCAATTGCAAAACAAAAGCAAGACAGAGGGGGAAAAAATTGTTTCCTTGCTAATTCAGTGGCACATTTATGAAAACGTTGCTAAATTAATGTAGCTGCAGGGTTCATAATAACCTATGTGTGCTTAATACCTTGCCAGATGATGCATAGGTTGTTTCCCTGGAATTAAGCAGTCATGTGTATTTACCTCACAGTACTATCACCTGACATATGAATACACATATATACAAATACACTTATAATCATGCATGAAAAAAGTCTGAGACAATCTTTTGTTGTTGTTGCTGCTGTTGTTTGTTTGTTTTTTCAATAAGAAGAAACAAATTAAAGAATTTGGTCATACTGTATAGCAGGTAAAAGTAGTCAACATAGGAATTGTTAGGAAATGGCAGGGTAAGGTTCAACTATTTCCTTATAGACAGGTCTTTAGTTATTGATTATTTAGTTTTAAATGACAAAATTTTGAGTTTTTTTTCATTTGTTGGTGCTCAGTCAACTGTTGATGGTCTTCACATTAAAAAGTATGACAGTCAACTTTGTATCACCAATACCTAGCTGTTACAGTTACATTAGTTTTGCTTCTAGACCTGAACCATGCTGCTCAAAACCTCTTAAACATTAAGTTATTACAATTCATATTTTATCCCTACATACTACAGCTAGTCATGCAAAGAAGACAAAAAAAGTAGGGTGCTTGTCCAGGGTTGTCTGAATATTCATAGTTGGTGGTCATTGTCTTTCTAGTCCTAAATCAGAGACCTGATTGAGAGCTTCTCTGTCCTACACCACAGTATGTGCTGCAGGCAGTATCAGCTTTGTAAGTACTCCTGGAACTCTGTGACTTGGTTTTATTAAGGAGCAGTTGAGGAGCATAACCAAATCTGTTTGTGTATAAGGACTTTTTCAGAGACAGGTAACACTGTTTTTTTGTTGTTGTTTGTTTTTGTTTGTTTTTATTATTGTTATTATTGTTATTGTTGTTGGTAGTAGTAGTTGTAGTAGTTGTAGTAGTAGTATTTATCCACCCCTAGAATACTGGGTTCTAAATCTAACGAAATGAACAAAAGCTGGAATGAATAGTGGAAGCACCATTTTTCTGCAGTTTATGCTTTTTTATTTGTTTTTATTTGCACTCATATAAATTCTCACCAAGCTTGATATGCTTAGCTAAAAGAAAGAAAAATCCTCCCCATAAATTATCACAGAGAGACAATGTTCAGATGCTAGTCTAAATGTTAAACTGTGTTCTGCCCTATGCACAAATGTTCAACCTCAAAAAATCTTCTTCCTACTTATTTTAATAAATAGTAATCTCATTCTTGCCTATTGTAATTACAGGAGTAGAAATTATACACTCATTTAATGTACTGTACATCTTTGGCTTCTCGACCAACTTGACTTTGCTGGCCATTTTCCCAGATATCCTGAATGAAAAGTGTAATTTATCCCTCTCTCTTTTTCCTCCCTCCATAGAGCTCTCTGTGCCTTTGACCCTGGGCATGTTTATAACATCTTTGATGTTCCTATGTGATAATGCTTTCATTTCAGTCAATGTTATCGCATCGTGCAGAGAGCTTTTTGTGCTCCTACTACTTTCTAGAACTCACAGTCTTTTCTAAACAATTCATAAAATAGGGATCATCCTACATTCTCTATCATAATAAAAGTTCTTTATAATATAAATGTGAATTTAGTGAACCGTTTAAGCAAGGAAAAGAAAGACTGTACTGGGAAGTCAGTGTAATTTCTAAAGTGCCATAAGAAAATGATAACCTTCATACCTTCATCCCCCTAAATCCACTGTGTAAACCGAAGGAAAAAAAAAATAATAATAAAATAAAAAATATGCAGCTGCATGCAGCTGATAATAGTTAAAAAAACATCTTACAAAAAAATGGCAACTGCAACTGTTGAAGGACATATTACTAAAAGTGACAGATTTCAGATCCACTCTTCTTTCAAGTTCCCTGTGAGTCACACTGACATCATTTCTTCATCTGTAGGGGACAAACTCTGTCCCTTCTGTGAATTATGTCAGCAATCTTCCATCAGACACATGCAATATTGCTAGGTGACACCTTGCAGCAGGTGTTCACTTCTTCCATATGGTGCTTTACACATTTACTTGAACTATCATATCTGAAGCATATTGAATTTGTTCAGCCTACAGAAGGTGTCAAGATAGATGGACAACATTCTTTTAAGTACGTGCATTCATCTTGGCTTGACAAGTGTCCATTTGACACTGAATGGAAAGCCTTCTCCTGAGAAGGCTCCCGAATACCTTATTTCATGTCACCATAATTGTTATGCTGCCAGAACTTTGCAAAAAAAAATATTTGTGATTCCCACTGGCAAATTGCTTTTATTTTGATATGCCAAAGTATCTAGATCTCCTGTTCTGAGTTAAATAATTGGGCATATTTTATAGGTAATAAACACCCGTCCTAACTCCCTTTTGTGACTTTTGTTTCATAAATGAGAGTATTGGTCAGTGCTACTGGCTGCTTCAATAATGCATTTATCCCATTTACAATCGTCTCTATCAAAAAGTGTTTTTTTTTTTTTAATTAAACATTTTTTTTTTCTAGAACACGTTATTGACAGACTATATAATTATTCTTTATTCACTTGTTCAGCACAATGCTACCTACAACAATGAATCTTTAAATGTTCTTGCATTTACTGAAAGAATCCAGTCACCTATTATGTATCTGTAACATCTGGCATCATGATTTAATTGAGGCTGCAAAGTCCTAGACAGTTTAGTAAGAATACTTATTGACTTGGACAAACAAGTGAAGGATGACACAGTCTTAAAGAAGTGGGATTCAAAATCAGCAGGCTGAAGCTTCATTTGTAATCTGACAAAAAATATGCTCAGTGAAAGTAAGGAACACTTCTTTTGGTCCACCACATCATAACAAATATAGAAAAAAACCTTGGTCAATCTATGTTAGGATAATACATATGAAAAGCCTGAGACATACAGAAAGGTGTCAATTCCCCATCTATAGTGCTAGAGATTCTCTTAGCCAACTTCCTAGTATTTTTCTGCACTGAACAGATTCTTGGCAATAGCCCTAAAATTAATGAAGCAAACATGTCTCTTCTACAAAATCTCTTCCAAAATTATGTTTTCCTTTAACAGATTTCACTCTAAGAAGCTGGTGCTGCAGTTGTACTTACTGCTGCATCTTCAGGTTTTTTATCTTGTTTCTTGCTGTAGCACTGGAATATCACAAACTGAAGTGAAAATGTTCACACACACACACACACAAAATAACCACCACCAACAACAACCAAAAAACTACCACCATTTTCTTTATCAGAACTAAAACTGGCTAGATAAGGATTTAGCATGTTTGGTCATGAAAAACTTAGGGTTGTAATCTGTGTAATTTATTAGATTTAGGGCAATTTCTCATACCATGTTTTCATTGGCTAGTGCCATGTAGGTGATGGCCTTATGATCAGATATTTCTTGCATTTTCTTTGACTTCACTAGAAATATGGCTCATAAAAAAATAAATAATAATAATAATAATAATAACAAAACATCCTGCAGTCATTGAAGGTTTCACACAAAGGAACTGCTAAAAACTTACTGTTCTGTTTTTCAGGCACTGTTGGCCTGCCTGCAGACCCTGGTGGTTTTGTTAATATCTGTGGGTATTTTTCTGCCTGTCTTATTCCACTAACAGCCTTAAAAGAAGCCCATGTGAAAGTGTTTGAGAGACCCATTCATTTGTATTTTCTAGTTTTAGTAAACTATCTAGAAGACAATAACATTTGTGTAGAGTCAGCGCAAAAGTCCATTTGGTTCAATGTCCTGTTTATGCTGAACAGGAATAGTTTTTATTGTGTCATAATGCCACTCAACCATACAATATCATCTGAGGTCTTTCTACAAGATCTTGCCATCAGTTTCAGTTGAATTCTAAATAATTCTGTTATGTTATGAACTTTGCTCCATTACTGTTTTCCCTTCACTGATTACTTGTGAATGTTATCTGTCCCAGTACAAAACCTTATCTTATGGTCATGACCAAGCTGTGTGATGCAGTGTCTACATGATGGAGGGAAGGGATGTCATCCAGAGAGACCTTGACAGGATTGAGAGGTGTGCCTGTGTGAACATCATGAGGTTCAACAAGGCCAAGTGCAAGGTCCTGTACCTGGGCCAAGGCACAAATGCAGGCTGGGTGGAGAATAGATTGAAAGCAGCCCTGAGGGGAAGGACTACAGGTTGTTGGTTGATGAGAAGATTGACACTAGCTGGCAAAGTGCGCTTGCAACACAGAAAGCCAACTGTATCCTGGGCTGCATCAAAAGAAACATGGCCAACAGGTTGAGTCAGGTGGTTCTCCTCCTTTTTTATGCTGTCATGAGACCCCCACTAGAATATTGCATTCAGCTCTGGGGTCCCCAGCACAAAGACACGGAGGTATTAGAACAAGTCCAGAGGAGGGACACAAGGATGCTGGAGCACCTCTCCTATGAAGACAGGCTGAGGGAGTTGGGGTTGTTCAGCCTGGAGATGAGAAGGTTTTTATAGCAGCATTCCAGTACCTAAAGGGGGCCTACAGAAAAACTGGGGAGGGATTCTTTGTCAGGGGGTGTAGCAATGGGATTAACTCTGGATGACGAGTAATGTTTTTAAACTAAAAGGGGTTAGATTTAGATTAGATTTATATGGAAGAAATTCTTTACTCTGAAGGTGGTAAGGCACTGGAACAGGTTGCCCAGATAAGTTGTTGATGCTCTGTCCCTGGAAGTGTTTAAGACCAGATTGGACAGGGCTCTGAGAAACCTTGTCTAGTGGGAGGTATCTCTGCCTATGACAAGGGTGTAGGAATTAGATGATCTTTAAGGTCCCTTCCAACCTAAACCATTCTATGGTTCTATGACTTTCTTCTCTTTATTTTCCTGTGTGTGAGGGTATCACTTGTCTGTTGAGAAGGCTATTGTAGCCTTTGTACATGTAAGTTATTTTTAAAAACTATCTTCCCCTGATGTTATGGCCAAGTTAAATAGCATATTTTACACTATATGAAGTTTTGTAATGTTACATAAGAATTTCCTAAAATACTTGGAAATTTCATGCTATAGTTTATTTTAAAACCATTTCTATGAACACTTCAGTTTTACACAGTTCATCAAGTACAGAGGAGAAATCACCAATGTGAGAGCCTCCCAGAATTCTAATATGTAAACCAATGAAAAATGTTAATTGGTTTTGCAAAGACCTTTACTTTTATAACATCATAATTTGCAAGATTTACATCACAGTCCTTTATAATTTCTTGTCATATTTCTGAGGTATTTTAAAGTGTGTCGGGATAAGGAACCTGACTCCCCCCTCCCTCCTCCAAAATGTTCTTGTGTACCTTATTATGCTTTTAAGTTAGAACTAACTTTTAAGTTGACTTCTCATTTCTGCTGGGCGTTTCCAGAGCTACATACAGTATTCCAGATGCAGCAGGTCAAGAGCTTATTGGTGAAAATTAGAGACCAAGCCAACAAAGGAAACTTTGTTGGTGGTTTCTACTACAGGTCACCGAATCAAGGAGAGGATGTCGATGAAGAGTCATTTCTTCAACTGCAGGAAGCATCATGCTCACAGATCTTGATCCTGCTAGGTGATTTCGACCACCCTGACTTCTGTTGGTTAAACAGAACAGAAAATTCCAAGCAGTCCAGGAGACTACTGAAGTACACTGAGGATAATTTCCTTGTACAGGTGATAGAGAGCCCAGCTATAAAAGAGACATTGCTGGACTAGTTGCTTATTAATGCAGAAGAACTTATTGGAGATGTCAAGATTGGAGGAAGCCTGGGGTGCAGTGATCATTCCCTGGTATAATTCTCAATCTTGAGCACAGTTAATAGTAGAGTCAAGACACTAAACCTCAGAAAGGTAAAAATTTGTCTGTTTAGGGCACTAGGGCACAGTATCCCTTTGAAAACTTGCTTCAGAGATAAAGGAACAAATGAGACATATTTAAAGACCCTTTTTTTCTCTTAGGGCACGAAAACTCTCAATCCCAACATGCAAAAAGTGGGAAAGGGGGGCAGAAGATCAATTTAGCTAGGTCAAGGTACCCTTACACAATAGGTTTGAGGCTTTGGAGCTTGAGGGATGAGTAGGTGAGGATGTGGGGGAAGGTCCACACAGGAAGTTGTCTAGGGCAAGGAAGTCGACTTCATTCCTCAAGACTTACTCCACCAAGAAGGAAAGAAGGGTAATTGTTATAGGTGACTCCCTTCTGAGGGGGTCAGAGGGCCCCATACATTGGCCAGACCCTACCGTAGGGAAGTCTGCTGCCTCCCTGGGTCTTGGGTCAGAGACATTACCAGGAAACTTCCTGTCGTGGTTCACCCTGGATTTTTATCCATTACTGATAATTCAGGCTGGCAGTGATGAAATCCCTGAGAGAAACCTGAAGGTTATCAAAATGGGGATTGGGTTGATTAGTGGATGAAGTGAGAGCACAGGTGGTGTTTTCCTCTATCCCTAGTGAGCAAATGGTTCCTCTACCCCCTAGTGAGGTAGTGAGCAAATGGCTATGTTGTGTTTAGCTGCCTGTCATGTTAAACCACAACAGGTTCATAGGATCTACCATATATGTTTTCACATGGTGATATTTGGATGAAAAGGAAGAACCTTACACTTAATTCACAGACACACACTTACACAAATCAAGCTTAAGTTAGGGTCTGGTGGGTTTAGAAATCAAATGAAATGTGAATGAAGAAAACTGCATGAGGTTGTTACTCATTTTAAGGACATATATTGTTGTATAAAAGCCAATTATCACCATTTTTTGAAGATATAAGGCCTTACAGGCTTTGGCAGGGAGAGCTACAGAAGTCAGTTTGGTCTCTAACAGCATCAACAAAAAATCACTTTAGTCTTAGAGCTTTATTTCTGACTCCCTTTTCTGTCACCAATTATTTTGTGTGCACATTGAAAGAAATCAGTCAAGACTGTCAGCAGCATTGATCTTACTTCTCTCTGCCAGATGTTCATTTTGTCCATCTGCTCACACTTGCTTTGCACAACATGAAAAACAACTGGATATGGTGAGGTGACACTGCAATTAACCTTGCAAATTATTTTCCTTTTGCAAATGAAACCATCAGTTGGGTCCATAACTTACACAATTAAAATCAATGTATCTTAGTCATTTTCTCTAACCCTCCATTTAATATTTGATCATAGATTTAATGTTTAATACTGTGAAATCACTGTTGTGTGACACACATTTCTTGAATGTCCTTGATTTTAAGGATATTCAGCAAAATACTGGCTTGATCTTGCAAAGCTTTATTTGTGTGAGCACTTTGATGAAGTCTGATGTGATTATTCACATGAATAAGGGCTTTCATGGGTAAATTCTTATATTTGAGACAGCTCATCCCTGTGTCTAGTAGCCTTCTTTAACTTTTATTCTTTCTTTGGAATTAGTTTAAAATTAATTGTGTGGTGGGGTCTATAGGTGTTATTTATAATCATTTTCATAACTCAGATTTCTGCAGAACTTCATATGAAATTTTTCTCTCCTTAAAATAATTGCCAGTAATCCTCTTTAGCCACAGAAAATCAAAGTTGCCTGTCAATATGATTTGATATCATGTGAATGAGAACATCCATATGTATATTTGATGTATACTAAAGTGAAAGACTTGTAAGGGTGAAGGTTTTAGGCAGATACTTTGCCAATCTACCTAGATACTCAATTATTTTAATCCTTAAGGGTAAATGTCTCTATTATTCCAGACCTCTGGTTCTCTTATGTAAAGGCTAACAGCATGTTACAATTTTGTGAAGAAAGCTACTATGCACTGATAAATAAATAACCATGATTCAGATGACCAGTTCAAACGTTACAGTTAGGCTCCCAAAGGTGAAAGCCATTAAATTATGGTATCACATATCTTTGCTGTTATTTCATTTCAAACTCCATAACTGTTTCCTTATTCAAATGGAAGTTACTAGGCTACTATAATAAACAGTTGTATTATTTGACAACTGCCATCTTGCTCGTGACCAGAGATTGAAAATCAGGTCTTCGGTTGATAAAAGCCTTTGGTACTACAGATGAAACTACAGGACTGACCTCTGCAGTTTGCTATAATAATAGCAGCATGACCCTATACACAGGTGAAGAAGTGCCACTCATGGCACCATGTGTTGTTACAGATGAACCCCAAAATGCAAGAACCCACTATTGTGCTAGATTTTTAGATGTTTTCACATTGCTTGAAGTAGCAGTTCCTTGTTTTGTTGGAAAACAAAAATCTCATTACTCAGGCAGTTATGACGCCATTATGAGATTTACTCTTTCCCCACAATGCCTGGAAAATCTCTTTGTGAAGTCACAGAGTCATTTAGGCTGGAAAAGACCTCTGAGATCATCAAGTCCAACCGTTAACCCAGCCCTGCTGTCCACCACTAAGCCATGTCCCCAGGCACCACATCTACAGGACTTCTGAACACCTCCAGGGATGGTGATTCAACCACTCCACAAACGACCATGAGAATCACTGCGAGGGGCTTTGTTCTGTACAGGACAGGGTGACAGAGTGACAGTGTGACCGTCCTGGTCAACAACGGCACCTTCTAGCTCCGAACAGGACTCAGCCTCACATGGATTTGAAACGCTGCCCTAAAGAAACTGGTTCTTTAAGAAAAAAAGAGTCTTTAGCTCCACTTGACTGCAAACATTCAGGCTACACAGAGTGCTGTGACAAAAAAAAAAAAAAAAAAAAAGTCTCTAAATTCCTGATTTTGTAAGATTAAGAGCAGACACCCCCAACTGTACGCTAGCTACTAGAAGCAAAACATCCTGCCCAGCAGAGGACCGCTGCCCCCAGGTCCCTGGGCACGCACCTGGTGGTAAGGAGGGGGGGGGCAACATCACCAGGCTCAGCTGCTGCACCCCACAGTGCAGCTTCCCAACCAAATCATGGAGGAAAAGAAGGAGACTTTCCGGCTCAAGTTCCAACTCCTTTTTAAAAATCAGTTTATAACCACTAAAACAAACACGGTAAGAACAACTGTGCAGTAACTGGGAACCTGCAAAAACAGCTGCAGTGTTAAGAGCAGTGCAGGCGGTGTTTGGCAAACAAGCAGAGACAAACAGCCCAAGGGGATGGCAGAACATTTCAGGGATAAGGGAACCAAGCAGCAAGTTCCACCCCTGGGCCCACAGAGAACTTGCCTCGAGCCCATCCAGCCAGGGCATCCTGGCAGAGGCAGCCACCCCGTGCTGTGGGTGCTGGCTCCACATGAGATCTGCCTCTCCTCTCAATTCCTCCCCTATGCTGGACGCCCAAGCCTTTCCCATGCCTTTAAATTCCCTGGATGGTCTCAGACCAGCCGAGAGTATCCACGGGGAGAGCACAGCACCTGGATGTGCCGCTCCCTGCTACGGTGTCCCACTCACAGGGGCTCCAGGCTGTTACTCCATTACTGGGCCCCCCCACTGCAGGCAAACTCCCCAAGAAAGAACCACCTCGCAGGGACCAGGGAACAAGCAGAGCACTCTAAGACACCAGTTCATGGGCATTTCAACCAGGTCGAAGTTACTCAAGGACACCTGCAGCAACAGCAACCACATCGGGCAGCACACAGCTGCAGCAGCAAGCAGCACCGCTACAGAAAAATCACCCCGTCCAGGTCCCGTAGCACCTCTGCTCCAGCTGAGACAGCTCCAGGGTATTTGGAGGGACAGGCGACTTTTTGCCGCCATCTCCGTAGTGGCTGTTCAGGGCTAGAAGATCCTCCACCCGGTTCCACCCACAGAACTGCCACAAGCCCCAGCTGACAGCCGCGTGCTTTGGACATCCTCCTCCATCACAAGCTGCCAGCTTTCAGTGACACCCAGGTCTTGTTCTTGGCTCTTCCTCCCTCACCACAGACCTAAGTTACAGTAAATTGCATTAGACTTTTCTGATATATACAAAATATTAAACATAATATTTTAATACTCACCATAAGGCCCACCATCAATGTGGTTTGTAGAACCTGTTTTAAATCGACTGAGATTTTTTTCAACTATATTGATAGCTACACCTTTTTCCCATTTTTTATGCAGGTCTTCATCTTGGCATTCACTGAAATAGAGTCTCAATTCTATTCTTGACATCTTCAAAGTTCTCAGTCATGGCACTTTTTAATATATTGCAACTTTTATAGTGCAGGTCAGAGACACTGGAAAAATAAATATCAGTGGAGACTTCCAGAATTTTTGAATTCCTTTTTCACAGCACAGTGATGATCAGATTAAGAGCAAATTGATCCTGCATCTATCAAGATTTTAAGTGTTATTAAATGAAGCAGTTTTGTCTTCTCTTAACAAACATTTAATTACGAGAATTTGGCAATTCTTGTCACATTCTTCACAAATAATTGATAAATTAGCTTGTACTGTGTGCTGTGTGCATGCTTACACAACCTTGTTCTGCACCAAGAACATTATCCAAGGATTGATCATGAAGTAAGGTATAGTTCACTCTGAATAAACATGAGTAATTTAGGACTAGTTCCAACCATGTATTATTCTATGAGAATGTTCCTGGATGATGAAAGTTTAAGAAAAAAACTTACCCCAACCACATAAGCAAATATATATATATATTTTTTTCACGTAACCTTCAGAAATCACCAATATTTTTTCTCATTATGTGTCTTTTCCAGTGCTCAGAAAATGCCTCACATTTTCTAAGTACATGTTCTAAGAGAACATGATGGGCATTTCTATCCTGCAATACTGTGGCCTAATGGTAGTAACATTCAGGACAAGTGAATGCAAAAATTTATCCTGTGTTTATTCATGTGTTTATTCATGTTCAAGAGCAAGTGAAGTAGTTCTCTCCAGAGTAAAAACAAAGACACCTTCAAAATATGTGCTGCGACAATTAAAATAAAATAAAATAAAATAAAATCTTTCTTCTTTTCTTTTTCTCTTTCTTTCATTCTTTCGTTCTTTCATTTGTTCTTCCTTTCTTCTTTCTTTCTTTCTTTCTTTCTTTCTTTCTTTCTTTCTTTCTTTC
>CM021698.1:113102109-113114063 GCA_011074415.1 Stictonetta naevosa | reverse complement strand
TTTCTTTCTTTCTTTCTTTCTTTCTTTCTTTCTTTCTTTCTTTCTTTTTCTTTTCTTTCTTTTCTTTTCTTTCTTTTCCTTTCCTTACAGTGGAAATCCAGAGTTATTCTTCTGCTTAGCCAATAAAACATAATTTTCATGAATGTCATCATTTTCTTCTGTCGTCACCACTTTTTGCCCATTCACCAACCGAAGGAAAAAGGAAAAAGCAATCTGTAAGAAATCACATTGTTCACTGTTGCTTTTCAGCTTCATTGACTGGCTACCAAGACAGTAATGTTGCCTTTTTTTTTCTTTTTTCTTTTTTTTTTTTTTTCCTCATAAGTTTGTTTATTTTTCTTTTTCTCTTTGTGCTGTCCATTTAATTAAAGGTCAAGATCTATGACTATAATCTTCTTCTGGGATAATAGCTAAACATAATAGTGTATCTTCTTTATAACACTGACAGTCCGTCAACTGCTGTAGTAGCTATTTTGTGCACCTCATCATTCTGTTGGATCTTTGAGCAGACACTGTCTTTAAAATCCCATTTGTACCACTTGGGTCAGATCAGGAAGAGTAATGGCTCTAATCTCGTTGGAGTGATATTATTTATCTTGAAGCAGGTGAGGAGCAAGATGCTTTCTCCAGCCAAAGAATTTCAGTTCTGCAGGCCTACTGCACACGACAAAATGACTGAAAGATTAAGCTATCACTTTAGGTCATATTTAAACCTATATGCTATATTAAATCATTTTCAGGATACTAAGATGGAGGACTAAAGTTTCCCTTTCCAGTTTCAGCCAGCTTGTCTAATTTTTTTCTTAATATGTTTTAAGCATATATTAAGCAAAAGTAAACAGGAGTAGCTGTGAATCACAGCAGTATTCCTCTCTGATCATAATCATATGCTGAGTTTTTTTGCTTCTGGGCATAACAGGTGCATATTTGCTGATATTTAGAAATTTGAGAAATTCAATTCACAATTAACATGAGATTCAGCAATTTGACATGCTTAAATTTCAGGACAAACCTGTTGTTGATAAAAGCCATTAACTTCAGCTGCAATCACTGTCTCTTCTGAACATTCAACCAGGACTTAGAAAAAAAGGCTTCTGATATTCTGTAGACGTACATCTGTACACATACTCATTTTAATGGGTATTAATTTGGTGGTAAGTTTCATGACTTTGTGAAAAAGAAGGTTAGCAAAGAACAAGATGGAAGACCAGGCTTTTGCTTCCTCTTGTTACAGGTTCCCATGCACAGTGGGAAAAAGATTGCTTAAGCCTGCAGTGCTGGGCCAAGGTGTTTCTATAAATTATGCCTGCAGATGACAAATACTGGTAAAATAGCACAGTGCAGCATTATTCCTAGAAAGGACTCAAAATATCCTTCTACAAAGGCAGATAGGTTTGTAGGCAGTCTTAGCAGTAGTTCTTCAAACTTTTTGTATTTACAGGCAACTTCTGCTCTTTTATTCTACCTTCTTGCATAATGTCCTTGAGTTTAGTCCGTAGATAGCCACATTAAGCTGGCAGAAACCGGGTCCTTAAAACTCCTTTAAAAGTGGTGGATAGTTTTTAATGCTGAAGACATGGACCCTAGCTCTTGCTTCAGTATACTAAACTGCTCCCACAGTACTGTGAAATGTTATAGACTGTTCTGGGATATCCTTGAGGAAAATTAGAAAATCAGTGCAGATACAAGCAAACATACCAAACAACTGCATAGAGATGGTTTAAGAAAATTCAACAGAATTTGTCCATTAACAGGTCCATTATGTTGAACTATGACACTTATGAGAAATAAGATGGAGAACTGGTTGATTCCCTTTCTAGTTTAGGTTAGTTCATTTTATAACATATAACTGACTTATGGCAACTTTTCAATACTTATTGTAGCTTTTTAGTACTTAAATGGGGCTTATAAAAAAAAAAAAAAAAAGATGGAGAGCAACTTTTTGCTCAGGCAGATAATGACTGGACAAGGTGTACCAGTTTTAAATTAAAAGATTTTTTAGATTAGATGTTAGGAGGACATTCTTTACTCAGAGGGTGGTGAGGCACTGGAACATGTTGCCCAGAGAAATTGTGGATGCCCCATCTCTGGAGGTGTTCAATGCCAGATTGGACGGGGCCTTGGCCAACTTGATCTGGTGGGTGGCATCCCTATCCATGACAGGGGTGTTGGAACTGGATGATCGTTAAGGTCTCTTCCAATCCAAGCCATTCTATGATTCTATGATAATGCTATCAATATGTTCAAACAGATCATAAAAGATTAAAGAGAAATTAGATGAAACATCTGTGGTTCTATCTGAATCAAAGGAAACCTCAAAGAGCTCCAGTGTTTTTTATTATTATTATTATTATTATTATTATTAATTATATTTGAAAAGTCATCTAAGTAGTATATAAATATACCACTTTTGCATTTTTTCATTAAATACCTCAATTTTTCATTATTTAAATTTGAGTTTGTGGTGATTTTTGTTACTTTCCACGTATACACACTCAATCTGGTTTGGATTCTTGCCCTATACTTCTTTCAAAGCTTTAAATGATAGATTTTATTTATTTATTTATTAACCAAAAAAAAAATGTTTCCTTTAACAAATATAAGCCAAAATTTTTCACAATTAAAAAGCAAATCGATCTAAGAATGACCATTTTCCTTCTAAGGTGGAATGAAGTCAGAATTAGAAAATACCTACCAAATTAGCAGCTTCTCACCACCTTTTACCAGTACCATTAACAGACATAAAATGTTTTCTAAGTACTATTGCAATAAAAATGCTATGTATTAAAGCTGGTCAACAAAAACATCTTTTTGAGAAGAAATGTCTCCTAATTTCCAAACTAAACCTCCCCTGGTGCAACTTGAGGCCATTCCTTCTACTCCTATTGTTAGTTATCTGTGAGAAAAGACCACCCCCCAGCTCCCCACAACTACCTTTCAGGTAGCTGTAGAGAGCAATAAGGTCTCCTCTGAACCTCCTCTTCTCCAGATTAAACAACCCCAATTCCCTCAGCTGCTCCTCATAGGATTTGTATTCCAGGCCCTTCACTCGCTTCGTAGCCCTTCTCTGGACACATTCCAGGGCCTCAATGTCCTTCTTGTACTGAGGGGCCCAAAAGTGAACACAGTCCTCAAGGTGCAGCCTCACCAGATTACAAGGGGAAAATCACCTTCCTGGTCCTGTTGGCTACACTATTCCTGATACAAGTCAGAATGCCATTGGCCTTCTTGGACACCTAGGCACACTGCTGGCTCACATTCAGGTGAGCATCAATCAGCACCCTCTGATCCTTTTCATTTGCACAGCTTTCCAGACACTCTGCCCCAAGCCTGCTGCATTGCATGGAGCTGTTGTGACCAAAGTGCAGGACGTAGCACTTAGCCATGTTGAACCTCATCCCATTGGCATCTGCCTACTGACCCATCCTGTCCAGGTCCCTCTTCAGGGCCTTCCTACCCTCTGGCATATTGACACTTCCCATCAACTTGGTGTTGTCTGCAAAATTATAGACAGTACACTCAATTTCTTCATTCAGATCATCAGTAAATATATAAAAGAGGGTGGGCCTCAACACTGAACCCCGGGGAACACCACTCATGACTGGTCGACAGCTGGATTTCATTCAATTCAGTATCACTCTCCGGGCCTCGCTATCTACCCAGTTTTTAACCCAGGAAAGAATGTAGCTGTCAAAGCCATGAGTTGCCAGGTTATCCAGGAGAATAATTGGGGAGAGCATGTCTATATTCCACCCAAGTGGTCTGTCCCTTCTTGCACACCATGTATGCTTTCTTCTTCTATTTAAGTTTTCCCAAGAGCTCCTTGTTGGTGTTCTCTCATTTTTTATTTTTATTTTTTAGCCATATAGATAGGATTTTAAAGAGGCTTCAAATTCCTTTCCATTCCCAAAATCAAATTATTAGAATTATATGGTCTTTGGGGGGAAAACAAACAAACAAACAAACAACAACAACAACAACAGGTACCTTCTTACAAGGAAGGTACATTTCCTCCACAGAGGAAAAGGCTGCTCTTAAGGGAAACAGCTGAATATATGTGCCAAGATAACAGAGAGAAACACCAAAATGAGCTGATCATCTCTTTTGCGTCAGTGAAACGGTAATCAAAAACTTGTAGAGGAGACTTCACCCAACCAGTCAACAGCAGTAGGAAATGTTTGTCAAAAGAGGGGAAAAAAGATATAAGCAAACCTTAGCAACTGCTGATTGAGCTTCTTACTTTTTAGGAGAATTTTTTGTTTAGGTGCTTATTAAAGTACTGTCATTTCATAACCCAGATGCACTTAAAATGTAATGCAATTATAAAGGCAGTGTCACATGCCTAAAGCCATGGTTTAAATTTATCCATTTGTTTTTATCAGCTTAATAGTTTGAACATTGAAATCAAAAGCCAAAATGATAGAAACCACACATTCTTTAAACGAATCACTAAATCACTTCTGGTCTCTGCTTGCTTCACACACAGGGAGCTAATGCATCATCAAGCAGAAGAGATCACCCTCAGGATTTCTAAGTTTTCTCAGCATTAACCCATTGTTTGCTTATTTTGTTTCATTTGGGACCATTGATGGGTAGTGGTTCAACTTCACATAACATTCAGGAATCTCCTGCGTGTTCCAGGTCATCAAAATATATCAAGTGCAGAATCTATTCCCCTTTTCATTGAAAACTGGGAGGAGAAAGAAAGAAGTGTTTCAGTGTTCAAACTCTTTATCTTCTAATGAGAATTTTAAAATATGGATAGAAAATAGATTCTGAGCTAAGTAGAAGTGGGGTGTGGCGAAAGACCATAATATTAAATAAATATCTTTCTAAGACCTGAGAATAAATATTAAAAATAATGGTCTTCATATTCATTTCCTTGGGGTGCATGAAGTGATAGTTATTGAGAGATATTGTGATGACTCATACTGGATTGGAAAACTACAGATACAGAGGAGAATATGACCAAATCCCACAGCTCTTACACACTTTTTACTCAGGCAAGTTGCTACTGGCACAAAAGCACCAGTCTGTAAAGAAGCCGTAAAAGTTAGGTTACAAAATCATTCTCTTTTTCCAATTGTAAGTAGCTCCTGGCAGTATACTCTGAATTATTTTGTCCTGGGGTGCCTAAGTAACACATGCAATGAAGCTGAAACTTCTAAGCTGTCTCTATGTACTGCTTAAAAATCTCATTGGTTTAAAGTATAAACTAAAAACTTGAAACCTTTTAACGTCCTGACTATTAGGCAGCTATTGCTGATATTCAGACTGCATACTCTTTTCTTCCTTCCATCTCTCATAAGCCTTTTAATTTTCTTCACATTCTCTCAAGAGTGATCAGAGTCACTGGTAGTGCAGGGACTACCTAAATTTAGCAACCTAACCTCAAGGAAATAGAATTTTGTACCCTTCCTATAGATCTTCTATTGTGCAGGAAGGATAAATATATCTGGTTTACTTTTCCTGAAATACCAGAACCTTCCATTTTGATGCTAAATGTTATCCACTAAAAGAACACTCTTCTGGAGAACCACATAAAATTATATCATATAGGTATGATCTGACATAAAATCTAAATTTGGGAACAAAATTGTATGAGATAAATAAATAAATAAATACACATGCATACATAAACATATTCTATTTATTTGTGATTTTACTTATATTTAGTGGAAACAGCATTTTCTGAAAAACAAACAAGCAAAAACAACTTTTTTTCCTCATCATTGCTTCTTTAACAACTATCATTTTCATTGGCATTTCATATATTAGAATCATAGAATCGTAGAATAATCTGAGTTGGAAGGGACCCATAAAGATCATCAAGTCCAACTCCTGGCACCGCACAGGTCTACCCAAAAGTTTAGACCATGTGACGAAGTGCACAGTCCAATTGCTTCTTAAATTCAGACAGGCTTGGTGCAGTAACTACTTCACTGGGGAGCCTGTTCCAGTGTGCAACCACCCTCTCATTGAAGAGCCTCTTCCTGACGTCCAGCCTAAACTTCCCCTGCCTCAGCTTGACACCATTCCCACGGGTCCTATCACTGGTGACTAAGGAGAATAGGTCACCTGCCTCTCCACTCCCCCTCACAAGGAAGTTGTAGACTGTGATGAGGTCCCCCCTCAGCCTCCTCTTCTCCAACGCTGAACAGGCCCAGTGACCTCAGCCACTCCTCATATGTCTTCCCCTCTAGGACCATCTTTGTCGCCCTCCTCTGGACACTCTCCAACAGTTTAATGTCCTTTTAGTACTGTGGTGCCCAGAACAGCACACACTACTCGAGGTGAGGTATGTACTATGTATTTTCTATTACATGTAGAAAGTACATATAGATGTTCTCATACATAGCATATAACGGATATCACTATACGTTAATTATCATGGTTATATGTGTTTCAAAAAGTATGTGCTTTCTATAATTGTTTTTCTATAGCAGGTTCTATAGCTTATGTAACAAATTAATTCTCTGTACTACTAGTAGTAATAACTAGCTGTCTTTTGTATCTTCAAAATATATTTTAAAGAATAACAGTTGAAGCAAGTGTTTGTGCTAAATTTAATTAAAGATTGGCTAAAACTAAAGGTTTACCCAATTTAATTTCATCTTAAGGAGAGATCATTGATGTTAATGTCTCTGAAAATCAGTGGCTGTTTATGCTGAGGGCATGAATCTCTAAGAAAGGAATTTAGCAAAATGAATACACAATAGGTTTAAAGTATACTGGGATCCATGCCTTATCTGCAAGTGTTTTAGGTGTCTCCAGGCTGAAGACTGAACAAAAATATCCTAGAGTAATCATGCAAAGGATGAAATACAGAATCAGTAGTTGAAAGGTGAATGTGAAAAGGGAAAAAAAAAAAAAATATTCCAAAGAATATTTAAAGGGAATATAGACTGGTAGGAGTTCCATTTTAAGATCAGGCAGAATTATTCTTCTAAATTTAACCAAGGCTGAAGAATTTTACTTTGACAGAGTTTATATCAATAAATTATACCATGAATTACTTTACCATATAATGAGTTTTTTGGATTTGAAATAAGTGAAGAAATTTAATGCAGCAATAAAAAAAGGGTAACATCATTTAAAGAAACTAAACAAACAAACAAAAAAAACACAAACAAACAAGAAAAAGAAAACAGGTGATATGATCTAAATGATATATTTAACTGAAAGCTGAAATATATTAGGTAGTGGATATCTCATAATCCAAGTATGGGTTTGGTAGCAGCATAAGTATTTAAGCACTGTGTAAATTTAGTAACTTTCTTCATATAATTACTGACAAATTAACTGCAGTATACAGGATCAACAACAGATGAATATTTCATAACTGATTACAAGTATTAAAAAAATTTACTCCTGGAAGGTTGTTGTGACAGTGCTTTTAATGAATACTTGACATTATTAATACTGAAATTATTTATTTATTTCATTGGAGTTGTACCTGGCATTTGGCAGCGATATAAAAATAGATGATCTCTGACTTGAAGATATTATATAAAATGACAATAGGCCAAAGTGAAGAAAGGATAAGAACAGAAAAGTTGATAAAGCTCTTGGGAAGTCTAAGATGTCTGGCTCTAGTTGATATCCTAAAAATAGCAATTAATCCTGAGAATAAAAGAGGGAAATACTTTTCTCCATCTGCACTGTAATTTACCTCTGATTTCTGAGGGGGAAACTGGAAGATCTTTTTCATTCTCATTATCATTTTGGTTAGCATTTTAAGAGATTTATTCATTGATTAAAATTATGCTGTTGGTTTTATGCTGCATAAGCATCCTTAGACTCCCCACTCCCCCAGTTCTCCAGTTTTTTCATCCTTCTCTAAGCTCCATCCATTGTTCTACCATCAGAAAACTGAAAACATAGCTTTAAAGAAACACTGAGGTTTTTTAAGGAAACTTAGTATTTTCAAAGCTGGCATCTTAAGGAAAATATAAAATATCAGGAAAAATAAAAATTATGAGAGTTGACAATGCTGCCATCTAGCCTTTCAAATGTAATCAACATGAACTATCTAATAAAAAGCAGTGACTCTCTGAATGTCTTTACTAGCTCCTTAATTATCAGGCATCTAAGAAAACTCCTTGTGCAAAGTCAAAACATCTTTATCATGGACAATATGTCCTGTGACATCATTCTGAAGAGCAAGACTGTATATCTGTTGAACTAGTGATCTTATATTCAGATATTCAGAGGCTGTACACCTGGATCATTACTGTGAAACCCTTGTTATAAAAATTTAAAAGCCAGAAAGATTCTGTGTGTGAGCCTTCAAAAAAGGATTATGATCTCTGGACTACAGAACATACTCTTATGGCTAGCTTCCTCTGCATGTAATGTACATAGGTAGGACTAGTTGCAGGTTTTGTTCTAAATGTTGTATTTACATATGTGTTTTATGTGCATACACAAATCTTTGTACAAGATATATCATTCTTATATGTATGGACTTTTATGTAGACTTTTACTATGTATGTATATTTTTTTATTATTTGTTTGAAATGCTATTTTTTTCCTGTTCTTGTTTTAAAACTAACACTTGTCATTGTTTTGTTCTAGCCTGTTTCACAATAATTGATTTTCTGTTCACTTGTTAATTGGTTTAGTTGTTTCTTTATTGAAATTCATGGATTTGCTGATGTCCTGAGGAGGGTGTATTTTCACTGGTAGTCATTAATTGCACAGTGTAGGCATTCATAAGCTTGCAACTTCTTCATAAAGCAATCAACACATTTTAATAACTTCCCAAGTCTCTGCTCTGCTCTCTGAATCTACAGTATTTGTGATCCTGCTCTCAGCTGAAAACAGGTGCCATATTTGTATAATAAGAAACTCTTTGAAATGAACATATATTTTACTTTTAACAGAGTAATTTCTTAGAGACAAACTGCTGTAATTATTGCTATTTATTTCTACAACAGAAGCTTTGGCAGTTTCATAATCAAAAATACATTATTTTACATGCAGAACAAGAGAATAAAAGACTTTCAAAGTACCACAGAGCCTACTAGGTAAGGGTTAGATTGTTCCTAAATGCATTAGTCACACTATGAGCTTAAAAATATATATATATATCATGTACAGAAATCATGTACAGTATTTGAAATCATGGCTTTCCAAAGGTACTGTGTGTTTTCTGTTAGGAACCTCTTCTTGGTTATTTCTTGGCAATGTGAGCAGAAGGAATAAAGGAATAGAGAGATTAAACAGAGATGTTGGATGTCTCTCCCAGTGCTCACCAAACAGAGGCAGAAATCTGCTGTGTGGAGATACACACTAAGTGTCAGTCCTTTAGGAGAGCATCTGACTAGGAGCAATGACACATCCTATTACCCAGTACCCAGTCCAGAAGCCAAAACCTTACTGAGAGTCTCAGCAGAGGCTGAACAAAGTCCACTTCCTCACTGGCTGGAAAGAGGGAATGAAATGAGATCTGGCCTGCTACTGATGCCTCAAAGTTTTTGAAGTTTTTACAGCTGTGTTGTGAAATAAATGCACAAATCAAATCAGTCACAAGTTTCTTAGCCTCAGTTTCCCCTCTTTTCAATTCCTTTAGTTGCCTTCCTTACGTTTTTGGTCTTTTCCTCACAAAACCACTGCAGCTGCTTTTTATCCTTCAGTAATCCAGTTAAAAAGAGAAAATTTAGGCTATATTGTCTTAATATTACTGCCTGTAGCATTCCCAAATCCTTGCCCTCCACTAGTGGATTTTTATATTGTTCCCTGTTGCTCTTTTTGTCTAAATAAAATCAGACTGAGCTATACAGTTATATACTCCCAGCTTCTCTCAGCAGCTTTCTTGGTAATAAATTCACAAATAACTACCATATACATAGTTATTGCTCACTTAGTATTATCATAGGTATATATGTTAATTATAAATGCAAAATTATAAATATTTAAATTGTGAGTATGAAAGAGTACTGCTTAGGAAACCCGGCCCAGGCTCTCACTTTAGCATAACCAGCCATTCCATTGAATGATTAGCTCTTGTCTGTATGTTGACAGTCACTCTGCTGGCCAGAAGGAATCTGCCTTCCTCTGAAGACATTGGGAAAAGGAGGTGAAACGAATAGGCTCAGATCTATCCCTATGCACACTACAGTTTCATCTCTATGTGGCATGGCTGACACCATGCCCAGCTGGAATAAATAAATAAATAAAAATAAAAATAAAAAAGAGAGAGAGAGAGAGAGAGAAGTATAAAATGGAGTTACATAAATACAGGAAAAAAAAAAAAAATCCATTCCATTGCTTCTTTCTTTTTAATTCCCATACTTTTACCACAGATGCCTGAGAAGGAAGACAGACAAACAAACAAACTGAATTGGGAACAGAATAACCCATGTTCACTTAATACATTCACTGGATATGAAAGTTAACTAACTCCCTGGATAATTTCCTAGCAAGATATCTGTGGGGATCTGTATTGCTGTTGTTGTTGTTGCTGTTGTTGCTGTTGTTAATACTCTAATTATTGTGTAAGAATACTTTTACTAGTTTCAATAATCTCATACTTTCTATAGATATGCACATATTTTGTTCCTGTAATATTTGTAGACAGACTAATCGCATTCCCATTGCTGTGATTCTCCAATCCATTCTTTACACTTCAGTCTCCACCATCGCTTTGTCTGACAATCCTTGAATCACTTCTTTAAATCCCACCTCAAAATACCTTCTGAGAAGTAAATATCGTTGCTTGCCCACCATAGGAAGGAAGAGAGTTGGTCAGACTAAATTTATTACTAAGAGAAAAAAAAAAAAAAAAAAAAAATTTTTTTTCAACTACTTCTAAAAAATTTTTTTTGAAAAAAAAAAAAAAAAAAGATTTTTTTTTGTTATTGTTTAGAAACATCCTCATAGTCTGATCATCAAGTCTTTATGTTTATTTATTTATTTATTTATTTATTTTTAACTTTCCACTTGAAAAAGAAGTTACATACCTGGACAATGTTGGCACCAGGTGAGGAAAATACAGCTGTCCTAACTGTGAATTACCCCTTATTCAACTGAGCATGTCTGAGAGCATAATGTTTATGAAATTATACACTTTGATTTTTTTTTTTTTTTTTTTTTTTCTGGGGGCATTACGAGGAATCTGACTCCTGTGGTCATTACATAATTCCTGATAACATTTCTAAGAATGCCACTTCATCAAGTGTGCATGCCCATTTTAATGTCTTTAAAAAGCTGAATTGTCTTTGCATTTTTGAAAAATATTGGTCTGCATTCAGAACGAGTCTTCCAGTCTGGTAAGGCCTTGTGCATGGAAAAGTCACTTCATACTCTTTATTCAACCTGCAAGCTTATTGTGAAGGTTAATTAGTGAATATGCATGAGGCACATTGAGATCCTTCATCAAAAGATCTTCTCTATCATAACTTCATAGTCATTAATACCTTTAAAAACATCTAATATGTGCAGAAATTATCTACTTCATGCTATTTCAGAAGCTGCTTAAATCAGAAAACTTAAATTAGGGGGTCAGTTAGAAAATGAATGCAGAAGAGATTTCAGCCATATGTTCCTGACACAACCTTACATGATTTTTTTTTTCTTTTTCATACATATCTACAAGTAATCTCACCAAAGCAGCTATTTTTCCTCTTATCATTTCAGTTCTGCAAGGAGGATGTTTTTTGGCATTATTATTATTATTATTATTTGATAGTTTATAGACTTTCAGTATGACTAATCTTAGTTCAGGCACAGAAAAACTGGAGAACAAAAAAAAAAACAAACAACCCTCTTCATTTTAATAGCAATATGGAAATGCTAGAAAATCTCTTCAGATATGCGTTATTTTATGAGAGAAAAACAAACAAACAAACAAACAAAAAAAACTGTATATTACTTTCCTGAAATAAGGTAAGGTAGAGAAATGGGAAGAGAAAGGAAGGGAAGGGAAGGGAAGGGAAGGGAAGGGAAGGGAA
>CM021698.1:113066286-113098167 GCA_011074415.1 Stictonetta naevosa | reverse complement strand
AAAAGAAAAGAAAAGAAAAGAAAAGAAAAGAAAAGAAAAGAAAAAAGGAAAAGAAAAGAAAAGAAAAGGAAAAGAAAAGAAGAGAATCTTTATTGAACCACAGGAATTGTTTCCAAAATTATGTACAAAATTTTTGGAATGATTTTTAACTTCTGAAACAACACTATTAATATTAAAAAACTTTCTTAAACACATATTGTAGCACTGTGGCTATTCTAGTTTATGTGAAATTAAAAAGGATATGGAGTTTTTCTTCTGAAGTGATGTATCAAGACCATGGAAAATGTGCTGTCTAGTGCTTGCAGAGCTTTCCAGATAAGGCAAAATGTAGGTAGGCAGCAAATCTACAGTGAGACAGAAAACAAGGACAGAAACCATTATAAGATTATAAAGGTTATTTATTATGGTATTTTTGAACGTGATGGTTCAACCTCATTTTAAACTTCTAGAAAGAGGTATCAGCAGTCCACACTGGCCTTTTACCTAGCCATTATCAGTTGGCCATTTCCAAATCATGTGGGTCTCAAGACAGGAACTAAAAGATGAGAGGTTAATGGCTTTATGCACTAATTCAAGAAGTTCACTCTATTTGAAAAAGTGCTAAGACTTCTGTGGCAAAAAATGTCAAGTGAATAGTTTGAGCTACTATCACTGATGGAGTGGAAATGTCAAAGAACAACTCATTAGAGTCAGAAAACAAATAGGTAGGGGAACTCAGAGCTTTGAAAAGAATGAAAGGTAAGAGCAAGTAGATGAACTAGATGTGATAGGAAAGAAAAAAAAAAGTCAGTGAAAGGATGTAAGGAGGAGTGATGCAGTGAAAAGGAAGACGACCTTGCTCATACCAAAGAGCAAACAGAGACTGACCATCAATCCGCTAATGTTAGTGTAATTAATTAATTTTGATTCTGAAACAGTCTTCAAATCGATTTTTATACATTTACATTTGCAAATCATAGAAATATTGGCTGGAAGGGCTTTTAATGATGATATTGGCACCCCACCCTCCCACATGAATCAAGACTAGGTCAGGTCAAACACTGTTTTGTCTGGTATAGTCCTGGAAGGCAACCTGTTCCTCTGCTTTCTTTACAAAGAAGTTCCTCCTATATTTTATAAAGAATATTTTTTTCCTAATGTCAGTCTGAAGATCCTAAGCCATGACTTGTTCTTATTGATTCTTTTTTATCATTTGCCACCAAGAAAAATTACTTGGCTCAGTAAAGCCTGGCTGTGGCTTTTCTGTTTTCACCCACAATCACCTAAGAAATGTTGTTATGGTCCTCTTTCATTGCCTGCCCTTATTCCATTTCTTATATGCCCAGCCTTTGCATTTTAGTTCTTCAAGAACTCCTCCTTAGCTTCCTGCCTTAGCATCTTGTTTTTCTGTAGAACAGAATACTTTGTGCCTGAGTTGAAGTATTTTTTTTTATATATATATTTTCAAACCAGCCACCATCCAAGAAAACTCTACCCCTTTCCATGGTGTTGCAGGGGATTCTTCATAGGAATTTACTGAAGTCTGTGGTCTAAAGTCCAGAGTCCTAATTCTTCAGCTGAACCTCTCAATTAAGATTCTTCCCCCACCATTCGATGCAGGGAATCAAAGCAAATCCTTGGGTATGTGGTGGAAAATGTGGATTTCCTGTTTTGTGCTTGAGCAGAAGCAAATAAAAAAGGAAGAGATAACTTGGTATCCGTGAAACAAAGAATTCAACTTAATAGACAATTATATAGATTCTTACTTTCCTGGAAAGGAACTTTATTGTTAAAGATCTAAAGTTTGCATTATTGAGCTAAAACACAGCATATTTCCTTTCATTTGACAGTTAGTCATGAGCTTTTCACCAAAGCTTACTTCTCTGTGAATCATTTAATATCATTTTACCTTTCAGTGGTGATCCTAGTATAAGCAGTCTTTTCAGGACCTCTATCATGCCATACTATATATATTCACATACCATATGAATAGGTATGGTATAAAAGATTGAGTGATACGACTATACTTCCTTTATGTGGCAACATAGTCGAACATGAACTGTTTGATCAATTTTTGCTTTTGTTGCGAGCAGGCCAAGTGCCTTGTATCTGAGCCTACTACAGTATCTTCCAGTCTAGACATCTTATTGCAGCTGAAGATCTAACATCTTTAATTTTAACTGAAGATCTTCCAATCAAACATTAAAGTTACTTTATTATTATTATTATTATTATTATTATTCAGTCTAGTAATCCAGAAAATGTATACTCTTATAACCAAGGATAAATGCTATTGGGTATCCTTGATTTTTAGAGCATCATAATTCATCAATTCATAAACCATAATAAACTGTACACTTGCTGAACTGTGTAAAGGCTAAGAACAATCTCCAAAAGAGTGTAGGCACCAGTTTAGGCTGGAATTACTCTAGGGCAGCAGTTCAAAACCAACAAACCAACAATAACAACAAACACCTTTATCTGCTTGGAAGTTCTAATCAATAAATCTATGTCAATAAACTTATACCATGCAAGACTACCCATATAGCCAGACTTCATTTATTGAGGCTGAGCAGTCCATCTTCTGCCTCTAGCGGGGCAGAATCTTTGCTTGCCTTTTTTGTTTTCCTATGATTCCTGCATAGATATATGGACAGTAGCTAAGCTCCAATAAGAGGAATAGCTTCTACCTTTCCTAGTCTATAATTTGACAGTTGATTTCTTAGAAATGCAAAAGTGTCTTCATTCTACTGGGTTGATAAAATGAATATATCTCTATGTTCTTGGGTAAATGTTCTAACCATTTCATTATTACACACAAGGGAGAAAACATCACTGTCCTTTCAATTAAAGAGTACTGCATACTCAGATACATACCATGTTCCTCAAGGAAAAGTTCCTAAGTGTGAAAAACACATAGTGTTACCACAGCAAGAGCTGCACTAAGGAGAGACACAGTTTAAAAAAGGTGCTCAGCATGTTGGTGCTGCCGGTCTCAATCATGGCAACTGAAATCTGCAATGTGACATCCAAAATTTGGTGCTTAATTTGCAATTAACTGTTTCACAGCAACTCGGTCCTGTTCTAATCTGATGTAAAGTGAATATATTAACAAATTATTACTTGATGGATAGAAAACACACTACGGGTATAAGATATCCATAAACATCCTTAAGCATGTTGTTGAATTGTTCTAATATTTGAAAAAAAAAAAAAAAAAAAAAAAGCTCCTACCTAAGCTCCTTCTACATTTAGACTAATGCTATTTAAGGGCCAAGGGAGTTTTGTTGTTTATAATAAACCATACCAACTATTTCAGAGATGTTGCACTGAATGCTGTAAGCGCACATAAGGAACATTACGCTTTATGCAATATAATAAAATTACTTATTATTTCATTGAGGGAAATAACCAGAAAAGACTAGTGCATACTGCAAACCAAACACTTCCCATTTAGATTGTTTTAAAAAATTAAATCTGTCTTTGAATTATATTCTTATGAAACCACTTTAAAATATGAAAATATTATAACACTTAAGTTAGTTTAACATATCTGAAGCATTCCAAAATAAGGGCCTTTATTCTCAACTGCACTAAGGATGCATTCTGTTCTGGCATCAATTACAGTTACATGCATTTCAAAGCCCCTTTGCACTTGCGAAGAGGTATAAAAAAAGTTTAATGTAAATGAGAATTCAGTCATCATCTTTTGGGGTGAATCATTTATAAATGGCAATAATTAACAAAAACATATTTTCCTCCTTCTTGTCAGTCCTTTCATTCTTAACTTAGGGCCACATCCTTCCATTCATTTGACTTACTTGAATATGTACTTCCATGTGAGTATCCCTTCCAAATTAGGATTTTTATGTAATTATTTTCAAAAGAGATAAGGAGAAATTTTTGTTTTGCTATTTAATTTTATCAGTAATCTGTGAGCAAATTGGTGTCTCTTTTTTCAGGGAGCATTTCTCTTTGAAATCCTAAGGAAAAAATAAATAAATAAAAAATAAATGAGCTCCTCTGCAGTTAAAACTATGACATTTGCCTAAAGGCTTTCAAGCAATTTGGAAGTCCTCTAGTAAGTCTCAGTAATTCTCAAGGCCTTTCTAGAGCACCACTTGGGTAGGAATATCCAGTATTCTCCCTACTGCCTGCACTGAACTTGATGAAATAATTTTCACTGATTTTAAGGAGAGAAAGATGTTAAGTCTTTTCACACAGACTTCTGTTTAGGAGTCTACTTTTCCTCAGGTCTCTTTACAGTCAATGTAGGAAGACAGATATTCCCATAAGGTAAAATACATTAAATGAGTTTATTTTGGGATTGCTTTTGTGTCTCCATTGGCTACTTGAAAACTTTAAATACAAGGAAACCATCACTTCCTATGTTATCCGATCTTTATTCTCAACAACATAGCCCAATGTCTGTAATTACTCATTTAAGTATAGCCAAGGGACAAAGTCAGCTGTCCTGGAAGTACATTCTTAATGTAATAATTACAAAATCTTAGAGATATGTATTAAGCAGTAGTTATACAAACACTCATATTACTATGGCCAAAGACTGAATAAAATTGAAAAACAGTATGTTAGAGTGAAATATTATTTACATTATATCATTTTTTTTTTTTTTTCCTATTCAAAGATCATGATAAAGTGATGAATATATAATTGCAATGGGTATGCTGGCTGTGCAACAGAAAAGACTGGAAATCCCTTAATCAAGCAGCCCCTGTCAGAAAGTTTACTTCAGTAGGGACAGACATGGCAAGAGGAAAAAATATTCCCATGGGAGAACTAAGTTTCGACAGGTAGCACCTTGGGCAGAATCTTTGTGACATTGGCCACCACAATACTCTTTCTCTCTTCTAAACAACTGCATTTAACATGAAGGTCTGGTAGAAAAAGAATAGACCAACAAACAAAAACAAAAGCAAAGACATATCACTTAGGTTGGGTAGATGGGTCAGAAATATCTTTTCTTTCTCAAATGGATTATCAGATACTGTAAATAAATAAAAAATAATAAATAAATAAATAAATAAGGTTATTCAGTTTCCTTAGTCATCATTTTGTTATACTTCTTTTAGCAGAATACAAGGCTGAAAAACATTTTCTTTGTATAATTTTCTGTCTGAGGCAACCTGGTTATAATAGAACTTTGGTAAATCTTTGGCTTTGGTAAATCAAGTTAATTGCTGGAAAGTAACTCAGCATGGTGTTCAAGTAAATAAAATGGCCTATCTTTAGCAAGAGAAAAAATAGAAGAAGTGAAAATTTATGTTGTACCACCTCTGAAGTCAGTATTGGTTGACTCTATATTTACTATAATAAAAGAGCATGCACAGACAAGAATTTATCATATCTGTAAATATGACCTTTTCTTGTATTCTTTTATATCTTCAGTTCAAACCTTTGTAAAGACGTAATTGGGTGGACTTTTCCTCCAAAGCCAATACACAGAACCTCTGCGTGCACATCAATTAATTTGTTTCTTTCTATTGCTGAACATAAGCAATTCAAAAAATACTTCATTACCATGCACACAGTTCAGCAGAAGGCCACCAAGACAGACAGGGACTGGAGTACTTGCCCTGTGAAGAGAGACTGAGGGACCGGGCTTTTTCATCTTGGAGTCAAATTGGTTTTGGGTGTCCTAACAGTAGTGCCCTGCAGTACCCATAGGAAGAAGATGGAGACAGGCTCTTCACAGTGGTGTGTGGTTGGAGGATGAGGGGGAAATAAAAGCTAATAAATTGTTAGAAGAGAGTTTATAACTCATATGTATAACACTCTCTCATGTGTTATAAATCAATGCTAAAAAGATGTTAAAAACTAACTGTAGAATGCTGAACAGTAAAATCACCCGTATTCATACAGCAAATAGCATATTTTGATGGAAGATGATGTCACCAACTGAACAAAATGTTATCTACAAACTTTCCACTGTATAAACTTATAACGTATTTACGTTCATGTCTACTACACCAGTAAAAAAGATTTAGAAGAAGTTTGCTTTCTGGCTTGCCATTAAAATTTAGCTTGAAATCTGCTACCTGTACCACATGAAGAATTTTGCAATGCCCAGTAGCAATAAGAACATTCACTTTTGTTTACTAACACTGATAAATAAATAAATAAATAATCTAATGGAAACTTGGCTCAGCCAATTCTCCAAACCACACAAGGGTGAACGGCTACACATAGCAGAAGAATAGTTCTAATTTTTTTTTTGGGGGGGAGGGGGGTTATTATTATCATTATCATTTTAATTTCTGTTCAAGTTACAAACCACATACACAAAGACTAATCTGATAAACAATTAATTAATTTGGAACTCATACATAAAACATCTCTAGCAAAAACTGCAGTATTTATCTTGCAATGACCAAATAAACACTAATATCTGTAGGACCAGCAAACTTTATTTGTACTTCTGCATCTAATACTTGGATGTTTTATACATAGATACCCACTACACATAAATTTCTTGTTTATATTATTATATTTTCATATTGAATCACTTGAAGCATCATTTGCCACTATACATTCTCATTTGCCTGAAATAGAAGTCAGAATTTCTACTCTTTTATTGCTGTTTGTTGTTTGGCTAGGCCCATGAAGAAATCTTTCATGATGGTCAGTTTCACCAAAGCTTAACAATTCTTCAGAATTATTAAATATTTAAATATGGTTCACAGGTTGCCATATAGGTAGTGAGATTATGAAAAGGTAACCATGAATTAAAGAGACCAAAATTAGCGTATCTATTCCACACTTTTCACAGCTTCTCTGCATTTTTCAATAGTTTGCCATTTAAAGACAGACAATCTCTTCAAGCAGACTGAAATGGTTGTTATATTTAAAACAGGAAAACAATCTCTTCTCTAAACTACAAGAATTCTTATTACATATACACCAACCGCCCAAACAGAATGGATTCAATCCTAGTGTCAAAATTTTAGAGCTAAACATGATTTTAAGCTGTACACTAAATCACGGTTGCAATGGGGAAGATTTATCCTTTTCAAAAATGAAGATTCATTGAATTTGTTATTACTTTGGGGTCTCACAGAGCTGGACTTTAGAACTATGACAATTATAAACAGATTATTATTTTTTTTTTTCAATGATCTTGAAAAATTCCTAGCTTTACAAACTGTTGGAAAAAAAAAAAAAGAAAAAAAAAAGACATACAATAAAAAAATGCAAAATTGTCTAAGATTTATAATTTATTTATGTTGTTTGTAAGATATTATATTCAGGCACATAATGATGCCTTGCAGTTGAAAAGCTCTCTTGTCATTTTTTTTAATGTCTTGCATAAGCAATCTGAAGTTTTCTTACTCAAGAATGAAGTGCCATTCCAAAATCACCATCTTTCATATTTCCACTGAAATTAACAGAGATTTCCTTATTTTTCTGATCAAGCTGACTGTGGTGTTATAAGCAGATCGATCATTCACAATTTTTGTTGTATGCTTGTGTAACTGTGGTATTTCTTTTAAGTTATTTTGGCTTATAGCAGGAAGAGCAGGAAGCGTCTTTTTTTTTTTTTTTTTTTTAATAAAAACACTTTTGCCATAAGCATCTTCATGAGGGAGATTAAAGGGTCAATGAATATATTAGTTTCAAAACAAATACTGTAAAGGTTCTAATTCCAGTCCTTGAATTTATATTATTTTTCACACAGACAAAATTTAAATTAATGAAAATGAAGGGTAATACTGTGGAGATACTTTAAGTACAGTGGAGACAAAAGGCACAACCATGACACAAAGTGTACTTACTGTAATGCAATGGAAAGTCTTCCTGTTGTCCCCGTGTTCAACTGTAAAAGAATTCAGTAAAATGTGGAAAATGTTATGTAGACTATTAAAATCCCTATGCATTCAACAGCATTACTTTTAAGGCTGTTTTATCTGAAAACCTAATAGAAGCTGACACCACCAGTTACTCGGGATGTTGAAAGTGACTTGATGACATTAGAGGGAATGATAACAGAAGCTTAGATTGTGACTTTTTATAATGATTAAATATAGACCTAATCTGGCTGCCAGTTAACCATGGAATACTATGTTGTGGACAGCCTAGTGGAAAACAAAACAAAACAACAAACAAACAAAAACAACAACAACAAAAACAAACAAACAAAAACAACAACAACAAAAACAACTTGCATAGTTGTTGACTGAAAAATGGAGACAGAGGTAAAGGTACAGGGTATAAAAATTTAGGTGAACAACAGGAAAGACACAGTTGACCAGTTTGTATTCACTTAAAACCTTTGCCCGTGCTATTTTAAACCAACAAATGCTGAAAGAGCAAGCTGCCGAAGTCTGTTGCAGAACTATTATCATCTGTTAATTTTATTTCTATTGCCAATTATCCTTAATTATTGGAAGCTTTTTTTAAATGTACAATAGCTGCTGAAATGTTAGTATGCTCATTAAATTGAAGCTCTAGCTCAAGACATAGATTTTGATAAGCTACATTATGTTATAGACCTGCATTTTCAAGCACTTCATCCTCCATTAATTTCAAGTCCATCTTTGCACATTTCCTAAAATATATTTTTGCATTTATTTATTTTCACAGGATAAAGGGACAGAAGGCCAGGTTTCCTTGATGAAAGCTGACATAATTAGTATAAAAAGACAGAAGTGATCAGAAATTGCTAGCAGCTTCGGATTAAATATGGACAAATGTTGCTTCTCAAGGGCTTGTTGATGCAATTCACTTGGGACCTTTGGAAAGACAGAAGGAGATTTATCATGAATCTTCCTGTTTATAGGCTCATTGCAACCCACTGTACAGCCAGTCATCCACACTGGGTGCTGTGTAAGAGGGGGAGATCTCAAATCCTATTTGTGTGAGCTGTAAAGAAAATGAAGATGCAGCTATCTTTGTGTCACATACAAAGAGTGTCTTGCCTGACACTTGTGGGGACTTCATAGTGGAAGAGGTAAATATTCCATGCACATATGCATGCACCCAAATATGGGGTAAATATCCCATGCAATATGCATACATCCAAAAATGTTACGGAATGTCTGGCTAAGACAAAAACATACAAACACACACAAAAACACAAACAAAACAAAACCCAAAACAAACACAAATAAAAAATGATGAGAACTCAGGAAAAAATAATTTAAAAAGTCTCTTTGTGTACTGTTTGCCCTGACCTACCTTTCATGTCTCCTGGCATCACCCACAGCTTGTATCTCCTCTGATGACAGAACATTTTACTATAAAATCTAATTAAAATGAAAGCAAATAACTGACAATATGAGCATGCAACAGGGTTTGAGCGTATAGCTCTTTCTTTTCTAATTCCCCATCAATCTTTCGTTTGCCTCTTTTTTATTGTTATTTCATAATTACGAGTTCTGATTTAACTTGTTTAAAATCACCTCTCTGCCCTCAGTGCACAAACAAACACATCACAAAAGCAAACAAACATATTGAGGTGGCAATTCCAATTTCTTTTAGATGTTGGGACTGTGTTGCTAGTTCCATACTTCCTTATTCAGCAAAATTCATAAGAGACATAAAGTGCAGTCTGATCTTTATTTTTTACAGTAGTCTTCCTGTATTAGACATGTCTGTCACACTGTCTCACAGCATTATAAAAGAGCAAGAAGTACAAATTTCAAAATGAGACAGGGAAGATAACTTCCTATATAGTTTATTGCTGTTAATTTTTGATCTGTATTGAAAGCTCCATTTGTAAAATTGAGTTAATAGTTTGTTTATTTCACTGCATCTCCATTCTGTGTGATTCTTTGACACAGATATATGTAAATGCATTGAGATTTTATACATACAAACAAATTCCCTCAAAGTGTTATTTTTGTTTATTTGTTTTCTTTAACAACATGTGAGATATCTGGAAGAAAGCTCTCATCATACTGTTATTTCTACTGACCACTATCTGTGGTGGATAAAACTCAGGTGTCACTCTAGTTCCCAAATCCCAGGAAAATTCCCTTTAGGAATCAGGAGGATGAGACATGGGGAAAAGACCACGTTAATAAGTCAAAGAGCCTTAATGAGGACTGTGATTATCTCCTTCATAACCCTTGAGTCAACAGATAGAATTGCTACATCATTCTAGTAGAGAGAACTTATAGAAATACCTTATTGACTCTGCCTATCCACACCCACACTTCCCATCAACTGAGTATGTTCCTGCTGTTTCTGAGTTTTCTCTACAGCTTTTCTAGGGACAAGGCTTCTATTCCAGATCAAATGAAATTCATTTTCTCATGAATAAATATTACATATACATGTTTTGATATAAAATCCATGTTTACGAACCTCCTCACATTTTTGCTGCAAACACTGACAGCAGAGTCAGAACAACTCTAATAAAACTCATTTTCACAGTGTTTTCCACCTGATCTGAAACACAAGGTACTAGCAAATGTGAGGTAACTGGTCAAACGGTGTTTAAAAGAATGCCAACTTGGTTTTGCAGAACCATGGGATCTGGAAAAATTTCAGAGAACCATTTGAACTTTTGGAGCTTCATCCAGAACAAACTAGACCGCCTGGTCATTTAGCTGTGCACAACACTAATCATCACTTGTAGTAAAATCTCTGAAATCAAAATCTGGATGACAATTTTGTCGATAATATGCGAGGCAGAGTGCAATTCAATTTACTCTTTAACAGTTATATTGGCTGTGCTGAACTGACAGTAATAACAACTTGTTTTTGTCAGTAAACTAAGCAGATATGATTAGGAAAACACATGGGGTAAATTTTTATAGAGATTCATAAGGTTTCAGCCATGCTTTTGTCATTAAAGTCAATAGAAACCGGGCAGCTGAAACCCCAGGTAACTCTTTGACAATTTATACCACAGGGAGAAGATAAGTAAAGTAATAAAATGTTATTTTTTCCTTTGAAACTTAGTACTCATGAAAGTTACTAGACTGACAGCCTTGCGAAACAGAAATTCTTTGCTGTATTTATCCACACGACAGGTACAGCATTAGTAGAAGCTATATGGATTTCTTTCTCCTGCTGTACAAATGTGTTGCATATTTTTTCAATGGTACTCATTATCACCATCATGATCTGGGGCACTATTTGTCAAATGTATGAGTTCAGTCTTCTTTCCTACTCATTATCAGTGCTCATTCCTATACCCAGCTCCCCTGGCAATGAGCAGGGTTTCTTTCTGCTTTTGCACACAGTCATGTGTGTCTGTTATACAACTGTTATGCAAACTATTGATCTGTTATCACACGAATAGCCTCACTGAAGTCACCTGCATACATCAGCTGTTTATTTTCATGGTCCAAATATGTTTCCTTCTTATGAGGTGTTAGACATTTTCTGAGCTAAATAACCTAGGATGCAAAGTGCTAAAGAAATTTCTTTTATATGTGCTGTTGATAAAGCAAGGCTTTTTTTTTTTTTTTTTTTTTTTTTTCCTCCAGGCTATTCCTTTTCCTATCCTTCTTCATTCAGTTGCTATGTTTCTTTACCTGTTAAGAAAAAAAAAAGGGGGGGGGGGAGGGAATTATGTTTGGAACATTGAATTTATGAATCTACGATTCTATGAATTTCCTTTATCTTTGGCATATGACCCACCAAAACCATCTCCTATGTCTGCTTGCCTGTCTGAAAACATCTTTAATTTAGGTTAGTGGAGGTGCTCCTCTAAATACAAAGGGGAGTTTTAATTTTTCAGTAAGTAAACTCTAAAACAAGGAGAAAGTGCACCCGATTAGGAAAATAAATAAATAAATAAATAAATAAATAAATAAATAGTAATAAAAAATGAATTGCAGTTATCTGAGTGTCAGATTATTCAGGCTCTTGAGACTAGATGATCTGTATGGTTCCTTCCAACCCTAGCCATTCTATGATTCATGTCTTTCTTATGCTGGGGGCCCCAGAGATTAACACAGCACTTGTGTTGGGTTTCTATGGCAAGGGTTTGGTAGCAAGGGAGCTTCAGGGGTGGCCATTGTGAGCAGAGCCCAGCAGCTGCCCCATGTCAGATCAGAGCCAGCTCCAGCCGGCTCCAAAGGGACCCGCTGCTGGCCAGAACCGAGCCAGTGAGTGAGACTGGTTGGGCCTCTGGGAGAGCAGATTTAAGGAAGGAAACAAAACAAAACAAAACAAAACAAAAAAAACTGCAGCTGGGACAGAGATGAGTGAGAACCAGCCCTGCAGCCCCCAAGGTCAGTGCAGCAGGAGGGCAGGAGGTGATCCAGGCACACAGCAGCAGTTCCCCTGTGGCCTGTGGAGAGGCCCCTGGTGGAGCAGGCTGTCCCCCTGCAGCCCATGGGTCCCACATGGAGCAGATCTCCACGCTGCAGCCCGTGGAGGAGTCCCCGGTGGAGCAGGTGGATGTGGCCTGGAGGAGGCTGCGGCCCATGGAGAGCCCCCACAGGAGCAGGCCCCAGGCTGGAGCTGCAGCCCGTGGAGAGGAGCCCACGCAGGAGCAGGGGTCTGGAGGGAGTTGCCGCCCATGGGGGACCCGTGCTGGAGCAGTTTGCTCCTGGGGGATGGACCCCGTGGTACGGAGCCCTGTGGGAGCAGTTCTTGAAGAGCTGCTGCCTGTGGGCAGCCCCCGCAGGCTCAGTTCAGGAAGGACGGCATCCCGTGGCAGGGACCCCATAGGGAGCAGGGGCAGAGGGTGACCGTGAGGGAGCGGCGGAAACAGAGTTAGGGACTGAACACAACCCCCATTCCCCATTCCCCATTTCCCAGAGCTGCTCGGGGGGAGGAGGTAGAAGAGCTTGGGGGTGGAGGTGGGGAAGGTATTTTTATTTTGCTTGTAGTTTCTCAATGTTTTAGTCTAATGGAGATATAAAATAAATTATATTAATCTTCCTATGCTGAGTCTGCTTTGCCTGTGACAATAATTAGTGAGTGATCTCCTTGTCCTTGAGCCCTTTCCATCATATTTTACCCCCTTTTTCTTTGAGGAAGGGGAGTGAGAGAGCAGTTGTGGTGGAGTTCAGCTCATGAGAGCAGAGTACAGAGGGAGAATCACCTCACTCAATCTGCTAGCCGCACTTCTTTTTATGTAGCCCAATTCAATGAGTGTTCTGAAGTAAATATCACCAAGTTATTCAACTTGCTGTGAGTGTTTCTACAAGTAAATTGTTCCTTATTCAGGAACAGCAACAGAGGAAACTTTAATATGAGCAATACATTCAACAAGGTCAAAACATTATTGTTTAACTACTTCATCAAGGAGAAGTGTCACATACTTCACATGAGGAGGAACAACCTCAACATACACTGGGAGCTACCCAGCTGGAAAGCAGCCTGGGAAAAAATAACCTGGAAATCTAGTGAACTGCCACAAAGCTTAAGAGACTGAAGCATCTCTCCTATGAGAAGAAGCTGAAAGAGCTAGGACTGTTCAGTCTATGGAGGTGAAGGCTATGAGAGGGATCTCATCAGTGTGTGCAAATACCTGAAGGGAGGTTGCAAAGAAGATGGAGCCAAGCTCTTTTGAGCAGTGCCTAGTGACAGAACAAGAGGCTTCCTGGAAGTGGTGCTAGGTTAAGTGTTCCTGGGTGGACTTGGTTTAGCAGAGAGAGGTTCAGATGACCGCCAGAGGTCCCTTTCCAACCTCAACCATTCTGTGACTCTGTGATTCGATGACTTCAAAGAAAGCCACTTGAAGAGCTTGCAATTCATAGGACCAATGCTTGTTATTGATGGGAGCAGAAGGATCCAGAACAAAGAACCAGGGATAAAGAACACTAGCTTGTGGAACCTTCATTCAATTACAGTTAAATCGTGTTGTGTTTTTTAAGTTATGGGCTATCATAATGTCTGCATCCAGTGTCTGCAACATAGCTATTATGTCTACAAAGGAAACTTTTTCTACTTTATCTGTTGTTGATGTTGATCTTAAACTATCTCTTGTCATTTGATGGAAAAAATAACCTAACCCATGAGTTTCCTGCAGCTGTGGGGTTATCTACAATTAAACACAGTTGTCAACTATCTGTATCTGTGTAGATAGCATATGTTTCTGCTTATGTAGATAATGGCATGATTACTTTGCCATATGGGTTGCTTTACAGGCTTCCCATTTCTCATTAACTTTGTATATTCCATGCATCACAGGAATACTTTCCTTAAGTTAAGGGTATAAATCAAGGGCTTCATCCAGCAATCCTCATGAAGGTAAGATTTGGATCATCTGAATGAAAGATATGCAAAAGTTATTATACAGATCTAGAGCTAAGCCACACTTTTAATAGTTGTTTATAAAGTATCTATATTTTATCATTGAGCTGGGGAGAAATACAGGAAATAAAACACCCAGCTACCCTACTTAAAGCATCGTAGAATAGGTGGAACTCTAGAAACATACAGAAGTTTATGTCCAGTCTAAAACTGCAGTTCTTTCAAATCCTGCTAAAAACAGCCCTTTCCTTATATATATATATATATACATACATATATATATATTTGTATATGAGATTTACCAGGGTCATATTCTGACACTATTTCCTTAAAGTATCTTCTGTGATTTTTGACACCTACCTATGCAATAAGATAATGCATAGAGGCTATATAGGTGGCAGAGACATTTTATGAGAGATTTCATTTCTGTACCACAGGTAAGTGGAGGTGGTATAGAACAACGTTTTTGAAATGTGAAACTATAGAAAATGAGTTTTTAATAATCCTAATTCATTTGGGGGTGAAGAGGGAGTCAAGAACTACTCAAAGGCTCCTGGTGCTACCATGCTGCTACTAAACCATATTGCTACCAAAAAACTTACATGGCAGGTTAGTCTCTGAAAGAAATATTTTTCATACAGATCTCCCAACCTAGTCCACAGAATCATCCTTTGGACATCCTCAAAAAATGTTTGGGAATGCAGGATACTGCAAGAATACTGCGTTGCAGTCTCAAAGGTTATTATGTCCATTGAGAAAGCATGCTCTGGCACTAACCTCTATGGTCACACCTTTAATTGGGGTTTGTTATTCTATTTAAATTCAGGTAGTCTCCTTTAATACTACTTCCTTCTCATGACACTACATGAAAATAGTGCTCTTTGTCCTTTGTGTTCTTGATAATCCTCACCACCCTGGAAACATTTGTTAAGCATATTTTGATATTTCTTATGCCTAACTAAGTCATTGACAAATCATTAGTCCAGTGAGAAAAAATTATCTTCCTGAGGAACCACACAGATCTCAGAGTGATACACTCTCGAGTTAAACATCACCTTTATCAAAAATATATATGTAAATAATGTTGTGTACTGCATACAAGCACACAGCTATCATCAATTTATGTTTATGTTTATGTATATGATTCATCACTGGCTGAGATTAGTTACAAAAGTAAACCAAATATGAAATAAGTGGAACAAGAATGGATTTCATGTAGTTGATCTTGTCCCTGTCTCTGCAAAAAGATGACAGAGAAATGAATTTGTCTCATTAAACAAAAATTGGAGAGTAACCCATGTGATTTAGTTTCTGCTGTTTTGCATTCCTTCTGTAGTTTAATTCAAGGTATTGGCATTCTAAATGATCTGGATTTTTCTAGCTATTTTAAAGATCGCTTTCCATTCCATATACACAATAGTGGAGTATATATATACATCATATATATATATAATGTTTAATTTACATACATATTAATTTTATTTTTATTTTTTAATTTTCTGTCCATCCCAATCCACCCATGGAAACAGCTAGCATCTGCAAGCAATCAGAACCTTCAACAATGAGATTCATTTTCTCCCTCAGTCTTCTGGAGCTTGTATTGATTGATCTACAAGGAATACTGCAAAGTCTACCTATCTTTTGAGGCTTTCTTCTGAAGCTTTTTCTCAGGGGACAGTATAAAAAAATGTATGGATACACAGAATATGGAATAATTGGTGTGCATATGGGCTTGATGAATAAGACAATAAATGTTTCCAGTAAATATTGTATCCCAAAAATCTTTTTTTTTTTAATCAGAAAAAATAAAATAAAAATGAGCTATGTATGTGTGATGCTCATACACATTTTGTCAGTTTTTGTATATGTTCAAAATTGAGAACAGAAGTATAAAGCAAAATATTATGAAATGACATGATCTACTGGTAATTAAAAAAAATACAAGAACACAAGGATTGTGTGTTGATTGTGACCTCCTCTTTGCATAGGGATGTTATATATACATTATTTATTTATTTATATTTATTAATAAGCATAGATTTCTTTGCTAAATTGAAGGTTTTAGATCACATAAAAGCATTGTAAATTGAAACTGAGGTCCAAGTGTGACCCTTGGCTTTTTGGATAAATTTTAAATATAAACATATTTAATTTATGGCTGAGAAGACAAGTTGTCTGGCTATCAACTGAGAAGGCACAGACAATTGCAATTGTCAAAGAATAATCTCAAACATCTGTAGGACAGTAGAAAAACTTTTGGGGGACTTTTTTTTTTTGATATGTTAAAGTAGATTGTGGAGTCATTTGTCAGGAATCCAGAAGAGTGTCAAACATTTTTTTTTTTTTTTTAATAACTTGGCTGCCAGTGTAAAAAATGGAGACTGCCTGAGGAACTCAGATTGGTCTACTTTATCCATATTAGGCAGTTGCTCCCTTGAGCATAATCACACTGCTGTGGAAGACAGAAGGATAATGTCTTAATGTACCTGAGATTTCATGCCATCTGAGAATATAGTAAAATGCCTTCCAAATACTTAAGAAACAAGCTATCTTCCTAGAAATAAATTGCAGAGGCAAGTTTTTCAAATAATCGGAGACAGGTTTTTTTTTCCTCATACATTAAGTCAAGATGCATTACTCACATCACAGAGCTTTGAAGTTACATGATATGACAACTTAGCAATCCAAATCAGTACATCTCAATTAAATCACAAAACAGCATTTAGATATTACGTCTCATATTTCCCTCTCCCTGTAACCCAAAGTCAAGCTAAGAATTTATAGGTAAAGAATAAAGATATGTACTGCATATACAGTACTAGTCCTCATTTCTCAGGGCTCCCTGAACAGCAGATCTTGTGCTATATGGTAATGTATCATTTATGCATGTGTTCCATAGGATGTGTTGAATACGGACTTGTAGTATGAGCTTAGAATTTGTATGATTTCTTCTGATTTTTATACAAATACCATTTTAGGAAATAAGTGGTGAACTTAATAAGAATTCAACACTTTTTCTAGAACCCTAAACTCAACAGTGCTTAGTGAGGCTATTTCACCAAGAAAATAAATATTTATACTGGTCATTCTATTTGCAGTTAGATCAGGGCCAGTTTTGATTCAGTCTTTCCTAAGTATCACATTACAATATTATGAAGGAATATTACAGAATGTTCCACAGCACTTCAATTTTTCTTCCTTTAATTATTTCAATTTTTCTAATCTTTAATTGTATTGTACAATACAACACAACACCTCTAAATAACCCAGAAAACATCCTTAAGTTCATACAAATATATACAATATATTGTTCAAACTATTTTCTTTTACTTAATGTGTATGAATATTTAACTTCATTCTACAACTTCTATCCTTATCTAGTGTTTGTAAAAAATAAATGTAACACATTCAACACTTGATCAGAACATGTTTTTGTTTGTTTGTTTGCATTCTACGAGGAGTATCATGAATAAAGAAATATGTAGAATATGTAGAAATTTTGTAAGTCTTGAAGAATCACCTAATATGTGGTGGTCCCACACTAGCAAGTGTGAGCATGGTCCAGATGCACACTAACAGAGCAGCAGAAATGATCCTATCCCCCTGTGGTCTGTGCTGGGGTCCATCCACTTTTATATCTTTACTGATGATTTGGATGAGGAAATTGACTGCACACTCAATAAGTTTGCAGACAACATAAATCTGGGGGGAAATGTCAATCTGCCAGAGGGTAGGAAGGCCCTGCAGAGGGACCTGAACAGGATGGGTTGATGGGCAGATGCCAATGGGATGAAGTTCAAGTGCCAGGTCCTGCACTTCGGCTACAACAACCCCATGCAGTGCTACAGGCCTGGGGCAGAGTGACTGGAAAGCTGTGCAGAGGAAAAGAATCTGGGGTTGTTGGTCAATGCTCACCTGAACATGAGCCAGCAGTGTGCCCAGGTGGCCAGGAAGGCCAACGGCATCCTGGCTTGTATCAGGAATAGTGTAGCCAGCAGGACCAGGGAGGTGATCGTCCCCCTGTACTCTGCTCTGGTGAGGCCACACTTCAAGGACTGTGTTCACTTTTAGGCCCCTCAGTACAAGAAGGACATTGAGGTCCTGGAATGTGTTCAGAGGAGGGCTACAAAGCTGGTGAATGGCCTGGAACACAAGTTCTATGAGGAGCGTCTGAGGGAACTGGGGTTTCTTAGTCTGGAGAAGAGGAGGGGAGACCTTATTGCTCTCTACAACTACCTAAAAGGAAGTTGTGGGGAGCCAGGGGTTGGCCTCTTCTCACAGGTAACTAGACTAGGTACTAGAGGAAATGGACTCAAGATACACCAGAGGAGGTTTAGGTTGGAAATTAGGAGATATTTATTTTCAGAAAGTGTAGTCAGGCATTGGAATGAGTTGCCCAGGGAGGCGGTGGCGTCACTGTCCGTGGGGGTGTTTAAGGAAAGATTGGACCTGGTGCTTAGGGACATGGCTTAGTGGGTAATACTGGTGGTAAAGGCTTGGTTGGACGAGATGATCTTGAAAGTCTTTTCCAACCTTGAGGATTCTATGATTCTATGAAATATGTATTGTGACATGGCAACTAAAAGAACGATTCTAGGAACCTGTGTATTCAAGTCCTTGCAAAGTAGCAGAATTTTCCTTCTCCAAATAAACAATTAATTATGTATGTTCTTATTTACACAAAAATTCCTCAGGGCTTGTGGTGTCGTGAAAATAAGCTACCTGCATTCACCTACCTGTGTCTTGCCACTCCTTGGCCCCTCGTGCCCTCCCTCCACCCAGGATGCTCTTAAAAAAGGTAAGTATGTGCAAAAAAAATGATGCTAGGAAAAAAATCAGCAGAAATAAGCTTGCTATTCCTTATTATCATTCCTTAGGGATGGAAGGGGAAAAGACAGCGACTGCTGCTGCTAGGGTCATCTTAAGCAGTGGACTACGTCCCTCCTTCAAAAGCAGCAAATTTGGCAGTTAACCTGACTTGTATTTTCTCAGCCAAAGTACGTAGCTGAACTGTAGCTATATTTTTCTTCCATAGGCAAGTAGCTCACCTACAATTAGAGCCAGGCTTTTGCACATGTGTGCACATAAACTATGAATTCTATTTATATTCGAAGTGCAACTGAACATTTGAGTCCAGGTGTTTTATTCAAAGGTCTTCTCCCTGTACAGGTATGTACGAAATGAAGGCATAGAATTTCCTCGCAGATAGGAGGGTATGAAGTCAGGAAGCTTGCATTTCACATTGGTATTAATGTAGCAGAGAGGAAACTTTAACAGTAAATCTACCTGTTTTATCAACCTAAAACAAACAAACAGACAAACACCACCAACAATATCAAACGAACAATCATCCCTAAACCCTACAACTTATTTGCAATACTGGGAAAGTGAAGATTGATTCTACTACACACAAGATCACAAGGGTAAAAGATATATGATGCAGAATGGAGAGGAAAAACATAAGTCAACAGTTGATCCTCTTCAAATGACATCAGGAGAAATGGAAAACACTTATGAGGTAAATAGGGCATTAAGACAGTTTCTATTTTGTATGGAAAAAATAGAGCCTCAAAGAAAAAAAAAAAAAAATTAAAGGAAAGCATTTGAGATTATTGCAACTCCCTCCCTCCTTGTGTTCAGAAGATACAAAAGGTATGCAATTATATTTTCTCTTTTTTTTTTTTTTTTCTGAAAATTTGGAAAGAAGAGTTCTGCATGACTGGAAATAGAAAACAAATGAAATACCTGAACAATATCACATATATCAATTTTATAAAACCTGAAAAATATAGAAATTAAATAATGATTCATAAAATTCTAATGAAACTAACACTGAAACTTAAAAAAATCTTCTTGTTCACTCAAATATCAGTCAATGTTGGAAAACATATTCTTTTATACTGGGAATAATAGATTCTTTTATCTGAATAAATGGTATATTTTATGATTGTTGTTTAACATTAAATACTATAACACAGATGAGACTGTAACTCAGTTTCTTTGGACTCCTACAAACTATTTCCAGGATTTAATAGTGAAGAATATTTTAAATAAACCTTTTTTAAAAGGTTAAAATATGTATTTAATGGTCATTGCATGTCCTTTACATCCAAACAAACCACTTTTTGTTTTATCAGAAGAGTATGGGAGGTTATCTTTCCAAAGCCAATTTAAATACATATACATATGAAGATCATATATATAGAGAGAAGACCATTTTGCACCATGTAAAGCTATCAAAGACATTAACAAATAGAATAGTATTTAGCTGAGTTTAAGGTACAATAATGGTCAAGTTGATTTTCAAAAGACAATACTGAAAACTTATTATCAAAAGACTATTTTGATGCCATGGATGTTTCAACAGATGGTGGTTTGCACTTCAGCTCTTTCTAGAAGATTTTTTTGAAATAATGTGATAAAGTGTCATACGTTTTTGACATTTGGTTTATGTTAGAGAACTATTTCTCACCTGATGCTGTTTGTCTTTTCAGATGTTTTTAGTGATTTGATGTCAATACTGACTGCAGTTTATATTTTATTACTTTCACAAATTTGAATTATTTTCCTTTCTATTCATATATTCCAAGTCAATTTGTGTTTTAATCCTTTCTTCTCAATTGCAGTTGTTATCACAAGCTTTGATTGCCATTCCATAATTAAAACTGTATTGGGATGAGAAGAATATAAGTGTAAGCATGGTGTTACTTTTAACCTAAAACTTCCTAGAACCAATCATCATGGTGTGTAACAGAAGAAGCAGTTCATTTGATACCTGGTAGGATACTAATTTGTAAGAAACTTGGTAATCACTTGGCTAGGTATGGTGGGTTAGTCCCAGCCAGCAGCCAAGCACCCATACAGTTTCTTCCCAGCAGGATAGGGGAGAAAACTGGAAGAACAGGAGAAAGAAAATTCATAGGTCAAAATAAAGACAGGGAGATCACTCATCAGTTACTGTAACAGACAAAGCAGATTCAGTTTGGGGAATTTCAATTAACTTTTTGACAATTAACAGAAACATTTAGGTATTGATTCAGGTACTAAGAAACAGAAAGATAAACATTTAAACATTTGGCAAAGTATCTTCTCTTCCTCTTTCCCAGACTCAGCTTCATTTCACACATCTCTCCACCTGGGGTTATTGCTGCAGGTTATACTCAGTAACCTCACTGAGAGGTAACTACACTTAGTGTACCTCACTTATTTATCATGAAGACAGAGACAGCATTTTTCAGTAAACCACCAAAAATTATTTTTCTTCATTTGGAATGTTTATTTCACCATTTAAAAGAAAATGGTAGTCAGATAAGCCAGCTGCTTTCCCTCCTGACTCATCGGTATGATTTCTTATAAATGCTTATTGCTATTGACTGGTGAGATGGGAAATATTCTCTATTAAGCCCACTGGGAGAAAAGGTGGATATGATACTTACGTAGCAGTGAAATATGACTTGAGTCATGAAAAAGGCAGAACTCAAACAAAGATCTTATTGTTCTCAGAGTGAGAGGAAAAGGGTGAACAAAGTAAGCAAGGAGTGCCTTGGAAATATGGATGCTGAAATCACATTGTCATTTTGAACGTGGATTGATTCCTCTGGGGTAGTTGATCATATAAGCATGAACAGAGGACATAAGAAAAAAAAAAAAAAAGGGGGGGGGGGGGGGGGGGGGGGAAAGAAGATAAGCCATTTGCTTGCATTTTCCTTTGGCATCCAATAGACTTTTATCATTACAAGGGAATAACCATTTGGTACTCCGGTTCCAAAGGAAAAACTCCAGTTCTAGGAAATACTGATCACCTCATTGTAAACTAACAGACAAACTGTCAGAACTTAATCGCACACACATGGATTCTACATAGGAACACCCGTAGTATTGTATTAATTAATTGAAAACAGAACAAGGTCTTAAATCTGTTCTGTCTTACAAAATAAAAGAAAGAAAAAACAAGAATCAAAAAGACCACTAGCAGATTGAGACATGCTATTGTCCAGAACAACTTTAGTTTCCAGAAACAAAATAACAGAAAAAAATATATTATTGGTAGTAGCCCTTGCTTTGAAAATATATGACAAACACCTATGTGACAGCTCCAGACTACTGTATTTGATAATTTGCTTTCCTGCTGAGAAGTGGGAAAATTTGATTACTAAGCTTTTAAGAATTATTGCACCAATTCACTTTTCTGTGAAGAAATTGACAATGATGGTTCTTAGAGCATATAGGCAGCATAATTAAATATGAATGTATTTTATTCCATGGAATGCCTGAAATATATAAAAAAAGTAAAAGCCTGCTTTCTCAGCTAATCAAGAAATCAAGAATGTATTGTTCACACAGAGGAGATGGCAAAGAAGAATGCCTATGCATGTTTATTGATGTATAGTTTTATTTACTTTATAGATGATGGTCTCTTTCCATCTATCTTCTTAATCTGGCTTTATCTAGTTTCAAAGGAAAAGTTTTGAATTATAGATTGTAATGGTATTTTGGCATGATATAGCACTGTGAATGAATTCACTTTATGGAGCTGTTAGGAAGTTAACCTACATACCACATTGACTCTGTGAATATTAAAATTCTGATTAAAAAACGTTGACCCGATTCTTTCTTTCTAGCTCACATTCTACAAGTCTTATACTAATGTAAATCAACTTTTGCGAATGGATTTCAACAGGCATAAGACTGGGATAAGTATTTAGAACTGGCTTTGATATATATGCAAAGGGTGACTTTTCTAATGTAGCTTGCTCTGGAAAATATTGCCAGAGCAAGATTCATATAACATAATGTCAACTTTTTGATTATATATATGTTTACAATACCTTTCTCGGTGTATGTATATATATGCACTCATTGCATTGTAAATTGATATGACATATTTGCACTGATACATTGCATTGACTGAATGGTTGAAAATTTTACCAGTATTTTATAAGCATTTGTAAATGGCAGATGACTATCAAGGGAGGAAGAAATGTATTTTCATGTAGTTTTTGAAAAGAGAATGGAATTGGTTGTTCTTCAAATAATATTGTTTTTATGAACCCTTTAGGAGAGAATGGAATTGGTTGCTCTTCAAAGAATATTGTTTTTATGAACCCTTTAGGTGTTCATAAATCATTGGCACATTGTAGTCACACTACAAACAGCAAGTTGTCTGTGCAGTTACAGCTTCATTGTGAGCCCTCTCAGAGAGGATAAAAAGTTCTAGATGATTCCACAATAGGGCTGCATATTGCCCTTCTGTTCAGCCTCAGCTACAGCTGCCTACAATATCCATCTGCCCTTGGGGCAGATAACTTCAAAGTTCTTCTAGCAATAATCCATGGCTGTCTTTTCTGCCCAACATGCCCATCACAATGTCACTTTAAGGGCAGAAGGGATAGGTGGAAATAGTGGTTGCCACATTTAAACACAAAACTAATCTTAGGCAATTTAATATATACAGCATAAATTAGATTGTTCTTTCAAATGAGAGTCTGCAGACTATTTTTTTCATTCTTCTTACAAGATAGACACATTATTTTAAGACTAAAGAAAGACTTGAAAAAAGGACTTGGTAAGTGATGAACAGAAATTCAATATTTGGCAGAACTTTATTTACTCCATTCATTAAAATATTAGAAAGCTTATCACATCAAGAGGAATGCAATAGGATACTTAATTCTTTACAAAACCTAAAATTTTCACGGGTCTAATTGCTGAAGGCCAATATATAGGTATAATCACAGACAACTTTCCATTGATGGTTATCATTCTATATTTGTAAAATGAAAATAAAGATAAATGAATTGCCCTCTCAGAACTTGCAAATTTTATTGATGTATCAGCATACATATGCATGCTTATATTTGTGTGCTCTTCTCTGTTTATATATTTATATATTTATATAAACACTAAAACATATTCATATTTACGAAATAGCAGAAGATGCATCTTAGAAAGACCTGAATAATGTCTTAAAATATGTGCATATTCTCTTTTTATTAATGTGTTCATGATATCTCTCTTTACATATAGTATGTGTGTGTACGTATATTTGAAATCATGCTTTTACACACATTAGAAATGCAATGAGTACATGACTATATTGTTTTGTTTATTGAACCTTTGCACTGTGCAGGGTTATATCTAAATGCATTATTCACACACACACACAAAAAAATAATTAAAAAAAAATTGTTATTTCTGGTTTCCATTGAAGCAGAAATTCATTAAAGTGTAGATAATATGACATGGGTTGAAAATTTATCTTTTTCTGGCTTGCATTACTTACAAATTTACATTTTTTTCTTTTAATTTCTGATCAAAAACTATAAATTTTACCAAATGAACTTTCATATATGTCTACAAATGTCTAAGATTGAAGAGCATTTGAACCTATATCCCCAAAGACCTTGATTTCTTTTGCCTGCTGTAAACAAACACTGGTCATAAGGTCATATTCTTCATAGATTATTCAGTGACATCGGTTGCCCTCTGACTGAAAATGTGGGAAGATCCATTTGTTGTTTTTGCATCATGGCTGTTTCTTTCTATATACGGAAGTATATAAAGGAGGAATGGATGGGACCTAGGAGACTGCTAGTGCTTGTTAACTCACTAAATCTGTAATTCAAAGAGTTTGTGGAGGGAATATGAGGTGGGGTAAGAAGAAAAACAGATTTACCACCTTTAATTATGCCTCCCTTGATCCTTATTAAAATACTGACTTTACTGTTGCTGATTTTTTTCACCGAAGCTAGTATTTTGATACTATGCAACATTTTAACACTGTAATCCCTTGTGGCCATCTTTCTACTTCTGACTGACATTTGTATAGTAAACAGTGCAAATTGCTTGACACTTATTTTGAAACTTGATGTCAAAAGAACGACCAAGCTATTGATGTGGGTATTCTTATGCTGTGTGACACCTGGAATGGTTTAGAAAGACTCTCAGGAAACCTCCAAATACTTATTTGACAGTCCTTAACTTTGATGCAACTTGTACGTTTCATGTCTGTTTGTTTTACAAATGTTATCTTATCTTGAGTTGTTTTTTAAAATGCACATTTAAAGACGTGTGTGAACATCCAGTCATAAAATTTAGTAAGTAGCAGCAATAAAAATGGAAGAGAAAGTTTCACAGTTTATTCACAGAAAATTGGTGTCATTTCTTTTGGGATTACTAAACAGACATAGAGAAATCCATTATTTTGGGGATGGAAGGATATAGACATAAATATATTGCTAAACTGTGGCTATTTTGCTCTAATGTAAAAGATCCTGGTTAGTTAGTATGATAAAAAAATAGAGCAAGGCACGGTGTCTTTGCTTCATTAATCCTTCAGAAGGCCTTACTTTCAGTCTTGATCTATGAGGATTCAGCTCCCTCAGTTTGCTTTGTGATCTTTCCCAAGCTTCACTTTTTGACTGCCTTGCATGAGAGAGGTTCACGAGGGAACATCTTCAAAAGGCACGTGTGGCAATTCAAATATAGACAATCTAAATGCCACTGCTCCTTATGTCAGACAGGATTTTCAAAAATGGGAGCTTAAATTTAAGTTCTTAAAACTACATCTCAGTATTTGATTACTTCTGAGGAACGCTTAGTGGGCATTTTTGGCCTTTATTCTTCTCATCAGTATGTTCATCAGACCTGTCCTGCATACTAGAGGAAGCAATTTTCAGGAAGAGTACTTGAAGAATCTTAAATAATAATCAACATTATTATTTTCCTTTGGACTGGTCCCAAAGTGCTGAATTAGAAATTACTGTGCAAATATCTTCCCACTTTTTTAAAAGACACAGATATCCACAAATAGAAAAAAAAAAAAAAAAAAAAAAGTATTTTCCTTTCCTGATCAAATTAATTTTTTTCATTCTTGCACTATTGTATAGTAGTGGAAATTTCCAGGTGCCACTTCCAGTGCTATTTATTGTTCAGGTACTTCATCACTTCTCTACAATCTCATGATCTATTAAGACTGGGAATCCTGATAGACAGGTTTTGTGTAGAGGCTCACAGACTTCAGTGGAGAGAGCCAATGACAGTATTTATTAGAAGTTAAGTTTTGAGCAGCTATTCATGTATGTTGCCATTATTTTGCCTCATGAGATCCCTCAGAGGGAATATATGAATATTTCCTTGTTTTTGTTTTGGTTACAGCAATATCTCACAATACAACTTTTATTTTAAGACTGTGTAATAATGACAGGCCTTAATATATGAGTGTATTGCATTTACTTCCAATTTAAAGTATCTGCCAAAATATGTAACTACGTATCACTGAACCCTTTGGTATAGACACACCTCTAACACACTGTTAATGTTAGCAAACTTACATTCTGAATCTGAAGACAATAATTTTCTGTATACTAAGAATTTTATAGAATGCAAATACTTCAGTGAGTTCAGATTTGTTCCTCCACTGGTACTGTATTGGGTTTATATAGCAAGGGTTTGGTAGCAGGAGGCTGGGTGCAGGGAGGCCTTTGTGAGCAGAGCCCAGCAGCTGCCCCATGTTAGATCAGAGCCAGCTCCAGCCGGCTCCAAAATGGACCCGATGCCGAGCAAGAGAGCGAGGCTGGTTGGGCCTCTGGGAGAGCAGATGGAAGAAAGGGGAAAACAAACAAACAAACAAACAACAACAACAACAAACCTGCTGTGCCACAGCAGCTGGGAGAGGAATGAGAACCAGCTCTGCAGCCCCCAAGGTCAGTGCAGAGGAGGGCAGGAGGTGCTCCAGGCACGCAGCAGCAGTTCCCCTGCGGCCTGTGGAGAGGCCCCTGGTGGAGCAGGCTGTCCCCCTGCAGCCCATGGGTCCCACATGGAGCAGATCTCCATGCTGCAGCCCGTGGAGGAGTCCCCGGTGGAGCAGGTGGATGTGGCCTGGAGGAGGCTGTGGCCCATGGAGAGCCCCCGCAGGAGCAGGCCCCGGGCCGTAGCTGCAGCCCGTGGAGAGGAGCCCACGCAGGAGCAGGGGGTCTGGGGGGAGCTGCCCCGTACTGGGGCAGTTCTTGAAGATTTTCTGCCTGTAGGAAGCCCAGAAGTACGGCATCCCATGGTAGGGACCCCATGCTTGAGCAGGGGCAGAGAGTGACCATGAAAGAGTGGCAGAAATAAAGTGGTAGGGACTGACCACAGCCCCCATTCCCTGCTCCCCTGTACCTCTTGGGGTGGAGGAGGTAGAAGAGGGTGAGGAGGTGGGGAAAGTGGTTTTAGTTTGCTTTTAGTTTCTCACTTTTCTAGTCTGTTAGAGATAGGCAATAAAGTATATTAATCTCCCTATGTTTAATCTGTTTTGCCCATGATAATAATTGTTGAGTGATCTCCCTGTCCTTCTCTCAACCCTTGAGCTCTTTCCATCATATTTTCCCTCTCTTTTCCTTTGAGGAGAGGGAGTGAGAGAGAGGTAGTGGTGGAATTCAGCTGCCCAGCAAAGCAGTAGCACCACCAAGAATTCCTTTCTTTCAACCCAATTAATATTTTTTTTTCTCCTCTATCAATTACATGTCTTGATTTAAGAACAGTTAGAAATTATATATATATATAGAAATTATTATATGTATAGAAAAGACCTAATATTGTATTAACACATTCCCAAATCCAGCTTTTACTTTAATGTCTAATAATAAGACATTGAAACTTTTTACAAAATTATTTAATGAGAGGATAAGAATAAGGAATTCACTGCAGTGACTACAGTTGACAGTATTACCCTCCAAGCACTAGATACCTACAAGTGTATGGGGCTGAAGCCAGGAGACAAAGACCTGATCATATTAATATTTCATTATTATCATGTATCTATTCATTTCTTATCATATATTACTTCATTATTGTGGCTATGTTGAATTCTATGGAATCTGTAATCTGAAAACAAAACAGTTTACTTTGCAAAAAATTTTGCAGGTGAATCTTAATGGCTTGTTTCTTTTTTGCTAGAAAGTATCTGAACAACTCAACGCTTCTACAAAATACACATACACTGTCATTTGAGAGTTAGAAGTCTCATTGCCATACTGGGGTTTTCAATCCATCGTAGTGGAGGCACGAAAGAGGAGTAACACATTGTCCAGTTATTTAAAAAGGAGAAAGTCAAGTCATGCAAAGAGAAATTAAATCTGTCCAAGATCAATTCTGTCTTGTAAATGTGAAAAATAAATATGATTTATTTTTTTTTTTAAGGCACTTTAAAACACTTTTTTGAACACTTTTTAACACATCTATACTTGTCTAGATGATTAATTTCTGGAAGAAACAAAAAAATGAACTGGAAACAAACATCAAGTTGTTTAAATTGCTGCATAAAGTGAGATTTTATATAAGCTTTTGTGTCATCATACCCCATTAAACAAAGCTGGAAACATTCAGTGAAATTCCAAATCTGTTGTGGATATTAAAGCTTAAGTCCTCCTATTTTGGCCTGCTGTGTAAAATGTCACAATTAAAAGTTTCCAGAAGAGTATGTTTTAATTCTCACATATTACCAAAAGTATTGCTAGAAAGCTGCTTTAAGAATGAATAGAGAGGACAATACAAACCTCTCCCATTTCAGGAAATAAATTAATGGACATTTATGAATACAATGTTTACAAAGCTCATCAACAACATAACATATATATAAAATCACAAAAACTCTCATACATGCTATATCCATCCAGTGTGTCTCTAATAAAGTAATTGTATCTAAATGTGAAAATTATTTAAGCCTCTATATTGTTTTGTTATTGACAAATAGATCAGAAATGGAGGACGATTTAAAACATTCCTAATGTTATTTTTCTATAGCACATTTTTCAAGCTCAGATGTCAAGAATACTTGGAAGATGGATATTTTAAACAGGGCCATTAAGCTTCTTGCTTGATGATCTTGATGATCTTTTATACATTACATGGAACAGACTGTCTGTCTCATAATTCCCTACAGAAAGCCTGTAGCAATATGTAATTATATGCAAAATTATTCACAAGCCAATTCTGACAGAGGCCTATGAGATCTCTCATTGGTCCTCAAAGGTGGGTAGGAGTAAGATGGGGAAGGGCTACATAATCAGGTACGATCGAGACTTAGATGTCTCCTGTTCTTGTTCTGAGCCTTCAGGAATGATGACGACCTCTTCTCAGTGAACAAACTTCTAGTGAGAGGGCAAAGAGTTATTTGATTCCTCCCTTTGTCAGGTTATATAGCATTCTTCCTTGCATGCACTCTTGTAAAATACCCACAGACAATAAATAAATAAATAAATAAATAAATTCTGATGTAGTAGAAAATAACAGGTCTGGAAATAGTACTACATGGAAGTATATGAGGAATTAATATCTCCAGCATAGATGTTTGTAAAGTCAGATCCAGCTATAATGGAGATAGCCATGCAGCTTCACAGACTTCTCTCTTGAAATGGTTGGGAACACTCATACTACATCAACTGACTAATGCGGGAGTAAAAGCTTCCTGGGCTCTGTGCTAAATCCAAACATCACTAACTCAATAATCCAAAGCAGCAAGGCAGTCCTGTTTGCACTATAGAATCTTTTTTTTTTTTTTTTTTTACACTGAAAGCTGGCATTTTTTCTTTTTTATTTTCTTTGTCAAAAATGAATAATCATAGGGTACATTATAAATAATGCCCCAAGATCTACAGGAGAAAAACAAGAATATCAAAACAAAAAGGAAAAAAGGATGAAAAAAAAGAGAGAACCGGAACATAACACCCTATGGTTATAAAATCTTTCAATCCAAAAGAATCCTACTGCATTGTGCCAAAGGCAGTATTTTCTCATCAGCTGAAGAAGGTGAGGGTAAAAGCTGGCTGTTGTTCTTCTGGTACATATACACTGCAGTTTCTACTACATCTTTTAGTACAGGAATAAACAGAGGCCATATTAAAAATGAAGGTGGAGAATGACTGAATATGATATACACCAGTTTCTCAAGATTTGATTCAGCAGGGACCTTTCACAAGGAGGTGCTTCTAATGTTGCTGAAAATGTAAAGGAGAAGTGGAAGAAAGAAGGAAAACCAGATACACAACAGGACCCCAAGTAATCCATACCTTTTGAAGGAGCTCAGATCATTGTGTCTTATTTAGTAGAAACAGAGGCACTTCAAAGATTACAGTTCTCCCTAGCTACTTTGTAGGGGTTGAAAGTGATGCAGAATCAAAGTCAGGGATTTCCAGGTGTCCAAAATAATCTCCTGTAAGCTCTAGGATTTCCTCAGAGATTTTATTTTGAACTGCTGGATCCTGTTTTGGATCCTGTTTGGTTTAGAAGGCTTGATAAGCTGACGACCCAGGTGCAATTGGATCTGTGGAAATAATGATTGTAGTCATTAGGGAAATAGTTCTTGGAATGGTGTAGTGGCAAAACTTTGCACATGGGATGACAGAAATGTAGAAGAATAAAGTGACAATGCAAATCCAGTACAGTATGATTTAAAACATTAAACAAGCAGTGGCTTTTAAAATGTCTGCCCTTGGAAGTAATGGACTTTACTTGCTTTTAAGTCCTGTTGCAGAGAGCAGGAATCAATAATGCTCCTCTCCATTAAAATCAAGACTGTTTCTACTCTGGTATTCTTTTCAGTATTGCACATAATTTTATTACTCCATGCTTTTCTCACAGGCTTCAGTAATTGACTGGCAAAGCTACAGCATTTAGGAAAGTTTTTTGCACTTGGCATCAGGAGACACAGAGTTCCTAAGCTCATTTCATTTGTGACTCTTGAAAGCTTGCAGTCAAGTCATGTCTTTTAAGCATGAAGCTCCAAGGAATTGCACAGATAAAGCTTGAAGAGCAGAGGAAAGCTAAAAGAAAGGTAGAAAATGCAAGGGGGACTAGAAGGAGATACAAGGAACACAGAAGCAACAGACAGCATAAGCTTCAAAAGAAAAAAACATGGAATCTCATGGTGCACAGAAAAATTTTAAAAAAGAAAACAAAAGGTAACATTTTGGTGCTCACCTAACCCTCATAAGGCAACCTACAGAGGCAATGGAGAGTTCTTAAAGCTATGTCTGCCTCTGAGATTTCATCCTGTGTGAAAGCTGTAGATTGAGATGAATAATTAAATTGTCAGCTCAGGACCAAGACTCTCTATCAATTAGCTTAATAAATAAATAAATAAATAAAGACAGCAACAAAACCAAAACAATAAAGCAATCTTAACAATCCCATGTTTATCATTGATTCAGTTAAATATGTAATTAGCTATTTTCTTTAATGTTTCAGGCAGCTTCACTTGTCTGATTGTGTCTGTTTTGCTGTCAGACACTCAGCTCTCTTTAATACATAGTATCCCCAGGACACCTATCCTTTACCCAGAGTATACCCAGGATACCTGTCCTTTGGAACATTTATCCTTTACAGAGGATCTTCCTTTCTATTGCAGCAAATGAAACTTGCTCCTTTCTGCATGCTGCCATAATATGTTCTGATCAGTTGAATTCACATGTCATTTTCATTTTCTGCAGTAGCAGGGCACACAGCAGGTGCTGGGAAACCAGTTTCCCATTACTGTTCTCTGATGGGAGTTTGTTGGTGACACTGCACACTCTTCAACAGAGCCACTGAATTATGATACACATGTGTAGTCCAATTCTTTTTCCAGTTCCAGGAATGACAAAACACCCATGGACTGTACAGAAGCCTATGTAAAACAATTTGACAGTATCAGGACCTTGCCTTTTTATTTTTATTTTTATTTTTATTTTTATTTTTATTTTTATTTTT